>JAFEMH010000779.1:0-623049 GCA_022495995.1 Adenophora triphylla var. japonica
TTTTGTGCGAAATGTGTAGATTAGTTTTTATTTGTGAAAATAAAGTGCTTCTCTAATGAAATGCATGCTTTGGTGTTTTGTACCGTATGCTATTTATGTATGTACATTATGAGAAAAAGTTTGTCGTGTAGTGACAAATTTTGTGAAAAATGTGACATGTGCCGTGTTGTGTGACGGGTTTTGTACGAAAGTGTGTGCCATGTAGGGACGGATTTTTGAAAAATGTGTTATGCAGATGTGTCATGCCGTGTGTGCCATGTTTTTGGGTGACGGACTTTGTGGGGAAAATATGTGCAATATGTGCCGTGTTTTTGTGACGGGTTACATGTGAAAAATATGTGCAATGTGTGTCGTGTTTTGTGACGGGTTATTTTCATGGCTTTCCGTGTTGGGACGGACTTTTGTGCCTTTTGTTTTATATTAAGTAATCGTGATTGACGTACCTTTGCTTTGTGTTTACCTGCGGGATGCGGGGCTTATGGCGGCCGGAAGGCGAGAGGATGAAGACTCGGGGATCGCTCGAGGCTGTTGTTGGTGTGGCGACGGATGCCGATATTTCTCGTGGATGGTAGGCCGAGTCCCGGGAGGCAGGTCTCTTGCGCTTACGGCTGGGGGTGTTCGTAGAGAACACAGGCCGGGGTTTCGACACGAGGAAGAACAAGAGCGTCTTCCTTGGCCTTTACGAGTATTGGTGGGATACCACCCACACCTTCCATCGAGTTGGGGAGAGGTGACGGTGACGCCGACCGACTTTGCTTTGCGATTGCGGAAGGGCTTTCCCTTCAAAGGAGGGCCAGGTGCGGTGGAGAAGATATGATCTCCGATCTTTGTGTTGGCCGAGGCTTGGCCTTTGAGCCTCGTCCTCGCGAGGGTGTCAGGGATCTTTGTATAGCGATGTGGAGGCGAGATCACGGCCGGTGGGGCCTATGTCCAGGGACCGGCCGGGTGACGGCGGGCGGTTGGCGCGCTCCTTTTTGTGGTATGCACTTTCCGTGACTTTGTTCTCGAACCACGCGACTGCGGTTCCCTTTGCTCTGTTGGAGAGCTTGATTGATCTGGATAGAGTTTGTGACATTGCTTGGGGCGAGGCAGGCTTGGCCGAGCTCTACTTCTCTTTGGACCGGTTTAGCGGGGTGTGGCCGATTCGTTGGCACATTTTGACTTCGCTTTGGAGGTATGAGTTTATTCTTTGTTTTTGATTTAGCAACTTGTCGTTCTCCGTTTTCTTTTGCTTGAGCCTTTTACGTTTTTGTCACGAGGTGTGGTTCTACGAGATTTTCGGTGCTTCCCGTGGGATAGAGATCACAGAGCCTGTAGCTGCGTATCCTGCTATCTTTGGGCTCAAATACGGCGAGGAAGAGGAGGACCAGGCGGGGGAAGCTCACCATCACCTACGGGGATGTGCGGGAGCGTACGGAGAGGGGTAGCCGGAGGGGTTTGTTTTGTTCCCGTGAGGCTCGGTATGAGGGTGATGAGTTCGAGGGGGCTCCAGGAGTGTGACGGCGCGGCGGAAGATGTTTGCGGGGCGACTGCGGCGTCATGTACAGGGAGCGGGTCTTACGCGGCATGGCCCAGGTGTGCTTCCGTGGCTCAGAGGGACCCTCCTTTTGGGATGCTTGATTCCGGGATATGGATGTGCTTGATTTTGAGAGGTACGCTTACAGCGGTGTGGGCGCGAGGAGTTCATTTTGTATGTAGAGGAGTACGGGGCCTTCGTGAGGAGGAAGGCGAGGACGCCGCAGTGCGCGAGGAGAGAGAGGCGCGCGGGCTCCCGAGAGGTTCCGTGCGGGGCCGGATTTCACGTATGTCAGTGGGGACGGATCGAGGAGGAGGGTATGCATGCCGTTTACAGCGAGCTCTGCTGCATACGAGTGGACCCGATAGATCGGTGAGTGTGCGACTCTTTTCCATCTTGGCATCTTTTACGTATTTTTCTCTTTTTGTTGTTGAGTATAGCTGTATTGCGAGCGTTTCCTTGGCTGTTTGCTTGTGCGGGTCCAGGAGAGCCTATGATATGCGACTCGCCGTTATGTGGCGATGAGGTCGTTTGCGAAGAAGATGGCGTCGAAGATGTCTTGTCGGTCTTCGCGGCAGCGTGCGGCGTACCGGCCTATGCCTTCGAGGCATTACGTAGCGTTCCTCCACCGAGAGGCGAGCCGAAGCCACGGCCCGGGAGGGACCTTCGAGGGGCGGCATAGCATGGATGCGGGGCGTCTTCGGGAGCTTCGAGGCGGCGGCCCTTTTATCGGTTCTTCCCTCCGCGGGACGCGCGGGGTGAGGGATCCTCAGGCCTTCTTTCTTCGATCCTTTCGTCGGATTTGATCCTTTGGATTACTTTGAGTGGCGGCCTCCGGCGAGGCTCGGTACTACGATGACGAGGACGTGATGGGCGAGTTCACCGGGATGCCCGACTTCTCTCTAGATGATCTTGGCGAGGATGATGATGCTGAGGAGTCTGATTAGTATTCATTTGCTTTCCCTCTTTTCATATCTTCTCCTTTTTTTTTTGTTTAGCAACAGACATTTGATGTACCTGTAATAAAACATTTGTATTTGCATGGCAAACGCATTTTATTTTAGGATGTAATGTCATTTTTGTGATTCCCGGGAATTGTCCTAGAAATTGTTGCTATTATTTTTTTTTATTTTGTGCATGCCACATGGTGAGAGTGCGTTTGTGGGTAGTGTTTGTTTGCGGGAATGGCTTTGGCCGGTGTTTGGGCGGTTTGGAGCAAGGTCTGCGAGGGCAGTGGTTGTTGTCTTGTTCTTTGGGAAAATGGGTCATTGTTGCAAGGAGGTCCGTACGGACATACTTAGCATGCAAAAGAGGTCGTACGGACCAACCTTGCTTTTTGGGAAGGAGATAAATGCTTTCCAGGTGTACGGTTCTTCCCCATTTCCCCACTTGCGGCCATTTTCGAGCTTTCTTCCCCATTTTCTCTAGGAATCTCCATTTTGCCATGGATTCTTCGCACGTTCCTAGAATTTTGCCGAGGCTTTCGCGGGGAGAGGCAAGCACACTTCCTTGAGCGGCGAAAACGTGGATGCGGCGCCGTATGAGGCATCGAGAGACCGGGCTTTCGAGGTAAGGTTTCGTCTTTGCTCGATTTGGTCTTTTAAGGAGTTGGTTCTGATTGGGATTTGTTGCGGGGCTGCGCGAAGTTACAGGATGTTAGGAGGCATGTGTACTGTTTCTCCTACAATGAAATGGTGCCCACTTTTGAGGATTTTCGGGCTTATATTGGAGGACCGGAGGTGGAGGCCATCTCGCTTCCTTTGATTGGTGGTGCTGCGATGAGCGTGAAGCTTGCAGGCTTTCTTCGTACTTCGTTGGAAGAAGTGCAAGGCATGATCCTTGATTCGGGTCATATCGACATTCTACGAGCTGCCGGAGCGGTTCATGGGCGATGATGAGAGTGATGTCTCTTGGGACGCATTTGCCTTGTGCGTGATGGCGACGCTTTTCATGGTCGGCTCACTTGGCATTTGCGATGGCGCTTTGCTAGATGTGGTAGGGCCTTTGCGGGGCTAGAGAGGATATTGTCCCGTTGGTCTTTGGGGAGACTCTTCATGGTATCGGCCAGATCGCGGCGGGGATCGGTTTATGAGAGGGAAGCCACGCTTTGCTCACCTTGTGAGCTGCGAGAGACTTCGGGCCATGCCCCGAGGCTCCGGACGTCGTTTAGCCCGTGGTCATTTGCTCGGCGACCTCTTGTGTTGGATATGGATCGATCCGCTGGGAGAGATGGATGGCACGGCTTGGTACGCATCGAGATCATTGGTGGGTTCCGCACTTTGGAGGATTGAGACTAGGAGGATCTTGCGGGGAAGGGTCCGACGTCGTCGAGTTCCGAGGTTTGTCTTGGTCCTCCTTCTATATTCCGTTGCTTGTTTCCGGCGGTTTGGGATGAAGCGAGAGCCTTTGTTGAGGTGGGATGACCTTGCTATGCGGAGGTAGTTCCTCTTTGTATGGCGACTTCGGGTGCCTTCTTGTATTTTACGAGGGTATGGAAGTATTCCGCTTTCCCTCACCTATGTGGTACTCCTTAGGCGTCGGGAGCGTCGTATTGACGACTCGGTGCACAGTGCAGGTATGAGCGGCGTGTTGGGCAGTCCCAAGTGGCTTTGGAGAGCGAGGCGTGTAGCGATTCGGGACCCGGTTGCCGTAGCGGCTATTGCCTTAGGAGTGCGAAGCACAGTCGACCCTTGGATGTGACGGGAGACACTTTGTTTGACTACGAGACTAGAGTTGACCGGCGACGGGGAGAGGTCCTCTTTTGCGGGACTCGCGGGGAGGAGATCCGAGCCGAAGCACGGGCGAATGAAGCCTGAGAGCTGCTTTGGATTGTTTGACTCTACGGGGAGGACCCACTGATCTCGGGCGAGAGACGCAGAGTTGGTTCACGTGGAGCGAAAGAAGACTCGCCAGGGGACGAGGAAAAGAAAGGAAAGAATGGCGAGGGGACAAGTGCGAGACGGCGCGAGAATGACCTCCTAGGTATCCATTCATTGCATTTGCAAACACATTATTTGTTAAATGTATTAAGTTTGTCTTTTAGCATGTTGTGAACTTGAGAGTAGACCGTGCTTGAACTTCATCCAAGAAAGGTTGTAACCGTTAGTGATTTGTGATTTACTTTTAAAGCTTTGTCGAGACGCAAGATCTCTTGTTTGCCTTTGTTTCTTTTGTGCACTTTGTCGGCGTCCGTCCTTGGACTTTTACGTTGTATTTGCGGGCTGAAGCGATGCAGGCCATGACGGCAATCCCCTTTTCTTGAGGCTTTGTGCTTGGGCGAGAGGTTGAGTGATCTCTGACAAGTCGTTTTGACGGTCTTTTCGCAGCTTCCTTGCCTCTTGTTGGCGTCGGGCTCTTGACCTCTTTTTCGCGGCTTACGCTTGAGCTTCTTTTTTTTTTTTTTTTTTTTTTTGTGAGCCCTTGCTCGAGCTCTCTTTTTTTGAAGCGCGTGAGGGCGAAGACAAGCCCACTGGCTTGGAAGCGGACATGAGTCGATCGTTTGATCTTGAGTGACCCTCGAATGTCCTTTGATGTTGCCGCCGTCGTTTGACTTAGTCAAGGTGACTGTTGGGGCGTGTTCTTGAAAAGCGCGTAGCTTGATGGAGGTCTTGATTGACATTCAAACTTTTGACTTTTTTTTTTTTTGTGTGTTTTTAGACCGGACCAATTAAGGTTGCCTACGTTCCCAGGACTAGAGGGCTCAGTCTGCGTAGTTCGACACTACATGGAGTGCCAAGAGATGCACAGTTGTTCTTCTTTAGGCGAAGTATCTGCGAAGTTTGCTTCCGTTATTTGGATTCATGAAGGGATTGCCGTCTAGGTGCAGCCGGCTTCATGGCACCTCAGGAGAAGATCTTTTGTACCACGAAAGGGCCGATCCATGTGGGTTCCCATTTTCCCAGTGGGTTGGTTCGAGTGGGAGGCTTTTCTTTGAGTACAATTCGCCTTCCACGATGTCTCGGGATTTGACTTTCTTGTCGAAAGCTCTAGCCATCCCTGCTTTGATAGGCTCGGACGTGTTCCATGGCCTTTAGTCGTCGCTCGTCTAGCAAGCCAATTCGTCATGTCGGCTTCGGAGCCATTCGACTTCGTTGATGTCATTTTCCGAGCGGCACTCGGAGTGAGGAATTTCCAGTTCAATGGGAAGAATGCCTTCCATCCCGTATGTCGGGCGAATGGGGTTTCTCCCGTGGGCATTACGGCCCGTGTGCGGTAGCCCCAAAGTGCAAGGTGCGGCTTCTCGGGCCAATCTCGTCCTCGGGTGGTCATTTTCGGATGATCCTTTCGAGGTTTTGTTTCTTTGCTTCCACGGCGCCTTTTGTTTGTGGCCGGTAGGGAGAAGATTTGTGGCGTGTGATCTTGAATTCAGCCGGCGATGCATCGAATTCCCCTTCGAAGTGTGAACCGTTGTACGATATGACCTCATTTGGGATGCCGTATCGGCGGATGATGTTTTCCTTGAGGAAATGCGCGACCTTCTTGGAGGTGAGTACCTTGTAGGACTTGGCTTCGACCCATTTGGTGAAGTAGTCGATGGCTACTAAGATGAACTCATGACCGTTCTTTGCTGGTGGAGCAATTTTCCAGATGACGTCAATTCCCCCAGTGGCAAATGGCCGAGGTGTAGTCATGCGGTAGAGATCGTGAGGAGGTAGATGATTGAGGTTGGAGAACCGTTGGCACTTGTCGCAGCTTCGGACAAAGTGGATGCAATCTGCCTCCATGGAGATCCAGTAGTAGCCCATCCTGAGAATGATTTACATCAGGGCTCTGGCGTTCATGTGGGGGCCGCAAGCCCCATTGTGGACTTCGTTCATGAGCTCGTTTGCTTCTTCCCGGCTGATGCAACGTAGGAGTGGTCCTTGGTAGCGTTTCTTGTATAGCATGTCCCCAAGTAGGGATGGCCAAATCCGGTCCGGTTCCGATTCCAGGCCTTGAACCGCCGGTTCCGGTTCGGTGAGGAGGTGACCCTTAATCGGCCCGGTTTTCTCACGGTTCCGGTTATCCGATTCCGGTTTTCTCACGGGTTTGGTCCGGTTCCGGGCCGGTTCTATTGAAAAATAACAAATTTTCATTCGGTTCCGGGCTTTTTCCGATCCGGTTCACCATTTTGGTGACCCTTAACCGGCCCGCCTCCAAACCGGTTCCGGTTACCCCGGTTCCGGTTTTCTCTCCGGTTCATGGCGGTTCCGGGCTTTTCTGGTCCGGATTTCCGGTTCCGATCCGGTTCCGGTCCAATTTGGCCATCCCTATCCCCAAGGATGACAAAGTGAGAGGCGAGGCGTTTTAGGGCCATGATGCTCTTGGCTTTGGTTCCTTCCCTGCGTTGACCTTCTTCGTTCATGAAGGCGGTTTCCCCGTTTTTGAGGTATTGGAAGATCTGGTTGTTGGACTGTGCTGGTGAAGAGGCTTCTGACTTGCGTCTCTTTGGCTCTTTAGAGGTCTCCCAAATCGCTGTGATTAAAACCTTCTCGGCAGCTTGGGCCCATTTTTTCTCTCGTTTGACAACATGCTTAAATGTTTGCTTGATGCATTTATTCAATTAATGTGTTTGCTTCTTTGTTTAGATGAATTGTTATTAACTGTTTTGATTAGTTAACTCATCATTCATTAAAGATGCAATGAAAGGATATTTTAGAAAGGTCAGACCTTTTATTGAAAGCGTAAAGACTGTACATTGTTGATTATGGAATCACGATCTTCTGGCGTAGAGCCATCAGATGACTCGAAAGACATGAATTCACAGATAACACGACTCGAAGCTAGACTATAGGCAACGAGGGATTGGACCAGGCTTCATTACTCTTGGTGGGCTGTAGCTCTAGAGAGAGTGGCGATGGCTTTGGTGGCCAAACATCACTCGAGGCGGCTCCCGGAGGATGGCTTGTTTGCGGTTCGACTTCAAACCATATCGCGGAGGTTTTTGGTTGCTCCCCTGATGATGTCCCTCCATTAGTGTTGTTGCCAGTCCTTGGGGGACCTTGATGATAGATTCGCTGAAGGCTACTTCCAGGAGGGCGAAGCATTCGCTGATTCAGAGTTGATTCTTGCTGATGTTGATCATTTTCATAGAATCTGCTTCTTTATCTGGAATCTTTGCTTGGACGACATTTACAATGTCTGACTCGAGGGGGCATGTTATCTCTCCTTCCCTGATTAGGCCTTAGAGGAGATTGCGCCACTGTTCTTCAGGTCGAGATGCGGGATGTTGAATTGGACGATGCTGTGATGGCTGTCCCCGTGAGATCCGAGTGTATCGACAAGAGGGTTGTCCTGTACCAGTGGGTCGATGATAAGCCAGTTTTCAAGAGGGTTTTCGGCGAAGTATGGATCTACTCCTTGGTCAATCTCCATCTGGGCGTCCATCTCTTGATCCTCTCTTAAGCATTCTTCGCAGTTGCATATGTCAGAGTTGTCGTCTTGACCCATGAGCTCTTCGATCTCTAACTCGTCGCGGCTTAGAGCGTGGATGTAGGGATCCACTTCGTAGCGGGACAGGATTGGAGACTCATCTGCAGAAGAGTATTTGGTCATGTCGGGACCTTCTTCTGGGTCGTAGCTTGCTGGCCAAGCGCTGCCATTGTGTTGCTTCCGCGGATTACCTCGAGTATTCCCTTGGCGTTGACGAATTTCATGCATTGGTGAAGAGTAGATGATACCGCCTTCATCTAATGTATCCAAGGTCGTCCCAGCAGGGCAGAGAAGGTTGGTTTGATTTCCACGACTTGGAACTCTCACAGCTCCGGTTGTGCGTCGGGTGGATCCTCAGATTGATGACTCCTACGATTGGCCGTGGAGTGGAGTCGTAGGCTCGGATTATCCGGGACGAAGGTCTTATCAGGGAGCGGTCAACACGGAGTCGTTTCAATGTGCTCAAGGCGATGATGTTGACTGCGGAGCCGTTATCGATCAAGATGTTCGGGAGGTAGAACATCTCTATTTTTATGAGGATGAGGAGGGCCTCGTTGTGTCGATTCTCACACATCGGCAAATCATCGTCTGTGAAGGCTAGACAGCTTCCCGTGCTGCCATTTGATTCAATCTCCTCTGGGGAGCGTTCGATCCATCCATTGGTGTGCCTTGGTCGTGGCAGAGATCGTAGGGAGACACTTGCCCTTGGGCATTCTTGTCTGGATTCCCGGTCACAGGACCGTTTGACTCTGGTTTCACATTCCCAGTCGTAGCGGGATAGCATGTTGACGGTTTCAGAAATTGCAGGGGGCCTGCTCTCGCCTGGAGTTTCGTCGAAGGCTATCGTGTTCACCCTATCATTTTGGGGGAATGGATTTCCGATGGTATTGGGGTCAGGAGGGCGTTCCAACTTTCCCTCTTCGATTAGCCCCTGGGCCACTTGCTTTAGCACAAAGCAATTGTCGGTGGTGTGGCCGGGGTAGTTGTGGAAGGCGCAGTGCTTGCTCATATCCATGTTGGGCTTGAGAGTCTTTGGTTGGAAATTCTCGAGGGGCTTGAGGAGATTTCACTTTACCAATGCTTCAAATACTTGGCCCAGAGGCATTTCGAGGTGGTCGAAATCTTTGGGCTGTGGGACGGAGAGGATTGTTTTTCCTTGGGAGTGCCTGATCACGGTTTACTTGAGCTCCATTTTGGATGTAGTGTACCGTTCCGGCCGCTTCTTTTCCTTTGTTCGGGACAAGTGCTGAAGTTGACAGGTTTGTCCGATAGCGGTAAGACGAAGCAGGGGTTGCTGTTGTCTTCTGATGGCTCAGAGTCTTCTCAAACTTGGTTCCGGCATTGACCATGGCACAGAGATCTGGATAGAAGTGATGGCTGATCAAGGTCCTCAGAGATGGTTTGAGGCAGGAATGGAAGATGTCCATTTGCTCTTCTTTGGAAAGCGGATCCATTATCTCGCTAAGCTTCCAGTTCCATCTTTTGTAGAACTCGCCTACTGGTTCGTCATCCTTTTGTTCGGTGGCTTACAGATCGTGGTGGGTTGTCTCCCACTCAAGGTTGGTGCGGTACTTTTCCAGGAAGATCTCGCTGATTTGATCCCAGGTGGAGCGATTTTCCGCCTTCACGTTGAGGAACCACCTTAATGCCGTGGATTTGAGGGAATGCTGGAAGTGATCCGCCATTTGCTGTGGGGTTGCCCCTTTGGCTCTCATTCCCAAGACATAAGTGTCGATGTGGGTTTTTGGGCATTCCGTCCCGTCAAACTTTTCCATTTCCGGCATCCTAAATTTCGGAGGAAGCGGGACCACCTTGTTTGGATCAGTGGGCATGAGGGAGTCCTTCCGAGAACTGGCTAATTTGCCTTGCATGTCCTTCATTTGCTCGATCAACCAAGCCATGTGGGGATCGACAGGTTGAGGCGGGTTGCCGTTTTCGGGGATGGAAACCGAAGATGGAAGTGGATTGGCTGATGGATCGCCATTCGGGAGTCTTGGGGAGGTAGTTGAGTGTATACCAACCCATACCTGTCGGAGGTTGAAGTTAAGGCGTGATTGCCGGGTCCGCTAGGGTTGTGTTTGGGAATTGGGAAATGTTTCATGAGCCCCAAGTGGTAGACCGGCGGGTGGCAAGTTTGAGACGTCGGGATATCCGCTTGGGATGCGTAATCCCAGATAAGCATGTGGATTTTTGGTTATGGCTGAGAGGCTCGTATAGAGGCAGAGAATTGAATCCTGGGGAGTACCGAGATGCATTGGGATGCGGCGGTGCATGCACGTATGTGTCTTTGTTGATGCTGAGCTTAGGGTGCGAGCCGGAAGCGGCTGTGGCGAGGCGGGCATGTCGAAAGGCCAAGCGATGCACAGTGGAGCTTTGAGCTTGAAGAGCTGCTTTGCGTTGCTGGGATCTTGTAGCTTGGCGGAGGCGGGACCTGCTGATAGCTTTGAGAAACCAGGGGAGCCGGTATTTCTTCGTCTTCTATGAGAACAAAGGTTCCATCAGGTTGGAGAACTGCAACGGTTCCTCGAAGACGCAGGGTGTCTACGATCCAGGCCTGCTGCTCTTCTTGGCGCTTCTTGAGAGTTTCGAAGGCTCGCAACACCTCCTCCATTGTCTGAAGGTTCCTTAGTGGCGGGGTTCCGTTTCCCTCACTGTTATATGTTGATCCCGTTATGGGAGAGAAGCAAAAGGTGCGGACCGCTGAACTGGAAGGGTTGCCGGACCTTGTGACCTCGATACTGAAAAGGCAGCTCCCGGGTATTCTCAACCACTCTCGGTTCGCTGGAGGGGGTGACGGGTAAGGTTTAGACATGGGAAGGCCTTTCGGGATAAAAGGGGAAAAGCTCACGTGACATGCAGTTTCCTCTTTTTGTTTCTGATTTTTTTTGTTGTTTTAATTTACTTAAAACAGTGTTTTCTCAGAGTCCTAGGTAGGTTGGAAAAGATTGCTCTTCTTTTTCGCAACTATGCTAGATCCTGGGTCAGTGGAGACCATCTATGCGGCTATAAGCCCCTCGTTTTGCACCTGTATTTCGACATCCCGGGGTGGACAGCCCCGGGCGAGGGTCCTATAGGGCAAGCGGTTTCCACCGGCCTAAAAGAAAAATCGAACCCAAGGACCGAGCCTGTCATGTTCATTTTAATGCGTTAGCCATGTGAATAGTGAGCCGAGCTGGCACCTGAGTCAAGATCTGGTCGAGAGTTCGGCATGACCTCTCTTTACCTTGCTTGCGCAAGGGATCTGTGACGTTGGGCTTTGGCTGGGTCATATTGTCATGGCTGATGTATTAAAGGCTTGATGACATGGTGTCATGTGGGCATGGATGTATATCCAGGACGGAACATCGTCTGGGTATAGCTTCGAAAAATCAAGATCGGGTCAAGATTTTAGCATGACCTTTCATCACTTTGCTTGCGCAAGGGATCTTGAGTTCCGAGCTTCGACTCAGAAATTGGCCGGCATGGGATATGTATCCAGGCTTGTATGACTCGGACTCGGTAAAAACTAACCGAGTCTGGACAGAGTGTGACTCAAGACTCAAACGTGCAGGGTTGACGCTTGGCTAGGATGGAATGTTTGGAATGATCCCGTGCGCATCCAAGAGGCCTAGGAAGACGAACGGGCCAGCGAGACCACCCGGGTTGAGGGTTGTAGTGTGCAGCTTGTATCCGGCGGCGGTGCACGTAGCGTGCGTGTAACCGAGGCGGCGGTGCGAGTAGCGTGCGGTGTCAATAGGCAGCAGCAGTGCGAGTAGTGTGCGGTCTCTAAAATTCTGTTTCTGAGTAAAACAGAAGTTTTTGAAGAATTTTAAATGTATGTACACAGATGTATATTGATGCATTTTTTTGTATTTTTATTGTTTTTTGTAAAATAAAAAGTAAAACACATGCACACACACAACAGTTAAAGAAAGGGGGTAAAATGAAAGTTTGACCCTCATCATTGTTTAAAAAAAATCTTTTGTTTTGTTTAAAAGTTTTTTTTTTAAAACAAAATAGTCCCCATCAGAGTCGCCAACTGAAATTACCCGGATTCGAGAGGCAGCGCGATCGCGCCCCGGCATCTGGCATTTCCCGCCTTGCGGCGTTTTCGTTGGTTGGAGGTGTCTCGCTGTGTGTTTGCTTTGTAGAGTCGCCACTCCGTTTTTATTAAGCCCAAAACATTGAAAAAGGGCATCAGTTTAGAAATAAACTATTTTTGTGTGATGAGATTTTGAGTTCGGAGGTCAGATGACTCCTCGGGAAGAGAATATTAGAATATTAGAGCTCACCCGAGTCGCCTCGTAAAAACGAGTCTTTCGGTACCCCTTATTCTTTAAATGTTGTGTGTGTGTGTGTGCTTTTAAAAATGCATGATGTATCGGATGTCTACATTGTACATTGCTTATTGAAATGTATTGAAATAGTGTAGGAAGGAAGTCTTACCAATATTGGTTCGTGTCTGTCTTTCGCTGGGGAATAGTGCTTGAGGATGGAATAGTGTTCCGGGACGGACCGGGTTTGCTTCGGGATGAGCCGGCTGTCTGCGGAAAGAGTTTCGGCGTGCGTTGGGATGGCAGGGGTCACTCGGGCAGAGTTTCGGCGTGCGTTGGGATCGCAGGGGTCACTCGGGCAGAGTTCCGGCGTGCGTCCGAGTTGCCGGTTTGACTCGGAAAGAGCCGGGATGCCTCGAGAAAGACCAGGCAAGGCCTCGGAGTACCACGAGGGGCCTCAGAGTACCTCGAGAGTGCCTCGGGGCAGCGCGGGAGCGTCTCGGGAGCGCTCGAAGAGGCTTCGAAGCACCACAAGGGAGCTCGGAACGCCTCGAAAGGATCCGAAAGGGGCCGGGATTGCCCCGAAGGGTCTTAGAGGGGTGCCTGAAGGCTGGGGGGAGAGGAGAGAAGAGGGAGATGTGTAAAATGAGGGAGGGGGAGCCCTCTATTTATAGTCCACAGATTTGTGCAAGAAGGTCCGTACTAACCTTCCATGAAATACAAGATTTTGGTTTTCCTCGATTTGAGGGAATAATGTGGACTTTAAGAGGATTCTGAAATGATGGTGTTTGGTAACAAGAAGGACCGTACGGACATCCTTGTATGCAGAAAGGTCCGTACAGACCTCCAAGGTATTCCAGTAATTATGACTTCCTGGATTTGGGGGAATAGGGTGGACTTTAAGGGGATTCAGTAATTATGATAACAAAGAGGTCCGTACGGACCATCTCTGCATTTTTGCATAATTCCTCAAAAGTCCTTTTATCCTTTTTTGTTCCAGAAAGGCCCCCCTTGGTTTGGTTGGTGGTTTTGTGGTTTTTGAGGGTTATGGGTATTCGAGACTGCGTTTGTGTAAGTCTGCGGTGTTTCCCGTGTGTTCGGAAGAGGGTGATCCAGATTGGGGTACTTATAGCTGGGGAGACTTGAAACCTGTTTTCAAAAGTGGGTCAAACTTTCGTGCTTGTTCAACATTCATTTCATTCGTTTGTGTGTGTAAACGCATTTATTGCTTTGCTTTATTCCTTTTCCTCCTTGTGTCCCAATTCGGTGTGCTGGTGCTTGGGGCTGAGCTATTGTATTGGGCTTGGAGGCTGGGGCTGGTTCTGTTTCTTTTGTGCAGCATTCTGGAAATATGGCTCCTTTTGTCACGCGACATAACCTGCCATAGCTATCCTGTGTCACGCGACAGAAGTTGCCACTATGCTTTATTTTAATCTCCTTGGTACGGGTTGTGATTGTGGGCAGTCCCCCTAATCAAAGTTCATGATCATTTGACTATTGTATCTCTGTGGGGTGTGTGTGTGTTGATTTTCCTTTTATCATCCCTTTTCAAACAAAAAAACAAAAACAAAAAAAATCTTTTACATAAATAAAGGAACATAGTCACCTGCACACTACGTCACATAGATCTAGAACCCTTGGGTGCGATTGACGGCATTGTGGACGGCCATGTAATTCGCCTACGCTTGAGCTTCTGAAATCAATCCTACCCCCCTAGCGCATCATAGGTGGAGCCACACTTTTAAAACTTACCCAACGATTGGTTTATGACACGCAATTTTCAAATACACTAAAATGAATTGTTTCAAAATTTATAATAGGCTTTCGTACCTATCCCAAAATCTATCACGTGTGGGCATGTTGCCAATGCAACATGGTTTCGCGTAAGGACATGTCGCTCTCACGACATGTTCTAACGAGAGATCATGTCGCTTTGTCAACGTGCACCGACGAGAGGTCATGTCGGATTTTTCCTTGAATTTCTTAAGGAATACCCGTTATGCTGCCCAAATTTCTCTAGAAATTGGGATTGCTCGTCTATCCCATAAATGTTTCGGTTTTATTTAGGTATTATTGGCTATTATTAATTTTTAACCAATACATTTGGTGTATTTTTGAATGATGTGTCCCTAGGTTCCCCCGAGGTCTAGATTGCGAGAATAAAGGCTTATCCTTTCCCAACCGTTCCTAGGACTTAAAAGACATTGTTTTCTACTTGAACATTAATAAGATATTGCACGAGTCCATCTCCTTCCATGTTCTTCCTGTTGGGTTTTACGTTTCCATGCGCAGCGGAATTAAGCATTAAAAAACATAAAACCCAAGAAGCCCTAGGATTCGTTCTATACAATTAACTTGAAAACTAAGAGATAGATGTAACCAACCTTGAACGCTTTCCGTTCTTGAGCTATCGAACGATTTGATTATGTGATTTTGAATCACAAATTTCGTTCTTCAACTTGCTTGAACTCTAGGTCTTGATCGATGAACGAGCGAAGACCCTCTTTCGGTATCCACACTTGAATGAATCCAAGAACAATTTCTTGAAGATTGCTAGATCCTATAAAACCTTGGAATAATATTGAGAATATGTTTGTGAATTTCTATTGAGAATTTCGGCTAGCTTTTTAGGGTTGACAGACATTCATATTTATAGTACATTAGTATAGAATATGAATTCTAATCATATTAGGAAAGGATTCTGTCAAACCGCCTCAGTGGCTTGTTGTGTCGCACGACCAGACACAGCACATGGCATGTTCTGTCGCACGGCCTAACAAGCCCAGTGAAGAGTTTCTCAATCATTCTTCCAATGGTTTTAATCAATTCATTCTAGTTTTGTGTGACCCAATAGGATTACATTATGTTAGTAATGAGTTCGATCATATCGACCCTCATAAGACATAAGCGGACTCTAGCAAGCCATTATGTCTACCCAAATAATGTAACGTAAGAGTTCACATTTCCAATGGTACACTTCCATTTCTCCCTTTGTCTCGCGATGTTATATTGAACACAAGTCATGGTCCTTGTTAACTTGTATTTGTTCAATGCTTTCTCGATCTTGAGTATAATGATAATCCAATCGTATTGGGGTATGGCCATACACTTTCATCATTATCACTCATCGAGGGGCCCAAACAAAGCATCTCTCTTCTGAGGGACAAATTCCATCTTGACTTATCATCCTTCCCATCATGAATCCGATCATGCAAAAGATAGCCTTTATAGATATCGTGTTAAGATACCGTTTGACTAAAATCAAACATGACTTTCATCATATGTAAGGTCATGATAATCTCAGGTCTAGGGACTAAATGAAGTAACCTTATGAGATTTAATTATGACATTTGATCATGACATAAATCTCATGCGGGTCAAGTCCAGTCAATTGTTCTCTAACAAGTACCCATAATTTCAATGTGCATCTCTATGCATATAATCATCATATGATTATCCATTGACAATTATACTAATTATTCTCTTAATAATTCGGGATGGATATTATTATAAACAAATATACAAAACATATATAATAATCAAATGATAAACATCTCATATAATAATAAATTATGTCAACACATAAGTCTATCAATCATAGGCCTAAGGCATAACACTAACAGTCTCCCACTTGCACTAGGCCTAATCTACCATGTATAGAATACCCATGGACCTAACATGACCATCATGCTTAGCTTTCGGGAGAGCCTTAGTTAATGGGTCCGCCACGTTGTCATCACTGTCTACTCTGCATATCTTTACGTCTTCCCTTTCACATATCTCTCGGATAATGTGGAAACGTCGAAGTATATGTTTGGATCTCTGGTGTGACCTTGGTTCCTTTGCTTGTGCAATGGCACCATTGTTGTCACAATAAAGTTCAATAGGGTCTCTGATGCTTGGAACGACTTCCAAATCACTAATGAACTTTTTGATCCAAACTGCTTCCTTAGCTGCATCGGATGCTGTTATGTACTCAGCTTCGGTTGTAGAATCAGCGACGGTACTTTGCTTGGAACTTTTCCAACTCACAGTGCCTCCATTAAGCGTAAACAAAAATCCAGACTGCGATCTGAAATCATCTTTGTCGGTTTGGAAGCTAGCATCTGTGTAGCCTTTCACTACAAGATCTTCTTCCATTCCTCCAAAGACCAAGAATACATCCTTAGTTCTTCGTAAGTACTTAAGGATATTCTTGACTGCTATCCAATGTGGTTCGCCGGGATCCGATTGGTACCTACTCGTCATGCTTAGAGCACACGAGACATCGGGTCTAGTACATAATATAGCATACATGATAGACCCAATTGCCAAAGCATATGGAATACCATTCATTCTCTTTCGCTCATCATTAGTCTTAGGACTTTGATTTTCGCTAAGAGATATACCATGTAACATTGGCAAGTTTCCCCTTTTAGAATTTTCCATTTGGAATCTTCTAAGAACTTTGTTAATGTAAGTACTTTGACTTAAGCCAATCATCCTCTTGGATCTATCTCTATAGATCTTGATACCAAGGATATATGCAGCTTCGCCCATATCTTTCATCGAAAAGCACTTTCCCAACCAAGACTTGACGACTCAGAAGTGCAGGAATGTCATTTCCAATGAGTAAGATATCGTCGACATACAACACAAAAAATAGTGCTACGCTCCCACTAATTTTCTTGTATACACAAGGTTCATCTTCGTTCTTGATAAAGCCAAACTCTTTGATTGCTTCATCAAAACGTAGATTCCAACTCCTAGAAGCTTGCTTCAATCCATATATGGATTTCTGCAACATACACACCTTGTTAGAATTTTCTGGACTAACAAAACCTTCAGGTTGTATCATGTATACATCCTCAAGTAACTTCCCATTTAGGAAAGCTGTTTTGACATCCATTTGCCATATTTCATAGTCATAATATGCGGCTATGGCAATTAAAATTCTAATAGACTTAAGCATAGCTACAGGCGAAAAGGTTTCATCATAGTCGATGCCATGAATCTGCCTATATCCCTTAGCTACAAGCCTAGCCTTATAGGTGTGCACCTTCCCATCCATGTCGGTCTTCTTCTTGAAGACCCACTTGCACCCTATGGTTTTTACACCTTCGGGTGGATCAATCAAGTTCCAAACTTGATTATCATCCATGGATTGTAATTCGGACTTCATGGCCTCTTGCCATTTTTCCGAATCAGGAGCGGACATCGCCTCTTGATAGCAAGTAGGTTCATCGTTTTTGATTAACTCCACTTCATCACTTTCCGTAACGAGAAATCCATATCTCTCGGGTTCGGATCGTGACCTACCACTTCGGCGAAGAACTTGTGCATCTTGAACCGGTTCCACAACTCTTTGTGAACTTAGTTCAGTCTCTACCATTGGTTCAATGTTGTTTTCGGGTTCTCGAATTTCATCGAGATCTATTTTACTCCCACTGGTTCCTTTGCGAAGAAACTCCTTTTCTAAGAAAATACCATTTCGAGCAACAAATACTTTGTTCTCGTTTCGGTTGTAAAAATAGTATCCTTTGGTTTCCTTAGGATAACCCACGAAAACACATTTATCAGACTTAGGTGCTAGCTTGTCAGAAGTTAACTTCTTGACATATGCATCGCAACCCCAAATCTTCATAAAAGACAAACTAGGTTTTCTTCCATGCCACATCTCATATGGGTTCTTTTGAACCGATTTGGTAGGAACTCTGTTTATAGTGAAAGCAGCAGTTTCTAGTGCATGTCCCCAAAAGGATAAAGGAAGCTCAACTTGACTCATCATAGATCTAACCATGTCCAACAAAGTTCTATTCCTCCTCTCAGACACACCATTCCATTGTGGTGTTCCGGGTGGAGAGAGTTCTGAAACGATTCAACAACTCTTAAGATGACTATCAAATTCTTGGCTCAAATATTCACCACCTCGATCGGATCGAAGTACCTTAATAGTTGCCAAGTTGATTTTGCACCTCATTTTGAAATATTTGAAATATCTCAAACGATTCACTTTTATGTTTCATTAGATAAACATATCAAAATCTACAATAATCATCAGTGAATGTTATGAAGTACCAAAATCCTCCCCTAGCATCGCTACTCATAGGCCCACATACATCGGTATGTATGAGTCCTAATAAGTCGCCCGCCCTTTCACCGGTTTTGGTAAATGGGTCCTTGGTCATCTTGCCAAGTAAACAAGATTCGCATGTCTTATAAGATTCATAATCATGTGAGTCTAAAAATCCATCTTTGTGGAGTTTAGAAATGCGTTTCTCGTTTATATGGCTAAGACGACAATGCCATAAGTAAGTGTGGTTTACATCATTTGGTTTAGATCTCTTGTTAATGTTACATACATCATTATCACGATTTTCAACATCAAGAATATAAAGGCCATTGAATGAAATAGCAGTACAATAATGCATATCACTCTTGTAAATAGAAAATTTCTTATCACATATAAGAAAATTAAAACCTTTATTATCCAAACATGAAATCGAAATAATATTCCTACTTAAAGCTGGAACGTAATAACAATTGTTCAAAATAAGTATTAGTCCACTAGGTAAAGTCACTTCATAAGTTCCTACGACTAATGCAGCAACTCTTGCTCCATTCCCCACACGTAGGTCCACTTCACCTTCCTTAAGCATCCTTCTGTTCTTTAGACCCTGCACATTTAAACAAATGTGAGTTCCACATCCGATATCCAATACCCAAGAACTAGAAGTAGATAGGAATATATCTATAACAAAGATACCTGAAGTTGAAGCAACTCCTTTGCTCTTCTTCAGTGCTTCCTTGTATTTTGCGCAGTTTCTCCTCCAATGTCCAATCTCATTGTAATGGAAGCAGACTGCGTCCTCTTGGGACTTGGGCTTAGCCTCTTTAGGCTTGGAAGCCTCTTTGGGTTTGGCAACTTTTGCCTTAGGATTAGCAACCTTTGCTTTTCCTTTACCCTTGAAACCCTTCCCCTTGTTAACCATTAGCACTTGGTCGGTTTTCTTCTCGACAATATTGGTTTCCGCAGTGTTCAACATTTGAACTAACTCGGAAAGGTTTTTATTCAATCCACCCATATTATAGTGCATTATGAGATTACTAAAACTTTTGGGTAATGAATTCAATATTATGTCGGTAGCCAACTCTTGGCTAATAGGAAAACCGAGCCTTTCAAGATGCTCAATGTGGCCCTTTAACTTAAGAGCATGGGGACCAACAACTTGTCCTTCACTCATCTTGCATGAGGTCAAGACCGTAACTGTGTTGTACCTTTCTTTCCTAGCTTGTACTTGAAACATTTCCATCAGTCGATTGTTTAAGTCAACTGTCCCCAAGTGCTCAAGATCCTTCTGAAGGTTCTTGCACATGGCGGAGAGCATAAGGCAAACAACATCTGTAGAGTCACGATTGTGCTTCAGATATTGATCCCTTACTGCCCTAGTAGCATTGGCAGCAGGTTCAGGTGGAATAGGTTCCTCGAGAACGTACAGTTTTTCCTCTTGCTTGAGAACAATTCTCAAACTACGGATCCAATCCATATAGTTTGTACCATTCTCTTCCAACTTTTCCTTCTCAAGGACACATCGCAGTGAAAAGTGATTATTGTTTGATGCCATTTATTCTACAAAAAGATATATATAAAATATGAACACATATAAGTAAACATATCATATGAGAAGTATAATGCATTTATATAAAATGCTCCCATTAAATTATACACCTTCAAATGCAAATAAGCATAATATACATTTAATGGGCTAAGATCCAACTTTAATTCAATTTCAAGTTTGCTATGGCAAACCGCTCAAAATTAAATTAATTAGGTAGAAAACATCAATCATATCACATATATGACTCTTAGATCTTTTATGAGATTCATTCAAGACATCATATGTCTAGGCATATTTTAATCTCATCTTATGCCTTGGGTCCAAAACCATTTTGATAACCCAATTAAGTTCATTCACTTTAAACGTATAGGAACCACCATTTCCTCATCTTGCTCGCATTCGAATAGAATCAAAGCACCTTTCTATGGCAAGCCTACCCAAAACTATCAGAATGGTCTCAAGTTTTTAATCATGAATTGGCATAAAAACTTAAAAGTTAAATGAAGGTTCTTTAAGGTAGATTATAAGCATATCAGCAAAGATAGTCATAATCGTGCACCAGGTAAGTTCCCAGGAAGATAGGTGAGCCACAAGGACTACTTAAGTACCAACTCTTTCTTAGACAGAACTCTCCTAGACATGCACAATTAGAAATCAGCTCTGATTTGACAACATAATCACTACCTTTTATAAACAATCAGTTTCCTTTTAAATTTCGCGTAATTATGACTTGTTTCCATAAACAATCATAAAATCCAAAATTTTAATGTCTAAATCTAAACATATTAGGAAACTATAATGCAATGTTTCAACTAAACATAAAATTTCTTAGCACGTAAGAACAAGTAAAACATGCATCGCAATAATTATTAAAATCATATTTTAATCAACTAAGCATGCATAAACAATGAATTAATCTAGCATAGCCCTATAAACTCAATTTTATAGTATCCAGATTAACACACAAACACATCAGATTGTAAACACATTCATAGATTAACCAGATTGTTCATCAAACTGATACGCCCGATTGGGCTAGAAGTGTCACGTGACAAGCAAGTTACTGTCGCATGACGAAGCTAGTTCTGTCGCGTGACACAAGATGACTGTTTTCCAGATTTCCAGAATTCAATCAATTCTAAATCACAGAGCAATTAAATCATGCAAACGACTTTTAACAGATTTAATTCAATATCATTAGAACACGAATTAGGCATATTGTTTCAAAAACAATTAATCTATCGCATACAAAACATGCAAAAGAACATATAAACGATTTTATATTACTTTTCTAGCATGTTAATTCAAACTTAATCATACGAACGGGGCTTTGATACCACTGTTGGGTTTTACGGGTCCATGCGCAGCGGAATTAAGCATTAAAAACATAAAACCCAAGAAGCCCTAGGATTCGTTCTATACAATTAACTTAAAAACTATGAGATAGATGTAACCAACTTTGAACGCTTTCCGTTCTTGAGCTATCGAACGATTTGATTATGTGATTTCAAATCACAAATTTCGTTCTTCAACTTTCTTAAACTCTAGGTCTTGATCGATGAACGAGCGAAGACCCTCTTTCGATATCCACACTTGAATGAATCCAAGAACAATTTCTTGAAGATTGCTAGTTCCTATAAAACCTTGGAATAATATTGAGAATATGTTTGTGAATTTCTATTGAGAATTTCGGCTAGCTTTTTAGGGTTGACAGACGTTCATATTTATAGTACATTAGTATAGAATATGAATCCTAATCATATTAGGAAAGGATTCTGTCAAACCGCCTCAGTGGCTTGTTGTGTCGCACAACTAGACACAACACATAGCCTGTTCTATCGCACGGCCTAACAAGCCTAGTGAAGAGTTTCTCAATTATTCTTCCAATGGTTTTAATCAATTCATTCTAGTTGTGTGTGACCCAATAGGATTACATTATGTTGGCAATGAGTTCGATCATATCGACCCTCATAAGACATAAGCGGACTCTAGCAAGCCATTATGTCTACCCAAATAATGTAACGTAAGTGTTCACGTTTCCAATGGTACACTTCCATTTCTCCCTTTGTCTCGCGATGTTATATTGAACACAAGTCATGGTCCTTGTCAACTTGTCTTTGTTCAATGCTTTCTCGATCTTGAGTATAATGATAATCCAATCGTATTGGGGTATGGCCATACACTTTCATCATTATCACTCATCGAGGGGCCCAAGCAAAACATCTCTCTTCTGAGGGACAAATTCCATCTTGACTTATCATCCTTCCCATCATGAATCCGATCATGCCAAAGATAGCCTTTATAGATATCGTGTTAAGATACCGTTTGACTAAAATCAAACATGACTTTCATCATATGTAAGGTCATGATAATCTCAGGTCTAGGGACTAAATGAAGTAACCTTATGAGATTTAATTATGACATTTGACCATGACATAAATCTCATGCGGGTCAAGTCCAGTCACTTGTTCTCTAACAAGTACCCATAATTTCAATGTGCATCTCTATGCATATAATCATCATATGATTATCCATTGACAATTATACTAATTATTCTCTTAATAATTAGGGACGGAGATTATTATAAACAAATATACAAAACATATATAATAATCAAATGATAAACATCTCATATAATAATAAATAATGTCAACACATAAGTCTATCAATCATAGGCCTAGGGCATAACACTAACACTTCCCTCTCCCATACCTCCTCAAGATTCTCTCCTCTACCACCTTACCAATCACCTCTTCACCTCTACAGCCACGGCAAGTTGGGTGTGTGCTCCTGTGCCCGGCGTTCGATTGGTCCATATTCCCGAGGCAGAAGCAGTTCAAGTGCCCGAGTGGTCGTCCATCTGATTTGGAATCCAAAATTCTCGGTGCAGAGAAGATTATGGCCCACCAGTCTGGAAATTCATATCCCATGGGTCAGCAGAGGGCAAATGGTGTCCATCGAAAAGTTGTGAGCTACCCTTGAAGCCGCTTTTCCTTGCGAGCGGGAGGCCCAGTTGCTTGATCAGATTGCTAAAGCTAAGAAAGACGACTTATGAATGACAGAAAGTTTGAGAAGGGTCCTCACCCCATCAATGTCAACGATGCTTTTCCTTCCATCCGAAGTTGATGTAGTCAATCAGTCTTCGTAGGATCTAGAATGTCCCTTTCGGGCATCAAGTCTGCCAAGTCCAAGTTGGACCAGTTTGGCTTTTGCAGTAATAAAAATATTTGATTCTCTTCTTGCTAGACTCGAGACATCACTTGCACATCTACGTTACACTTAATTGAAATGGTTTTATTCTACATGATCACTTGTGCTGCTCAATTACTAATCCATTGAAATGATTAATATTTAAATTGATCGGAGTGAGAAAATCGACTGATATCTTTCTCAAATTGGGGCTTATCAATCCCCCATCTCGCATCTCAAATGCTCACATCTCTTTCATCATCCTCATCAGTTTGTCGCTCAATGAGTTCGCATTAATCTTCCTCAATTTAGCTTAAGCAAGAAATGAAGCCTTAATCTCGTTTAGATCATCCGGTAAGGATTGCGATTGAAGCCTTTCACCATAGGGAAGCCATTACCTCACCATCACCAAACAATACCCCTTCATTTCAAGATCGGCATGTTTTGAAACCCCGTTTAGCCATCTCCAAAAGAAAAGGGACTATCCTTGAAGCTCCCATAATTCAAGAAAAGTGACCGCCTCCAAGCTTAGAGAATGGCGGAATGCAAAGATCCATGCTAGGGACTAGCATAAGTTCTCTCTCTCAAAAAAAAAAGCCTAGTCCCTAGCAATTCTCTCAAAAGCAAAAATTAAAGGAATTAGTTGTTTATTCAAAGGGAGTCTCAAAACAAATAAAGTGACAGCAGGGATTTCCCCTTTACCATTACCTTCAAACCAATTCCAAGCCATCCTCTCGTTTTTAGAGGCTATTCCCATTACCATTACCCTTGACCTTGGCAAAGCCAATCTTGACCTCTCATTCTTAGAGGCAATCAATATCCTCGCCATAGAAATCCCAAACACACCCTTGACAACCTACCTCTCATCTTCAGAGGTTCAGTCAGTAAAAAGCCCAACCGACCTCTCATCTTAAGAGGTCATGATGTTCCAAATCACCCGATGGCCGATCGAAACCCTGAAACCCAGCTACAGTCCCTACCGGATAGCAGTTTCATTCTAATATCTTCGAGATCTAAATCAAATTAATGCTTCATTGCTTGCTTAAGTTGGAACCTAATCCATTCCTTGGTCCAAGACCCTCAATCAAAGATTGTGCAAATTCAATCATTTCTTTTGACGCTTCATGTGAGTATATTTCATTTCTCCTCCACAAAACACTTCAAGTGAATGCCTCATCGGGGCTTCACATCCATGTCTTTCGATGACACTCTAAGGAGACATGTTCTTCAACTCTCCAATCCTCAAAATCCTCAAAGGTCCTCAAAATCTCAAATTTTCACATTCCTTCTCTTTTTCAATCGGGATAAGCCCGAGTTACGGTGACCTGAGCTCCTTCCAACGAGGGAAATGCATGCAACCAGAAATGGTCCGGTCACAAATACATTCAAATCTCCGAAAATCCGGTCTCATCAAGGGCCGTCCCTATACACAAATCCACTTTCCATCCTTCCAAATTTGATTCTTGATATCAGTTGGTTTTCTCCTTGTGATTAATCAAAATATTTGTTCATATCAAATTTAGTGTTTGAATAACCCGAACATCAATAAAGGGTTTTAAGCAGCCTTGTGATCATCATGAATAAGACAAGTTTTCAAATGTCTCGACAAGTCTTCTCTCTCTCCATCATAGGGAAATAGAGCCAAACACTGTCTTTCTGTCAGCAGGAGCTTCCATACACTTTTCCACACCTTGTGATGCTTATACTCTCTCAAAAGAATCAAACCCAGAGCGAGCGTGTTACACAAAATCGGGATCCATTCTCACTTTTCGAAAGATGTGCCCCTGCACGTATACATTTCCGAGTCCTGTCCAATGACTGATTGACTAAGGTCCAGAAAGATGAATGCCTCCTTGGCCACATGATGATTATGTCTGCAATGGGGCTACGTTGAATCTCTTCAAGCTGGGGCTTTGCTAAGTTGTTCTCTCATGCTCTCCCGTATCAGCTCTTCAAGCTGGGGCTTTATTAAGCTGCTCTCTCAGGCTCTCCTTACCAGATTCCCTCCGGGTTTGCTTTGCATTATCAACTGGGGCTTTACCTAGTCATCTCTTCAAAACCAAGGCATTCTCTGCACGTTCTCTGCTGCTTGCCATCTCGGGTGCGCGATACACCTTGTTCTCATCAGCAATAAATCAAGTTGCTGCAATTTGTACTCTCGGGAGCATCCCTGACTTGCCTAGGCTGCACCATATCATCCATCACTCATAGATTCCTCAATCATCACTCATACATTTCCCCACCTCATGGGAGAGGGTTCAACCCATACATCATCATGTAAACACATTCATCCCATACGCAATCCAGAATTTGCTACATATACATATCAACTCGTCAAGCCGTGCAAAATCCTCATTCCATTTTCATCCTCATCCGAGATGGACTCGTGCAACAAAAGACAATAATGCATAAGCAAAATTGCAAATCAAGCTCAAATTAATGCAAAGTACCTAGAGTGTGTGTTTCTATTTCCTCCTCTCACAGGGTACAATAATCAAGTGATCATAATCTGATCATGGGGATTTCCCCTCAAATCACAACCAGGACAAAGATTTTCAAATCCTGCAGGTGGCATATTCTGCTTTTATCATCTTCATCATTCTCATCTTCTTCAAGACTTACCAGCTCATCTGAAAGATCCTTAGCTGCCTCAGTCTCCAAGCAATGCTTGTCAAAAAGGCTTCAGCTGCCCCAATCTCCAAGCAATAATGCTCATCAGTCTCAGCGACATCAAAGCCTGTTTCGCACGGCGAGTTATCATCAAAGCCCGTTCTCATGGGTGGATCTTCATCAAAAGCCTGTTCTCATGGGCAAATCATCACGAAAAGCCCGTTCTCATGGGTGGATCTTTATCAAAAACTCGTTCTACATAGCAAAGACCGTCCCTTGCACGGCAAACCAACCTTTCATCATTAATAAATAGTAGCCTAAGTCCCCTGGCAGCTACCCTTTCATCATCAACAAACAGTAGCCTAATTCCCCTGGCAGCTACCCTTATTCATCAACAAACTGTAGCCTAAGTCCCCTGGCAGCTACCCTTCTTCATCAACAAACAGTAGCCTAAGTCCCCTGGCAGCTACCCTTCTTCATCAACAAATTGTAGACTAAGTCCCCTGGCAGCTACCCTTCTTCATCAACAAACAGTAGCCTAAGTCCCCTGGCAGCTACCCTTCTTCATCAACAAACAGTAGCCTAAGTCCCCTGGCAGCTACCTTTCATCATCAACAAATAGTAGCCTAAGTCCCCTGACAGCTACCTTTCATCATCAACAAATAGTAGCCTAAGTCCCCTAGCAGCTACCTTTCTTCATTAACAAACAGTAGCCTAAGTCCCCTGGCAGCTACCCTTCTTCATCAACAAACAGTAGCCTAAGTCCCTTGGCAGCTACAATTTTTCCACAACTTCGCGACAACAGTGGTCTAAGTCCCTTCGACAGCCACGAACATCAGCAAATAGTAGCCTAAGACCCTCCAACAGCTACAACCTTCCATCAACATCAGCAAATAGTAGCCTAAGACCCTCCGACAGCTATAACCCTCCATCAACATTAGCAATTGTAGCATAAGACCCTCCGACATCTATATCTATCCCTGCAGGTAAGCACAACAAAGGTATGAATTCATATCTCATTCAAATTGCAAATCATCATGTCTTGTATTCTCGAAAAAATCATTTCTTTTAGTTCATCTCGCGCATCCGGGTTCAGACGCCTCCAAATAGTCTCTCATCGGGTTCAGACGCCTCCAAATAGTCTCTTATCGGGTTCAAACGCCTCCAAATAGTCTCTCACCGGGTTCATACGCCTCCAAATAGTCTCTCACCGGGTTCAGACGCCTCCAAATAGTCTCTCACCGGGTTCAGACGCCTCCAAATAGTCTCTCATCGGGTTCAGACGCCTCCAAATAGTCTCTCACCGGGTTCAGACGCCTTCAAACAGTCTCTCACCGAGTTCAGACGCCTCCAAACAGTCTCTCACCAGGTTCAGACGCCTCCAAATAGTCTCTTATCAGGTTCAGACGCCTCCAAATAGTCTCTCACTGGTTCAGATGCCTCTCTCTCATCGGGTTCAGACGCCTCCAAATAGTCTCTCACCGGGTTCAGACGCCTCCAAACAGTCTCTCACCGGGTCCAGACGCCTCCAAACAGTCTCTCACCGGGTTCAGACACCTCCAAATAGTCTCACATCGGGTTCAGACGCCTCCAAATAGTCTCTCACCGGGTTCAGATGCCTCCAAATAGTCTCTCACCGGGTTCAGATGCCTCTAAATAGTCTCTCATCGGGTTCAGACGCCTCAAAATAGTCTCTCATCGGGTTCAGACGCCTCCAAATAGTCTCTCACCGGGTTCAGACGCCTCAAAATATTCTCTCACCGGGTTCAGATAGTCTCTCACCGGGTTCAAACACCTCCAAATAGTCTCTCATCGAGTTCAGACGCCTCCAAATAGTCTCTTGCCGGGTTCAGAAACCTCCAAATAGTCTCTCACCGGGTTCAGACGCCTCCAAATAGTCTCTCACCGGGTTCAGACGCCTCCAAATAGTCTCTCACCGGGTTCATATGCCTCCCAATAGTCTCTCACCGGGTTCAGACGTCTCCCAATAGTCTCTCATCGGGTTCAGACGCCTCTAAATAGTCTCTCACTTGGTTCAGACGCCTCCAAATAGTCTCTCATCGGGTTCAGACGCCTCCAAATAGTCTCTCATCGGGTTCAGACGCCTCCAAACAGTCTCTCATCGGGTTCAGATGCCTTCAAACAGTCTCTCACCGGGTTCAGACGCCTCCAAACAGTCTCTCACCGGGTTCAGACATCTCCAAATAGTCTCTCACCGGGTTCAGACACCTCCCAACAGTCTCTTACTGGTTTCAGACGCATCCAAACAGTCTCTCTTTGGGTCAGACACCTTCGAATAGTCTGAACTACGACCGGCTTAATTCCCTCCTAGGGATATGTAGGAATCCTTTCTCCAAAAGTCCAGCCTTCCGATCTCACCAATCATTTTCCACCATTTGCCATACCCCCAGCCGCTCAATGGGATTGGGGTCTTTCTTATCGACAACCTCACTTCTTCCATAAGTGACGTTGCTGAGGGGCTCTATAAGTACGCCAATCCAATTCACAACCCTTTATAGGTGCATTTTAATGTGATAAAATTGCACTAGGGGCATTTTGGTAAATTTCCGGTCCATTCCTAGACTTCCGGAAACTTTTTATAAGTTTCTTACGAAGGAAGTACTTTTAAGTATTTTTCTCAAGAAAAGGACATATAGGGTATTATTCAGTTTGGACTTATTGGGAATTAACTTGGAATGTTCCAGAACCAGTTACTTGGCGCTGAAAACGGTTAGTGGCATGTTGTGTCACGCGATACAATGAGCCAAGGAAAACTGAAGCGGAAGGTCGTGCGACAGAACTGGCCATCATCAGCAGCCTATAAATAATACCCTCCCCCTCTCATTTTACGATCCCTTTTCAGCCTCCCTACTGTTACCCTGTCAAAATCACCCCAGAAAAATATCTCTCTCTCCTCCTTCCATACAAACCCACACCAATTCCCTCAATCCAATCCCTCTCTCATCCAATTCACTCTCCATCATACACCAATTCAACACCCACTCATATACACATTGAAGACCACAGTTCTTCCTCAGATCTGAGATCGAAATCTCATTCCAGCAGCTGAATCGAAGGTCTCTACACCTAACTTGGTGTAGAGGTTGTGGACTACAAGGGTAATGAATTCCCTTCCTCTTTCTCTCTCATATTTTCTCCTTGCACAATTCATATTCAATCTCTGTTCATCCACTTGACAATTAACCTCCATCTGCTTTAATTATCAAGTGGCAATCGCCATCTCTCTGTTTAAGTTGCTTTACTTGGTTTAATTGATGTTCATGATGTAATTTGGATCATATTTGTTGCTTGTTCATCAAGGGAGTGTGGATCTCTCCATATCCACACCCCCTTGGTCGATTCGTGGTTGATTCATTGTCTTCTGAGTTGATTTGGTGTTGTAGTTCAATCTGATTGGATCTCTGTTGGATCTGATTCCAAATTGTAAAGTCTCTGCAGAGAGTCAGGTTATGTCACGCGACACAACTGGCCACTCCAGTCCTGAGTAGTGCGACATAACTAGCCACTCTGCAGAGACCATCATTTTAGTTGTAAATTGTTCATCTAGTTCACTTGTCGCTCAAAACAGAGTGTGGATCCTCAATATCCACACTCATTTGAAGTGATTGTGTTGATCTCTAAGTTAAATGCATGCCATAATTTGACGTTATGATTACTTGATATTGCTGTATTTTGAGACTTGTAAAACCTCTGTAAGGTGGCTAGTAGTGTCACGCGACACAACTGGACATGTGGTGTCCTATGTCACACGACACAAGTAGCCCTTTACAGAAGGTTCATTTCAGTTGTAAGTTCTGTTCATCCTCATTGTAAGTGGGATGTGGCCTCCCACAGTAAAGGGCTCACAAGTTGTAATTCCTCCTTTTGAGCAATAAAATAAAGCACTTATATGCATTTTATCATATATTTTGTCACACACATTTTTCACACACTCTTGAATGTTTTGAATGTTGAATATAGAAAGACTCGTTTACGGATGAGACGTGTTGGGTGAAGTCTCGGTTCTTCCCAACACGTAATCTGACCCCCGAACCCATTTTCTCTTTTCAAAAAGGTTTTCAATGTTTCCTTTAAAACGGCGTGGCGACTCTCAAAATTTTTAATTTTCGGCGAGCGTACATTCAGTTGGTGATCGCCGAAGTTGATCGTGTTCTTAGTGGAGACAACTGAGAACTTACTGGTAAGTTAAATTTTTAGTTGTTTGATCGACGGAGTTGGTGATCGTCGTAGTTGATCATGTTCTTAGTAGTTTAGTTGATAACTGAGAACTTACTGATAAGTTAGTTCTCAGTTGTTTGGTCGCCAGAGAGGTCGCTGGAGTTGGTGATCGTCGAAGTTGATCATGTTCTTAGTAGTTTAGTTGACAACTGAGAACTTACTGATAAGTTCTTAGTTGTTTAGTCGCCGGAGTTGGTGATCGCCGGAGTTGGTCGTGTTATTAGTAGTTTAGTTGACAACTAAGAACTTACTGATAATTTAAGTTCTCAGTTTTTTGGTCGCTGGAGTTGCTGGTCGACGGAGTTGATCATGTTTTTAGTAATTTCGTTGACAACTGAGAACTTACTGATAATTTAAGTTCTCAGTTGTTTGGTTGCCGGAGAGGTCGCCGGAGTTGGTGGTCACCGGAGTTGATCGTGTTCTTAGTAGTTTAGTTGACAACTGAGAACTTACATATAAGTTAAGTTCTTAGTTGTTTGGTCGGCGTAGAAATCACCGGAATTGGTGGTCGCCAGAGTTGATCGTGTTCTTAGTAGTTTAGTTGACAACTGAGAACTTACAGATAAGTTAAGTTCTCAGTTGTTTGGTCGCCGCAGAGGTCGCCGGAGTTGGTGATCGCCGGAGTTGATGGTCGTCGCTGTTGATCGTGTTCTTATTAGTTTAGTTAACAGCTGAGAACTTACTAATAATTTAAGTTATCAGTTGTTTAGTCGCCGAAGTTGGTGGTTGCAGGAGTTGATCGTGTTTTTAGTAGTTTTGTTGACAACTGAGAACTTACTTATAATTTAAGTTCTCAGTTGTTTGGTCATCGTAGAGGTCGCCGGAGTTGATGGTCGTCAGAGTTAATCGTGTTATTAGTAGTTTAGCTGATAACTGAGAACTTACTGATAAGTTAAGTTCTCAGTTGTTTGGTAAGCGGAGAGGTAGCCGACGTAAAAAAAAAAAAGTCGCCGGAGTTAGTTGTCGAAGGTGTTGACTGGAGAAGATGGGGAGAGAGTGACCTAAGGTGATGGTGGTTGGAGAGAAAGTAAATTGATAAATAAGGTGAAATTAGTAAAATGATAGGAGGATGAACTTAGTAAAATAATGTGAGGTTGTACTTATTAAGATATACTCCCTCCGTCCCATCCGAAAGGGCACAAATTTCCTTTTTGGGCGTCCCATTTGAAAGTGCACAACCCAAAAATGAAAAGTTTTTTATTACTTCTTTATTTGTGGGACCCACTTATCATACTCTCACAATAAATATCCACTAACTATTTCCTACCCCACTTTCTCTTTCCTATATCATCTTTTACTCACAACATTTATTTCACTATACACTTTTTCTCTTTTCTACATCACTTTTCTTAATTCTCGTGCAAGGACATAAAAATGCCCTTTCGGGCAGGACGGAGGGAGTATATTATATGGTTAGATGAAATATTGATTGTCTTGTTTGTAAAATTAAAATGATAAGTTTGAAGAATTATACGGTAAATCCCCCGTGTAAAAAGTGCGTGATTTATGTGATGGCGGATTATTTACGTTTGTAATTATGGGTGCATACAAGTGCACTCACTTAAATAAATTGTTTGTCCAGTTTAATCGGTAAAGTGTTAAGTTTTTAATTTGTGCTCACTTAAATAATTTTTTTTTGTGTATGTTGTAAATTGAATTTCAATTTTGGTGAGTGAGATTGCACCCACTTAGTCTAATCTTTTAATTGAATTATAAAATTGATGGGCTGGGCTAGGGATGGGCTGGGCTAGGGATGACTTGGTAGGTATATCAATTGTATTTTGCTTATACCAGGTACCTATCAAGTTTAATTTTATACATAAAAATCTATACCAGTACCAATCGACTAAGTCGGTATACCAACTAAGTTGTTACAATAGGTACTCAATTGGTACGGTTGATACTAGACTCTACCAAATGTATATATAAAAATAACACTTTTTCTATTAAGACCAAATAAATATAATAGTACATCATTATAAAATTCAAAAGAGATTTTAATATAAATTCATATTCAATCAAACTATAGTAACATAGCACACAAACACACATATATACGCACACAAAATATCCCATAGAAACCTGGACATTAATCAAGGTTCTAATTTCTACATGTCGTACAATCATATAAAGTCACATTCAATCAAACTAATTAAGTAACATCTATGTGAACCAAAAACTAATTCTTAGAATCCATGCCCAAGCAAATTGAATCCACTCTCAAAGATGAAAATTAATTAACTACAATTTACTATCCGCATAAATCACAGTTTTGCTCTAAGAAACATGAAAAAACTTCAACCAACTTAATAAACTGGATCAACATAAAATCACTGCAAATGACTAACAAATAAACCTAAATTACCAGATCCGACAAAAAAAGAACAAAATAACAAATACCCATTACTCAATGTTAAATTAGGTTAGATTTATTTTTTATATTTAATATTTTTTATTATTTATATGAAAATTAACATTTTTAAAAAATTATAATTGGTACTCGGTATACCAATCAATATTAAACTTATGTACCATGTACCTACCAATTATATACTCCCTCCGTCCCGCTAATATTCGCACTAACACTGTTTGCGCGGGAATTAAGGAATATGATATTTTAATAAAATGTTGTGAGTGTAAAAGTAAAGTAGGAGAGAGAATGAGTGGAGTGTGTAATAAATTATAATGGTGTTGTGAGTATTAAAATAATGTAGGAGAGAAAATGAGTGGGGTTGGGTGAATATTTTATTAATATAAAGTTTCCTTTTTGGGAGTGTGCGAATATTAGCGGGACGCCCAAAAAGGAAAGTGTGCGGATATTAGCGGGAAGGAGGGAGTATAATTGATACGGTAGTACCGTACCAACATTTCGATATACTGATTGTCATGTACCAATTATAATTGGTACGGTTGGTACAGATTTGAAAATTTTGCCAGCCCTAGCTGGGCCCAATGCCTAAAGCCCAACAATTTATTCATTACAAGGGTTCAATTAACGAATGGGCCAACCCAGCTGTTACGACTCTACCGGCCCAACGGTATATATCAGTCGACCTAGCTTATTGTCCGACCTTCCTTGGTCCCTATCTAGCTTCGTCTGATTTACGATCTCCTACTTATATAGTATCTGCCTAGCCAAGGCACGAGGTTAGGTCGATCTCGAATACTCAGGCAACATCGACCAAACAAACAAATGTGTCTATCCACGACCCAATTCGTAACCACCTTCTACAATCACGCCAGTATTATCTGTGCGATCCAAGGGATTAATAATGATCATATGGCACCACTATATATCCCGGATCACATCCAACATAAAAATGTAATGTCATCTTCACTATTTGATATTTAAGTCGTTCAATACCGTTTATTACAAACTTACCACTTTATCTCATCATTACGACGGAGGGTATTAGCCGAATACAATCCTGGCTAGTCGTTTGTTCGTGGTTTTCAGTCACTGTAGCTGGAATACAACCTATTGCTTGACTAAGGCTAATCCGGATCGTTTCCTGCATCATCAGTTTAGTTTCATTGTCGGAAAACGAAAACACTAGACCTTGAAACCTTGCATAATCACAGACATGGTATCCGACGGATATACTGCTACTGCCTCCAGCGAACCAATTAATGAGAATGTTGGGGGAAATAACCCCGGCACAGATGTAGGCAGGAACCGTACTGACAACTTGCCTCCTCCTCCACCTGGGCATCCCACTAGAAAGGCCACTCGTTCTAACAGTGTGGCCGATGGGATAAGGATACAAAATAGGAGGAGGGACAAGAGGCCAATGCCTAAATAAGGAGTAAGCCAACAGGCTAAGAGGATCCAAACGGGTCGAACAACTGCAGGTAGGGTTGTAAACGAATCGAATCTTTTTTATTTGATTCGGTATTCGAATTCGATATTCGGTATTCGTATTCGAAAAATTCGAATTTGAATTCAAAATTTTATTTTGATTCGATAAGTATTCGAATTCGAATAATATCTCACGATATTCGATTCGAGTATTCGCGAATATTATTCGAATAATTTATATATATATATATATATATATATATATATATATATATATATATATATATATATATATATATATATATATATATATATATATATATATATATATATATATATTTATATATATATATATATATATATATATATATATTAATACGAATCGAATACTCAAATCGAATACCAAATCGAATCGAATAATTCGAATATCAATTTCGAATCGAATACGAATCAATTTTTATATTCGAATACAAACGAATATGAATACGAATATTCGAATATTTTCACGAATATGTATCGAATACGATGATATTCGATTCGATTCGATTCGTTTACACCCCTAACTGCAGGCGACATTCCGGGTCCCTCAGTTTCTCACCTTAGTATGAAGGAGATCTTGCTAGAGCGAGCTAGATTGCTGCAAAGCTTGCTCGAGGTGCAAAATGAGTTGCTCAAGCTACCAGAGTGTCCTAAAAAGGATGACAGAAGATCACAAATGGTAGCTTCTTCTCATACCTCTCATAGGCATGCCAACGGGGGCCCCAGGCCATTCGGAGATGAGGGAGAGAGGATAGGCCATCCCTAAACACATCTCTGTTGATCGAACTGGTGACTTGAGAGATAGGCTCAACCATCAAAGGGAGAAAGAGGCAGGCTCAGCTCAGAGAAGGCAGCTCGAGGTTGACAGAGCTCAACGTAGGTCCCCACCGAGAGGAGATCGATCACTTCACATAAGAGATAGAAAAGAAAGGAACCTCCCAAGATATGAAAGGCTGAGGACACACTTGAGGAGGGAGCACCACCAAGAGGAGAGATAGAAATCTAATTCTATCTCCTATCCAAGAGGCAACCTGGATGCTAGGGAGCTTCCAAATCTAAAAATGAGGTTAGATGACATGGAGGCAGATCGGAAGGAGTCAAGTGGTAAGGTCGAACGAAATGATTGTACTATTCGACCCTTGGCCAATGGTATGCTCGACAAAGGTCCACCTGCAGGGTTCAAGTTGCGCGTACCAGAGAAATATTCTGGCACGACCAATGCGTTGAATCACATGCAACACTTTGAGGCCACTATGTGTTTGGTCTCTTCTGAGGATGATGAGCTATGCAAGGCATTAACCAGCACCTTCACAGGTGCAACACTGACTTGGTTCCGCGATCTATCAACTGGCTGCATCACCTTATGGACTTATATGAGGTGGAAGTTCTTAGAGAGATTCTCAACAGCTGGGGCTCGCAGGAAAATAGTTACAGACCTCAACAATATGACTCAAGGTAAGAAAGAGAGTACCATGAGTTATTTTACATGGTTTAAGGAGTTGGTCGACCAAATTGAGGAAGACCTTACAGATAGGGAGGTTATTAACTGCTTCAGAAATGGGGTGTCCTCACCTGATTTGGATTATGAGCTCCAAGTTATGAGAATGACCACGTGGAAGGAATTGTTTGAAAGGGCCTACGATGTGGCCGTTGCAGAAGAATGAAAAGACATAAAGAAAGAAGCTCGAAGCATTTTGAGATTGGTGAGTCGACCAAAGGGGGATTAGCCAAGACTAACAACAACAATAATAACAAGGGGAAAAATAGAACTAGGGCGACTGAGAGAGTCACTGAAAGCTTCACCCCCCTTACGATCAGTCGAATTGAGATTATTAATAATGTCGACCAAGGCCCTCCAGCCCCCATGAACACCCAAAATAAGTTTAGGAGGGACAATGGCAAGTATTGCGAGTACCACAAAGACACTGGACATACAACAGAGGGGTGTATGAGTTTGAAAAGGATCATCCAAAAGTGGGCGAGTACCACAAATGACGATTCAAACCATGAAATAGAACACTACTTAAATTATTAATTTGAACATGGTTTCAGACAACATAATTTATTGTCATCTTTGTTTTAATTTTCCAGACATAACTTACTAAAGAGATTTAGTATTTAAACACAACTTGAAATTGTGCTTTAATATTTATGATAACAACATGCGATTTGAGTACTTGTAATGGTATGTGATAAAGAGTGAATTAACATTATCACAGGATAATTAACCAAAAGAACAAAGAGTTATGGGTTAAAACCCATGAATAGAATTAGGGATTTTCAAATCTAGATGTGAGGTGGAGATGAAAGATATGCATATATACGATTAATATTGAACGGTTTGGTGGTTTGGTTTATCAGTTCGGTCTCACGATCTCGAACCGTGGTTTGCGGGTCCAGACTGCAGACCAAATCGAACCACACGGTTTGACAATTATTGGAACCGAACCAAACTACAATTGCTTAAAAACTGAACTAAACCGCGTGGTTTGGTTTGGTTCGATTACAAACTGCGATTTGAACTGAACCACTTACCCCTAGTTCTATGCTCGGTCAATAGCTCTAAGTGTTGGATTGATGAGATAAAGGCCTACATCGAAATGAGCGAGCTAGCAGTTGACGAGCAGAAAGCTAGAATGATAAGGAAGAAATCCCCTAGGTTTACTATACATGGAGACGCATTGTTCAGAAGGTCCTTCATCAAGCCATTGTTAAGATGCGTTCATCCCCTAGAGGTCTCTCAGCTCTTACTCGAAGTACATAGTGGAATCAGTGGAGGACACCCAGGGGCCAGAACATTGGCAGACAAGATACTCACATTGGGGTTTTATTGGCCTCATCTAAGGGAAGACGCTTATGAGTTCGTTCAAAAGTGTGACAAGTGCCAAATATATGCCGACCTACCAAGGCTCCCATCCACCGAGCAAACCCCTATAGTTGCAGCTTGGCCGTTCGACATGTAGGGGATAGATTTGATCGGACCCTTCCCACCTGCCCGGGAAAATTGTAAGTATATGATCTTGGCTATTAACTACTTCACCAAGTGGATCGAGGCAAAACCTTTGGCAAAGATAACAGAGGAAAACGCCATCAAATTCATCCATGATTACTTTTGGTGTCGCTTTGGGGTACCACATTCAAATGTTTCGGGCAACGGGCTACAATTTTCGACTGCTTTTGAAACAGAGATAAGGAGATTGGGAGTCGAACACTGGTAGTCGTCAGTAGCCTATCTCGAAGGTAATGGGCAAGCAAAGGCAGACAACAAGTTAGTATTGAAAGCCCTATGTAAGGGGCTAATTAGACGTGCAGACAGATGGTTGGACAAACTACCCCCTTGCTCTTTGGGCAGTTCGCACAACCACCCGGGGGCCTATGGGGGAAACCCCATTTGCTCTTACTTTTCGGTCGGAGTCCATGGCACCTACCGAGCTACGAATTCCTACAGCTAGGGTAGCTTTGTTTGATCAGAATAAAAATGACTCCGACAGATTGATCGAACTGGACCTATTAGAAGAAAAACGAATGAATGCCCAACTGAGAATGATCAATTACAAACAGAAAACCAAGGGGTATCACGACAAGAAAATAAATAAGAGGTCGTTCAATGTGGGGGATTATGACTTACGGAAGATCGAGGTATCTGGAAGGAAAGCTGAGCAGAACAAGTTTTCTCGAAACTGGGAAGGACCCTACATCCTTACAAGGGTTGTTAAAGAGGGGACCTACATGATTGTCCATCTGGGGGGGGGGGACGAGCTTAAACATCCTTGGCATGCTAGCCTATTAGTTAAATATTATTTCTAAGTGAATCCTCTATGTAACGATCTACTTCATCAATAAAAAGGGGGTTACCCCCAATAAGTTCTATTCACATTACTGAGTTATGTTTACATGTTCAAATCAGGTCCGACTCTTAGTCGATCTCGAAATCTCAAACAGGCTCGACCAAAGCCTTAAGTCAACCTCGTTCTTAAATAGGTTCGACTGAATACTTAAGTTAGTCTCGTTTTTAAACAAGCTCGACTAAAACCTTAGTCAGCTTCGTTCTCAAACAAGTTCGACCAAAGCTTTAAGTCAACCTCGTTGTTAAACATGTTCAACTGAAGACTTGAGTCAGTCTCATTCTTAAACAAGCTCGACTAAAACCTTAGTCAGCTTCGTTCTCGAACAAGCTCGACTAAAACCTTAGTCAGCTTCGTTCTCGAACAAGCTCGAATAAAACCTTAGTCATCTTCGTTCTCGAACAAGCTCGACTAAAACCTTAGTCAGCTTCGTTCTCAAACAAGCTTGACTGAAGCCTTAGTTAACTCCATTCATAAAACAGGTTCGACCTAAGCCTTGGTCAATCTCATTTTGGAAAATTAATCTGACTAAGACTTTGGTCGATCCCTTGCTTAATCTAGTTCGACAACATAATAAAAGAGCATGGATCAGACAAAAATGATTCGAGGTCAACTAGCATTGAATAGTTAGTCTCCCAAAAATGGGATAAGAATAACACAAATACAAATTGTCATAAGTCAAAATGCCTCCCAAATTGGGCCAAGGCATGGATAAATAAAAGACAATAAACATGAAATTTTTTTAGAGCTTTTTTCGTTGCAGATACTAAAATCAAAAGAACAATCTTGATGATCATCATCATGTTGCTCTGGCTGTTGTTGCTGCTGATCTTGGCGCTCTACATCTTGGAATAATTGGCGGAGGCAATTAGCTCCTTCTCCAAAGCAGCTCTCTAGCTGCACTTGACCTGCTATGTCAAGGAAAGAGACTACACAACGAAGTGAAGACAATTAGAGAAATGAAGACCAAAGTAGTGATGGGCAAACAAAGCAGAGAAAAAGTGAAACAAAATTACTAGTTGTACCTCAGAACGGTAGGCCGAACCTATCACTGTATTCCTTAGGAGTGAGCCCCTCCTCAATGAATTGAACTAGCAGATCCCTATCAGTTGCCCTCCTCACAATGATTTGTCCCAATCCCAGCTCGGTGTATTGGCTTAAGCTATTGACGCCTGTGAGAGGAGGGACATCACTTAGCCTCTCAACAGCTGCCTGCACCTCTTCAGTGCTTCTGACAGAAGGAGCTTTGGGAGGAGGATGGCTCGATTGGTTCTACTGGCCTAGTCCCATCAACTGGGATCATTCCAACACCTTCCTTGGGGAGCAGCTTGTTAAGATCCATAGCTTCCTTTTCTCTACTAGCCCGAGCATTGGCCATCCTATGGGCCTTCCTGTTTCTCCTCCTATCACATAGATCGACAATGCAATCCATTTGAGATTCTTGATCGGCGATGAGGACTTCAAGCCAAAGGAAAGGAAAGTCAATATATAAATATGCGAGCAAAAAGATAAAAATATGGAAAGTGAGACAAATACTTAACCGCCATAATGGAAGAGACCCCTGTAGTGGCCAGGTTTCTTCTTGCAGCAGTGGCACTAGGTTTCAAAACTCTCCCTCTCATGGATGACCCAATCGGGGTACCTAAGGCTTCTAATAATGGGGACCAAAGGAGCTACCTCTTCATCTCCTCCTAGCATCATCCCTGCCTGGATGAAGAAGTCTTTGTCCGACTAAAGGGTAGCCCAGCTTATGGTGCTTCTCCGAACCACCAACTTTAACCTACGAGTGATCTCATCGCTCCACTCTGGGAACCAGTATTCTTCCTCCTTCATCGGATCTAAATTAGCCTCGGGTAAAGGGAATTCCCATCCCTTCCTACTCTCCGCCAAGATCATGTGGCTGTTCCACCCTGATACCTTATCGGGAAAATTGATGAACAACTTTGGGGCTTTGGATTTGGCCGGCATACTTATCCAGAAGGTCTTCTCATTCATCACAATCTTGAAGAACCTTCTGAAGACGTGCATACACAGTTTGTACCCTACAAACTTGCTCACCATGGCAAAGCACACTAAAACCCTTACTGTGTTGGCACCTAATTGTATGGGGACGGCGGCCAGACACTCTAAGAATTCAAATATGAAGGGGTCGAGGGGTAGGTTAATCCCATCCTCAAATTGGCCGTAGTAGAAGGCTACCTTAATCGAACTTAGGCCCCAATGGATCCAAGATTGAGCTTTCCTTTGCCTCTCAGTGAAATGGGTCAAGTGGAAGTCATCTCGGGGGACCTCAAAGAAGTCATGCAGGATTTTGATTTGGGATTCAACATTCTTCCTCCATAGAGCAGGCTTGGGGGCCGCATATCCCCTTTCATTGCGACCTGACACTACGGCTGAGCAAAACTTATCCACGATATTGCCGGAGGAAGAGCTTGATGCCGCATAATTTGAAGGTTGTTGAACTGCCAATCTACAGAAGACATAGAAACAGGGGAACCATACCTAGTTGAAGTATGTTTTGAGCTATTTAAGGGCGACCTAGATTCCCCTGGTAATGCTAACCTCTCACGGGGAAAAGGTGGTTTGTTAGACTTAATGTAAAAGATAATAAGGTGATCTATTAACTTATTAAAGAGACGAAAGCGAATAATCCGTGGATCATCCGCCTCTAAATCCCCCATGATTTCACCTGTGGGCAAACTACTTCGCCATAGAACAAGCTCCACCTATTCAAAATAGTGATACACTCATATCTGGTCAACTCCCTCCATGGGCCCTCTAAGCGTTTGTAAATCATAAGGTTTACACAGTTATAGCCATACCTCACTCCTAGCTCGAAGCCAAAGGTCCTAGCTATGGCGAAATAAAGGGGGAAACTCAAAATTAAACCTAAAACAGAGAAATCGAAGGATACCTTGTTGATTTTGAGAAAGAAGAACTCAACGATGGAACGGAAAGCTTGATTGCACCGGAAAATTAGACTCCTTGCTGTTTGCTCTTGCTGGGTATTTGAATGTTTGGGAATGGTAGAGTTTAAAAAGGAATGAAATCCTTCCTTTTATACCACTCCTTTTACTTGCCCGAATTCGAAAGGGTTTGAGACACAACCATTCGAATGTAAGAGTAAAGGCTCAATGCCAGTTCCCAATGTAGTTGTCCAATCGCCAGAACTGTCCCATGGCGGAAATTACGGCATAATAAACATCGTATCCAATTGGCAGAAGTCAATCATCGAGAGCGACCTATGTCTAGCAAATCGACCCTCCACCGGTAGACTACGTAAGCCATCACAAATTTTTCCATTAACTTCCTAGTCGACAAAGTCAACTCAGAAAGTTGTGGGCCACTAAACAGGATAAAATTGATGCGCTAGGCCCAATGTCTAAAACCCAACGTTTTATTCATTACAAGGGTACAATTAACGAATGGGCCAAACCAGCTGTTACGACTCTACCGGCCCAACGATATAGATAAGTCTACCAAGCTTATTGTCCGACCTTCCTTGCTCCCGACCTAACTTCGTCCGACTTACGATCTCCTACTTATACAGTATCTGCCTAGCCAAGGCATGAGGTTAGGTCGACCTTGAATAATCAGGCAACCTCGACCAAACAAATACGTGCGTCTATCCATGACCCAATTCGTAACCGCCTCCTACATCACACAGACCGTCACGCCAGTATTATCTCCGTGATCCAAGGGATTAATAATGATCCTATGACACCACTATATATACCGGATCACATCCGACGTACACAGGTAGCTGTAATACAACCTATTACTGAAATAATGATGATCTAGATCATTTCCTACATCATCATATTTATTTATTTATTTTAAAAATAAAGTCATAATTTAAATACTTTATAATTTAATAATGAAATATTTTAGAACTCAAACAAACATATATTCTTCAAAATATATAATGTATTAATCTATCAAATTATTTGTTTTGTATATGAGGGAATAATGATGTAGCTAATTCTTATAGTACAAGTGACAATACTCTATCCATTTCATAATAACTGTTACGATTTTCTCTAACTTTATTTTAAATTAAGTGTTGAACTCTTAAATAAAATTTATTTTATAATATTGTAAATTTTGTTGGAATATTGGGTGAATATTAGGGTGAATTGAAAAGTCAACAAGGAGTCTAAAATCCAAAAGACACGATAGTTCAAATTCCAGGAACTGCTCGGCCGAGCAAGGCATAAGCCTCGGCCGAGCATGACTGTCCAGAAACATGACTCTTCTGTTAACTTCTGCTCGGGCGAGGCAGTAAAGGGCTCGGCCGAGCAACTAGCCTATGCTCGGGTGAGGCACCAATAGTACTCGACCGAGCAGTTGCTGTCTATTCAGATTGATGTCCGAACAGGTGCTAGCTTGGAGGGTTGTGACCTTTGTGAAACAGTCACAACTGACTCAATCTACCCTGTATATAGACCCCTATTCCTTCATTCAGTCATCAATTAATCCAACCAAGTTGTTATCAAGTCAAACACAAGAATCCAATTCTCTCTCTCCCTTATTCAAAGTGATTTAATTCATTCAAAGAGTTCATTCATCATTCTTTCTTCAAAGTTCGAAGACTAAGAGCAACTCTGAATTTGGTTCGCCTGTCAAGGTTAGTTAAAGTGCACACTAACTCTTGGTAAAAAGCGTTGTATCTTGGGAGACATTCACCATCGATCCGTTTGCACAATTTCGGAGGCAAAATATTGTCTTAAGGAGATTTGCTTCAGCATACCTCGCTTTAATCTCCTTCGTGTGATTTCCGTATTAAAGATATCTAAACATTTACACAACAATCTTAAGACAATATTCTCAAGTATTTGTTTTAATTATATCTTCTCTACTTCATCTCTTTCTTATTGGATTTTTTGTTTTCATAACAGAAAAATGGCTAAAGGAAATGACTCCGTTAGTAGTGAGACTATTGCAAGGAATACTAATGCAATAGGGAGCACTTCAAGTGCAAATCATCTTATGATGCCACCGGCCTCGCAGTACGAGAAATTGGAAAAGTTCAATGGGGCTGATTTCAAACGTTGGCAACAGAAAATGTTGTTCTATCTCACAACGCTTGGACTAGTAAAGTTCTTACGTGAAGAATGTCCCGTAGTAGCGAAAGGTGTAGTAGACATGGCTACACAAATGGCTATTGATGCATGGAAACATGCTGATTATCTATGCCGGAACTACATCTTGAATGGACTAGACAACACATTGTATAATGTGTATTACTCCATTCAAACTGCAAAAGGACTTTGGGATTCCCTCGACAAAAAAATACAAAACTGAAGATGCTGGAACAAAGAAGTTTTTGTTGCAAAGTTTTTGGATTTTAAAATGAATGATTCTAAAACTGTAATGAATCAGGTCGAAGAGATGCAAGTCCTATTGCATAACCTTGAAGCCGAAAGATTGCAATTAAGTTAGTCCTTCCAAATTGCATGTATGATTGAGAAGTTGCCTCCTTCATGGAGAGATTTCAAAAACTATCTCAAACACAAGCGCAAGGAGATGTCAATGGAAGACTTGCTTGTTCGTCTTCGCATTGAAGAAGACAATCGAAGTGCAGAAAAGAGAGCCAATGCTCGAAACATACATGGTGGAAGAATCTCAACCCAAGAACAACAAAAGGAAGCATGATGACTCTTCTAAGAAGAATTCAAGTAATGACAGCAACAAATGCTTCAAGTTCAAAGGGGACTACTACAATTATGGGAAAAGCGGTCATCGGGCAAAGGATTGTCGAAACAAGAAGAAGAAGCCTCCATAAGCAAACATAACTGAAATAGATACTCTCTCTGTGGGTGTCTTCGAAGAAAGTCTGTCTGCCATTGTATGTGAAGCCAACTTGGTGTCAAGCGTCAAGGATTGGTGGGTAGACACCGGAGCCACTCATCACATATGTACCGACAAAAGCTTGTTCGCAGAATACAAGAAGATGGAACGTGAAGATTTTCTCAATATGGGAAATTATGCAACCTCCAAGATTGAAGGCATTGGGAAGGTGATCTTGAAGTTCACATCGAGAAAGGAGCTTACTCTCAACAATGTGATGCATGTACCCGACATAAGAAAGAATTTAATTTCTGGCTCTTACTTAGTAAGAAGGGCTTCAAAATTGTATTTGAATCTGATAAGTTTGTACTTACTAAGGGAGGAATGTATGTTGGAAAGGGATACTTGCTAGATGGCCTATTTAAGGCAAATGCTATTGTAGTGGACAAGAAGTCCACATATTTGTACCCTCAAGTTATGAATAAAATTGACAATTCTATTTACTTGTGCGAGTCTTCTAATTTATGGCATGGTCGTTTAGAACATGTGAATCGTGCTTCATTGAGAAAGCTTGTTGGTTTAGGACTTATTCCAAAACTTAATTCAATGAAAGGTCACAAATGCGAAGCTTGTGTTGAAGCAAAGTTTTCAAAGAAACCTTTTAAACTAGTTGAAAGGACTAGCCAACTGTTGGGATTAATCCTTAGTGATCTATGTGATTTAAAGTTTGTCCCAACTCGAGGCGGTAAGAAATACTTTGTTACTTTCATTGACGATCGAAGTAGATATTGTTATGTCTATTTGTTAAGTAGCAAGGATGAAGCAATGGATGCTTTTATCACTTACAAAACTGAAGTTTAAAATCAACTTGAAAAGTCAATTAAAGTATTAAGGTCCAATAGGGGTGGTGAATATGAATCAACGGAATCTAGTAACCTATGTTCCAAATTCGGTATCATTCATCAAACAACTGTACCCTATGCTCCGCAGCAAAATGGTATTGCTGAGAGGAAAAATAGAACTATAAAAGATATGGTTAACTGTATGCTTGAAAGTTTGGGTTTACCACAAAACTTATGGGGGGAAGCGATTTTATCCGCTAACTTTGTGTTGAATAGGATTCCACACAAGAAAACTGGTTCTATACCATATGAGTTGTGGAAAGGAAGAAAGCCTTCCTATAAATTCCTCAAAGTGTGGGGGTCTCTCGCAAAGGTTGCTGTTCCACCTCCTAAACGGTCAAAGTTAGGACCTAAAACCGTTGACTGTGTATTTATTGGATATGCAATGAATAGCAGTGCGTATAGATTCTTAGTACACAAATCTGAAGTAAATGACATTCATGTCAATACAATAATTGAATCTCGTGACGTTGAATTTTTTGAGGACGTGTTCCCGATGAAAAAGGATATTTGTGAAAATACTCCAAAGAGACCACGTGAAAGCACTTCTGAAAACAATGAAGATTTTGAACCAAGAAGAAGCAAGAGAGCTAAAATTGCTAAAACTTTTGGTCCAAATTTTATCTCTAACTTTATGATTAAAGATGAGCCTCAATCATCTAAGGAAGCCATGAACAGCTTTGAATCCACATTCTGGAAAGAAGCTAAAAATATTGAGATTGAATCCATTTTAAATAACAACACTTGGAAAGTGGTTGATCTTCCAAATGGTTCTAAACCAATAAGATGCAAATAGATTTTCAAAAAGCAATTAAGACCGGATGGTTCCGTGGACAAATACAAGGCTCGTCTTGTTGCAAAACGATATCGTCAAATGGAAGGATTTGACTTCTTTGACACATACTCTCCTGTTACAAGAATTACTTCAATTCGAATCTTAATAGCCATTGCAGCTTTGTATAATCTGCATATACATCAAATGAATGTAAAAACTGCATTTTTAAATGGTGATTTGAATGAAGAAATCTACATGGAGCAGCCCAAAGGTTTCAAAGTAAAAGGATAAGAGAACAAGGTATGAAAACTTGTTAAATCCTTGTATGGCTTGAAGCAAGCTCCTAAACATTGGCATGAGAAATTTGACAATGTCATGATTAGGAATGGTTTTATCACAAATGAATGTGATAAGTGTGTATATTCAAAGAAATTTAGTAACACATATGTATTTGTTTGTTTATATGTAGATGAGATGCTCATATTTGGTCATGACATTGATGTTATAAATAAACAAAGAAAATGTTTGTCAATAACTTTGATATGAAAGATATGGGTGAAGCAGATGTAATCTTGGGAATGAAAGTCTCAATAACCTCCAATGGAATTAGTTTATCTCAAACACATTATGTTGATAAAATGATTGAGAGATTTAATTCTCATAGAATTAAAAAAACTAATAATCCATTTCTGCCCCATATTGTTTTTCATAAGAATACTGGGAATGCGAAGCAACAATTAGAGTATTCTCAAATCATTGGAAGCGTAATGTACTTGATGCAGTGCACAAGGCCGGTTATAGCTTATGTTGTAAGTAAGCTGAGCCGTTTTACTAGTAATCCTAATAATGAGCATTGGAATGCATTATTAAGTGTTTTAGGATATGTAAAACGAACTAGAGAGTATTCATTGCACTATAGCAACTATCATCCAGTAGTTGAAGGATATAGTGATGCAAATTGGATATCTGATACAGATGAATCCAAGTCTACTAGTGGCTATGTATTTACTCTTGGTGGAGGTGCCATCTCATGGAAATCTTCTAAGCAAACTTGTATCTCGATCAATGATGGAATCTGAGTTTATTGCTTTAGATAAAGCTGGTGAAGAAGCCGAATGGCTCAGACACTTTTTAGAAGATATTCTTCTATGGCCAAAACCCGTGCCTGCTATATGTATACATTGTGATAATCAAGTAGCTATAGCAAGGGCAGAGAATTTTATATACAACGACAAATCTCGATACATACGTCGTAGACACAACACCGTTAGACAGTTACTCTCCAAAAAACGATATCGATTGATTTCGTGCGATCAAAGGATAACCTAGCGGATCCATTTACTAAAAGTTTATCTAAGGAGAGAATAAATTTTGCATCAGAAGAAATGGGGCTAAAGTCTAAACAAATCCAAATCAACTTGATGGAAACCTAACCTGGCGACTGGAGATCCCATGGACTAGGTTCAATAGGAAAAACAATTCATGATTGATTTGTGGGAAGCATTTGGAAGTTTATCTTCATCCCACTTCTATATATGATGCAAAAGTGTTGCCTATAAAATGGTAGAGGTTAAGCTATTGCTTTTAATGATGACTATATCTTGTTAATTAGTACAAGTGGGGTAATGTAGGATACTCTTTATAGCACATCACCTATGTTAGTGTGAACATGGCCGGTTCGTTGAGAATTTTACTTAGGCAAAATACCCTAAATTTCACAAGTGTTCTAATCAAGGAATCATAAGACTTAAATATTTAGAAGGTTTTTCAACATGTAACAAACATCGCATGGTTGTAACATAGATCTCATGTGAACATAATCATGAACATAAAGCTTCACAAAATATCATACAAACAATTTGATTCAATTTTGAGAAATTACAAATCTAATTTAATCATATTAAAAGATTAATAACCTATGTGATAAACTAATCTAATTAATTTATCATAAATCATGAATCATGGCATATCACATATACTTGTTTTTCATAGAAACAAAACACATAGGATCTAGATCTATATCATATCACATGGTAGCAAATAATCATATTAAATCTACCATGCAATTTCAATCCTAATCATGGCAAGACAGGGCTCTGATACCACTGTTGGGTTTAGGGGTTACAAACGCAGCGGAAGATTTAATTTTAACATCAAAACCCTAGCCCTAAATCCGTCTAGCATGAAGAGATTAGAAATTAATATGAGATAGAATTTACATACCTTGAATGCGATGAGGATTAACAAAGTAGATCACAAAATTCATGCCTAAAATTTTGATATCGAAACGGATCTTCTTCTTCTACCTTGTTCAAACCTTGTGATGAATCAACGAACAGAGACTTCAAGCTCTTGGTGATTAACCTATCACCCTCTATCGGTAATCCACACGCGAACGAATCCAAGAACACCTTCTTGATGGATTGCTAGATGATCCTCTTGATTATTGAATCAATATTCAATAATCAAAGCCAAAACAATGGAACAATTGGGACTTTTGATTCAAAATCAAAATCTAGAGTTTCAAAAACCTTGGATTATGATGTAAGTGGTAGGAATAATATGGCTGCAAGGCTATATTTATATCACATATAAATCCCCTAACAATTAGGGTAGAAACCTAGCAAAATACCAATTCCTTCCTAGCCAAGGAAAACTGTACGGACACGAAATTTGGTCGTGGCACGAGTCGTGCCCTTTGCAAATCACTCGTGCTCACGAGTCATTCCTTGAGCCCCAACTCGTTCTGATCAAAATGAGACAAAAACCAAGTCGTGTCTCAGCCTTGATCACGAGTCGTTATCCTTGGCACGAGTCGTGACCCAGGGCACAAGTCGTTCTCCTGGTACCCAGGGCACGAGTCGTTCTCCTGGCCACGAGTCGTGCCAGAACCCAAAATTCCAAATCAGCTTGAATCAAATTTGTTCTTTTGTGTGTGACCCTTTAGGAATTATATTTTATGTTGGCAGTGAGTTGAAACATCAACCTCACAAGACATAAGTGACTTCTAGCAAATCATTATGTCCACCCAATTAAATATAACATCAAAGCTTGATTCCTTAATAGATCCAATGTTATAATCCCTTTGTCCACGATGTCCAATTGAACATGAGTCAAAGTCATGGTCTAGGTCAACTCATTCCGTTCAATGCTTTCTCGATTCCGAATATGTTGATAATGCAAATGCATTTGATCTCTATCAAATCACTTGAGTGCGGCCACACATTTCATCAACATCATTCATCGAGGGGCCCAAGCAAACATCTCTCTTCATAAGAGGGACAAATCCCGTCTTGACTTAGCATTCTTCCCTACATGGATCCAAACGTGCTAACATAGCCCTTATTGCTATCTGATTAAAGATAGTGTTAGACTATATCAAACACGATCTTCACCATGTGGAAGCCGATGATAATCTCAGGTATAAAGGATTCAATAACACGACTATCATGAGATTTATTCATGACACATATGACTATTGACCATGTCATAAATCTCATCGGTAGGTCATGTCCAATACTTGTTCTCTAGCAAGTATCCATAAGTGTAATGTGCATCACATGCATGTAATCCTCTCCATGATTATCCATTACCAACTTATACTAGTCGTTCACAAAAACTAGGGACGCAGTTCAATATAATAAACATACAAAATATATAATGAACCAAATAATAATTTCTCTATAATAAATGATAAAGATGATTACATAGTGGTTTAGATAATAAGTCAAATATAACTAAACGCCTAGGGCACTACACCAACAATCTCCCACTTGCACTAGGCTCCATCTATGTATCTAATACCCATGGACCTCACATGACCATCATGCTTAGCTTGTGCGAGGGGCTTTGTAAGCGGATCCCCAATGTTATCCTCAGTTGATACTTTGCATATCTTAATGTCTCCCCGATCAATGAACACTCGAATAAGATGGAAACGTCTAAGTATATGTTTGGATCTCTGGTGTAACTGATGGAGGAAAACTCCCTCTTGTAATAAAAACCGAGCAAGTGTACTCACTACCGATGTAGCAGTATGCAAATGCAGGGGTCGAATCCACAGAGACTCGTTGGTAAACAAGTAAAGTAAACGCAGTGAATTTAGTAACCAAAGTTTATAGATTTGATTTAAAAACTAAGAGCATAAATTAAATAACAAAAACTAACTAAACGAGAAAGCAGATTATGAGCAGAGATTCGTAGATTGATTTTCACTTCACCATCATTCTATGCACAATTTTAGTTATAAAACATCAACTCAACTTCTAGGGTTCATTCACTTTAGCTAGGATCGACACGGTTAGGTGGCCGAATTACAATCCTAAATACTCTTTTTAATATTGTGACTTCTATTACGGTACCACAATATGCCAAGAATACATTAAGAACACAGGAATATGAAAACCTAACTTTAATCGATTTCTATTACGGCCTCAATTAAAATTATTCAATCAATAATGGTCTATGTATCAAAATCCCAAATTAATGGCGAATTCGATACCCAAATATTCAAAGACGAGTTCGTATATTAACATACATCTCAAATCTAAGAACAAGAAATTAAGATCTATTATTGAACTAGAAGGAATTAAATAGAAAGAATTAAATTACTATTGCATAGAAATCCGGTGAAGATCAAAACAATCTACAAATCTAAGAAATTAGCTACTCATAATTTACAAATAATAAAAACCTGGAATTGATGAATTCTTCTTCTCTTCAATTGATAATTAAAGAAAAGCATAAAAAACTCCAAAATATATGATATATGATCTCTATTTCTAACGTGCCTGCTTAGCTTATAAAAAGAATAGGTTAAAGACTAGGGACCAAGGCCGGAAAAGACAATAATGCCCTTGAGTAATACGTGAACATCGTGGCTGATTTCGGCGGAGCGCGGCCGCCCTTGTTGATGGCGCGGTCGCCCTACTTGGCAGAGACTTTTGTGCGTGAATTTGGCCTTTGAGCGCGGCCGCCCTTGCTGGATAACGCGTCCGCCCTTGGCTAGCTGCACTGATTCCTCGGCCTTGGCCCATATTGCCTTGGCCCAATTTTTCCTTCACGGCCCCAACTGCTTCTTCCTTCGGCCATGCATTCCCTTTGGCCCCAACTGGCCTAGTTTTGCTCCTGCCTTGGCCCCAAATGGCCTAGAAGCTGGCCGGCCACCCTTGGCCTTGTTTGTATCAATATATACTCGTTTCGTCTCGCAATTTTGCAACCGCACTTTGACCACTATAATGACTTCTTTTGTACTTCGCTCTTTGAGATTTTATTTTTCATTTTAACCCATGAATTTTTATAAATCAAATTCGTCCAAAATTTCCATATTTCCAGTTTAGTCCCTGAATTTTCCTAGATTTCCAACTTGGCCCTTGAACTTCCAAATGTCAGTTTTGTCCCAGATTTTTCAGAATTGCAATTTGATCCAAAAACTTCCAAAGTACACTCCAATCCTCCGTTTTCAACATTGTTGCACTTCAACCCCTGTACTTTCAAAACACTCACAAACCATATCAAATATACATAAAACTCGGGAATCAAACACAAAGAAAGCCTAAAAGTGCATCATTTGGATGGGTAAATACACATCCATCAAACACCCACAAACTAACCTTTTGCTCGTCCCGAGTAAAACAAAACTAAAAGAAGTAAAATAAAACTACTCTAAATACTACTAATAAAATATTAAAACAAAATAATTATTTTTGAGATGTTCTATCACAGATGAATCATTGGCCATACAATTAGTCTCAGATTCTCACCAACACACATAATCAACAAGTGCCACCACAGTAATGGGATTACAATCACATTGAAGCATAAAACTCACAATTTTCCACCGTGGCCTGAATGATGAATGAATTATGGGAGGTCACTGGCAACAACCTAAGATTGTTTATAGATTCACTAAGTGATGCTCTAAATCAATATGCCATAGACAGTACAACCCAAAAAGGACACTCATATGCATATTTACACAATTGTCAACCCGGTTACTCGATATTGAAAGAATAATATGGCTTAAAAGTTAAGTGCGATAATTCGCGAGGGCTAAGTTCATGGTTACAAATGAAAGTAAGGACATACGAACATAAGAAAGTGAGACTAGAAAGTCTTCTTGTAACAATACATCCCTACTTTGATGATAATTTCTCCACTCACCCTTAGTACTTCCCAATGTGCCAACCCACAAACTAAAACTTTTTCATACATTGACATTGGGTTGAGCACATTCCTTTACTTTCTTTGGTCACCTTGAAATATAATTTCCACTTTGATAGGGGCAAAGCTTCACTTTTTCTTCTTTTTCTTTTCTTTTTTTTTTCATTGCACATATGTATCACAAAGAATGTGCATTTACTATTTTGCTCAAGCCCCTCTTTTTATTACATAACATGACCCACTTCTTTATTTTCGTGACCAATTTCCACTCAATCCTTTGATTTTCAAAACATCCCCCAAAATATCCCCATTCATTCCCTAGTTTCACTTTCTTGAAAAGGTGAGACAAATAGTGTATAGGTTAAAAGGGTAGGACAATAAAGGTACAAATGAAGGCGAATGGTGGTCTAGGATAACCTCCCACTTTGTGAGAGATTCCATTCTTTTTCAAGCTCAAAAGGGGTTCTAGCGGAAAAATTTTATTTAGTGACTAGAAAGTTTAAGGTTCACAAAAAGGGATTCAAAGAATAGCCATATATATCAAGTAACCTATTGACGTGTTATTGACAATCATGCAAACATGTTCTAGGGACCCCGAGAATACACAAAGTGATCCCATAAAGGGCACCTAAGTTGATGACAATGACCAAGAATATGATACGGAAGTGAGAGATGGTGCAATCATAATTTAAATGTTTCAATGCAATCCCAATCACCACACTCATAGTAGCACATGTGATTTTAAATTTAAAGTACACTCTAATCATCACAGACTTTGGCCAACATCCCAACTATGAAAAGAACAAAATTTTTTAAATTTTTCTATTTTTGGAGGGTGACACTATATACACTCCCCTATAAACCCATAAACTCGGAGAGTTGCCCACCCCCAAAATCAAAACATGCTATGTCCTCAGAGCAAAGAGAACAGAAGTGTGCCTTGGGCTCAACGGACGACATGACACGACTAAACAGTAATTAACATCAAAATAAAAGATACCTCATTGGGTTGCCTCCCAAGCAGCGCATTTGGTTAAAGTCGTTAGCCCGACTATGGTCCCAAGCTTACTTGGCCTTTGCTTTGCGGCCTTTGGACCATCTCTTCTCCTCACGGGCACAAACGCCCTTCTCTTTCCAATTCAGCTCTAGGGGTAAAGCCACATTTATTTTCGAATCTTTTTGCTTGTGCTTACCCCTCTTTCTTTTCTTTTTATTGGGGTTCCCACCCCCAAACTCAACCTTTTCTGCAACCTGCAAAACACCATTCTCACAACCAAGATCAAGAGAGTTATCATGCACAAAAATATTTAAAAATATAGAATCAGATAAATCACTATAACTCTCCTCACTAACTCTCGATTTTGAAGGCCCTTGTGGTAGATGTGATGGAATCGACTCTTTATGGGAGTCGTGTGGGGAGTGATATGACCCATTACTCCTAGAGTATTGGTCGGATTTAATGTTACTCGCCACAGTACAGACGTCCGCATTATCCCCACTTTTCTCACATCCATTCACATCATCTTTAAAAATTGGAAAATCTATTATGGCTCCTACAAAACCATCTTTGGGGGAGGGTTTCTTATCATTTTTAAGCATACAAAACTTACATTCCTCCCCCATACCTCTCAAGGACACCACCCCTTGACACACATCAATGGTGGCCTTAGTGTCAAACATAAATGGCCTCCCAAGCAGAATGGGAGTTTTCAGTTGTTCCTCACTTGATCCCTCCATACACATCACATAAAAGTCAATGGGGATAATGATTTTATCAATTTTAACCAACACCCCTTCAATAACCCCTAAGGGTCTTTTGATTGAGAGATCCGCCAATTGCAAGTCTCTCTTGGGTGGTTTCAACTCACATACCCCCAAACTTCTAAAAACATGAAAGGGCATCACATTGACACTTGCCCCAAGATCCAACAAACCTTTAAAATTTTGACCCCCTACAGAAATTGGGATAGTGAAGCATCCGGGGTCTTTTTGAACATGATTCACCTTTTCATCCTCATTAACAACATCATTATTATCACAACAATCAATATTATCAAGAGAAGATAGAAATACCTCCTCAATTTCCTCACTTTCATCCCACACTGTTGTGATTGACTTTGCTTGCTCAGGTGGGTTTTTCTCTTTCATCAACTCTTGGGCAACCTTCACGAGTTGCTCTATTTGTGTGCCCATCTTTCCAATTGCAGCTTCTGTATTTCTATTATTTTGCTGCACCTCCATCCTTAACTGCTGGACTGCCAGCTCCCAAGGCTCTTTATCATGTTGTCCAGGTGGTGGCATATGAAGAGGTTTTGCTTGCTGATTATGATGGCCACCCCATGGATTATAGTTGCCATATTGGTTGCCTTGGGGTGGTGGCCTTTGTCCATATCCGTTGAAAGCATGTGCCTGTTCAGGATGATAAGAGAAATTTGCTGCACTTGGACACATATTAGTCACATGAGATGATAAACCACAATTTGTACAATAATCAGTAATAACATTGGCACCAGCAGAAGTGCCACAAGCAGTCAATTTATCCAATTTATTATTTAAAAGTGCAATCTGCTTTGAAATATTATCACTAGCATTCAATTCAAGTACCCCCCTTGTTTTACCCCTCGAACTCTTTTGTTGAGAGTTAGCACTCAACATCTCAAATAAAGCTTTAGTTTCTTCCGGGGTCTTGGCTCCTATCGAGCCTCCAGCAGCATTGTCAACTATTGATTGCCCATTTTCATTCAAGCCATCATAAAAGGCTTGGTTCAGTGAGGGTAGTGTGAAATTGTGTTGGGGACATTGTATTAACATTGTATTAAATCTTTCCCATGCCTCATGAAAGGGCTCCCCCACATCTTGGGAAAATGTCATCAATTTCTGTCTAAAACCAGCCAAAAGATGATGTGGGTAATATCTTTTAAGGAACACATCTTGCAATTCTACCCAAGTACTAATGCTGCTCGGTGCAAGCATCATCAACCATGTTTTAGCCACTCCCTTAAGAGTGTAAGGAAAACACTTCAGTCTAATTTGCTCCTCAGTCACTCCTTGTCTTAACAAAAATTGAGCAACAACAATAATATACTCTTTAAGGAACGTGAGTACATCCTCACCATGCAATCCGTGAAAGCTTGGCAACATGGCAAAGTATTGTCCTTTGACCTCTAGATTTTTGGCTGCATCGGAGAGCACTATGCAAGAGATAGATGTGTCTACCCGAGGTCTCAGGAAATCATTCGTAGTTTGTGCCGGTGGTTCTGCCATCTCGGCTTTCTCTTCCTCTACCTCGGTGGTGGAGGGTTCTGATTCGGTGTCCGAATCCGAGAAAAGGGGATTAAAGAGGGGATCGCCCTCAAATACTTCCTCGAGAAGCTTAGTGTCTTTAGCTTTATTAAGTCTGTTTATGTTGTCGTTCAATGGCACCAATGTAGGCTTCAAAGAACGACGACCTTGCATTCACTACCTAACCTACTTGTTTACTTGCAACAAGTCCCCGGCAACGGCGCCAAAAACTTGATGGAGGAAAACTCCCTCTTGTAATAAAAACCGAGCAAGTGTACTCACTACCGGTGTAGCAGTATGCAAATGCAGGGGTCGAATCCACAGAGACTCGTTGGTAAACAAGTAAAGTAAACGCAGTGAATTTAGTAACCAAAGTTTATAGATTTGATTTAAAAACTAAGAGCATAAATTAAATAACAAAAACTAACTAAACGAGAAAGCAGATTATGAGCAGAGATTCGTAGATTGGATTTCACTTCACCATCATTCTATGCACAATTTTAGTTATAAAACATCAACTCAACTTCTAGGGTTCATTCACTTTAGCTAGGATCGACACGGTTAGGTGGCCGAATTACAATCCTAAATACTCTTTTTAATATTGTGGCTTCTATTACGGTACCACAATATGCCAAGAATACATTAAGAACACAGGAATATGAAAACTTAACTTTAATCGAGTTCTATTACGGCCTCAATTAAAATTATTCAATCAATAATGGTCTATGTATCAAAATCCCAAATTAATGGCGAATTCGATACCCAAATATTCAAAGACGAGTTCGTATATTAACATACATCTCAAATCTAAGAACAAGAAATTAAGATCTATTATTGAACTAGAAGGAATTAAATAGAAATAATTAAATTACTATTGCATAGAAATCCGGTGAAGATCAAAACAATCTACAAATCTAAGAAATTAGCTACTCATAATTTACAAATAATAAAAACCTGTAATTGATGAATTCTTCTTCTCTTCAATTGATAATTAAAGAAAAGAATAAAACACTCAAAAATATATGATATATGATCTCTATTTCTAACGTGCCTGCTTAGCTTATAAAAAGAATAGGTTAAAGACTAGGGATCAAGGCCGGAAAAGACAATAATGCCCTTGAGTAATACGTGAACATCGTGGCTGATTTCGGCGGAGCACGGCCGCCCTTGTTGATAGCGCGGTCGCCCTACTTGGCAGAGACTTTTGTGCGTGAAATTGGCCTTTGAGCGCGGCCGCCCTTGCTGGATAACGCGTCCGCCCTTGGCTAGCTGCACTGATTCCTCGGCCTTGGCCCATATTGCCTTGGCCCAATTTTTCCTTCACGGCCCCAACTGCTTCTTCCGTCGGCCATGCATTCCCTTTGGCCCCAACTGGCCTAGTTTTTCTCCTGCCTTGGCCCCAAATGGCCTAGAAGCTGGCCGGCCACCCTTGGCCTTGTTTGTATCAATATATACTCGTTTCGTCTCGCAATTTTGCAACCGCACTTTGACCACTATAATGACTTCTTTTGCACTTCGCTCTTTGAGATTTTATTTTTCATTTTAACCCATGAATTTTTATAAATCAAATTCGTCCAAAATTTCCATATTTCCAGTTTAGTCCCTGAATTTTCCAAGATTTCCAACATGGCCCTTGAACTTCCAAATGTCAGTTTTGTCCCAGATTTTTCAGAATTGCAATTTGATCCAAAAACATCCAAAGTACACTCCAATCCTCCGTTTTCAACATTGTTGCACTTCAACCCCTGTACTTTCAAAACACTCACAAACCATATCAAATATACATAAAACTCGGGAATCAAACACAAAGAAAGCCTAAAAGTGCATCATTTGGATGGGTAAATACACATCCATCAGTAACCTTGGTTCTTTTGCTTGCACAATGGCACCATTGTTGTCACAATAAAGTTCCACCGAATTAGTGATACTTGGAACAACTTCCAAGTCACTAATGAACTTCTTGATCCAAACTGTCTCCTTAGCTGCATCGGATGCCGCTATATATTCGGCCTCAGTAGTAGAATCGGCAATAGTACTCTGCTTGGAACTCTTCCAACATAACGCACCTCCGTTAAGCATAAACACAAATCTCGACTGCGATCGGAAATCATCCTTATCGGTTTGGAAGCTAGCATCTGTGTAACCTCTTACCACAAGATCTTCTTCCATCCCTCCAAATACCAAGAACGCATCCTTAGTCCTTCGTAAGTACTTTAAGATCGTCTTGACTACCATCCAATGGTTCTCACCCGGATCAGATTGGTAACGACTTGTCATGCTCAAAGCATACGAGACGTCGGGTCTACTACAAATCATAGCGTACATGATAGAACCAATAGCTAAAGCGTATGGAATATCATTCATCCTCTTTCGTTCATCAGTTGTCTTAGGACACTGAGTCTTACTAAGAGTAACACCATAACCCATTGACAAGTTTCCTCTCTTAGAATTTTCCATCTTGAATCTTCTAAGAACCTTGTCAATGTAGGTACTTTGGCTCAAACCAATGATCCTCTTAGATATATCTCTATAGATCTTGATACCAAGGATGTAAGCGGCTTCGCCCATATCTTTCATTGAGAAACACTTCCCTAATCAAGACTTGACAGTCTCAAGCGCAAGAATATCATTTCCAATGAGTAAGATATCATAGACATATTACAAAATAAATAGCACAACGCTCCCACTGAATTTCATGTATACACAAGGTTCATCTTCATTCTTGATAAAATCAAACTCTTTAATTTTCTCATCGAACCGAAGATTCCAACTCCTAGAAGCTTGCTTCAATCCATAAATAGATCTTTGCAACTTGCACACCTTACTAGAATTTTGTGGATCTATAAAACCTTCGGGTTATGTCATATACACATCCTCTAACAGTTTTACGTTAAGGAAAGCGGTTTTGACATCCATTTACCATATCTCATAGTCATAATATGCGGCTATGGCAATCAAAATTCTAACAGACTTAAGCATGGCAATAGGCGAGAAGGTTTCATCATAGTCTACACCATGAGTTTGCCTATATCCCTTTGCTACAAGCCTAGCCTTATAAGTATGCACCTTCCCATCCATATCAGTTTTCTTCTTGGAAACCCACTTGAACCCTATGGTTTTTACACCTTCGGGTGGCTCAATCAAGTTCCAAACTTGATTATCCGACATGGATTGCAATTCGGACTTCATGGCTTCTAACCATTTATTCGAATCGGGATCGGATATCGCCTCTTGATAGGAAGTAGGTTCGTCATTCTCAATGACTTCCACTTCATTACTTTCCGACATGAGAAATTCATATCTCTCGGGTGCGGATCATAACCTATCCGATATACGATGGACTTGTGGATCTTGAACCGGTTCCACAACTTCTTGTGGAGTTGGTTCGGTCTCTACTATCGGTTCCAAGTTATTTTCGGGTTCTTGAACTTCTTCAAAATCAATTTTACTCCCACTAGATGTTTTATTGAGAAACTGTTTCTCAAGAAAAGCACCATATCGAGCAACAAACACTTTGTTCTCATTGCAGCTGTAAAAATAATACCCTTTGGTTTCCTTATGGTAACCAACGAAAATAACCTTGTCGGATTTAGGTTCTAACTTATCCGAGACAAGTATCTTCACATAAGCTTCGTAATCCCAAATCCTCATAAAAGACAAACTAGGTTTTATTCCATGCCACATCTCATGTGGAGTCTTAGGAGCCAATTTAGTAGGGACTCTGTTCAGTGTGAACACAACAGTCTCTAATGCATATCTAATAAGGTTCTATTCCTCCTCTCGGAAACACCATTCCATTGTGGTGTTCCGAGTGGAGTCAACTCTGAAACAATTCCACAGATTTTGAGATGATTGTCAAACTCTTGGCTCAAATATTCACCACCACGATCAGATCGAAGTGCTTTAATTGTTTTGCCAAGTTGATTTTATACTTCATTTTGAAATGTTCTAAACATCTCAAACGAGTCACTCTTTGACTTCATCAGATGGACATAGTCATATCTAGATAAGTCATCGGTGAATGTAATGAAATACCGAAATCCTCCCCTAGCAATGCTGCTCATTGGTCCGCATACATCAGTATGTATTAGGCCCAATAAGTCTCTAGCCCTTTCACTACTCTTAGTGAAGGGTGGTTTGGTCATTTTGCCCAATGAACAAGATTCACATATCTCATATGATTCACAATCATACGAGTCTAACATTCCATCTTTGTGGAGTTTAGAAATGCGTTTCTCGTTTATATGACCAAGCCAGCAATGCCACATGAACAAGTTGTTCACGTCATTCGGTTTAGACTTCTTATCCACATGATAAACATTTTCAACACTATCTTGTTTCTCATCAACATCAAGAATATAAAGGCCATTAAATGAATTTTCAATACCATAAAGCATATAATTTAAATAAATATAAAACTTCTTATTCGAAATAAGAAAATTATACCCCTCATTATCCAAACAAGAAACACAAATAATATTTCTACTCAAATCTGGAACATAGTAACAATTGTTCAAAACAAGTACTAAGCCACTAGGTAAAGTTACATCATATGTCCCTATGGCAAATGCAGCAACTCTTGCTCCATTCCCAACACGCAGGTCAACTTCACCTTGTTTTAGTAGCTGCCTATTTCTCAGTCCCTGCACATTTAAACAAATGTGAGATCCACATCCGGTATCTAATACCCATGAACTAGAAACATAAAGGAAAATATCTATCACATAGATACCTGAAGTAGTAGCAATCACATTGCTCTTCTTCGCCTTTAGGCCTTCCTTGTAAGCCTTGCAGTTGCGCTTCCAATGACCAACCTCTTGGCAATGGTAGCAAACCCCATCCTTTTGATATGCCTTGGGAGCCTCTTTGGCGTCGGCAATTTTTGCCTTAGATTTAGCAACACTTGCCTTACCTTTGCCATACTTCTTGAACCCTTTACCTTTGTTAACCATTAACACAGTATCGGTTTTAGGCTTCTTGATATTCATCTCTGCGGTCTTAAGCATCGCATGCAATTTCGAGAGATTCTTATCCATGATAGTCATGTGATAGTGCATAATAAAATGACTATAACTTTCAGGCAATGAATTCAATATCAAATTCGTGGCGAGTTCCAAACTCAACGGATTTCCAAGCCTATCGAGACGCTCAATGTAACCCTTCATCTTAAGGACATGAGCTCCCACTGATTTCCCCTCTTGCATCTTGCATGCAGTTAGGGCCTTAACCACATCATACCTCTCATTTCTTGCTTGCACTTGGAACATTTCCTTTAAGCGCTCAACAAGATCAAATGATGAATCTATGTGCTCAAGGTCCTTCTAAAGAGCCTTAGACATAGTGGCTTGCATAAGGCATGCGACATCCATAGAATCATCATTATGTTTCTTATGTGCATCCCTATTAGACCTAGAAGCATTTGGAGCAGGTTGAGGTGGAATGGGTTCATTGAGAACGTACAGTTTCTTCTCTTGCTTTAGAACAATTCTAAGGCTTCTGATCCAATCAGAATAGTTTGTACCGTTCTCCTCAAGCTTGTCCTTCTCAAGGACAGATCGCAGTGACAGGGGTTGATTATTGTGTGTAGCCATTCTACAATAAAATATGCAAACAATATAAATATATATCAATATCAACACATTTATCATCTAAGAGCAAATAATGTATTTCATAAATACTTCCACTAAATTATACACCTTCAAATACAAACATGTATCATATAATTATAGTAGGCTAAGATCCATATTTCACTTAATTTCGGTTTAACTGAGTTAATTCCCGAAATCAAGCTATTTAGGTAGAAACATCAATCATATCACTATATGACTCTTAGATCTTTTATGAGATTTTCTTAGACATCATATGTAAAAAAAACATATTTTTAAATCTCATCTATGCCTTGGGTCAAATCTTATTTGAAAGCACCAATTAAGTCAAAACTCTTTTCAAACGCATAAGACATGGAATGATGCACTTGACTATGGCCAAAACTACATCAACCATAATCTTATCTTGATCACAAACTAAGATATAATGATGCACCCAACTATGGCTGAAACTGCATCAAAATACCCTAAATTTCACAAGTGTTCTAATCAAGGAATGGCATAAGACTTAAATATTTAGAAGGTTTTTCAACATGTAACAATCATCGCATGGTTGTAACATAGATCTCATGTGAACATAATCATGAACATAGGGCTTCACAAAATATCATACAAACAATTTGATTCAATTTTCAGAATTTACAAATCTAATTTAATCATATTAAAAGATTAATAACCTATGTGATAAACTAATGTAATTAATTTATCATAAATCATGAATCATGGCATATCACATATACTTGTTTTTCATAGAAACAAAACACATAGGATCTAGATCTATATCATATCACATGGTAGCAAATAATCATATTAAATCTATCATGCAATTTCAATCCTAATCATGGCAAGACAGGGCTCTGATACCACTGTTGGGTTTTGGGGTGGCAGCGAAAGATTTAATTTTAACATCAAAACCCTAGCCCTAAATCCGTCTAGCATGAAGAGATTAGAAATTAATATGAGATAGAATTTACATACCTTGAATGCGATGAGGATTAACAAAGTAGATCACAAAATTCAAGCCTAGAATTTTGATATCGAAACGGATCTTCTTCTTCTACCTTGTTCAAACCTTGTGATGAATCAACGAACGGAGGCTTCATGTGGAGACCCCGACCCGGAACCAACACGTGTCCCGAGCGGGAGCTTCCCCAAACTTACTCCAAACTTCCTAGATTTTTAAAACTTTGATTTAACTTACACACTTAAACATACTTAACATAACCATTGCAAAATAACTCCATTCATCTCCACTGGGAGGAAGAGTTAAACAACTTTGAAAAGTAACAACCTGTTTTAGTTACAAAAGATTTCGGATATAACGTTGAAACCAAGTTTTTATATACACAAACTCCATAAAGGAGTTATACCAAAATACATCTTTCTATGCCAACCTATACATATGTGAGGACCCCGACCCGGAACCTACACGTGTCCCGAGCTGGAGCGTCCCCAAACTAACCCAAATTTCCTAAACTTTTAAAACTTTGATTTAACTTTCAAACATAAACATAATTAGCATAACCATTTCAAAATAACTCTACTCCTCTCCACCTTGGAGGAAGAGTTGACCAACTTTGAAAGTATTCATCTGTTTTAGTTACAAAAGATTGTGGTTGTAACGTAGAGTTAAATTTATAATTACAAACTCCATAAAGGAATTATACCAAAATACCCTTTCTACTCCAACCTATACGTACCCCGACAATACCCAAAAGATCACTTCCAAACTCCTCTCCGCCCTTACTTGGCCGGTCCGCCTGTCTCGGGATCTAAAAACATTAAAGGGAGAGGGGTGAGAATAAATCTCAGCAAGGTATTATGAATGCAGCAATATGCCAAATAAGATGCAACACATAACAAGTTGCATATAACACATTGGAAAAGCTGTAAACACTTTACATTACCTCGGTTTACCTTTTCCCGTCTGAACAATAGTCGTACAACATTGGATATAATATTCCAATCTTAGGTGAGCTGCTTAAGCAATACTCACATCTTATAAGACCCATTTTTCAGGGAACCATATAAGACAGTAGCAACTCTGTAAGGCTTTTGGCTCAATACAGATGCTATAACCCCGACCTGTGGCCACAGGAGGGGACGGTCACAGATATAACATAATCCGATCACATTAGGTCACACTTCCATAATTGATCGTATTATGTTATACCCCCAACATCAGCTGATTAACACATTATCAAGCACATAATAGTTACTTGAAATATAATCCACAAAAGGGATAAGCAACATAGCCACATGGTAAAATATACTCATGTTCAACCAATATCATAGTGCAACATTTATTCAACACACTATGCATAATATAATCAATGATTATGAACTCAAGTAAGGCATTGAGGTATCATCAATCCACCCTACATAGTCATTATACAATAATATGTGGCCTCTATAAAGGTCCAAGTTAAATCTACCAAGTTGGAATCACATTTGTCAAGTTGCCAAACTAGACTACCTAGCGTTTTCCAAGCAATATTTAAAGTACTTCCCCAATTCCATTTTGATCAATTAAGATGTCATTGTATAGCCAAAGTATTCTACTTTAATCTAGGTTAAAGAGATTTCATTTTGGTTCTAGTTTGATTAGGTTTGAACAGCTCTAAAGTTGGTACACAGTAACCAGGCCAGGGCACGACTCGTGCCCCAGGGCACGACTCGTGCCCATTTGACCCTCACCAGATTCTGGCGTCCCCAGCAAGGCACGACTTCCCTTTAACCTTGGTCACGACTCGTCCCCCTCTCAGGCACGACTCGTGCCACAGGGCACGACTCGTGACCTGAGCCCAGAATCAGAACAGAAGCAGAACTCCTTCAGCAGCTAGACCAATTTGTTCCCATCCAAGTTTCCCTTGTTTTGTGTGAACCTAGAAAGCTTACTAAACTTCATACTTCACATACTAAATCATTTAGACCCAAAATGATGTAAACCTAGATCATTTACCACATGATTTCCAACCATTTCACTAACACATTTCAAATTAACCCTTTTTTAACCCAACTCAACCCATTTTCTTACATTCTTTAACACTTTCATGAACAACAACATTTTCCTATGCCATAAACCAATTCCTCCACTTCAAGAAATTTTCCAAAACATCCAATAACCAATATAACAACAATAACAATAATAAATATTTCATGAGCATTTAGAGGAAGGGAAGTCATAATAACACTCTTAGCAAATATGGGATGGAATGAAGATTTTCCTAGCTTGATGTGCTCCTCTCTTCACCCCGAACACGAAAGTACACTTGGATTGGAAAATGGAGAAGGATTGAATTATCTAGGAACTTGGAAAGTAAAGCTTCAATAAGGAGCTTCCATGGATGATTTTATGAGAAGGAAGAAGAAATGATTATGGAAAATAAGGAGGATGAAGAAGTATGGGAGGAGGGTAGTATACTTTGACTAAGGGGAGGAAGGGTGAGGGAATTAAGGGGGGAAGGCATGGCCCCCCATGCCAAAGTAATGAAAGGCTTTCAAAAATAAGCCACTAGGTCCTCCAAGTTCTAAGTAATACAATTAAATCCCCTTAATTTCTCTACTTCACACAAGGCACCTAACCAACCCATAATATTTTATTTGTTTATTTTATTTTCACTCCACCCTATTATTTTATTTTATTTTCAATTATTATAATTCAACCAAATACTTTAACTTACTTTCATTTTATTCCAAAGCTTTAGAATTATCTCCTCACCATCTCAACTTGACATAGCATTAAAGGCATAGAATAAGCACATAGAGTTAACATTAATAATAGAAGCATGTAATATGATATTAAAATTAGTGCCTAGGGTTAGGGTCGTTACACTCACTCCCCCTTAAAGAAAATTCGTCCCGAATTTTAAAAAGACTTACTTGGGTGCTCAAACAACCAAGGGTATTTCGTTCTCATCTCTGACTCTAGCTCCCACGTTGCTTCCTCAACGGTGTGATTCTTCCATAGGACCTTTACTATCGGAATACTCTTAGTCCTCAACTCCTTAACCTGGAACTCTAAGACTCTCAATGGTTCCTCAACATAAGACATACCCGCTTGAATCTCATCTGGGGAAGAGCTCAAAATATGTGAAGGGTCATGACAATACTTCCTCAACATAGAAACATGAAACACATCATGGAGTAAAGAAAAAGATGGAGGTAACGCCAACCGGTAAGCTAAATCCCCAATCTTTTCTAGAATCTCAAATGGACCAACGAACCTCGGAGCCAATTTACCCTTATTACCAAACCTTTTAATTCCCGTCCTCGGAGAGACCTTCAAGAACACAAAGTCACCAACCAGAAAAGATAAATCCCGTCTTCTGTTGTCGGCGTAGCTTTTCTGTCTACTCTGAGCCATCTTCAATCTATCCCGAATCACCTTGATCTTCTCCGTAGAATCTCTAACCAAATCCGGACCCCAAAGTCTTGCTTCACCAACCTCATCCCAACACATCGGAGATCTACACTTCCTACCATACAACGCCTCATACGGAGCCATCTTGATACTAGACTGATAACTGTTGTTGTATGCAAACTCGACTAATGGTAAATGATCTTCCCACGACAATTGGAAATCCATCACACAAGCTCGTAACATATCCTCAAGTATCTGAATAGTTCTCTCGGACTAACCGTCGGTTTGAGGATGAAACGTCGTACTAAAACACAATTTAGAACCCAAGGCTTCATGCAATGCTCTCCAAAATCTAGAAGTGAATCTCGGATCTCTGTCGGAAACAATGCTAACCGGAACCCCGTGAAGTCTAACAATCTCCTTCATATACAACTGGGCTAACTTCTCCATCGAGAACTTGGTTGACACCGGAAGAAAATGAGCCGACTTTGTCAATCTATCCATAATAATCCAAATAGCATCCATCTTCTTCGCGGTAAGAGGCAAACCCGAAACAAAATCCATCGAGATCCCTTCCCATTTCCATTCCGGAATATCCAATGGTTGAAGTAACCCCGCCGGTCTCTGATGTTCGGCCTTAATTTGTTGACAAGTTAAACACTTAGAGACATAATCCGCAATTTCCCTTTTCATACCATTCCACCAATACCCACGCTTCAAGTCTTGATACATTTTGGTACTACCCGGATGAATCGCAAACTTGGACTTATGACCATCCTCTAAAACACGCCTCTTGATTTCCGGTGATGAAGGAACGCAAATTCTCCCTTGGAAGGTTAAAATCCCATCTCTATTCAACGCAAATTCCCCGGCTTTCCCATCTTGCACTTGTCCCAAAATTTTCTTTAACTCCGGATCACCTTGTTGAGCTTCCTTCAATTCTCCATACAATGTAGGAACGGCTCGCACATTCGCAATTATTACCTCACTCTTCAATTCTCGGGAACTCAAAGCTGTCACATAAGCCTTTCGGCTAATCGCATCCGCCACCACATTGGCCTTCCCCAGATGATAAGAAATCACACAATCAAAATCCTTCAAGAACTCTAGCCATCTCCTTTGCCAGTTATTCAACTTCTTTTGGGTAAATAAATACTTCAAACTCTTATGATCGGTGAAAATCTCAAATTTCGCCCCATAAAGGTAATGTTTCCACTTATGCAACGCAAACACAACCGCCGCCAATTCCATGTCATGAGTAGGGTAATTCTGTTCCGCCGGTGATAACTTCCTAGAGGCATACGCAATTACTTTCCCATTTTGCATTAATACACATCCCAAACCCGCCTTCGAGGCATCACTATAGATAACAAAATTCTCGTAACCATCCGGAAGGGTAAGAATAGGAGCCGTTGTCAACCTCTTCTTCAACTCATTAAAACTTGCTTCACACTTAGAATCCCATACAAATGATACATCTTTCCGAGTCAACCTTGTCAACGGAGTAGCAATCCGAGAAAAACCCTCTATAAACCTTCGGTAATACCCTGCCAAACCAAGAAAACTACGAACCTCAGTCACAGTCGAAGGTTGCTTCCAATTAACCACGACTTCAATTTTTGAAGGATCCACGGAAATTCCCGAACTCGACACTACATGCCCCAAGAAAGAAATCTGCTCAAGCCAAAACTCACACTTGCTGAACTTGGCGTACAACTGCTTCTCACGAAGAACTGACAAGACGATCCTCAAATGCTTTTCATGCTCCTCTCGGGACTTAGAATAAACAAGGATGTCATCTATGAATACCACCACAAAGCTGTCAAGATAAGGCTTGAAAATACGGTTCATCATATCCATAAACACGGCTGGAGCATTAGTCAACCCGAAAGGCATCACCACAAACTCATAATGACCATATCTCATTCGGAAAGCTGTCTTGGCAATGTCATCCTGTCTAATCTTCAACTGATGGTATCCGCTTCTCAAATCAAGTTTTGAGTAGATAACGGAACCTTGAAGTTGGTCAAATAAATCATCTATATGCGGAAGAGGATATTTATTCTTTATGGTGGCTTGGTTCAACAAACGATAATCAATGCATAATCGTAAGGTACCATCCTTCTTCCTAACAAATAAAACCGGTGCTCCCCACAGAGACACACTTGGGCGTATAAAACCCCGGTCTAGCAATTCTTGCAATTGGACCTTCAACTCTTTTAACTCGGCCGGAGCCATTCTATAGGGTGCTTTAGATATAGGTGCGGTACCGGGCACTAGGTCAATACAAAACTCTACCTCACGATCCGGAGGCATAGAGTACTCACTAGAAAACACATCACTAAATTCATTCACAACCGGGACATGAGCTAACTCGGGCGACTTCTTATTGGAATCTACCACATAAGCCAAGTAACCCGCACACCCCTTAGATAGCATCTTTCTAGCTTTTAAAGCAGAAATAACATGTAAACTGAACATAGATTTGTCCGCATCAAATATAAAAGTAGGCACATCAGGCATAGCAAATGAGACTCGCTTTCTACGACAGTCTACCAAAGCATGACACTGACTCAACCAATCCATCCCAAGGATCACATCAAAGTCACGGATTGGTAACTCGACCAAATCCATCGGCAATACATGCCCACATATAGTCACATCACAACCATGATATATCAAAGAAGATGCATGACACTCTCCCATAGGAGTAGAGACCTCCAACACATAAGGCATAGATTCAGGCAATTTATGCAATGAAAATGCAAAATGAGATGCCACAAATGAATGGGAAGACCCGAGATCTATAAGAATGCGGGCCTTAACTCCTGAGACAGGGACTATACCTCTAATGACGGCATTGGGATCGACCTCTCCTCTACCCAAGGCAAACACTCGACCTTGCACTCTATCCTTGGGTTTCCCGTCAATATCTCTCTTCACACCACCACCTTGTCCCCCTTGACCACTACCCGAAGCTTGCTTCTTTTGCCACTTGGGACAATTCCTCCGGAAATGGCCCGTTGCACCACACTCCAAACATTTGCCTTGCTTGCTCCAACACTTATCCTCCGAATGCCCCAACTTCTTACAATATCCACACAACGTACCAAACTGACCGGGAGTCAAACGATTTGCCGGAGCTGCCACATTTCCTCCTCTACCTGCTCCCGAAGCTGATGTCCTTGGCTGCCCCCTATTCTGCCCCGAACCTTGACCTTGGAATCTATTTCTGCTTCCACCCTCAAATTTACCACGATGCTCCTCTATATCATTCTCAATCCGATACGCCATATTCACGGCTGCCTGGAAGTTGGCGAAGTCATGCGTCAGTAACTGCTTCCGGAACTCCACCCTTAAGCCTTTCACGAACCGGTAGATCCGCCTCTCCTCCTCCGGTACCAAATGGGGACAATATCGGGCTAACTCCGTAAACTTGGCTGAATATTGTGCTATAGTCATTGTCCCTTGCTCCAGTTTCAGAAACTCAACCTCCTTCTTATCTCTAGTAACCATCGGAACGAAATGATCCCGGAACTTGCGTGTGAAATTTTCCCAAGTCTGCGGTGTCAAATCCCGATCCCAGCCGTCCTTCACTACCTGTCACAAGTGCTCTGCAGGTCCTGCCAACTTGAAAACGGCGCATCTTACCTTTTCTGCATCCGAACTCTCCATTGCCGTAAATATCTTATTCATAGCTTCAAGCCATCTTTCCGCCTTCATCGGATCCGGATCTCCGTTGAAACTAGGAGGAGACATCTTCATAAATTTCTCTAGGCCATGGTGCCCTTGCCTACCCTCTGGTTGTTGTTGTCCCCTACATTGATTCTGATTTGCCATATTCTGAAGAAATACTCGGAACATATCCATCATTTCGGCATTCGGATTACCAACATTTCCCAAAGCCCGATCCTGATCTCCATCATTACCCGCCATTAGTACAAACTCCTGCATTAAACACTCGACGTCAGTTATCACACACTCTCACTCAGCTAGACTCTACCCAAGAACTCTTACCGAGCTCTGATACCAACTGTGAGGACCCCGACCCGAAACCTACACGTGTCCCGAGCTGGAGCGTCCCCAAACTAACCCAAATTTCCTAAACTTTTAAAACTTTGATTTAACTTTCAAACATAAACATAATTAGCATAACCATTTCAAAATAACTCTACTCCTCTCCACCTTGGAGGAAGAGTTGACCAACTTTGAAAGTATTCATCTGTTTTAGTTATAAAAGATTGTGGTTGTAACGTAGAGTTAAATTTATAATTACAAACTCCATAAAGGAATTATACCAAAATACCCTTTCTACTCCAACCTATACGTACCCCGACAATACCCAAAAGATCACTTCCAAACTCCTCTCCGCCCTTACTTGGCCGGTCCGCCTGTCTCGAGATCTAAAAACATTAAAGGGAGAGGGGTGAGAATAAATCTCAGCAAGGTATTATGAATGCAGCAATATGCCAAATAAGATGCAACACATAACAAGTTGCATATAACACATTGGAAAAGCTGTAAACACTTTACATTACCTCGGTTTACCTTTTCCCGTCTGAACAATAGTCGTACAACATTGGATATAATATTCCAATCTTAGGTGAGCTGCTTAAGCAATACTCACATCTTATAAGACCCATTTTTCAGGGAACCATATAAGACAGTAGCAACTCTGTAAGGCTTTTGGCTCAATACAGATGCTATAACCCCGACCCGCGGCCGTGAGGGGACGGTCACAGATATAACATAATCCGATCATATTAGGTCACACTTCCATAATTGATCGTATTTTGTTATACCCCCAACATCAGCTGATTAACACATTATCAAGCACATAATAGTTACTTGAAATATAATCCACAAAAGGGATAAGCAACATAGCCACATGGTAAAATATACTCATGTTCAACCAATATCATAGTGCAACATTTATTCAACACACTATGCATAATATAATCAATGATTATAAACTCAAGTAAGGAATTGAGGTATCATCAATCCACCCTACATAGTCATTATACAATAATATGTGGCCTCTATAAAGGTCCAAGTTAAATCTTCCAAGTTGGAATCACATTTGTCAAGTTGCCAAACTAGACTACCTAGCGTTTTCCAAGCAATATTTAAAGTACTTCCCCAATTCCTTTTTGATCAATTAAGATGTCATTGTATAGCCAAAGTATTCTACTTTAATCTAGGTTAAAGAGATTTCATTTTGGTTCTAGTTTGATTAGGTTTGAACAGCTCTAAAGTTGGTACACAGTAACCAGGCCAGGGCACGACTCGTGCCTCAGGGCACGACTCGTGCCCATTTGACCCTCACCAGATTCTGGCGTCCCCACCAAGGCACGACTTCCCTTTAACCTTGGTCACGACTCGTCCCCCCCAGGCACGACTCGTGCCACAGGGCACGACTCGTGACCTGAGCCTGGGATCGAATGTGCGTAACTCCTTCAGCAGCTAGACCAATTTGTTCCCATCCAAGTTTCCCTTGTTTTGTGTGAACCTAGAAAGCTTACTAAACTTCATACTTCACATACTAAATCATTTAGACCCAAAATGATGTAAACCTAGATCATTTACCACATGATTTCCAACCATTTCACTAACACATTTCAAATTAACCCTTTTTAACCCAACTCAACCCATTTTCTTACATTCTTTAACACTTTCATGAACAACAACATTTTCCTATGCCATAAACCAATTCCTACACTTCAAGAAATTTTCCAAAACATCCAATAACCAATATAACAACAATAACAACAATAAATATTTCATGAGCATTTAGAGGAAGGGAAGTCATAATAACACTCTTAGCAAATATGGGATGGAATGAAGATTTTCCTAGCTTGATGTGCTTCTCTCTTCACCCCGAACATGAAAGTACACTTGGATTGGAAAATGGAGAAGGATTGAATTCTCTAGGAACTTGGAAAGTAAAGCTTCAAGAAGGAGCTTCCATGGATGATTTTATGAGAAGGAAGAAGAAATGATTATGGAAAATAAGGAGGATGAAGAAGTATGGGAGGAGGGTAGTATACTTTGACTAAGGGGAGGAAGGGTGAGGGAATTAAGGGGGGAAGGCATGGCCCCCCATGCCAAAGTAATGAAAGGCTTTCAAAAATAAGCCACTAGGTCCTCCAAGTTCTAAGTAATACAATTAAATCCCCTTAATTTCTCTACTTCACACAAGGCACCTAACCAACCCATAATATTTTATTTGTTTATTTTATTTTCACTCCACCCTATTATTTTATTTTATTTTCAATTATTATAATTCAACCAAATACTTTAACTTACTTTCATTTTATCCCAAAGCTTTAGAATTATCTCCTCACCATCTCAACTTGACATAACATTAAAGGCATAGAATAAGCACATAGAGTTAACATTAATAATAGAAGCATGTAATATGATATTAAAATTAGTGCCTAGGGTTAGGGTCGTTACAAAATACCCCGACAATCCCAAAAGACTACTTCCAAACTCCTTTCCGTCCTTACTTGGCCGGTCCGCCTGTCTCGGGATCTAAAAACATTAAAGGGAGAAGGGTGAGAATAAATCTCAGCAAGCTATTATGAGTGCAACAATATGCCAAGTAAGATGCAACACGTAACAAGGTGAATATAACACATTGGAAAAGCCATAAACACATTACATTACCTTGGTTTACCTTTTCCCATCTGACCAATAAGTCGTACAACATCGGGAGATAAAACTCCACTCATTTGTGAACTGCTTAGGCATTATTCACTCTTATAAGACCCATTTTTCAGGGAACCATATAAGATACTAGCAACTCTGTAAGGCTTTTGGCTCAATACAGATGCTATAACCCCAGTCTGTGACCACAGAAGGGGACAGTCACAGGTATAACGCAATCCGATCACATTAGGTCACACTTTCCATAATTGATCTTATTCCACTATACCCCTAACATCAGCTGATTAACATAAGTTCAAGCACATAATAGTTACTTGAAATAAAATCCACCCAAGGGATAAGAAAAATAACTACATGGTAAATCATACTCATGTATAAATCAATATCATAGTGTAACATACAATTCATACACTATTTATATCACAAACCATGGATATGAACTCCAGTAATGCTACAATGCATCATCAACCACCCTACATGATCAATATGTAACAATTCATAACCTTTATAAGAGGTCCAAGATCAATTTACCAAGTTGGAGTCACTTTGGTGAAGTTGCCAAACAAGGCTGCCAAGCATTTTCCGACCAATATTTAAACTACTTCCACTATTCCATTTTAACTAATTAAAACATCATGGTGTAGCCAAACTATTCTACTTTAATCTATGTTAAAGATGGTTCATTTATATCCTAAGTAGATTAGGTTTATACAGCCTTAAAAATGGTTCAGTGTCACCAGGGTAGGGCACGACTCGTGCCCCAGGGCACGAGTCGTGCCCATTTGACCCCCTCCAGATACAGTCGTCCAAAAAAGGGCACGACTTAGGCTTAATATGTCGCACGACTCGTCCATCCCTCAGGCACGACTCGTGCCACAGGGCACGACTCGTGCCCTGAACCCAGAATTCAAATTTCCACTGCAAACATCAGCACCCAACATCCCCCTTTGACCATTTCCAATTTACTCTGTTTTTAAGGCATAAAAAGGGTTACTAACTTCACTAAACTCATACCAACTCCTTCAAATCCAAGTAAGATAAACCTAGAACACTTACAACTTGATTATTTCACCCATCACACTACCATATTTCATGTTTAACATTCTTATCTCTACTTAAACGATAACATCTTACTCTTTATCAACTCCTATGAACAACAACACCACATTTAGGTCATTAACCAACTTTTCAACTCTAAGAAAGTGTTCCAATATACCAAATATCAAGTATAACAAATAATACCAACATTACACATTTTATGAGCAAATTTAAAGGGAAGTCATAACAACTCACCTTAACACTACGAGATGAAATAACGATTTTTCCGGCTTAGTGTGCTCCCCTCGTCGCCCCGAACAAGAATATGCAAACGGATCATAAAATGAGAAGGAATTGGAATTGTTATGATTTTTAGAAGGAAGTATTTAGAATTGGGTTTCCATGGGGATTTTGAGGAGGTTGAAGAAGATGATGAAGAAGGTATGGGGAGGTTAAAGAAGAAAATGATGAAAAGGAGGAGAAGTATGGCCTCCCTTGACCAAATTAAACGAAATCTTTCCACTATCTCCAATTAAGTCCCCCAATGTCTAAAGAATGCAATCAACTCCTCTACTTCTCTCCTTTACACAAAGACATCCCAACCACTCATAATATTTTATTTATTTATTTTATTATAACTTCACCATACTACTTCATTTTATTTCCAAATAATCCTAAGGCTTTAAAGTTATTTCACAACCATCCTAACCTTTCATAAATAATCAAAGACATAAAACGAGCACATAAAGCCAACAATTAACATAAAATGCATATAATAGGATGCTAAAATGGTGCCTAGGGTTAGGGTCGTTACACTCACTCCCCCTTAAAGAAAATTCGCCCCGAATTTTAAAAAGGACATACTTGCACGCTCAAACAACCAAGGGTATTTCTCCCTCATTTTCGACTCTAGCTCCCACGTTGCTTCCTCAATGGTATGATTCTTCCATAGGATCTTCACTGCCGGAATGCTCTTAGTTCTTAATTCCTTAACTTGAAACTCCAAAACTCTCAACGGTTCCTCAACATATGACATATCCGCTTGAATCTCTTCGGGAGGAGAACTCAATATATGGGAGGGATCATGACAATACTTTCTCAACATCGAAACATGAAACACGTCATGAAGCAATGAAAAGGATGGAGGCAATGCCAACCGGTAAGCCAATTCCCCAATCTTTTCTAAAATCTCAAATGGACCAACAAATCTCGGAGCTAATTTACCCTTATTACCAAATCTTTTAATTCCCGTCCTCGGAGAGACCTTCAAAAACACGAAGTCACCCACTTGAAAAGATAAGTCTCGTCTTCTATTGTCGACATAGCTTTTCTGTCTACTCTGAGCTGTCTTCAATCTATCGCGAATCACCTTGATTTTCTCCGTTGAATCTCTAACCAAATCCGGGCCCCAAAGTCTTGCTTCACCAACCTCGTCCCAACACATAGGAGATCTACACTTTCTACCATACAATGCCTCATACGGAGCCATCTCAATGCTAGACTGATAACTATTGTTGTAAGCAAACTCAACTAACGGTAGATGATCTTCCCAAGACAATTGAAAATCCATCACACAAGCCCGTAACATATCCTCAAGTATCTGAATGGTTCTCTCAGACTGACCGTCGGTTTGAGGATGAAACGACGTACTAAAACATAGTTTGGAACCCAAAGCTTCATGCAATGCTCTCCAAAATCTCGAAGCGAATCTCGGATCTCGATCTGAAACAATGCTAACGGGAACTCCATGAAGTCTAACAATTTCCTTCATATACAACTGAGCTAACCTCTCCATCAAAAATTTAGTTGACACGGGAAGAAAATGAACCGATTTTATCAATCTATCCACGATAACCCAAATAGCAACCATCTTTTTCGCGGTAAGAGGCAAACCCGTTACAAAATCCATTGAAATCCCTTCCCATTTCCACTCCAGAATGTCTAATGGTTGAAGTAGCCCCGCCGGTCTCTGATGCTCGGCCTTGATCTGTTGACAAGTTAAACACTTAGACACATAATCCGCAATCTCCCTCTTCATCCCATTCCACCAATATCCACATTTCAAGTCTTGATACATTTTTGTACTACCCAGATGAATGGCAAACTTGGACTTATGACCATCCTCTAGAACACGCCTCTTGTTTTCCGGTGATGAAGGAACACAAATTCGGCCTTGAAAAGTTAAAATTCCATCTCTATTCAACGCGAACTCCCCGGCTTTCCCATCCTGCACTTGGCCCAAAATTTTCTTTAACTCCAGATCACTCTGTTGAGCTTCCTTCAAATCCCCATACAAAGTAGGAACTGCTCGCACGTTCGCAATTATTATTTCACTCCTCAACTCTTGGGAACTCAAAGCTGATACATATGCCTTTCAGCTAATCGCATCCGCCACAACATTTGCCTTCCCCGAATGATATGAAATCACACAATCAAAATCCTTCAAGAACTCTAGCCATCTTCTTTGCCGGTTATTCAACTCCTTTTTGTGTGAACAAATACTTCAAACTCTTATGGTCGGTGAAAATCTCAAATTTTGCCCCGTAAAGGTAATGTTTCCATTTATGCAACGCAAACACAATCACAGCCAATTCCATGTCATGAGTAGGGTAATTCTGTTCTGCCGGTGATAACTTCCTAGAGGCATACGCAATCACTTTCCCATTTTGCATTAGTACACATCCCAACCCTGCCTTCGAGGCATCACTGTAAATAACAAAATTCTCGCAACCATCCGGAAGAGTAAGAACGGGAGCCGATGTCAACCTTTTCTTCAACTCATTGAAACTTGCTTCACATTTGGAATCCCATACAAAAGATACATCTTTCCGAGTCAACCTTGTCAACGGATTTGCAATTCGAGAAAAACCCTCTATGAACCTTCGGTAGTACCTCGCCAAACCGAGAAAGCTACGAACCTCAGTCACAGTTGAAGGTTGCTTCCAATTGACTACGGCTTCAATTTTTGAAGGATCCACGGAAATCCCCGAACTAGACACCACGTGCCCCAAGAAAGAGATCTGCTCAATCCAAAACTCGCACTTGCTGAACTTGGCGAACAACTGCTTCTCACGAAGAACTGATAAGACAATCCTCAAATGACTTTCATGCTCCTCTCGGGACTTAGAGTAAACAAGGATGTCATCTATGAATACCACTACAAAGTTGTCAAGATACGGCTTGAAGATACGGTTCATCATATCAATGAATACGGCCGGAGCATTAGTCAACCCGAAAGGCATCACAACGAACTCATAGTGACCATATCTCGTTCTAAAGGCTGTCTTTACAATATCATCCGGTCTAATCTTCAACTGATGGTATCCGCTTCTCAAATCAAGTTTAGAATAGATCACGGAACCTTGAAGTTGGTCAAACAAATCATCTATGTACGAAAGAGGGTATTTATTCTTTATGGTTGCTTGGTTCAACAAACGATAATCGATACACAATCTTAAGGTACCATCCTTCTTCCGAATAAATAAAACCGGTCCTCCCCACGGTGACACACTTGGGCGAATAAAACCCCGGTCTAGCAATTCTTGCAACTGAATCTTCAACTCTTTTAATTCAGCCGGAGCCATTCTATAGGATGCTTTAGAAATAGGTGTGGTACCGGGCACTAGGTCAATACAAAACTCTACCTCACGATCCGGAGGCATAGAGTACTCACTTGAAAACACATCACTAAATTCATTAACCACCGGAACATGAGCTAATTCAGGGGATTTTTTACTTGAATCTACCACATAAGCCAAGTACCCCGCACACCCCTTAGATAGCATTTTTCTAGCCTTTAAAGCAGAAATAACATGTATACCGAACATAGATTTGTCCGCATCAAATATAAAAGTAGGCACATCAGGCATAGCAAATGAGACTCGCTTCCTACGACAGTCTACCAAAGCATGACACTGACTCAACCAATCCATCCCAAGAATCACATCAAAGTCACGGATTGGTAACTCTACCAAATCCACTGGCAATACATGCCCACATATAGTCACATCACAACCATGATAGATCAAAGAAGATATGAGGCACTCTCCCATAGGAGTAGAAACCTCCAACACATAAGGCATAGATTCAGGCAATTTATGCAACGCAAATGCAAAATGAGATGCCACAAAAGAATGGGAAGACCCGGGATCTATAAGGATGCGGGCCTTAACTCCTGAGACAGGGACTATACCTCTAATGACGGAATTAGGATCGACCTCTCCTCTACCCAAGGCAAACACTCGCCCTTGCACTCTATCCTTGGGTTCCCTTCGTTATCTCTCTTCACACCACCACCTTGTCCCCCTTGTCCGCTAACCGAAGCTTGCTTCCTTTGCCACTTAGGACAATTGTTCCTGAAATGACCTGTTGCCCCACACTCTAAACATTTTCCTTGTTTGCTCCAACACCTATCCTCAGAGTGTCCTACCTTCTTGAAAAATCCACACACTGTCCCAAACTGACTTGAAGTCGAACGGTTTGTCGAAGCCGCCGCATTTCCTCCTCTGCCTGCTCCCGGGGCTGATGACCTTGGCTGCCCTCTATTCTGCCCAGAACCCTGACCTTGGAATCTATGCTTACTTCCACCTTCAGATTTACTAGTATGCTCTTCTATATCATTCTCAATCCGATATGCCATATTCACGGCCGCTTGGTAGTTGATGAAGTCATGCTTCAACAACTGCTTCCTGAACTCCACCCTTAACCCTTTCACGAACCGGTAGACCCGTCTCTCTTCTTCCGGCACCAAGTGAGGACAATATCGGGCTAACTCTTTAAACTTTGCAGAATATTGTGCTACGGTCACTGTCCCTTGCTCCAATTTCAAAATCTCGACCTCCTTCTTGTCCCTTGTAACCTCCGGAATAAAATGATCCCGGAACTTGCGTGTGAAGTTCTCCCACGTCTGCGGTGTAAGGTCCCGATCCCAGCCATCCTTCACTACCTGCCACTAATGCTCCGCAGGTCCTTCTAACTTGAAGACAGCGCATCTCACCTTTTCTGCATCTGGGCTCTCCATTTCTGCAAAAATCTTATTCATAGCTTCAAGCCATCTCTCTGCCTTCAACGGATCCGGATCCCCATTGAAACTCGGGGGTGCCATCTTCACAAATTTCTCTAAGCTGTGCCCTTGCCTACCTTCCGGTTGCTGTTGAGCCCTACCATGATTTTCCATATTTTGTAGAAATACTCGGAACATGTCCATCATTTCTGCATTCGGATTACCAACATTGCCCAAAGCCCGAGTTTGATCGTCATAATTCCCCGCCATAAGAACAAACTCCTGCATTAAACACTCGGCGTCAGTTATCGCACAATCTCACTTAAGCTAGACATCTACCCAAGAACTCTAAACCGAGCTCTGATACCAACTGTGGAGACCCCGACCCGAAACCAACACGTGTCCCGAGCGGGAGCGTCCCCAAACTAACTCCAAACTTCCTAGATTTTTAAAACTTTGATTTAACTTACACACTTAAACATACTTAACATAACCATTGCAAAATAACTCCATTCATCTCCACTGGGAGGAAGAGTTAAACAACTTTGAAAAGTAACAACCTGTTTTAGTTACAAAAGATTTCGGATATAACGTTGAAACCAAGTTTTTATATACACAAACTCCATAAAGAAGTTATACCAAAATACATCTTTCTACGCCAACCTATACATACCCCGATAATTCCAAAAGACTACTTCCAAACTCCTTTCCGTCCTTACTTGGCCGGTCTGCCTGTCTCGGGATCTAAAAACATTAAAGGGAGAAGGGTGGGAATAAATCTCAGCAAGCTATTATGAATGCAGCAATATGCCAAGTAAGATGTAACACGTAACAAGGTGTATATAACACATTGGAAAAGTCGTAAACACATTACATTACCTTGGTTTACCTTTTCCCGTCTGACCAATAAGTCATACAACATCGGGAGATAAAACTCCACTCATTTGTGAACTGCTTAGGCATTATTCATTCTTATAAGACCCATTTTTAGGGAACCATATAAGATACTAGCAACTCTGTAAGGCTTTTGGCTCAATACAGATGCTATAACCACAGTCTGTGGCCACAGAAGGGGACAGTCACAAGCATAACGTAATCCGATCATATTAGGTCACACTTTCCATAATTGATCGTATTCCACTATACCCCTAACATCAGCTGATTAATATAAGTTCAAGCACATAATAGTTACTTGAAATAAAATCCACCCAAGGGATAAGAAATATAACTACATGGTAAAACATACTCATGTACAAATCAATATCATAGTGTAACATACAATTCATACACTATTTATATCACAAACCATGGATATGAACTCTAGTAATGCTACAATGCATCATCAATCAGCCTACATGATCAATATGTAACAATTCATAACCCTTATAAGAGGTCCAAGATCAATTTACCAAGTTGGAGTCACTTTGGTGAAGTTGCCAAACAAGGCTGCCAAGCATTTTCCGACCAATATTTAAACAACTTCCACTATTCCATTTTAACTAATTAAAACATCATGGTGTAGCCAAACTATTCTACTTTAATCTAAGTTAAAGAGGGTTCATTTATATTCTAAGTAGATTAGGTTAATACAGCCTTAAAAATGGTTCAGTGTCACCAGGGTAGGGCACGACTCGTGCCCATTTGACCCCCTCCAGATACAGTCGTCCCTAATAGGGCACGACTTAGGCTTAATATGTCGCACGACTTGTCCATCCCTCAGGCACGACTCGTGCCACAGGGCACGACTCGTGCCCTGAACCCAGAATTCAAATTTCCACTGCAAACATCAGCACCCAACATCCCCCTTTGACCATTTCCAATTTACTTTGTTTTTAATGCATAAAAAGGGTTACTAACTTCTCTAAACTCATACCAACTCCTTCAAATACAAGGAAGATAAACCTAGAACACTTACAACTTGATTATTTCACCCATCACACTACCATATTTCATGTTTAACATTCTTATCTCTACTTAAACCATAACATCTTACTCTTTATCAACTCCTATGAACAACAACACCACATTTAGGTCATTAACCAACTTTTCAACTCCAAGAAAGTGTTCCAATATACCAAATATCAAGTATAACAAACAATACCAACATTAAACATTTTATGAGCAAATTTAAAGGGAAGTCATAACAACTCACCTTAACACTACGAGATGAAATAACGATTTTTTCGGCTTGGTGCGCTCCCCTCGTCGCCCCGAACAAGAATATGCAAACGGATCGTAAAATGAGAAGGAATTGGAATTGTTATGATTTTTAGAAGGAAGTATTTAGAATTGGGTTTCCATGGGGATTTTGAGGAGGTTGAAGAAGATGATGAAGAATGTATGGGGATGTATGGGGAGGTTAAAGAAGAAAATGATGAAAAGGAGGAGAAGTATGGCCTCCCTTGACCAAATTAAATGAAATCTTTCCACTATCTCCAATTAAGTCCCCCAATGTCTAAAGAATGCAATTAACTCCTCTACTTCTCTCCTTTACACAAAGACATCCCAACCACTCATAATATTTTATTTATTTATTTTATTATAACTTCACCATACTACTTTATTTTATTTTCAATTAAATCCTTAGGCTTTAAAGTTATTTCACAACCATCCTAACCTTTCATAAACAATCAAAGACATAAAACGGGCACATAAAGCCAACAATTAACATAAAATGCATATAATAGAATGCTAAAATAGTGTCTAGGGTTAGGTTCGTTACACTTCAAGCTCTTGGTGATTAATCTACCACCCTCTATCGGTAATCCACACGCGAACGAATTCAAGAACACCTTCTTGATGGATTGCTAGATGATCCTCTTGATTATTGAATCAATATTCAATAATCAAAGCCAAAACAATGGAACAATTGGGACTTTTGATTCAAAATCAAAATCAAAATCTAGAGTTTCAAAAACCTTGGATTATGATGTGAGAGGTAGGAAAAATAAGGCTGCAAGGCTGTATTTATATCACATATAAATCCCCTAACAATTAGGATAGAAACCTAGCAAAATACCAATTCCTTCCTAGCCAAGGAAAACTGTACGGACACGAAATTTGGTCGTGGCACGAGTCGTGGCATTTGGCACGAGTCGTGCCCTTTGTAAATCACTCGTGCTCACGAGTTGTTCCTTGAGCCCCAACTCGTTCTGATCAAAACGAGACAAAAACCCAGTCGTGACTCAGCCTTGATCACGAGTCGTTATCCTTGGCACGAGTTGTGACCCAGGGCACGAGTCGTGCTCCTGGTCACGAGTCGTGCCAGAACCCAAAATTCCAATTTTCAGCTTGAATCAAATGCGTTCATTTGTGTGTGACCCTTTAGGAATTATATTTTATGTTGGCAGTGAGTTGAAACATCAACCTCACAAGACATAAGTGACTTCTAGCAAATCATTATGTCCACCCAATTAAATATAACATCAAAGCTTGATTCCTTAATAGATCCAATGTTATAATCCCTTTGTCCACGATGTCCAATTGAACATGAGTCATGGTCATGGTCTAGGTCAACTCATTCCGTTCAATGCTTTCTCGATTCCGAATATGTTGATAATGCAAATGCATTGATCTCTATTAAATCACTTGAGTGCGGCCACACATTTCATCAACATCATTCATCGAGGGGCCCAAGCAAACATCTCTCTTCATAAGAGGGACAAATTCCGTCTTGACTTATCATTCTTCCCTACATGGATCCAAACGTGCTAACGTAGCCCTTATTGCTATCTGATTAAAGATAGTGTTAGACTATATAAAATACGATCTTCACCATGTGGAAGACGATGATAATCTCAGGTACAAAGGATTCAATAACACGACTATCATGAGATTTATTCATGACACACATGACTATTGACCATGTTATAAATCTCAACGGTAGGTCATGTCCAATACTTGTTCTCTAGCAAGTATCTATAAGTGTAATGTGCATCACATGCATATAATCATCTCCATGATTATCCATTACCAACTTATACTAGTCGTTCATAACAACTAGGGACGCAGTTCAATATAATAAACATGCAAAACATATAATGAATCAAATAATACTTTCTCTATAATAAATGATAAAGATGATTACATAGTGGTTTAGATAATAAGTCAAATATAACTAAATGCATAGGGCACTACACCAACAACAATAACGTCTGACAGTTCAATACGTTATGTACACTGATCAGCCAAGTAAGCTCGATAGATTCTTACTTAAGAAGGTTCAAAGCGAAAGCCACCTATCTTGATGCATTTACTTCTCAACTATGCTCTTCTTCTTCTTTCTTTTTCGTGTCGACTTCTTCCATTCATGTGGGGGATTGTTGGAATATTGGGTGAATATTAGGGTGAATTGAAAAGTCAACAAGGAGTCTAAAATTTAAAAGACACGACAGTTCAAATTCCATAAACTACTCGGTCGAGCAAGGCATAAGCCTCAGCCAAGCATGACTGTCCAGAAACATGTCTCTTCTTTTAACTTCTGCTGGGGTGAGGCACTAAAGTGCTCGGCCGAGCAACTAGCCTATGCTCGGGCGAGGCACCAATAGTGCTCGGCCGAGCAGTTGCTGTCTGTTCAGATTGATGTCCGAACTGGTGCTAGCTTGGAGGGTTGTGACCTTTGTAAAACAGTCACAACTGACTCAATCTACCCTATATATAAACCCCTATTCCTTCATTCAGTCATCAAGTAATCCAATCAATTTGTTATCAAGTCAAACACAAGAATCCAATTCTCTCTCTCCCTTATTCAAAGTGACTTAATTCATTCAAAGAGTTCGTTCATCATTCTATCTTCAAAGTTCGAAGTCTAAGAGCAAGTCTGAATTTGATTCGTCCGTCAAGGTTAGTTAAAGTCCACACTAACTCTCGGTAAAAAGCGTTGTATCTTGGAAGACATTCGCCATCGATCCGTTTGCACAATTACGAAGGCGAAATATTGTCGTAAGGAGATTTGTTTCGGCATACCTCGCTTTAATCTCTTTCGAGTGATTTTCGTATTGAAGATATCTAAACATTTACACAACAAATTTATCCTAGTATAAATAATTTACAAACATGTAAACATATTCTTTATAACAAAATCAAATCTAAATTCAGCGATTCTCGAAACCAGATTCGGATTTGGACAAGCTTTACCAATTAAGCTCCACATAAAATTTGAAGATTACAACGTGTAATTTCATTTTCTTTCCATAAATGAAGGATTTGCAAATTAATTCAAATAAAAAAAACATCCAACTGTTGTCATACACATTTGGAAACACTTAAATTTTTTCACTAATATTTCTCCTAAAAAATCGAATAAACTTACATGCCACCTAGCTTCATCCTATCACTAAACAACATTCCCTTTTAACCCTCCATAAATCACTATAAAACAACCCCACTCATATATCTCATTTCACTTCATCCCTCCATAGTGTTAGCTTATTACATAACCATGGGTTCAAAATCATCTCCTCTCCACATCATTGCCCTAATTCAATTGCTAGTCTCACTAGGACTAGCTCAAGCTCAACTCACCCTACCTCCACCAATAGTAGTGCCGGGACTACCCATCCCCCGCTTTCCCGGGGCTCCCATCCCCGGGATACTCCCAGTACCAGGGTTTTCGGGAGCACCAATTCCTGAACTACCAGTGCCTGGAATTCCCGGACTACCTGTTCCGGGAACTCCAGGAACACAAATCCCTAGATTTGGACCACCAGAGATTCAGGAGTGTTGGGCCTCTATAATAAATATTGGAGGGTGCTATGCTGAGATTTTTCGAGCATTTCAAAGCGGTCAAGCTAGTTTTACTGTTGGATCTACTTGTTGCAAGGCTGTTAAGGATTTGAGTTCCACCTGCTTGCCTCGGATGTTCCCTGTCAACCCTATTTTCCCTCCTCAACTCCAAAGTTATTGTTCTCGATATACCAATCCTCTACCTGCAGTTCCACCAACTACTGATGCTCCAGTCCCATATCTTGCACCGGCTCCAGAAGATGACTCACCTGTTGCACCCGATCCCGAGGAGGAGGATGTACTAGCATTCGAAACAAGCCTTTAATTCATCAATCTTTGGAAATTCCTTTAGCAGCTTCATTTGTTTCAAATCTAGCTACTAGCTATTACTTGCTAGCTAGCTTCTTAAATTGAGCATTTATCACAGCAAAAAAAAATTGTTCCGTTTTATGGTTAGAACATTTTAAAGGATTCTAGTATTTTGAAAACACAATCATCCTATTTTGCATAATGTCAAGTTGTCTACTTAATTTGGATTTCTTAATTAGTTAGTATGAATGCTATGAATTAAATGGATGCGTGAATGAGATACGGTACTTGCCATCAGTGCTTGACAATCCCGAATCGTGGCCGTTAAATGGGGTTTGAGGGAAAAGAAACACTTACAACACCCAGAACGCTTTATGTGTTTTTGGCGTAGTTTCACAGCATAACATTAGAACTATTGAGTGGGATAAGAAAGTAAGAGATGAGATAGATACAAGGTAGATTTGAAAATTAACAAGAAGCACTCGATAATAAATATTTAATTTACTAAATTGTCTTAGTTATTTTTTTTAATTTGAAGAAAATATTAATTCATGATATTGATAAGACTATTAATTTATGTATTTTTTTTTTTTTGAAAAAGTATTAACTTATTATCTTATCAAAATTGATATACTCCCTCCGTCCCCCGTCCCCTTGAAAGAAAGGACACAAATTTTCTTTTTTGGCGTCCCATTTGAAAAGGCACAACTTAAAAATGGAGAGTTTTTTATTACTTCTTTATTTGTGGGACCCACTTGTCATACTCTCACAATAAATATCCACTAACTATTCTCTACCTCACTTTCTCTTTCCTACATCACCTTTCACTCACAACATTTATTTTATTATACACTTTTTCTTTTTCCTACATCACTTTTCTTAATTTCCGTGCAAGAACACAAAACTGCCCTTTCGAATGGGATGAAGGGAGTACAGTATATTTTAACCAACCTATGTTGGGATTGGAAAAATTATTATTTTAAATGTTTATTAATTTATAAATATTCATGTGTATTATTATAAATGATTTATGAATTTATAAATATTTATGTATTATAAAGGGTTTATTGTGTTTTTTTTGTTTTAACAAAGGGTTTGTATGTCCTCATTTGTTTTCTTTTGGTGTATAATTCAATTCACCAACGTTATATTAGGCGCAAAAACAAATGACTAGGCTCTCCATAGTACCAGCAGATTATACCATATGATTTCAATTTATTTCCATACATATATATTTATTTTTATTTTTTACAATTTTCTTTCCATATATGAACACGATCCTCAAATTAATTAAAAATAATCCAACAGTTGTCATATACTGTACATTTCACCTAACTCCATCATGTCACTAAATAACTACTCCCTCTGTCTCACCAAAACTAATATCAAATTTTTGAGCTCACGGATTAAGGAAAAGTAAGAGAGAGAAAAAGTGAAAGAAAATGTTGTGAGTATGAAGAATTAAATAGGAGAGAGAATGAGTGGGAGGAATAGCTAGGAGAGAGAATATTGTGAGTGTTAAAGTAAAATAGGAGAGAGAATGAGTGGGATAAATAGTAAAAAATTTCTTCTATTTTGGAAAGTATCAGTTTGACTGAGACGAACCAAAAAAGAAAATAAGTATCAATTTTAATGATACGGAAGGAGTATAAATTTTAACTTCCATAAATCACCAATTTCATTTTGGAAAATGTGTAACTCTTGACACATAAAAGAAAAGCAAGTATATTGATCTACTTTATCATAACTTAAGATCACATTTTCTAATCTATATGTGAAGAAAATTTGCATCTAGTCCTTTTCTTTCATTTAAAATTGCTCCATAACACAATACTACTCCCTCCATAATAAAATAAATAATACTCTATGTTTTATTTGTTTGTTACAAAATAAAATATTTTCTTACAAGAAAATAAATAATTGTAGTGAAAATTACAATAGTACAAGTAGTAGTGTGCAAATATATAAACTACTGTATTATCTTAAAGTTATATAATAAGTCAAATGCATTACTTATTTTGACATGAAAAAAAGCAAATCATCAATAAAAATCAAAAAATAAAATCGTTTATGAAATATATAAATTAAGTTTAGTGAAAACTTGAGTTACGACGAATACCCATATTTATTCTAATAATAAAAAATAAAATAAAATAAAAGGAGAATTTACTCCACATTAAAAGCTTGAAATCTCTAACTCAACTTGAATTAAATTAATTAAACTCTTCAATAAAAGAGAAACGGTTCCAAAGAAGTTAATCTCTCATCTCACTATAAAAACAACAAGCCTTTGATCAATCTACAACAATACTCCAACCAAAAAATAAAATGTTGTCGTTTCGTACATTATACTTTGTTATCATAATTGTAGCATGTGGCCTAGCACCTACTCTTGCTAAATCACATCACCGACATCCTCCGTGTTTTCTATCGCTCGGCAGTGTCACCGGTTGTGCAGAACAAGTTGTAGCGTCCTACTACAGCTCTCAAGCACGATTACTTGGACCTCAATGCTGCATGGGTTATCTTGCAATTGATGATGATTGTTGGACTAAGGCATTTCCTTTCAATCCTCTATTCCCTCCCATTCTAAAGAATTATTGTCTTTCAATACAACCACCACCGCCATCCGCCTATTCAAAACCACGATCACCTTCAAAGCCACGATCACGCTCAGCGCCGGGAAAATTTTTTGATCCAGGAAATTTTTAACTACTGAGTGATCAGAACCATTCGAGAGAGAGTCGTTTGGAATAATTATAAGGGTGTGTTTTGAAACCTCGATTTCAAGTAATGTGAACACTACTACATTTATGACCTAATGTAACGCCAATTTTCGTTGCATTAGGGCTCAAAAATCGTTACATTAGGCCTAATGTAACGCCAAATGGCCGTTGCATTCTCTTGCGTTGCATTAGGTCTAATGCAACGACATAGTAAGCTAATGTAACGCCAGAGCTTTGGCGTTGCATCAGGTAAATACCTGATGCAACGCCAATTTTAAAACTATATGAACACCTAATGCAACGCCAAAAAGTAGATGAGTACCTAATGCAACGCCAATTTAAAAAGTGGTTGAATACCTAATGTAACGCCAAAAATTAGATGAGTCCCTAAAATTTATTACATAATTTCACAATTTTATTAATTTTTTTAATTTTCTTTTTTCAATATATATATATATATATATATATATATATATATATACTCCCTCCGTCCCGCTGATAACTTCACTTTTTGCCATTTTGGGTGTCCCATTGAAAGCTTCACCTTTCCTTTTTTGGCAAAGGAATCTTTACTATTCCCTCCACTCATTCTCTCTCCTACATTATTTTAATACTCACAACACCATTATAATTTACTATTCCCTCCACTCATTCTCTCTCCTATTTTCAAATTACACTCACAACATTTTCTCCACCTTAATTTGCGCGCCGGAGCCAAAATGGTGAAGTAATAAGCGGGACGGAGGAGTATATATATATATATATATATATATATATATATATATATATATATATATATATATATATATATATATATATATATATATATATATTTATTCTCTAATCAATTTCTTAACTTTTTTTCTCAAATTAGTCCCTTAATGTTTTTTATTTTCAAATTAGTCCCTTAACTTTTTTTATATTCAAATCAATTCTTGCATTTTTTAAAAGTAACACTTTGCTCCACCACCATCCACCACCGTCCACAACCGTCCACAACCGTCCACATCCACAAATCAAACGAAAGATTGTACAAATCGAAATAAAACACAAAATACAATAACAAATCGAACGGAAACCATGGAATGTGTTTGGGCTCGTCGGAATCCATGGAATAAGTTTGGGTTGTCGGAATCCATTAGATCTAGATGATTGAGCCTTGCTGGAGACGATGAAGGGGAGAGAAGAAGACGGCGTTGGGGGAGAGAGAGAAGAAGACGGCGTTGGGGAGAGAGAGAAGAAGACGTTGGGACGGCCGGTGACTCGGCGGATCCACCGTTGCCATCGCCGTCGCCGGAGACGATGAAGGGTAGTGGGTAGATGCTTTAGTTCGTCGGAATCCATGGAATATGGCGACGGCGACGATGAAGGGGAAGTTGGAAAAAGGTCGGAATCCATGGAAGAAGACGGTTGAGGAGTTGGTCTTTGACAGAGAGAGAAGAATGAGAGAAATGATAGAGAGAGAAACGAGTGTGTTAATTTTGATAAAATGAAAAATAAAGAGAGAGAAATGAGGAGATAAATAGGGAGAGATAATTTGGTTTTGTTTAGATTAATTGTGGACCGTTGGATTAAATGTGTGAATGGTTGAATTTGGTTTACCTCATGATCCGCATGATTATATGAAAACCAATAAAACAATGCCACATGACATTGTTCTATTGGGTCTCAAATAATCATGCGGATCATGAGCTAAACAAAATCCAACCATTCACACATTCAATCCAACGGTCCACAATTCTAATAATACATAATATCAAAAAAGTAAATATTTTTATATTATATACTTTTATTTCTTTAAAAATTATTAGTAATAATACTTAATAATAATACTAATAATGATGCTATTATTAATAATACTTAATAATAATACTAATAATTTAAACTATAAAATAATATTATGCCTAATATCAATAATATTTATTATCAATAATATTTATTAATGAATTATTAATATTAATTAATTAATATTAATAAAGGTACTAATAATTAATTATGCCTAATAAATTTTTAAAAAAACTTCCTTACCAAAAAAAGTCTAAAATATTTATCTCAATTCAAAAAAAAATTTTTAAAAGAAAATAATACTTAATAATAATATTAATAATAACTAGTAATAATACATAATATCAAAAAAATAAATGTTTTTATATTATATACTTTTATTGTTAATTATTCAATTAAATAATTAAATATATTAATAATTATTATTATATAATTAATAATAATAATGTTATTAATTAATAATGATACTCATTAATTTAATAATTTAAACTTCTAAGAAATATTAATATACCTAAGTAATAATTGATAGAAATATTTAGCTAATTTCTAACTTATTTTATATAATTTTTTTAAAAAAACTTCCTTATCAAAAAATGTCTAAAATATTTATCTTAATTCAAAAATAAATTAAAAGAAATAATTATACTTTTAAAATATTAATAATACTTATAGGGTATAAGGTATAGGGTATAAGGTATAGGGCATAGGGCATAGGGTATAGGGTATACCCTATAGGGTATAGGGTATACCCTATACCCTATACCCTGTACCCTATAGGGTATACCCTATACCCTGTACCTTATAAGGTATGCCCTATACCCTATACATTATACCTTATACCCTATACCCTATACCCTATATGGTATACCCTATACCCTATACCCTATAGGGTATCCCCTATACCCTATGCCCTATGCCCTATACCTTATACCATATACCCTGTACCCTATATCCTATAGGATATACCATATACCCTATAGGGTATACCCTATATCATATGCCCTATGCCCTATACCCTATAGGGTATACCCTATACCCTATACCCTATAGGGCATATCCTATACCTTATACCCTATACCATATACCCTATAGGGTATACCCTATACCCTATGCCCTATGTCCTATACCCCATACCCTATACCCTATACCCTATAGGGTATACCCTATACCCTATACCATATATCCTTTACCATATACCCTATAAGGTATAGGGTATACCCTATAGGGTATACCCTATACCCTATACCCTATAGGGTTTACCCTATACCCTATAGGGTATACCCTATACCATATACCCTATAGGGTATACCCTATAGGGTATAGGGTATATGGTATAGGGTATAGGATATACCCTATAGGGTATACCCTATACCATATACCCTATACCATATACCCTATAGGGTATACCCTATACACTATACCCTATACCCTATACCATATATCTTATACCCTATACCCTATATTCTATACCCTATACCCTATACCATATACCATATACCCTATACCCTATATGGTATACCCTATACCCTATGCCCTATGCCCTATACCTTATACCATATACCCTGTACCCTATATCCTATAGGGTATACCTTATACCCTATAGGGTATACCCTATACCATATGCCCTATGCCCTATACTAGACATGTCCAAACGGTTTCGGTTCCGGTTCCCGATTTCGGAACCGCCTGTTCCCGATTCCCAAATAGCCGGAACCATATTCGAATCATATTAATCCGGTTCCCGGTTCTATCCGCCGGTTCCGGTTTCGATTCCAACGGTTCCACCGGTTCCATCACCATATAACTTTTTTTTTTTTAATCCAAACCTCTTAAGACAGTAAAGACGCTAACTAATCTTTTTTTTTTTTTCATTTGGGGAGTATGATTTTGGAAAGAATGAGAAGTTGACAAAATTTGGTTAGTATATTATTAAGGATAGAATAAAAATTCTAACAATATTTTTAGGAAAAAAAGTGGCGGCACCCTTATAATTTTATTAATATAATTGAAAATATTACAATGAGGGGGACAACCAAGTCTTTCCCTTTTATAATTCAAGGGTAGACAAAAGGAGCCTACTATACCTCTATAGTCTATATTACAACATTTATCTAAATTCTAGTCTAATTTAAATAAAACAACACTACACTACAAGTACAAATACTAAATAAATGCTAAATATTACATTTAACTTACCTTGATCAATCGCCGGTTTCCGGTTCCGGTTCCCGATTCCGGAACCGCCGGTTCCCGGTTCCGCCGGTTCCTCGGTTCCCAATATGGTGGATTCGTATTCGAACCGTTTCAATCCGGTTCCCGGTTACGTTCGGTTCCCGGTTCCGGCGGTTCCCGGTACTCGCCGGTTCCCGATTCCGGTTCTACCCGCCGGTTCCGTCGATTCCCGATTCTATTTGGACATGTCTACCCTATACCTTATACCCTATACCCTATAGGGCATACCCTATACCCTATACCCTATAGGGCATACCCTATACCCTATACCCTGTACCCTATATCCTATAGGGTATACCCTATACCCTATAGGGTATACCCTATACCATATGCCCTATGCCCTATACCTTATACCCTATACCCTATAGGGTATACCCTATACCCTATAAGGTATACCCTATATCCTATAGGACATACCCTATACCCTATATCCTATAGGGTATACCCTATACCCTATAGGGTATATCCATACCCTATGCCCTATGCCCTATAACTTATACCATATACCATGCACCCTATATTCTATAGGGTATATCTTATACCCTATAGGGTATACCCTATACCATATGCCCTATGCCCTATACCTTATACCCTATACCTTATAGGGCATACCCTATACCCTATACCCTATATCCTATAGGGTATACCCTATACCCTATACCCTGTACCCTATATCCTATAGGGTATACCCTATACCCTATATGGTATACCCTATACCATATGTCCTATGCCCTATACCTTATACTCTATACCCTATAGGGCATACCCTATACCCTATAAGGCATATCCTATACCCTATACCCTATACCCTATAGGGTATACCCCATAGGGTATACCCTATACCCTATACCCCATAGGGTATACCCTATACTTTATACCCTATACCCTATATCCTATATTCTATACCATATATACTATATCCTATATCCTATACCCTATAGGGCATACCCTATACCCTATAGGGTATACCCTATACCATATGCCCTATGTCCTATACCTTTTTCCCTATACCCTATATTCTATAGGGTATACCCTATACCCTATAGGGTATACCCTATACCTTATACCCTATACCCTATAGGGCATAGTGTATAGGGTATAGGGTATAGGGTATAGGATATAGAATATAGGTTATATGGTATAGTGTATAGGACATAGGATATAGGGTATAGAATATAGGATATAGGGTATAGTGTATAGGGTATAGTGTATAGGGTATAGGGTATAGGATATAGGATATATGTTATAGGGTATAGTGTAGGGTATAGGGTATAGGGTATAGGATATAGTATATATGATATACGGTATAGGGTATAGGATATAGGGTATAGGGTATAAGGTATAGGATATAGGATATAGGTTTAGGGTTTAGGGTTTAGGGTTTTGGCGTTGCATTAGTAATTTAGCCGTTACATTAGAAAAATCTAATGTAACGCTGAGATCAAAGACATTGCATTAAGCAAAATGTGACGTTACATTAGCTCTGTCGTTGCATTAGACTCGTTACATTAGCTCTGGCGTTGCATTAGATGCGTTACATTAGCTCTGGCGTTGCATTAGCCGTTACATTAGCTCTGGCGTTGCATTAGATGCGTTACATTAGCTCTGGCGTTGTATTAGATGCGTTACATTAGCTCGTGGCGTTACATTAGATGCGTTACATTAGGTCAGAAATGTAGTAGTGAAAACTGATTTTCTGTTCCATTAAGATGTCAATGAACGGTTTGAAATTGAGTTGTCTAACATTCCCTTAATAAGGTGGAAAGAAGACTAGATGAATTTGGGTGGAGATTTGCTTGAAATAGGATTTTGTATAGCTAATATTAGCTATACTGTTTTAAGACCGTGATTATGCTTACAGTTCAAATAATAGTGCCTAGTTGTTGTTTTTTTTTTTTTTTTTTTGCTCTGAATTCTGACTCTTTGATTGGAAATCGAGCAATATTCCCTCAATTTTAAGAAAAAGAAAAATACTTGTTCGATGATAATAGTTCATATTTAAAATTTAACTTAGGGAGGAGCTATTACCAATAAAACAATTATTTATTCATTACAATTTTTATAAATAGACATAAATATTCTTCCATAATTTGAGGAGTTAATTAAAGAAATATTTATGATTATTTACACTACAAGTTTTTACTTATTCGCTACATTTGCTAAAAATAAATTTAATTAATTATCATATATCACCATTGCTTCAAAAAACATACATTATTTAATAAAAGGAATGAATTTTCTAAAGTAAACTCTATGGTTATATACATATATATAATATATATATATATATATATATATATATATATATATATATATATATATATATATATATATATATATATATAATATCTTTTTTGTTCATATCAAAATAATTAAATCATAAAAAAAAACCGTCATTGTTCATTATTTTTTTTACACGGAAGAAGAAAATCATAAATATTTAATGCATATTAAAATGACCTATAATACTTATAAATTTGCGAATATATTATTTTAATTTTTAATCTACTATAAGAAAACAAATATCTTAATGAATTCACCACAATGTTAAATAGTTATAAATACTAGTAAATAATTTTATATTTCTAACTTATAAATATTGGATGTTATCCATATAAAAAATATACCACTACAACAAAATACCCTTTAACAACGTTTTTTAAACGTTGTAATAGACCTTTAACAACATTTACTGAAACGTTGTGCTATCCAACGTTATAATAGATCCCAGTCTACGACAACATTTTATAAACGTTGTCCTATAGTGTTTACAACATTTTCTTAAAATGTTATAAAAAATGATAGGACAACGTTTTTTATAAACGTTGTAATAAGCCCAATATAAGACAACATTTTATAAACATTGTAATAAACCTTAAAACAACGTTTAAAAATAGTTGTACTACCATTGTTGACAACATTTTGTAAACGTTGTCTTAAGCTTTTATACAACGTTTATAAAACGTTGTTTTAAGGTTTATTACAACGTTTATAAAACGTTGTTAATGTGAATAATAATTAAAAAAAATTCCCCGTTCCTCAAATTCACATAAACACCCCCTGCAATTAGACACTTATGACATCTACTAGCCATTTCATTAAGCTATAAGTATAAGCTTTAAGCTAAACAGAAGACAACTTACAAGTTACACCGATATATGCGTACAAGAGATGTTCTATACGTACGTATACGTATACAGATATGAAACTTATCAAAATAGCAATGCATATACAACAGAAAGTTAAATAGAATGAAAAAAGACATGGCGGCACTGTCACGTAACCCTTCAGCAGTGCAGTAATCTGCCTCTCATTCAATCTCTAGGAGTTATACCTCTGCCCTTTCATGATCTTGCAAACCTGAGTGACAGAACACATTAAAATGCATGCTATTACAACGTCTATAATAGCAATTAAAGTATAAAAGTTGTGTTGTGAATTTATTAATGAATTCATTAATAAATTCACAACACAACTTTTATATACTTTAATTGCTATTATAGAATGAGCTAATAAATATTATAAATCACCAATACAATAGCAGCACAATAGCATTAGGGATATTGTTTTTTTCTTTCTATCTAAATAAAAAAAATTCATTTTCAACAATTTTTTGTTTTGAAAAAAATATGACATTTATTTTGCATTTTTTAATATATGATAAATCTGTTAATCAATAAATTTTCCTCTCAAATTTATTATTTTAATAGATAAAGGGTAGACTTGACACCCATTGCATTTGATGGCTTATTTATTGAATCCTTATTACTATTATAAGGATCCGAATATCGAATTAGATCATGATGTGTCAGATGGAGTTATTGAGTGTCTCGAGACTATTTGTTATGAAAACTTTTTCTTGATGAATAAAATTATAAATGTTGAGTTGCCAATTTACAAGGACAAAAGAGGAGCTTTTGGGAAGCCTATTGCAACTAAAGGATGGGAGGTGAATGATAACATGTATGATCCATGTAAAAAAAATCTTATGAATTATGAATCTATGATATTAAACTTTAGTTTATCTTTTACAAATATAAAGTCAATTTTTTTTTTATTTCAGCAACTTGGTGGAAAAATTATGGTTATGCACACCTAACTTGCAAAGAATTGCTATAAGGATCTCGTCATTAACAACTAGCTCGTCTGGATGTGAAAGATGTTGGGTGCATTTGAAGGGGTTAGAATATTTATTTTTATCCTTTACTTTATTAGTTAATGCTTAATACACAATGTTTTTGTTTTTATTATCTATTTTTTTTGGTATATAGGTACATACTAAGAAGAGGAATAGGTTAGATGTTTCAAGATTAAACAATCTAATCTATTTCCAATTCAATTCCCATTTGTTGAATAAGCGAAATAAGGGTCTTGAGAAAGATGTTGATGCGCTACTCACTAGTGATGCAAGTAAAGCACAAGATTGGATTATTCCTGGGGCATATGAAGGTGAAGATGAGATGAGTGATGAACTTGAGGCCGATGCTTCTGGAGTTAGAAAGTTTGAGGAGGAGGATTTTTATTCTAAGGATGAGGTTGAAGTGAATGAGAATGAAATTGAATTTGAGTCTGATAAGGAGCGTGTGGTTGAAAATTATGGACAAGAAGAAGAAGAAGATCCATTAACTATCATTTAGCAAAAAAAGGTCAGTTCATACTTCATATTAAAGTTACTGCCAGCTTCTTTGTTCAATGGTATTTGATTTCAGTTGATCCCAGTTGCTTCTTTGATCCCAGGTATTGATCCAGTTGCTTCTTTGATTAGGATTTTTTTTGCTTTGAGTCCGATCTCGTTGTTATTGCATACTACTTGTTTCAAATGAATTACTGCCAGCTTCTCTGTTTCAATGGTATTTGGTTTCAATTGTATTTAGTTTCAAATGAATTACTGCCAGCTTGCGGTGGAAATGTTACTAGATAGTAGATACTAGATAGAAATGTTATTGCATACTAGTTTATCTTGAAAATTGCAAATAATATGTGAAAATTGCAAATAATTGCTGATAATCTTTCAATGATTAATTTTCAAATGAATTACTGCCATCTTTCAATGAATTACTGTAACTGCCTCTTTTAAAGTTACTTAATTATGGTTTAATTGCATTTGCAGGAAATGTTGAAGTATGAAGCATGGACCCATAGTTTACAAGCGTCATTGGTTGGATCTTTTTGTTGTTCCCAGAAAATGGTTATTGACTGTGACTGATTTAGATGCAAATTTTGTGTTACCTAGCAGGTGACTGATTTTGATGCAAATTGTAATGGTTCCATTGGTTTGCTGATTGATCACTACAAGAAACTACACTATTTACGGCGGCTACAATCCGCTGTATATAGTAACCGGGGCCACCGTAAATAATATATACGGCGGCTGCTCGGCGGTTTATTTGGCGCCGTATAAGATTGTGCCGTATTTGTATTTACGGCGAATATTACCGCCGTATATAGTATTTACGGCGGATATATAGGCCGACGTATATAATGAAGTACAAATACGGCAGATGTATTGCCGCCTGTAAGTGCTCCAATTTGAGCTTGTTAGAATTTTCGTTAGAAAATTAACGAAAGTTATAACATTTCTAACAATTCCTAACTATCCTAACATTTCTAACAAAGTGAGGGTAAAATGGGCATTGTTATTTAAGGTTAAACCTTAAAAAGAATCTCAAAAAGCAAAACAAAAGAAGAAAACCAAAAATGGCAATGGCTGGAAACACAAAAACTGGCTGTTAATTTGAATTTTGAAAAGAAATATTCTTCTTGTCCAAAGTCAAGCCGCATTTAATGAACAAAGGCACGCCGACCGGATCCATCCGCGCGGACATCTTTGCATCTTCGTGGAGGGCTATAAATTGAGCCCTCCAAATACAAAAATAAGGAGAAAAAAACACATTTTGCACCGAACCTCTCGGGCGAAATATAGAGAGAAAACAAGGAGAATTCACTTGAATTGTCACCATTTTCTCTCCAATCTTTCCCAACTCATACTCATCCACTCACTCTCATATTAAAGCCCTAAACACTCATACACTCAAGCCAAACACTCAAGAACACAAGGAAGATTGGTAAACCCTCCTCTTCCTAACCCTAAATCTCATCCATGCATGCATCTTCAAACTACAAAATGTAGTTCCTTCATCTTCTTGCTCTAGATCTAAGAAGATCACCATGGAAGACCATCTCCATGGATGATCTTCTACAAAGATCAACATTATTTTTAAGCTTTCTTACTTTCTTGCAAAGAAAACTCATTTTCAAAACCCTAAAAACCATTTTCAAGCATAAAATCTTGATTTCAAAGGATAAAATTCCCCTTCCCAAGCAAATGAAATGCTTAGTCCTAATGTACTTAAGGATGGTTTGGTATAGTTGATTCACCACTAAAATGTCTAGTGATCACTAACCAAAACCTAGGGAAATGGGGACAAGCATGGATGCAAAACCCCCTTTAAAATCATATTTTCTTTCTTGAGAAGTTGCTGTCCAGTAGCAATTTTCTCAGACCTCAGTCCATTGTCTTAATTTTTAGACACAGATGAACTTGGAATTTGGTGTTGACTACAAAATACTTTTTGTAGCAAACATCCAGAGCTTTCCAGACATATTTTTATTTTATTTTTTGGGTGAGTAAAACTCCTCTTTTCAAATTTTCTTTCAGAGGCTAGTTCATCAGCTTCTGGGAATCCAGATCTCATATCTGAGGTTTCCAGAAGGTTTTGACCCCTCAAATCTTCTCCAAAATGGAAAATTCCTTCGCACAAACTTTATTTAAGGTGTCTAAGAACAACTTTCATTCTCTGAGTTTATCCGGATTATGAAGTTTTAAGACCCTTGAATCCATTTCAAAATCAAAGGTCCACTGCCTTTTTCATTCTGGCAGAAATGGCTCTCAACTTCAAAAGGTCTTTTTGAGTACCAAATCTCAACCCAAAATCTTCCAAAAAATCATGGGATCAGTTTAAAGTCTTAAAAGATATCCCAATTTTTACTTTTCTGAGTTTCAACTTATTTTGGCCAAAACACACACACACACACACACACACACACAAATGATTTTCAGCTTGGAAGACTCGTTTTTACGAGGCGCGTCGGGTGCACACTAACGTCCTTCCCGACGCGTAACATGACTTCCGAACCTAAATCTCTGATCTCGGGCTTTTTTCAAAGCTTTGGCCCTCAAAATTAAAATGGCGTGGCGACTCCGTTTCGTTGATTTTTTCAAACACAAAAATGGGAAAATTTTCTGATACACACACATTCATCACAAAGGGCGACTCTGGGACTAAGCTTTTTAAAAAAAACAAAAATGATACTTGGTATATTGGTGGAAACCACTAAATTTCCCGTTATCGCCTCCTAACACGAGTCGGGGATAAATTGTGGTCTAACAATCCCACGTACCGGTATCACCGTTTTCAAAAAAAAAAAAAGCTTTTGAGGGTCAAGCTTCCGTCCCGGCTTTGAAAATCATTTTTTGTGTGTGTGTTGATTTTTGCACAGTTTTCATGTTGTTTTGGCCGCCTCGGAGAAAGTCAAAATTTTGACTGTCGGAATAATGTCCCTAACTGTCGGAATTTCCATGCTTACGTGCTTATGTGCTCATAAAAAAAAAATCAAAAAAAAAAAAAGGATTTTCAAAAAAAAAAAAAGAAAAAGAAAATTTCCAAAAAATCATGCATCATATTTTTAAGACTCATAAAAAAATCTCTATTTTACTCGGAAAAGAATATAGATCGTTTGCACACTACGCGCACGTGACCGTACACCGCACACTACGTCCTTAACCCGGGAAATCCTTGTCGCGGTCCGTTTGGTCTTATTACGCCCTCGGATGAGCACAGACTACCCAAACATCCCATGGAGCCTCGTGTCGACTATGCACTTGTCCGTGACACACTTTGTCCGAGACCCGGCTGGTTTTTAGTCCGGTCCGTGGTCATGCCCCGTCCGTGTATAGACCTTTCCTTTCAAGCCTTTGTCGGCATACCGACTCAATATCTTTCGGGTCCCTAATCGCCGAAGTTCTCGCCGGTTTTCCGCCGCAGACTTTGACCAAGATATTGACCTGGCGCCGACTTCGGCTCGACCGGCACAAATTATACACCGACTCCCAAGATTGACACCGAGTCATCAAGGATTAATGAATATTCCATGCCTAATTACGCTTAACCGACGACAAGTCAAGATCAATCGTGGACGCTTATCACCCAAATCATGCCGACTTTTCGTCGAGCCCTCGTACATGATCTTGACTTTTGACGTCGCCTTGTCCGTAATTTACATCGAATGCTCGTTAAGACTCGATTACCCGCCGACTTTTAGGATCGTTTTCTTTCGGTCGGTGGGACCCGCTTGCCCTATAGACCCTCGCCCGGGCCGGCCGTCCACCCCGGGAGGTCGAAATACATGTGAAATACGAGGGGCTTATAGACGTAGTGACGGCCCACCGATCCAGAGATCGTAGTAGTTTGCGAAAAAGAAGAGCAATCTTTTCCAACCGATTAGGTTAATAAAACATGTTTTAAGTAAACGTGAACAAATAACTGCATGTTGCATGAGCCTAAGAGCCCAAACACCTACCCTCCTTCAATTCCCGCCATCTGAACCCTCGTGTCTTTCCCCCGCAGCTCCACACAAAGCTTGGTTTTGGGCACCGGGTCACCGTTTGATCAGTTGGGAAGAGTCAAGCGCGTCATCAGCTTCGCCGTTTGTTCCGACTCCGGTTTAGTAATGTCTCGCATCACCGGTAATGATGGGGATAACGTTGCTCCGTCCTCCAAAATCCCTCGCATGCACTCGCATTGGATCCAGCTTGGTAGAACAGATGAGACTTCGACATGAGGCTCAAATTGATAACCTTCTGGGATTGTCGCAAGTCATGGCTTCGACTATCGCCCCAATTCCGATGGCACTTTTACCGCAAAGAAGGAAGAGGGTTCTCCTCCTCTTCTTAATAGTCCCTGATACATCAAGATGCTACCCCAAGATTCCTATGTTTCCACCGCCGGACTCCCGCCCGCCGACTTACAGTGGCAACCGGCCCCCAAACAAGAGCCGTGTGACGAAAGAGTTCGGTATACCGTCGCCTGTCCCCTCTCAAAGTGATGATCCCACAAATATCACCCGAGTGATGAAAATCAGTGGAACAAGCTTGAAGAAATATGGTCACCATCAAAGCCCCGGAAGAACGCCTGCACGTACAACAGCTCCGGATTGAAGAGGCTACACGCCACTTCGGACCTTAACAATATCCCAACCGACCGGGCTACCCCGAAAGACAAACATGTGCCCGTTCCCCGGACCTCAATATCTCTCATTATCCGGCGGAGTCCAATCACTCGCTACCGCATGAGCCCAGCAGCTAGATCCCCGACCAGCCCACTCAAAGTCATTCCAAGACCGCCAACCCGAGGTCCCAAATCCGCCACCACCGCGTGGAACACATTTGGTGGGATATTTGTGATCGTCCCGATTGCCTTGAAAGGGACTATCAGATCGGATAAACGAGGACCGTCCTCCTAAGAAAAAGAAAATTTCCTCCCAAAGAAAAATTGAAGGAGAGATTCGAGGCCGGTGATAACAAAGCTGGGAACGCCGGGAGCCATCTCGGGGATTTGATTATTATGTACTCTACTCCAGCCGCCTTCCCCAAAGCAAAAAGGGGTAAAAGAACAAAACCCTTGCCAACAACAGAACTGAGACTTTCGGATACTCGTAGTACCGCAGTAATGTAAGTCCAACCCCCCTCGGGGTCGCCCAAGGTTCGCCTTGTCCAGCCTCCCGAGTATACACCGATGAAGAAAAACCTACGCCAGCCTCGGCGCTCCCACTCAATCAACATGTTGACTCGGAGATGGCAACCGCCACAAAAGGCATCAAGCATAACCTGTGGGCTTCGGTAAAGACTCTACCTCGCAAGAAAAAGGCACGAAGCTTGGCTGTGTTTAATGACTCTCTATCCCGAGACAAGGACCAAATCTATGATCCTCACCTATACGGGAGCATGATCACCTTCGCGATGAAGATTTGCCAAGAGATGTCTCCCAACACAATGAAGCTTTGTACATCACTATTCGGCTCAACACCATATCACTCCCGGGGTATTAGTGGACAATGGATCATCGGTAAACGTCCTTCCTCAAGATGATGAGGGCCCTCCGCATAAATGAAAGGCGCGTGATCCCATCTACCCTGGACCGTCAAGGCCTACGACGGTTCGTCTCTGCCCCATCCCGGGGACAGCGACTCGAACTCGGTACGAAACCCAAATGGTGCCCGCAAAGTTCCATGTAATGGATATCCTCCGAGTTCACAAACTCTACTAGTGGCGCCCTTGGTTGCATCACATGAAAGCCATAGCCTCCACTCTACACCAATGCGTCAAATTCATCAACCTACAGGGAGACCTTGAAGTCATAAGGGGTGACAGCTTCCTCATAGGGAACGAAGCCGAAACAATAGCCAAGAACGCCCACGGCCAAACACCGGGCTACATCCTTCAAGAGGCAAGTCTCGCCAAAGATCCTTTCGGGAATCCAGCCGATGCCAACTATGTCGACACACTCAAGCGAGCGTACTCCGAAGGAGTTCGATTCATCAAATTTAATTGCTATTTCCAACACTTCGAGGCACACGGAAGGAAACGCCGAACACCGCCATGATACGTGCACACAAGTCCCCGATCCTCAATCACAGCATTTGTCGCATTCTCGCAAACCCATTCTTTGCTCTCGCCAGCGAGGAGATTTTCATGATAAAAGTCGACAAACACCGACGTACTCGCTCGAATCTATGAACGTCGTGTAGGACGTCCTCCTTGCCGAACTACCCGCCAAGCCTTTCCGCTCGAGTATGGGACATGAGATTTTTCTAGCAAAGACACCGAGATGCAATACGTCCTTACATCCGGATTGAGCGGTCGATTGTGACGAAACGTAAATCCCTGTGATTGAGGAAGATCCCTACATCCACATGCTCGCCTTCCGACGCCAAACACAATTGATTCTCGGTTCGTACAAAGAGATGATAGCAATGATCGAGGAGGGAGCACAGAGACCATGCCTTTCCCGGTCATGAAGCCACCGACAGCCGATGCCGCTAAAGAATTGGGAAACTCTCTCGTGCCCCGTCCGCGACCAAAGAGGAAATGATCACCAAGCTTGGATTGGTCCCCCGTCCTTTCGTGTCAACCTTTGTAAAGTCCTCCGAGTCTCTCATTGTCGAGTTCGAGTCTCTCGAGTCGTCCGACGGCCTCACGCCCGAAGACTACACTCGAAATTGTAGCCACGTCGTATTCCCTCTTATTTTCAATGAAATGACGAACCTTTCTGAGTATCCTTCGATTGCCACTTTAACTAATGATGAATTAATTAAAAAAAAAATCTTAATAATAACTCATTAGATAAAGAAGCAGACACATTAAACAAAAAAAAAATCAAACAACAAAAAAAAAATCTTTAAGCAGGTTGTCCTTGAAGAGGAAAATCGAGCCCAAGCCGCCGAAGAGACTTTGACGAGTGTGAATTTGGGAACCGCGGAAGAGCCTAAAAGACGCAGATTGGTGATTTCTTTGAAGGAATTGGAAAGGATGCTCGCAAAGTCCTACAAAATCCTCAATTCAAAGAAAGTTGCCCTCTTCATCAAAGAGAACATCATGAGCGTATACGGGTTGCCACCGAAATCATCTCGTATAATGGATCCCACTTCGAAGGGGAATGTGAAAACTCGCCGGCGGAATTCCGAATAACCCGTCACAAGTCATCTCCCTACAGCCCCAAACCAACGGAGCCGTAGAAGCAAGAAACAAGACTCGAAAATATCATCCGGAAAATGGCCGTCCAAGGCGTAGATTGGCCCGAGAAGTTACACTGCACTCGGGGCTACGTAACATCGGGCCGAACGGCAACCGGGAAACACCTTTTGCCCTCACATACGGAATGGAAGCCGTACTCCCAATCGAGCCGAGATCCCTCGCTCCGTATACCGCCGGAAAGCCGATCAACGAGGTCGAATGGCTCCGCAGTCGCCATGATGAATTGGCCCTACTAGACGAACGCCGATCCGAAGGCCATGGAACACATCCGAGCCTACCAAGGAAGAATGGCTAGAGCCTTCGACAAGAAAGTAAAGCATCGGGAAATCCGAGAAGGTGATCTCGTTCTAAAAGAAAAGCCCCCACCCGTATCAACCCCTCGGCAAATGGGAGCCTCGTATGGGTCGGGCCATATGTAGTCCGTAAGATCTTCTCCTGAGGAGCCATGCAACTTGCGCACCTCGACGGAATCCCTTTGTACACCCAAAGTGAATGGTGACAAGTCAGCGCAGATACTACGCGTAAAAAACCAAAAAAAAAAAAGAGTGCTAAAAGAGTAATACCCAACTAGGTTAGAAACCCGAGAAGGGCGGCCTAGGTAAAAAACAGGTTGCACCAAAAAAAAAAACAAAAAAGAAACAAACAAAAAAAAAAACAACAAAAAAAAAGAGTGCTAAAAGAGTAATACCCAACTAGGTTAGAAACCCGAGAAGGGCGGCCTAGGTAAAAACAGGTTGCACCAAAAAAACAAAAAAAAAAACAAAAAAAAAACAAAAAAAAAAAAAACAAAAAAAAAGAGTGCTAAAAGAGTAATACCCAACTAGGTTAGAAACCCGAGAAGGGCGGCCTAGGTAAAAAACAGGTTGCACAAAAAAAAAAAAAAAAAAAAAAAAACAAAAAAAAAAAAAAAAACAAAAAAAAAAAGAGTTCACCTATTGAACTACGAAGACCCGAGCTCCTCAAAATGAGGGGAACGTAGGCAAATGGAAACGGTTCGGTCTAAAGCACAAATAAAAGCCATACTTTGGCATCAATACAATTGATCGCACCATGAAAGCGTCTCGAAAAACTCTAAAGCAATTCAAATATTCATTACAAGTTAAAAGCTCTTTGATGAGTCTAAGCCCGATTCATTCCTACAACCGGCAACCCGCTAAAAGAAACTAAGATACATAATCAAACTAATGTGTCCGCCATGACAAGAAAGGGATACTGAAACCTCGTAGTCACTCCAAGCCACTCGCATCGGCCTCTCCCTTCTTCTTCCCCTCCGAGTCTTTCTCTTCCGAACCGGAAAAATGCTCGGTATTCCTCCTACCAAGCTCGGTATAGGGACAAATGGTCTATCAAACCAGCCTCCGTCGTGGCCTTAGTAGCCCTAGCGCCATCCCTCATCTCCCGTAACCTAGCCGGTAGCATAGAGCCCTCCTCTCCTCGTCTCTCGACGTAAGCCTCATAATCGGGCCACAAGCCGTCTCCGCCCTCGTCACGAGGGTTGGCTCGCCGGCCCTCCTCCTCTCGAAACAAATCAGACCTCCGCACCCACAATGGCCTCACGCCGTCCGAAAATAGCCACCCGAGTCTCTCCTGCATGCCTCTCATACCAATCCAGTACCAAGTGGTCGTGAACACCGGTCTCTGACGCTCGAGAATGACCCGAGGAGGAAAGGCATCATACCTCCATGTTTCTGGGAAAGAAATGGAAACACCGAGGGATCATCCATGGAAACAGGAGCCACCACCCCGGTGGCTATATCATCAAAGCCCTCCAAAGGAACCTCGCTTCCAAGCCAAACCGCCTCGTGACTAAAGCCGGAATATAGAAGCCGGACCGAGAAAGCCCCTAAGCATGACCACGGAGACCCATCCCCGAAGCACTCGCGAGTCTCCACCCGCCAACGAGGCACCGACCATCTCGATATCTTCGGGCCCGGCAAACCGCCATCCAACGCGCCCACGAGCCCCGATCATCAAAATCTACATCGACACCTCTCCCCGGCAAAAGTCCAAGGCCTCGATCATATCGTAGGTTTCCCGAAGAACCCCCAAACGCTCCATCGCCCACAGTGGTCAAGAGGAACGGGCCGCCCCCGCGGCATATACCGCCGTCCGTAGCTAACTGCCGAGAGCATGAAAAGTCTCCCCCGTAATCAAAGGAACGACATCTCTCGCCTGTGCGACAGCTGAACGACAACATCCACAGAGATCGATGACAGATCCCAAAGGAATAGACCATGAACAGGGTGCCAAACATACAAAGTGCAAAGGCATCCCAATAGGCATCATCCACCAAACCTAGGCCCCTAAATCTATCGGGAAGACCGGAAATATCGAGATGATCGGGACCGCGGATCATACCTTGCGCTTCCTCCGGGGAAAGATGAAGGAGGACGCACAATCTGTCAACAAAGGAAGCCCCTCCGGGCAAAGGAATCGCTATCTCTTTCACCTCCGGACCTCCAAGCAAGGCCCGAAACTCTTCCACAGTCGGAACAATCTCGTTGAAGGAAAGGCAAAAGACATGCCTTCTAGTGTCCCAAAATGAGGAAGAAGCCCTCAAAAGCTCATAATCCGGAACCAATTCCTTGAGAGACCATAAGCACTTCACCTTGTACCTTTCTTCAAAGAAGGACCTTCTCTCATGCATGATCTCCCTACACCACTCCTTGAACTTTTCAAAGAACAACATTTGCCTTTCTTTGGACAATTTTGGAAGATTTTTGGCCATTTCCATGGTTTTTCTCTCTTTCTCCCCGAAAATGGCTGTTTGGACTGGAGGTTGAAGAGGATATTTGAATTTGAAATAAAGCAAGACCAGGTCTGAACCAAAATTAAAGGACAAAGGTCGATGCAACCCTATCCGTGCGGATGGGATTGCTTTCCCAAAAAAAAAATCTGCAACAGTCCAAGCCGCTACGCCAAAAAAGGAATATTCCGTCCCGGTTGCTCGAAACTTGTGCAAAAACCCCCCCAAACCAATCCATACACTAAACACCCTTGCAAAAAAAAAAAACCAAGGCTCATGCAACACTGCATTCATATTGCATTGCATTCATAAAATAAAATCCTAAATTATTACATTCCAAAAAAAAAAAGAGAGTGTGCATAAAAAAAAAAACAAACAAACATAAATAAAATCCTAAATTATTACATCAAAAAAAAAGAAAAAAGAAAAAAAAAGTGCATAAGCTGTACAAATTTAAATCTCAATCTCAAATAAAAAAAAAAAATCAATCGGAGTCTCCAGCACCCGATGTCTCCCCCCGGCCCCTCTTGCGACTCGGGCCCGCCTCCTCAGAGCCCCGAAAATCTCGGGCTCGGGATCGTCCTCGTCTCCAGAGAGAGGCTCGTCAGACCAACCGGCACGCTCCGATAGGGCAAGCCGAGATCTCGCGAAAAAATCGTACCCGAAGGTGAAGGCGTCTGACTCCCGCACGTACGAAGACGACCCGCCATGCCGCCATACGTGTCCCCGCCCGTGTGGATCCCCGAGAATGACGTGATCCGAAGGCGCACTGCGCGGGGATCAAGGAGAGGAGACAAAGGAGTCTTTGAAGAAGTCTCGAGCGAATAGGGGAAGCCTCCCGTCCGACAGTGCGCCGACCGTGGTCGCTCGCTCTACTCGAGGAGCCCCGCAAGCGACCATCCTCCCGATGAATCTCTTGGCCCCGATCACTTGCTTCGTCGCCTTCTCGACGACCACCTCCGAAAACCGCACAAAAGCAAAAGCGTCAAAAAGGAAGTGATGCTAAAGATGATGAAACAAAAGAAAGAAAAGAAGGGGAAAAGGTGAAGCCATACCTTCATACCCGACGCAGGCCGAAAGCTCGTGGAAGTCGCTCGGGCCGAGGGATCTCGCACCTCAATCGGACCCCATCCTCGGGATATAGGAAAACTGGCCCGAGGGTACCGCGGATCCCGAGCCCCTCCCTATCCGTAACCTCGAGGCATCCTCAGCCTCCTCAAGACGAATGTCGCATACGGCTCAATCGCCACGAAGTCCGAGAAGTGCCGGCCTCGCTCGGTAATCATCCCAGTCACTGGACCGATCGCCGGTGCATCATATCGGCGGGAGGCTCCACCTGTCCTCAAAGGCGAGTTCACGCCATGCCGGGGCGCGTCACCCTCTCTCCCGCATAATAGGCATCGCAGTCGACCCTCAAAATCCTCCGCCGCACCGCTCCGTATCTCGCCGCCTTCACCGCGCTACCTCAAACGATCCTGTGGGAAGAATATCATCCCCTCATCCGTCTCGCCTCCGTCAAAGGAAGGCAATCCGCGCACTCCGAGAGTCGTACGCCCGGAGCTTATCTTCTCCCGGCATGCTTCGGGACCAAGACTGCATGGCCGGATACGCCCCGACGTACTCCGCCGGCTGTCGCCACACCGTGACGTGAAAAAACTCCAACGCCCATACCTGCGAAAGGTAAAAATCCAATCAATCCAGTGCAAAAGAAAAATGCATGCTCAAAAAAAAAAAAAAAGAGAGAAAATGTCAAAAGATTGCATTTGCATTTACATTAAAAAGAAAAAAATTCGACAAAGATAACAAAGATACAATGAAAGCATAGCCCCATTTTTCTCGCATAAAAGAAAACAGTTTTCAGCAAGTCCCAATGCATTCATAAAAAAAAAGATGCATTCCTACGGAAGTAAAAACTCCGTCCCATTTTCATAAAATAACATGCATCATCTCAAAAAAAATTTTTTTGCATACATGCATATCATCCATCTTACATGCAACGGGAGGAAAAATCCGTCCCACTTTTCAAAAAAATCCTAAACATACATCTCATATTGGCAAAATGCCCATTCTTTCCAAACAAAATGCATGCATTGCATCATCATTCATCAATATCAAAATTCAATTTCAAAAAAAAAAAATCATCATCATTTATCAATATCAAAATTCAATTTCAAAAAAAAAAAAAAAAAAAAAAAAATCATCATCATCATCAACATGCAATATTCAATTTCAAAAAAAAAAAATCACAATTCTTCGAATTTTCACATGTAATTTTCGAATTGAAAAAAAAAATGTGGCAAAAATGCCAATTCTTTTTCCCAAGCAAAATGCACATTTTGGGTTACTCATATACTCATTACAACATGCAAAGCATCAAAATCAAAATTCAAAGCCAAGAATATCAATCATTCGAATTTTCAAAAAAATTAATTCAAAAATCACCCAAAATTCAAATTTCAAACAAGAAATCAACAAAGGGATCAAAGGGTTTCAAAGTATATCGCTCGAGATGCGGATCCGAAGCCCAATGTTGCTAAGCACGGGGTAATGCTCCTCCTCAACCGATTGCGAAAGATTGTAATGCCTCCTCATCCGGACAAGCTCCAATCGCCTCTCCGCTACCGGGCCACGTCCTTGGCCTTGAAAAGCGCCTTCCCCGTGTTCTATTGCTCAAAAAATCGAAGAAATCGGAGAATTTTTGAAGCTTTTTGGCCAAGAATGGCGGATTTGCGAGAATTTTTCTCTCTCTCTCTCGTAATTTTCGTCGTAAAATCGAATGGGGAAGAAGAAAAGGGCGTTGGTCCCTAATTAATACCCCGACTTTACATCCCTATCCGCGCGGATAGGATTGCAAGGGTCAAAATGACCCTTTGCCCCTTAAAATTCCAGACTCTGCAATTCGCCCCCAACTTGACAGAGTTAACCAAAGATACCCAAAGTCAGCCCCTTGTCAAGAAAATCTTCCCTAAGCCAAACGTAAGACCGAGTGCCCCGAGAAAGATAACGAGATCCCGTATCTTTCATCAAAATTATCCCCTAAGTAGCCAAACGTAAGACCGAAGTGCCCCGAGAAAGATAACGAGATCCCGTATCTTTCATCAAAATTACCCCTAAATAAACGTAAGACCGAGTGCCCCGAGAAAGATAACGAGATCCCGTATCTTTCATCAAAATTACCCCTAAGTCAAACGTAAGACCGAGTGCCCCGAGAAAGATAACGAGATCTCGTATCTTTCATCAAAATTATCCCCGACAGTAAAACGTAAGACCGAGTGCCCCGAGAAAGATAACGAGATCCCGTATCTTTCATCAAAATTACCCCGGCAGCCAAACGTAAGACCGAGTGGCCCGAGAAAGATAACGAGATCCCGTATCTTTCATCAAAATTACTCCGGCTAGTCAAACGTAAGACCGAGTGCCCCGAGAAAGATAACGAGATCCCGTATCTTTCATCAAAATTACCCCTAGTCAAACGTAAGACCGAGTGCCCCGAGAAAGATAACGAGATCCCGTATCTTTCATCAAAATTACCCCGGCTCAAACGTAAGACCGAGTGCCCCGAGAAAGATAACGAGATCCCGTATCTTTCATCAAAATTACCCCTAAGCCAAACGTAAGACCGAGTGCCCCGAGAAAGATAACGAGATCCCGTATCTTTCATCAAAATTACCCCCGCAAGCCAAACGTAAGACCGAGTGCCCCGAGAAAGATAACGAGATCCCGTATCTTTCATCAAAATTACCCCTAGTCAAACGTAAGACCGAGTGCCCCGAGAAAGATAACGAGATCCCGTATCTTTCATCAAAATTACCCCTAGCCAAACGTAAGACCGAGTGCCCCGAGAAAGATAACGAGATCCCGTATCTTTCATCAAAATTACCCCGGCTAGCCAAACGTAAGACCGATTTCCTGCATAAATACGTCCGATTTTCCCTCAAAGAAAGGCTAACGAAATCCCCAAAGAAAGTTAATCGGAATCCCAAAAGCCAACGGAATTTCGAGGAAGACTCGAACTACGAAAGGGCTTGATTCCCACTAGGGATACGTAGGTAGCCTATCATTAGGTCCAAATTTCTCGACCAAAACGGTCACCCTCTCCTTCTAAGCAGCAGACGAAGTCCACCGAAAGGCCATTTCAAATTAAGGTCCGAGGCGCCTAAAAAGCCATCATCATCAAGGTTCGAGGCACCTAAAAGGCCATCTTCAAGGTTCGAGGCACCTAAAACGCCATCTCAAGGTTCGAGGCACCTAAAACGCCATCTCCAAGGTTCGAGGCACCTAAGACGCTATCACTAGAAAAACGATAGAGCGGATAAATTGTCGACCGAAAATGGTCATTCCCATCCCCACAGAGCGGATAGCCACCCGAAAATGGTCATCTCTTATCCTAGAAAGCGGATAGCATCGACCAAAATGGTCATCTCTTATCCCCAGAAGCGGATAGCCATCGACCGAAAATGGTCATCTCTTATCCCCAAGCAGAGCGGATAGCCATCGTAACCGAAAATGGTCATCTCTTATCCTCAAAGCAGAAGTTTCTTTCCAGCAACCGACCGTAGAACTTGCTCATCGTGTTCGAGGCACCTAAAACGCCATCATCTCCAGGTGGTCAAAGACCCGAACTACGACCGGCTTGATTTCCATTCGGATACGTAGGTAGCCTATCGCTAGGTTCAGCCACCCGATCACTCGATCATCCCGCCAAGTATGGAGCCCACTTTTATCGACGACCCCGCTTCCTTCGAAAGCGCCGTCGCCGAGGGCTACCGTAAGTGCTCCAATTTGAGCTTGTTAGAATTTTCGTTAGAAAATTAACGAAATTTATAACATTTCTAACAACTCCTAACTATCCTAGCCTTTCTAACAATGTGAGGGTAAAATGGGCATTGTTATTTAAGGTTAAACCTTAAAAAGAATCTCAAAAAAGCAAAACAAAAGAAGAAAACCAAAAATGGCAAATGGCCGGAAACACAAAAACCGGCCGTTAATTTGAATTTTGAAAAGAAATATTCTTCTTGTCCAAAGTCCGAAGCCGCATTTAATGAACAAAGGCACGCCGACCGGATCCATCCGCGCGGACATCTTTGCATCTTCAGAGGGCTATAAATTGAGCCCTCCAAATACAAAAATAAGGAGAAAAACACATTTTGCACCGAACCTCAAGTAAATATAGAGAGAAAACAAATGAGAATTCACTTGAATTGTCACCATTTTCTCTCCAATCTTTCCCAACTCATACTCATCCACTCACTCTCATATTAAAGCCCTAAACACTCATACACTCAAGCCAAACACTCAAGAACACAAGGAAGATTGGTAAACCCTCCTCTTCCTAACCCTAAATCTCATCCATGCATGCATCTTCAAACTACAAAATGTAGTTCCTTCATCTTCTTGCTCTAGATCTAAGAAGATCACCATGGAAGACCATCTCCATGGATGATCTTCTACAAAGATCAACATTATTTTTAAGCTTTCTTACTTTCTTGCAAAGAAAACTCATTTTCAAAACCCTAAAACCATTTTCAAGCATAAAATCTTGATTTCAAAGGATAAAATTCCCTTCCCAAGCAAATGAAATGCTTAGTCCTAATGTACTTGAAGGATGGTTTGGTATAGTTGATTCACCACTAAAATGTCTAGTGATCACTAACCAAAACCTAGGGAAATGGGGACAAGCATGGATGCAAAACCCCCTTTAAAATCATATTTTCTTTCTTGAGAAGTTGCTGTCCAGTAGCAATTTTCTCAGACCTCAGTCCATTGTCTTAATTTTTGGACACATATGAACTTAGAATTTGGTGTTGACTACAAAATACTTTTTGTAGCCAACATCCAGAGCTTTCCAGACATATTTTTATTTTATTTTTGGCTGAGTAAAACTCCTCTTTTCAAATTTTCTTTCAGAGGCTAGTTCATCAGCTTCTGGGAATCCAGATCTCATATCTGAGGTTTCCAGAAGGTTTTGACCCCTCAAATCTTCTTCAAAATGGAAAATTCCTTCGCACAAACTTTATTTAAGGTGTCTAAGAACAACTTTCATTCTCTGAGTTTATCCGGATTATGAAGTTTTAAGACCCTTGAATCCATTTCAAAATCAAAGGTCCACTGCCTTTTTCATTCTGGCAGAAATGGCTCTCAACTTCAAAAGGTCTTTTGAGTACCAAATCTCAACCCAAAAATCTTCCAAAAAATCATGGGATCAGTTTAAAGTCTTAAAAAGATATCCCAATTTTTACTTTTCTGAGTTTCAACTTATTTTGGCCAAAACACACACACACACACACACACAAATGATTTTCAGCTTGGAAGACTCGTTTTACGAGGCGCGTCGGGTGCACACTAACGTCCTTCCCGACGCGTAACATGACCTCCGAACCTAAATCTATGATCTCGGGCTTTTTTCAAAGTTTTGGCCCTCAAAATTAAAATGGCGTGGCGACTCCGTTTTCGTTGATTTTTTCAAACACAAAAATGGGAAAATTTTCGGATACACACACATTCATCACACCGCCGTATATGAGGAAGTATTTACGGCGGATATAGAGACCGCCGTATATAATGAAGTACAAATACGGCGTATGTATTGCAGCCGTATATGAGGAAGTTTAAATACGGCGGATATATTGCCTCCGTATATAAGAAAATACAATTACGGTGGATTTTGAGGCCGCCGTATTACAAGGGATGAGTCGTCCCAAGGGGCACGAGTCATCCCCCTTTTGACTCTCTTAGATTCGCTCGTCCCCCTTTGGGGAATAGTTGGTTGGGCAAGGGACGAGTCGTCCACTTGAGGTTATTTACGGCGGATATAGGGCCGCCGTAAATAACTAGGCTTTGCAAATTTCTGTCTTTCTCCCTGTACGGCCGAGAGCACTCCCTGTATATTAACCCAAATACAACAAAAGCTAAAGCTTGAGCCAAATGCAACATGTATAATAACTAGGCTTCGTAAATGTAAATACACATTGTTTTAACACCATGTATATTAACCCAAATCCAATCTTAGATTACTAAAGCTAAAGCTTGAGCCTCCCTTTTACAATGTAGCTCTACACCCAAACTAAATCTACACAAAATGATCAATGATCTATACATCAAAGATAAAGCTTATTTTTGCACAAGTTTCAAACTTTGCTTCAGCTCAAGTTTTTCAAGGCCAAACAAACAAGAAAACCATTGAATGGGTCCCCCTCACCTTCTCCATTGCCCTCCATTGAAGCTCCAGTTCCTGCTCCTCCAGTCCACCCTGTTCATGTCCATTCCCACCATCCATGGCACAAGCATAGTTGGGTAACACCTCTTTATAATAGGATCTATCTCCACTACCTTTTTTGGTATAAACGACAAGCCAAGTAAGTGTCTTGATTCGAAATATGATGTTGTTGCATACTGCCTGACACTGCAAACAAACAAATTCAAAACAGGACAGCTGACTCAAAGCCTCTGAACCAAACTAAGAGACTGTTCTACCTCGGCAAAAAAAAAAAGAAGCATGAATTACTAAAGGGACATAAAACCCGGGAAGAATGCTTAAAGCATATAACTACCATCATATTAGCGTTTAGCTGTTTTGCTATTAATTTCCCTAAATTTAGTGTTACTTTTCCTTGCACTTGAAAGCAAGTTCTAAGTATTTTCTAAGAAACTAGGATCCTCAAAAAGAATTAGCATAATCTGTTCCTCGTATAAAGCAATTGTTGTTCCTAGTATAAAGCAAATGATATAAAGAAAACAAGGAATATGAACTAAAGGCATAAATGCTTATAAAAGGCATATATTATAGAGTACCTTCCATATGTAATAAGGAACGTGACCCTCCAAGTAGTCTGCATATACCCGAGTTGAGACGTTGACATGATTACATAGTACTAACCACATTAACAAGAGATTGGAAAAATGTGATCTACAAGATAAATACAGCATTGAACATTTTGAAACATGTGAGATACCTCAACCAACATAGGACCATAGACGTCTTTCTTAAACTCATTCTGATGCTCTTTGACCCATTTATACGCATCAAATATCATTTCAGCTCCAGAATTACGCAGAGCGTTTAAACGCTTATTGTTAGAATTCTCCATTTCTTTCAACCTTAAAAATAAATGTGCATGGGTTGGTGAAAGGGACAAAACTGCTGACAGCAGACTCCTGGAATGTATCACATGCTTTAAGATGATTGTTACCTGTCTACGCAATGGCTAAGGACAACTTTGCTGCGATCGAGAAGCTTTTCCTTTTCCTTTCTCTGATATCTTTTCTCTCTTGCAGATGCTTCAAGATCCAATATCTGAGTACCTAATCCTTCCTACAAATGATTAGTAGTCCATTACTTCCACAGTCAAGAACTTTAAGTCCAGAAACTGGGTTATGAGATCTTGCTACTAAATAGGCCAAACAACACTTATGTATTGCCAAAAGAGACTCAAACATAAGTCTTACAATTTCCTTAGGAGGCTCATAAGGAGGCATGTTGGCTAGTTGTCATTCAGCAGAATTAAGATCTTCTTTATCTTTAGAAATTCTTTCCTGGCGTGATTGTTCCTTTCTCCTCAACTCTTCCATCTCATCACGCTTCCCTCGAACTTGAGCAGTCTGTGGTATATAAATGTAAACATTGAAAATTAGAGAACACATTTACGTATATGGCAACATTTATAAAATAAACAGAAGCATATAAAATACATCTTCAAGGATCGACATACCAATTGATGTTCCATATCCCTGACTGAATATTGAAGCTCTCAAATACCATGCTCTGCAAAACACCCAACCACAACTTCAATTCAAATGAGAGAGGAGTATAGACCATTATTTAGTAATTCCACACTGAAGTATCATAAACTACATTTGCCAAACATTACGTTGAGAAAACATACCACTACCCATTACTACCATTTCCTTGTAGTTGCATAACATTACGTTGCAAAGCTTCTAGCAGTTTTTATTGAGCCTCTAATTGCTTTGAAAATTCAGCTTGTTGGGCCTCTTGACGCCTTGAAAATTCAGCTTATTGGGCCTTTTGACGCCTTGAAAATTCAGCTTCCATGGATAACATCTTCTCCTCAAATTCAGCACGGACTGCAGAAACACTTTGAGATGTTGAGGCTTTACCAAACACTATAGATTTGGTAAGACCTTGTCCCATACAACGCACTCTCTCATGGCCATCCTTTCATATAATATATGTGAATATTTGTTCTCGCTTGCTTGGAGAGTTTTGATCCTCCTCTGGTAGTTCTTCAATTGCATCATTGAGCGTTAACTGTAACAAAAAACAACATGTTCAATATAATTGTTTTAACTTTAATTAATATTATGAAAATGAAGTTAGAAATGGAAAAAGTATTCTATACAAGAACAATACTAGGTAAAAATAAAACTGAAACAGAAAAGGTTAAAACTTTAACTTACGATCATACGAGAGGTGGTTTGGTCTGCAGGCTAGCCATCTTTGTCGATGCGCGTAGCTATATTTATATACGATACAAAAGAAGCATTAATTGACAACTGAGAACTAAATTGAACGATGACAAACCTCTTTTCTGATTTGACTATGCGACTTTTTTCCAGTTCTATTCAGACACAATTGCTTTGATCGATTAAATTGATTTATTTGAGATACTTGCTGGAAAAAAGATAGTAATAGTATTAATTTGAAACATAGAAGACATTAAAGATAATAGATTGAGATTAATTTGAAATATACCTTAGACTTTTCTGAACTCCACGTACGAACAAGTTCAACTCCTATTCTTGGCCCAGCAACTATCGGCCACTTCTTAACCTCAGCTGCTATCCCTCCTTTTTCAATGTATTACAATTTAGCCCCGGAATTTTATAATATCAGTTTATTTCCTTGTTTTTACTTAATTGCAATTTGATCCCTGAACTTTCAAAACAAGCTTATACCCTCCATTTTCTTCATAATTGCACTTCAACCCCTGTACTTTCAAAACACTAGAAAAATATATTAAATTCTCAAGGTTTTGAGCATCAAATAAGCTTGGAATTATATCTTTCGGATTGGTAAACCACATCCATCACGCAGCATGGTCGGTGGCCTCCAATATGTCACTTTCACTCGTTTGGACCTCTCTTTTGCGGTCAGCCAGGTATACAAGTTTATGTACTCTCCTCGCACTTCTCATATGCAAGTAGTTAAACGCATCTTTTGGTTTCTTAAAGGGACGTCATCCCTTGGCCTTTCTTTCTGTTCTTCTTTGGACTTGTCTCTTGTTGCTTTCTGCTATGCCGATTGGGCAATTTCTCCGGATGACCGTCGTTTTACAACCGGTGCATGTGTCTTCATTGGCCCCAATCTGGTAGCATGGTCAGCCATAAAATCAACATACCATATCCTGGTCAAACAGTGAGGCCAAATATGGGGCTTGACCAACCATGGCTGCTGAAATTCTGTGGTTCTCTTGTTCCGTGAACTTGGTATTTCTCTCGCACCACCACTTCTCTTTTGTAACATTTCGGCGCTCCATATATCCAAAAATCCGGTATTTCACGCCCGAACTCGTCATATTAAGATAGATCTCCACTTTGTTCGTGAACTCCATCTTCAAGCTTCAGCTTAGTTACACGACACTTCGCTTGAGGGGGGGGGGGGTGAAAGCAAGGATACGTGATATGGTATATCTTTCGTATCAGGTGTAAATATTATGGTTTCAAGATATACCATATCACATATCCTTGCTTTCAAGATTAACAACAAGCAAAACTAATACCTTGTTAAGATAAACATATGATGGCAGACAAAAAATGATTTAATAGGAAAAGTTCAATGTTCAATGTTTAACTAGATTGACTCCCGTGCGATGCACGGGGCTTTACTATATATTCAAAAGACAAAAATTGAACTAAAATAAATCAAGAACTCAATTCGTTTATACATTATGGAATACATTCTTAAAGACTACATTGTATGTACATATAAAATTAGAAAACAATAAAATAGAAATGAAACAAAAATTATAAGGAATATGCATTTCTCTATATACAATTATGTAGTATTTTATCATTTAAAATTTTTTAAATAAACACACGAACATGTTTATCAAATACGAAATACGTTATTGAAATCAGTTAAAAAAAGGTGAAGATTGAAAATCTAGTAAAAAGAAAGGTGATATTTTATTTCTTTTTGATAAAGAGAATTTTTTAAATAAAAACAAAAATTTTGGTCATACCAAAAGGATAGTACAATTATCTAATAAAAATTAATATCATTCTTTTTCAAATGGAAACTTTCAATTAACTCATGCTCGTACATCTAAAAAATTATGTCATAATTATTTACATTAACTCATTATGAACATAATTATGATATTTATTTTCAATTTACCTTATTTAATTTTTAGAAGAAAAATAAAAATACTAACAATTTCATTAAATGAAAAAAAAAAAAAATTCCCCAAACCACCCACTTCCTCATCAAACTCAACCCACTTCTTCATCTCTCTCTTTTAAAATACCAATTTATACTATCTTTATTTCTTATAATATTGACATATCGTTCAATCAAAATTTTAAAAATGATGGCCATTTTTCCCGATATTCGTCTTTATAAATAAATAATTTTTTGAGACGAATAGAAAATTCGACAAATTTATTAATACTTTATTTACTATAATTCAAATAGTATTTTTTTAAAATTAAATAAATTGTTTGATATATCGAACTAAAATAAACACAATAATCATATTACCCCATCTCACTTATTAAATATATCAAAACCCGCATTCATCACAATTAGGAGCGTAACCGAATCGGATCGAATATCATCTTATCCGATTAGTATTGCGATTAGTATTCGATTTATATTCGAATATAAAATTTGATTTGTATTCGTATTCGATTCGTATTCGAATATAAAAATTGATTCGTATACGATTCAAAATTGAGATTCGAATTATTCGATTCGAGTATTCGATTTGACATATTTTTTGAAAAAAAAAAAGTCAGAGCCAATGCAACGGCCGGCCAAGGCCAAACAGACCATTGTTAATGCCACGGACGAATCATGCATGCTTGGCTAAGATTCATCCTCATTATATAACCAAGGCAACTCATCTTACTTTGATTTTTTTTTCCATGTGGGATAAAGACCAAGGCCAAGGTCAAGGCCAAGGCCGGCCAAGGGAAGGCCAAGGGCCGAGCCAAGGCAAGGCCAAGGCCAAACGAATCAAAAATGGCCTTGACCTTATTATATAATGAGGCTTCAAGTTCAAGGTAGGTGTAATTATATTTATATACATATATAATTTTAAATATAAAATATACATATATAATTATTAATATTAAATATATACTATATTCAACATCATTTCAACTCATAATTTTATACCCCACCACTTTTATTTTATTTGATATTCTTTATTTTTATGATTAGTAAAAATATTATTATTATTATTATTATTATTATTATTATTATTATTATTATTATTATTATTATTATTATTATTATTATTATTATTATTATTATTATTATTATCATTTATAATTAAAAATAGATACTTCACACTTAATTAATTTATAACTACAAAGACCATGGAAAAAAAAAACTAAAATTAACAAAAAAAAAATCATGCATTCTCGCACCTCTTTAGGCCCGTGTAATTAACGGCTCTCATAATTTTAAGCAATAAAAAAAATAAGAAACAAAATTTTAAGCAATAAAAAAATTAAATAAGTGTGAAGTAAAAAATTAAATAAGTGCGAAGTATTTATTTTTTGTAAAAAAAATAAATACTTCACACTTATTTAATTTTTTACTAAAAAGACCATGATAAATAAAAAACTAAAATTAACAAAAAAAAAAAAACTAATGGATTAACGCGCCTCTTTAGGCCCGTGTAATCTAAGGCTCTCATAATTTTAACCAATAAAAAAACAAGAAACAAAATAAATTATTTACTATCCACTTTATTTGGGTAATTGTTAAAAAAAAATTGAAAACCATATACTATACTTGATATATATAAAATGATTTTGTTTATACATATTCAACACCATTCCAACTCATCATCCTCTACCCCATCACTTTTATTTTATTTTATATTTTTTACTTTTTTGTAAAATTATTATTATTGTTATTGTTATTATTATTATTATTATTATTATTATTATTATTATTATTATTATTATTATTATTATTATTATTATTATTATTATTATTATCATTTATAATAAAAAATATGTCACACTTAATTAATTTTCACTAAAAAGAAATAGAAATATTAGCAAAGGATAATTAAAAAAATTTATATTTAAAAAAGAGAAATTTTTTTCTATGTCCAAATCAAATAGAAATGACGAAAATACCCTTTGTTAAACGGACAACACGTGTCCAAATTTAAAAAAACAAAAAAAAACTAAAGACCAATCACAGATTGCCACTTGTCATTTCAGTTGGGTTTTTTGCCATTTTGCCACGGATTGAAAAGACGAAAATGCCCCTCAAACCTCCTTTATTTATCACAACCTTGTTATTATATATACTAGTTTGACCCCCGTACGATGCACGGACAGTTACTAATGAATAACTTATCGAAATCGAAATAAATACAAAAGAAAATAGAGATGGTTGTATACACTGTAAAACAATTATTTGAAAATTATATTCTCAATACAAATATCAGATTGAATGGCACTAAAATAAATCTAGTGTTACATCCGTGCAATGCACGGGAAATTATTGATGCTTAAGAAGACGGAAATTAAATAAAATGACTAAATGAGGAAAATATTTTTATACATTGTGAAATACAGCTTTAAAAGACAACATTGTCGGCGCAACTTTCGAAAGAGGAAGGAAGATCATCATTACATATTAATATATTCGGACCATCGGGATTGTAAACTTTTTTTAATGTGAAATATAATTGAAAACGACAAATGAAAAAATATCAATTTAAAAGGAGGCCAACAATGAATAAATATTGACCTTTAAATTTTAAATTTTACATTTTAAATTTTAAATTTTAATTTTTAATTTTTAATTTTTAATTTTTAATTTTCAAATTTTATATTTTCATTGAATTTGGATTAATTTGTATTATTATTTTTAAATGTTAAAGAAATCAAAGGAAAAAAATCTGAAATTCAATCGGCCAATGAACGAATACCAAGTGTCCCATTTAAATGAAAAAAATAAAAAAAATCACCTGCGTAGACGCGCGTCTTATTATTTTTTTTTCACTACTCTCTCACACACACACACATGCACGCACAGAAGCGCCTAGGAGATAAATCCTGTGGAGAGAAAGTCTTCCCTCTAACTTCTGGGGGAATCGAACCCATGACCTACAGGTTGGAACGCATGTATGGGACGTTCCACTTTTCAGCAAAAATTCTATAATTAAATAACCCTATACTCCCTCTGTCCCATAAAACATTACCCCTTTTACTATTTTGGGCGTCCCACTTTAAAGTCCCACTTTCCTAAAAAGGAAAAAAAAATTACTATTCTCTCCACTCATTCTCTCTCCTCCCACTCACAACACATACTTTAATAACATTATTTCTTATTTTCCATTCTCAATAGTAAAGGGGTAAAGTTCTCCGGGACGGAGGGAGTATACTTTATATACTATGCTTCAAAGATTCATTTTAAAAAAATTAAATAAATTATCTGATATATCGAACTAAAATAAACACAATAATCATATTACTCCATCCCACTTATTAAATAGAAACTGAAACCCACATTCATCACACTTATCTTATTTAATTTTGAGAAGAAAAATCAAAATTCAAAAAATACGACCATTTTGGTTAAATGGAAATAATTTCCCCAAACCATCCACTCCCTCATAAACCCAACCTACTTCTTCATTACCCTCTTTTAAAATAACAATTTCTATTATATACTCCCTCCGTCCCACTTCACTTGACACTAATTTCCATTTTGGTCCGTCCCACCTCACTTGACACTGCCCAAAATGGAAAGTTTTTACACTCACAACACCAATCAAATCACTATTCTCTCCACTCATTCTCTCTCCTACTTTATCTTTTCTACTCACAACATTTTCTTTAATTAATTATCTCTCTTACTTTTTCTTAGTTACCGTGCCTACCTCTTTGGTGCCAAGTGAACCGGGACGGAGGGAGTATATTTCTTAGAATATTGACATGAACTTCAATCAAAATTTTAAAAACGATGACCATCTTTCCCAATGTCCGTCTTTATTAATACTTTATTTACTATGATTCAATTTTTTTTAAATAAAATAAATATAATGTTTATTGTATCGAACTAAAATAAACTCAATAACCACATTACCCCTTTCAACTCATTATCCTATATCACATCACTTTTATTTTATATTTTTTATTTTTATAATTAGTAAAATTATTATTATTATCATTATCATTTATAATAAAAAAAAACTTGACACTTAATTAATTTTGACTAAAAATATATTGAAAAATTAAAAAGGAAAATTAACAAAGAATAATTAAGAAATTTATATTAAAAAAGGAGTTTTTTTTTCTGTGTTCAAATCAAATAAATATAGTCTCTAATTAAAGAGAAATTTTTTTATAAATTTTGGTGTAAATTTTTTTTTTTAAAAATAATTTATTTTAAAATAATTTAGGTAAAAAAATGGGTGAAAAATAAAAATTCGAAATTCAAACAGCCAATAGGAACACGCCACTTGTCCAAACCAAAAAAAAAAAAAAACTGCCTTCACGCGCGTGTGTTGGCGCGTGTTAAGTGCGCTCCCTGGAAATGACCAAAATACCCTTTCTCTAAATGGCGGCACGTGGCGAAATGTAAAAAAAAAAAAATTTGTGGGCCAATCGCAGCGCGCCACGTGTCTTTTCAGCCCAGTTTTTTTCCATTTTGCCACCGCGTGAAATTACTAAAATACCCCTCAATGGCAAAAAAATTATCACAATCTTATTATTATATATAGATAGATGCTGTAAAACTAAATAGTAAAATATAAATATTAGTGCGTATATTTATACCTTAACATTTTCCATAAAGGTGTAATGGAAGCACAAAGAGATTTTAATAATATATACTCCCTCCGTCCCAGCGAAAGAGCCATCAAATTAGCCGGGCACGCAAAATAAGAAATGTGATGTAGGAAAGAGAAAAAGTTTAAATGTTGTGAGTATGAAAAATTAAATAGGAGAGAGAATGAGTGGGAGGTGATGTAAGAAAGAGAATGTTGTGAGTGTAAAAGTAAAGTAGGAGAGAGAATGAGTGGAGAGAATAGTGATTTAAGGTTTCCTTTTTGGGAAAGTGGCTTTTTAAATGGGACGCCCAAAAAGGAAATAAATGGCTCTTTCGCTGGGACGGAGGGAGTATTGGAAAGAATTTTAATAATCTATTACACTCTCTCTATCTCATTTGAAATTACAAATTTTTTTTTTTACCAAAGTTATCAATTAAATTGCATTTTGACAGAAAGTGTATAAACAAAATTGATAATCATGATGAAGACTTAAAAATTGTTATTGAATAAAAAATTTAAATGATGAATCAATAATTTTTTTTTAATTAGTATTATAACATTTGATATAAATTCTTAATTAAAATGCGAATAAGTTGACTATTTTAATTATAATTTTGCAATTTCATATCGCTAAAGGAGTGTGATTTTATTAAGGAAATAAAATTGATCACATTGCCCATTATATTTATCTTTAAAATATACTCCCTCCGTCCCACTAAAGATTACAGTTTTGTTTTTGGACGTGGGTACTAAGAAAAAATATAAATGTTGTTAGTATAAACAGTGAGGTAGAAGAAAAATATGGGGCATGAAATAGTATGTGGAGAGTTGTTGTGAGCATGTAAGTGATTCATATTGAATAAAGAAAAATTTTAAAATTCAATTTTGGAAAAGTGTAATTTTATTGGGACAAACTTTTGAATGAAAAATACTCCTTCTGTATCATTACAAAGGCACAAAGGCCTCATTTTGGTGTCATGCTACAAAAGGCATAAGCTCAAAAAGAAAAATTTTAAACATTTATTTATTGTAAGACTCACTTGTTATACTCACATCATTTATCCACTTAATATTCTAGACCCACTTTCTCTCTGAACGGTATAAACCGAGATATGCATATGGGTTTGCCTGAGCTGGGCCCAAATGGATTGGGCCATAAACATAATACCACGCACAAGTATCAGGGCCGAGGAAGACTTTCCTCGTATGACGAGGATCATCCACTTCGACATTATATCATCATGCTTGTGCCGTCGTACTCCGAGATATCATCAAGTGACGAGGAGAGAAAAGTTCTCACCTCGGCATATCATAAAGTGACGAGGAGACAAAATTATTTACCCCGGCATCTCTACATGCCGGCCAATCATCAGAGGACGAGGAAGCCAAACCATTCACCTCGGCATATAATCAAATGCCGAGATAAAATATTCTTGCTCCTCGGCGTTCCGGCTAGCAGATTACACAGTCCTTATTCAACAAGGATTATATATTCATGATCCAATCAGGATTGTAACCAACTACAACAAACCAAGTCAAACAATGACTCTTTATCAGATATAATTCTCTTAGGATTATATCTTATCTCTTTACAAGTTCACTTCAACATGGATTCTATCAATCCATCCCTATAAATACAAGCCCCATGGCTCATTATTGGGTACGTTACTTTTTACATTGGGGAAACTCTGTCAATTTGTTTTCTCACATACAAACCGTGAACTTACTCTCACGTCGGAGGGCCTTTAGCCGGATCCGCCCCGGCTTAGTTTACGTGTTTTCTCTTATTTTCAGGCCTTGCAATCACCGGAGCAATCATCGCTTGGAGTTGGGCTGAATTGACGATTTTGGCATCATCAATTGGTTCCATTGCCGGGAAATCGATTCAAACACCCTTTGTTTGGCCTGGAAAAGTCGCCTGCAGCCTGTTTACGGCCGGAAATTCTCTAGTTTGAACGAGAAATTCTTTGTTCCGATTGGGCTCTGTTCTTGTTATCGCCGGATTCTGCGAAAATTTCGGTCGGAATTTGCCGGTTCACATTTGAAGTGAATTGTTTGGCCTGAATTTTTTTGTGTTGGAAAAATCGCAATTGGCTGTTTGTTTGTGGTCAAAATTCGCCCTAATTTTGGCCAGAAATTTGGATCTATTGGAAATTGTGATTTTTGGAAAATTTGCACTTGGTAATTTGCTGTTGACTTACAAATGGACGGACAGTTTACGAGTGTTACGGCTGAGGACCCTACCCAAGTGAATGGGGGGAACACTGGAGCCGAGGAGATGCCTCCTCCTCCTCCTCAACCTCGCCCGCATGCCCCTCCTCCTCTCCATGACCCTTCGTTCCAAGGGTCGGGCGAATGCCGAGGGAGAAGGCGCTCGAGCTTCCTCGTCCCACTCGTGCTCGCGGAAAGCAAGTGGGAAGGAAGAAAACAAAGAATGCCGACGCCGGTCAAGCAGGAGGAAGTCAACCCATTGACCGACGCTCTTTGTTACATAGGCAAATGGAGACATTGCAAAGGATGTATGAAACACAGGCTGCTCTTTTGCAATTGGATCCAGAGCATTCCATGGCTGAATTCATTAGGCCATCTGTGGGCAACCCCCTCGAAAGGGAACAAGGTGAGCAACGAGCTCCTCTCCTCAAGACTGCTGAACTACCAAAGCAAGCACCCCGGGATCCTACTCGTCCTTGGCATGACAAGAAGAAGAGGGATCGGGTAGTTGACCCGAGAAGCCAATTGACTCCCAGGGAAGAGGAGGTGAACTCAAGGGACCTAAGTACAAGGCTCGCCCGAACAGGGCGATTGTCACCACCTCGTCTAGTCATAGCACCCCTGGCCCGTATTCTCCTCGTCCTCGTCGATCCCGCCATGATTCTCCTCTTCATCGGCATCGTCGGGAATCTCCCCGTCCCCGTGTTCGTGAATTTGCTAGGCCAAGGACCCCGAAACCATACAGGATGATACTTGGTGGCCAAGACCTGGAACTGAAGCGTGATAAGGCCCCTTCCAAACGGGACAACCACCGACATGACGTAGAGCACAGTAGGGTGAATGATCGCCCCAAGGATAAATCCATCAGAAGCTCCCAACGAAGCACCCGCTCAAGCAATGACAAGGAGTGGAAACCAAGCAATGGGAGTTGTTGAAGCAAAGACTGGATGACATGGAGATGGGAAAGAAGTTCAATGACGATGACTATGACTGGGCAACTCGTCCGTTCTCCTTGAGGATAACTTCGGATCCACCTAATCCTCACCTAAAGCTCCCTAATTTCGAGAAGTACAATGGCACTACTGATGCAAAAGACCACATGCAAGGTTTTGAACAAACTATGAATCTCCTCACCACTGCTGATGACTTGCTCTGTAAAGCTTTCGCGAGCACCTTCTCCCAATGCCTCACCTGGTTCCGTGAGCTTAAGAGAGGAAGCATCGATTGCTGGAAAGGCATGAGGAGAATGTTCTTGGACCACTTTGCCATCGCTGGTAAGAGGAAGATGAGGCTGGCCGACTTGGCCAACATCGAGCTAGGAAAGAGAGAAACCACCCTCAGCTATTATAATCGGTTCCGGAAAATGGCAGACCAGGTTGAAGAGAGCCTCACTGATAGGGAGGTCATTGTTTGTTTCAACTCTGGCTTAAAATCTGGTCCCCTCGTTTACGAACTCTCAGCCCGGGAACCTCAGACAAAATCCGAACTATACAAGTTGGCTTATGCCATTTCCATGGCTGAAGATAAAACAAAGAAAAGGGGAGGCGACAAGACGGAAACCGAAACGACGGGTACTCGCCAGAATGACAATGGGAATGGCAAGGGTTCCAAGGGGAAAAATAGAACAAGAAGCACTGAGAAGCTTGAATTCACCCCTCTTAAAAAACCCATCTCTGAAATCATGCAGCTAGTAAACCTTCCTCCACCCCGTCCGCTGACTGACAAGCCGAAATTCCCTCGTAACATGAGTAAATACTGTGATTTTCACAAAGACCACGGCACACCACCGATGGCCGCTGGGCCCTCAAAAAAATAATCCAAAAATGGGTCGACGAGGGAAAGTTAGATCGTTATGTCATGAAAAAAGACAACAAGAGGAAGCGGAAGGAAGAGGAAAGTGAAGATGACGACAAAAGCAAGGATGAAGACCGCAGGCCCCCTAGGGCCAAGTTACATGTGATACGGGAAGAGGTAACTTCTACCGTAAAACTAAGGGACCGGCATCCACGAGCCGAGCAAAGTATACCATGTTCCTGCTTGGATCCATAAAGCAGAAGAGGTCATTAGTTTCTCTCCTAATGAGTTGGCTGGAAGCCGAGCAGCTCGTGAACAACCCTTGGTGATAAAGGGCCGAATTGACAATGTTGAATCCGAAAGACTCCTTGTTGACACGGGGGCTTCCCGTGACATCCTATATTATTCAGCCTTCCAACAGATGGGCTTGAAAGACACCCTGCTGGAGCCTTATCATGGAAGGCTAGAAGGATTCACCAATCACAAGGTTGGAGCCAAGGGAACTGTGGAGCTGGAACTTGAAGTCGGTGATCATCCCTTCCTAGCCAAAGCCACAGTCAATTTCGTAGTCATGGATTTGACTAGTGATTACCATGCGATCATAGGCATTCCAAGTCAAGCTAAACTTGGGATGGTGGCCTCACTTCCCCACCAACGAGTTAAATTCCCCACTCGTGCTGGGGTTGGATGTGTGAGGGCAACCCCCAAAGACTTCTTGGAACATGTCGTTAAGAGCAGAAAGAAATCCAAAAGTGTGGAGATAGATACCCCCGAGGAAAACATCAAGGTCTCAAAGTCTCAGAAAACCACCGAAACTAGCTCCAAAATGAGTTATATTCGTGAGGTGCTTGAAGATGAGGACGAACCTATGGTCCTAGAAATTGCAGATGACCAAGGCATAGTCCTACCTGTACCTGTGGAAGAGCCTATGGTCCAAGAAATTGCAGATGACCTAGGCATAGTTCTGCCCGTATCCGATAAAGACCCTGTTCTCTTCAACGGCCAGAACTCGGGGGCCAACCACGACCTAGGGAAGGTCAGTCTCCCCGATGTTGATAAACTTATGGAGGAAGAGGGCCTCAACGAGAACGACAATGAAGGGAGAAGAATTAGAGAGATCATTATCGAGTCTCTAGAATTCCGTGACGGTCCTGAAATGAAACCTGTAGATGAACTGGAAGAGGTAGTCATCAATCCTGACTATCCTGAACAAAAAATCAAGCTCGGGGGCCAACTATCTCCAGAAGAGAAAGAAAAAATCATCTCCCTCTTGAAAAACAGTCTTGACGTCTTTGCTTGGAAAGTCGAAGACATGAGGGGGATCAATGAAGAGGTAGCCCTCCACCGCCTGGAAGTTGATCCTTTAGCAAAGACTATCTCCCAGACAAGGAGAAATTTTGCAAGGGACAAGGAGGAAGCTATAAAAGAAGAGGTGCAGAAATTACTTAGCGCCGGAATAATTCGTGAAGTCAAGTACCCCGTTTGGTTGGCCAATGTAGTTATGGTGAAGAAGCAAAATGGGAAATGGCGTATGTGCATAGACTTTACTGATCTAAACAAGGCCTGCCCCAAGGACAGCTATCCTCTCCCTAGAATTGACAAGTTGGTTGATTCCATTGCTGGACATTAAACTCTCAGCTTCCTAGATGCCTATTCAGGCTATCATCAGATAAAAATGGCGGAAGAGGACATTGAGAAGACGGCCTTCCAAACACCTGGGGGAAATTACTGTTACATCATGATGCCTTTTGGGCTCAAGAACGCGGGTGCTACATACCAACGGATGGTGAATCGAGTTTTTGCAAGCCAAATAGGTCGCAACATGGAAGCTTATATTGATGACATGGTCATAAAGACCAAGGAAGGCAGTCACGTTCCCGACCTGGAAGAGACAATTCACAACCTCCGAGCTAACAACATGAAGCTGAACCCAAGCAAGTGCGTATTCGGAGTAACGGCTGGAAAATTCCTAGGCTTCATGGTATCACAAAGGGGAATAGAGGCCAACCCTGAAAAAATTAAGGCGCTCATGGACATGAAGGAACCTACCATGATCAAGGAGGTTCAAAGACTAAATGGAAGAATAGCGGCCCTTGGAAGATTTATCGCCAAATATGCCGAAAAGTCACTGCCCTTCTTCAAGGTATTGAAGGGTACCAAAAGCTTCTCCTGGACTCCCGAATGCTCTGAAGCATTCCTCCGGTTGAAGAAGTACTTGGGCTCCCCTCCCTTGCTCAGCAGTCCGACTACCGGTGAGATGCTATATGTCTTCCTAGCTGCCACTGATTATGCTGTCGCAGTTGTCTTAGTTCGGAATGAAGAAGGAGTTCAGAAGCCTGTCTACTATGTCTCTAAGGCACTGTCCGACGTGGAAAGCCGATATTTCAATGTGGAGAAGATAGCGTACGCACTAGTCATCGCCTCAAGAAAATTACGTGCCTATTTTTCTGCACATCCTATCACCGTATACACATATGAACCATTGAAGAAGATACTACATAAGTTGGACGGCTACGGACGTCTCCTTAATTGGTCCATCGCTCTCACTGAGTTTGATATCACTTACCAACCAAGGAAGACCCTCCTGGCACAGCCATTGGTTGACTTCATGGTCGAGACTGCCTTTATGGGTGAGCATCTCCCCACCTCTCGGAAGCAAAATGCACCAGAGGATAAAGACTCTCACATTGAACTCCCACCCAACCGTTGGATCCCCGTACACTGACGGATCACCACAAAAGAAAGAAGCGGAGCGGGAATTGTACTAGCAAGCCCGTAAGGAGAATATACTACGCAAGACGCCATCCGTTTCAAGTTCCCCGCTCCAATAATCAAGCGAATATGAAGCTCTAATATTTGGCATTGAGTTAGCCTCCTTTTATGGAGCAACTAAGGTGGCGGCTTTCTGCGACTCCCAACTCGTTGTCAAACAAGTAAAGGGAGAGTATAATGCCCAAGACCCCACCCTTGCCAAGTATAGAGACCTGGTCCTAGATATGACGAAGAAGATGGAATTTTTCGAGCTCAAACAAATTGGTGGAATATAACCAAGTCGCAGACGTTCTCTCCAAACCGGCAACCATGGATGTGTCTAAGACCAAACCATATGTAGTTTATGCCGAGGAACCCGCGTACGAAAGACTACAAGTCATGCTCTTAGATAGAGAGGAGAGATCTTTGGATCGATGACTACATTGAATACATTGAGAAGGAGAAACTCCCCGAAGATGAAGCTCAAGCTAAACTCATAAAGAAGAGGTCTCCAAGGTTCGTGGTAATAAGCGGAGTCCTCTACCGAAGATCTTTCACGAAGCCCTTGCTAAGGTGTGTCTATCCCAAGGAAATTGAGAACCTCTTGGCAGAAGTACATGAAGGCGTTTGCGGCGGACACCCGGGGGCCAGAACCTTAGCTGACAAGATCATATCGCTAGGTTACTACTGGCCAAACCTAAGGGAAGACGCGCACGCCTATGTTAGAAAATGTGACAAGTGCCAAAGATTCTCTGACATTCCTAGACTACCGGCAGTTGAGCAAACACTTGTAATACCTACGTGGCCATTTGATATGTGGGGGATCGATATCATCGGACCCTTCCCACCCGCCCGTGGTAATTGCAAGTACGTGATAGTAGCTGTTGATTATTTCTCCAAGTGGATAGAAGCCAAAGCATTAGCCAAGATAACGGAAGAGAACGCGATAAACTTTGTCCATGACAACATCTGGTGCAGATTCGGCCTTCCACATACAATTGTCTCTGATCATGGACTGCAATTCTCCACAGCATTCACTACAGGGTTGGGAAGGGTAAAAGTCCGCCATGCAAAATCTTCGCCAGCGAGACCACAAGGCAACGGCCAGCGAAGCGGCAAACAAACCGGTCCTAACCGCCCTTACCAAGAACCTTGAGGGACGTGAGGGTAGATGGTTGGACGAACTTCCCTAGCCTTATGGGTCGTTCGCACAACCACCCGGGGCCAACCGGAAACCCCATTCGCACTAACCTTCGGTTACGAGGCTACGGCACCGGCGGAGATGGCCATCCCTACTATGAGAAACTCCCATTATGATGAGCAAGTCAACAAGGTCAATAGGCTCCTAGACCTGGACCTGATAGATGAGAAACGACTAGCTGCACAGATGAGGATGGTGAATTACAAGCAAAGGACCAAGGCGTACCACGACAAGAGGGTCATCAGAAGAGTATTCCAAGTAGGCGATTGGGTACTTAGAAAAATTGAAGCTACTGGTCGGAAGGCAGAACAAAACAAGCTCTCCCCAAATTGGGAAGGTCCCTATATCATCACTCAAGTCATTCGAGAAGGGACCTACAGATTGAAGACCAAGGAGGGGAAGGATCTCAAGCATCCGTGGCACTCCGACAACCTTAGAAAATATTATCACTAGTCTAGTTTAGTTTATTTTACAGTAGTTTAGTTTCTTATTTTCTGTCTTTTATTTTTTGTTAGTTGATAGGATTGCAGTTCGATGTAATCGCATTTCAGTTTTACGAAAGCAGTTTCTTCCAGCATGCAAAGCAACTATCAACTCTTCACACAGACACCAGGAGACTAGGACTTTATCCCCGACTCTTCGAAACACACATCCTGTCAAGGGTCCACCTTGATTCAGGATTACCAACAGCCAAGACCAAGGGTCCTCCTTGGCCTAATGGCTTACCACACATCCTGTCACGGGTCCACCTTGATTCAGATTACCAATGCGGCCCAAGACCAAGGGTCCTCCTTGGCCTAATGGCTTACCACACATCCCGTCAAGGGTCCACCTTGATTTCAGGATTACCAATGCCCCGCTACAAGACCAAGGGTCCTCCTTCGCCTAATGGCTTACCACACATCCCGTCAAGGGTCCACCTTGATTCAGATTACCAATGCCCAAGACCAAGGGTCCTCCTTGGCCTAATGGCTTACCACACATCCCGTCAAGGGTCCACCTTGATTCAGATTACCAATGTACCAAGACCAAGGGTCCTCCTTGGCCTAATGGCTTACCACACATCCTGTCAAGGGTCCACCTTGATTCAGGATTACCAACAGCCAAGACCAAGGGTCCTCCTTGGCCTAATGGCTTACCACACATCCTGTCAAGGGTCCACCTTGATTCAGGATTACCAACAGCCAAGACCAAGGGTCCTCCTTGGCCTAATGGCTTACCACACATCCTGTCAAGGGTCCACCTTGATTCAGGATTACCAACAGCCAAGACCAAGGGTCCTCCTTGGCCTAATGGCTTACCACACATCCTGTCAAGGGTCCACCTTGATTCAGGATTACCAACAGCCAAGACCAAGGGTCCTCCTTGGCCTAATGGCTTACCACACATCCTGTCAAGGGGCCGCCTTGATTCAGGATTACCAACAGCTAAGACCGAGGGTCCTCCTCGGCCTAATGGCTTACCATACATCCTAACAAGGGTCCGCCTTGATTCAGGATTACAACACATTCAAAGCCAAGGAAACCTTCCTCGGCCTAAATAACTTAGAGTATAGTTAAAGCTGAGGAGTTTTTCCTCGGCATAACCACTTGCTCAACAATTTGGGAACGAGGAACCCTCCTCGGATCCCACATTCATAAACCTGTTGCTTATGCCTAGCATACGGAAACACAAACAAGTCAGTGAAATAACAAGAATATTGACAAAAGGATTTTTCATTGATATTCAAAGAAAATTACAAGTCCTACCTTCTATTACAAAAAAGCAAAGAAAGAAGAGAAATCCTATCTAAGTTTGCTTGCCGTCATCAAAAGGCTTTTCAAGCCAATCCTCGCATAATAGAGCCTGGGAGGAAGATTAGTTTGGTCAGCATTGGCTTCAGTCCTCTCAGCCTCCTCTCCCTCGACCTCGGCCTCAGGCTCCCCAACATCCTGGATGGCCTCCACCAAGGCCTTGATATTACCGGGACTGACGTAAGCCGGCCTCCACACTTCCCAGACAAGCTTGGGCATCCTTCTCTCGCTATTATCTCCAAGTTGTTTTCAGAGAAAGGAACCAAGTGGTGGAGGGCCCTAACCTCTTCGGCGTCGATCCCGGCAAATCGCCCGAGCAACCTTGTTTATATCCAAGCCGGTGGAGGGTCGGCCCAAGATACTACGGGCCAGGTGAAGATAACCATCTTCAAACATGGTGGCCGTTCGCTCGTCCACGGCATCCTGAAAGGCCGAGCTGGCCATCATAGATTCCTTGAAGGCCGGGCTCACCTTGAACCGAGCAACGGCCTCTTCCTCCCTATCCGAAAGGGTAGCTTCTAACCCTCTACAACGGGCTTCAGCTTCCTCGGCCCTAGTTTGGACCTCAGCTTTTTCCTTCCTTGCCGTAGCAAGCTCTTCTTCTTTCAGCCGGAGATGCTCCTCGACTTTGGTCTTCTCTTCCTCGGCCCTCTTCGCCTCGGCCTCTACCTTGGCCTTGGCAGCATCGAGCTCAGCATCCTTGGACTTCAGAAGTTTGACCAAGGAGGCCTTATCAGCCGCACTCTTTGCCTGGGCGTTCTTGGCCTCATTCAGGCGCCTGGCTTTGGTCTTGGCCAAGACGTTCTCGTACGCCGTGACGGAAGCCAACTGAAAGAGAAATCAATGTTAGAAATTCAAGTAAATCTCAAATTTAATAAAACCGAGAAAAAAGAGATTCACCTCGGAGATTAGGAGCCCTTTGCGGCAAAGCAAGACATCCTCACTTGGAGCCTCTTTGACGAGGGCCTCGTAGGTCTCCTCATCCATAGCCCTCTATACGGGAGCTCGGCCTAGCCTTACCAAGGGTCCCTCCCTAATCTGTAAAGGAAGGCCCCTAAGACGGGGAACGTTGATGGCCATGCTCTTAGCGAGCTCATCGACCTCTTCATCAGTTTTGATGGCCTGAATGGATAAAGGGGGAGGAGCCTCAACATTGGGCCCCACCCAGCAGTTGCCCTCTTCGCTGCGGGCTCCTCGGCGCTGGTTGCCTGGGATCTCTTGGAGCCTGAATGTCGGCTCACGAGCCCCCTCTCCTCGGCTACCTCTTCCTCGGCATCAACATGGAGGCTATGCCCCTCTACAGTTGATGGGTTGGGTTGTTCCTCAGTCGCCGCTCCCTCGGCATTTACCTCCCCATGCAGTTTGAGGGGAAGGGGTTGGTCACCCTGCACGTTAAGTATCAAGTTACGGGCATTGGCTTCTTCCCGTCTTTCCACCAAGCCAGACTTCTTGCTTAGCTTCCTCTTTTGCTTTATAAGTTCCATGGGGCTCATTCTCCTCGTAGACATTTCTGCCTCTTCCTCAGGGGTTAGATCTGCAAAGAAAAGGACGAGGAGGTCAAATACGAGCAGAAGAAGAAACATTCACAAAGTAACCAAGTATCAAGAAGTTAGATATTTACATCCAACTATGTTTATTTCTTCCAGACATTGGTCTGGGGGATGGGATTTGCACGTGGTACAATCCTCGTGAAATACAAGGCCGGGGTGAATTGTCCAGTCGTTAAATCGCCTTCCCCTCTTTACGGTGATGAGGGGAACTACCCCGTCCCTCGGCCCCGGCATCAATCCAGCTTGGACATAGTAGTGATCTGAAGACTCTATCACCGACCAATCAAGGACCCCCACCTCGGCGAATGTCTCCAAACGCTTGATTAAAGCTTGGGTCCACTCATATTGTTGGACTGGGAATGACGAGGTTGGATCCTTGCAAGGAGATTGGAATTCCCAACCTTGGCGACTCTCAACCCTGATGACATGATTATCCCAGCCTGCAACTTTGCTAGACATGGGGAGAAGAAGCTTCGGTTTTGTGGATGCACTCCTAATGATGAGGAGCCAACTTTCCTTGACAAATTGGACGTTATAAAAATGCCTAAAGGCTCCCATGGTCGGCTCGTACCCTAAGCTACGGCAGAGGACAATAAAGCTAACGAGAACCCGGGCACCATTAGCTCCTAGCATGGCCGGCACCGCCCTTACATCGTCCAAAAATTCACAGATGAAGGGGTCCAAGGGAAGACGAAGTCCCTGTTGAAACTGTTTGAAGTAAAAATGGACATAGTCTTGGTTGTAATAAAAGCTCTCCTCCTCCTTCTTCGTCTTGAGCTCAAGCTTGCCCATATAAGTTAATCTGTACTCAGCTTTATCTACCCCGTATTTGGCGTATAGCTTTTCCAGCATGGGATCCCCGGCCCTTGGGTCCCTCTCTTGTCGCTTTCCTAATCCTAGGCCTCCTCTTCCTTGGCCTCCCCTTCTTCGAACCAGGCGGGCATCAGCCTGGGCACCTTCCACAAAGGCATCAACTATGTTGGTGGACGAGGAGGGCTCTCCTTCCCTTCCCGTCATATCTGCATAAGGACGAGGAGACAAAGTTAGTTACCTCGTCGATGGCTGATCTTAGGACGGGGAAGGGAGATTCCCCTCCTCGTCATTTCATAAGGCCGAGGAGGGAGCCTTACCACTCAGACGCTCACGCATTTCACGATCTGAGGTCGGATAAAACAGCTCGATGTGCTCCACTATCTCGGCCCTATTCTCAAGCAACACAATATTACGAGTTGACGAATCAATTCGATCTGTGCAGTGCTATCGGGGTGTGGATGAACATCCGAGTACGGCCATAACCCCTCAACATCTTTCCTATGTCATCCAAGGTGAGCATCAACCAAGGTCCCCTCTCTCTCCGATAAACCCTCAGGTTGCCGGTGTGATATCCATAACGGAATCGGGGGGAATGGTCCCAAGAACGAGCCATTGCTAAGGGGAATCAAAGATTAAAGGGGGAGTTCATTCAATATTAAAAAAAGTTCAACAAAATGCAAAGAATAATCAAAGATTCAAGTGTTTGAGAGTTGAAAACAAAAAATTCATCAAGAAAAGCTTCAACCTTCAACAATGGCGGTCCATTTTCTTGGCACATTCAAAATCCCTCCTAAAAACCCTAGAAATCGCAAAGTCATGGACGGATTACACAGAAAAAGGAAGATTTCATACCTAATTGAGAAGAAATGGTCGGAATCGCAACTGCAACAAGCTCGCCGGAAAAAGGAAGCTTCGCCGGAAACTGGGTAAGAAGAAAATCGGAGAATCGTCTGTGAATCTGGCTTTCGTTCTTTCAATATGCTCTCAATTGCTTGGGGTTTGTAAAGAGTGAAATGAGAAGGGTTTAGCTTTTTATAACCCCTTTATCGGGTCAAACCCATGGGTAAAGAGAAAATACGGTAAGGCGCCTCAAGAATTAAATGCGGATGATAGTTATCGAGGCGTGACAAGACTGGGGGGCCCCAGGTAATCATCAGAATAGCAACCGTCAGTTACATGAAGCGACACCGAGGACACGTGTCAAACCTGTTCGTATCCCATAAAGCCGAGGACGAGGTGACTTTCTACTCATCCTAAGCTGAGCTAGAAAGTCGGGGGCCACTGAACGGTATAAACCGAGATACGAATATGGGTTTGCCTGAGCTGGGCCCAAATGGATTGGGCCATAAACATAATACCACGCACAAGTATCAGGGCCGAGATATCATCAAGTGACGAGGAGAGAAAAGTTCTCACCTCGGCATATCATAAAGTGACGAGGAGACAAAATTATTTACCCCGGCATCTCTACATGCCGGCCAATCATCAGAGGACGAGGAAGCCAAACCATTCACCTCGGCATATAATAAAATGCCGAGATAAAATATTCTTGCTCCTCGGCGTTCCGGCTAGCAGATTACACAGTCCTTATTCAACAAGGATTATATATTCATGATCCAATCAGGATTGTAACCAACTACAACAAACCAAGTCAAACAATGACTCTTTATCAGATATAATTCTCTTAGGATTATATCTTATCTCTTTACAAGTTCACTTCAACATGGATTCTATCAATCCATCCCTATAAATACAAGTCACATGGCTCATTATTGGGTACGTTACTTTTTACATTGGGAAAACTCTGTCAATTTGTTTTCTCACATACAAACCGTGAACTTACTCTCACGCCGGAGGGCCTTTAGCCGGATCCGCCCCGGCTTAGTTTACGTGTTTTCTCTTATTTTCAGGCCTTGCAATCACCGGAGCAATCATCGCTTGGAGTTGGGCTGAATTGACGATTTTGGCATCATCACTCTCTTATATCTTACTTTTCATAATAACAACACTTAAAGACATCATTACTTATAAACCCCTTCAAGGGGTTTATATGTCCAACACATCATCACTTTTTTACCTTCTCATTTTTATAAATCTCTAACAACTTTTTTTCCGTACACTCATAAACCTCTTCAAAAGCTTTTTAGAAACACTTTTTTTTTAAATAACATTTAATTTGTTAAATGTTCAGTTTGTGAGAAAAAAAAAGTCATAAAAAACCGCTCCATTGTGATGGAGCGGTTTATGTCTTTCTCTCTCCCTTTTGATGAGGTGGAAGGCCACCTAGGAAAAAGGCCACCTAACAATGGAGCGGTTTATGTCTTTCTCAGGCTCGTCTCAATAATTATTGGGGTTCTGTGCGAAATGTGAATATTGGGCCCATAATTTTTGAAAATTAATACAAAAAATATAATATGTATATATAAGTGTTTTTATATAAATATTAAAGTTTTACAAAATTAAGTAATAAAATTCAAAAATAATTTATTACATTGATTATTACTTTTCGCACAACATAATTTTTTTTTAAAGCTATATACCTAATGGACCTAGATAAAATGGAGGCCCTCTAAAATTTGGGGCCCGGAGCGGAGGAACCTCTTGCACACCTAGAGAGCAGGCCCTGGTCTTTCTCACACCCTTTTGCTGAGGTGGAAGGCCACCTAGGAAAAAGCCCACCTAAAAACCTCTCCTTTTTATCACTAAGGTTGCTCTCCACTATACATTTTTCTTAATTTTTGGACAAATCTCATTTTGTGTCTTTTGTAATGGGATGGTGAAAGTATAACTTTTAGTGGTTTGGATGAAATATAATGTTTAAAATTAGAGCAATAATATTTATTTATTTATTTATTTATTTATTTATTTTTTCAAAAGACTTCTATAATGGTAAGAAGATTTTGTGACTTTCATGGAAGATTTATTATTGTCCTATTTTGACTAGGACTTTGTAAATAGAGTAAATATCTTTTATTTATGTACATAGTTTTATATTAGGACTAACCTACTAACATTCTATTTCTTTGTGAGTGTGTTTATGTTTTCTTATAGGAAAAGAGATCTCACAAAGGAAGATGTTGATTACTTGAAGATCTTCTCCATGGTGCATATACATACAAGGCATTCAGCACAAGAGAAGACACGAAAATTTTGAGAGAAAAATACATATTCTTCACAGTTTTCGACATTGTTGATTTTAGGTTGTGAGTGAAGGTTGTGCCTCACATCCGTAACTCACATCTAGTTTTTCATAGAGTTCTTTGTTTTACTTCAGACCAGAATAGGTCCTACTTGGGAAAGGGGAGTTGTTCTTGTCATGGAAGGTGATTAGAACTCGTTTAGTATTTTAGTATTTTAGTTTTTCACTTATTTGTTTTTGTAAGTAACAAAAGTTTTTATAGTGAAAAGTTTTTGGGCGTAAGCCTGGTTTGCTGATCTCACAGATCAGTAAGCGCATAAAACTCTTGCGTTATTGTTTTTAATTTGTTTTATTCCGCTGCATTATCTGTGGATGTGTGGACAGTTGTGAGACACATCTGTACTTACATCTGTTGTCTGTTGGGTGATTAAAGTTTCCTAGCTACACGAAACTTTCAATTGGTATCAGAGCCAACTCTCGATATATTACTGAGTGTTGATCCAGAAAGTGTAGTCATTATGGAATGCCAAAATCACCAAAACAGGCCTCCTGTCTTGGATGGCACGAACTATTCTCTTTGGAAGTCTAAGATACGTAATTACATCAAAAGTATTGATGAAAGGGATTGGATGTGTATCCTTGTTGCATGGCAACCTCCTACTGTGGAGAAGAAGCCTACTTCTGGTGTTGGTGAGTCTATTTTCGAAAGAAAACCTGAAGAGCAATGGACTCTTGAAGAAATTCAGGCTGCTAATTATAATTCAAAAGCAATGGGTGCTATTTCCAGCCATGTTTTTGGGAATATGTACAAGCTTATCACTAATGAGAGTGTAGCCAAAGCTGCTTGAGATATTTTGCAAACTCAATGTGAGGGAGCACCAAGTGTAAAAGCTACTAGGCTTAGAATTTTAATGGATAGGTTTGAGTTACTTCGAATGGAAGAAACTGAGGACATTGTGTCATATGCTGCTAAAATTCATGAGATTTCAAATGAGTGTACAAGTCTAGTAGAATCAATCTCCAATGCAAGACTTGTGAGTAAGATTTTAAGGACCTTACCTGAGAGGTTCAACATAAAAGTGGCTGTGATTGAGGAAACTAATGACACCAATACTGTAGGCAAAATCGTAGGTATTTTGACTGTGTTTGAGCTAAACCTAGAAGCTCAGAAAAAGAACAAATCTCACAGTCTTGCTCTCAAAAGTGCTGCTGCATTATCAAAAGAGCTTGTGGAATTATCCTCTGAGATTGACAAGTCAAATCTTGAAGAAGAGGATATGGCTTTTATTTCAATGAAATTCAGTTCCATACTAAAAAATAAAAGGATAAGTAAATTTTCTAACAGACCTACTCCCAGTGCTACTGAAAAGCCAAAGCCTAGCACTGACACTGGATTCAAGAAACCAAGCTTTGACAATAAAAAATCCTCTGAGTCTGTTCAATGTAAGGCATGTCGTGACTTTGGTCATTATGCCAATGAGTGTGCTAATACACTCAAAAAGAAGGGAATGATCTTAACTGCTACCCTTAGTGACAGTGAGGATGAAGATGAAGTGGCTAATATGTCTATTATCAATTGCCATTCTGTGTTTAATGCATTCTGTGCAGATATAGAAGATAGAGTTCCTGAAAAATCCTTGGATGTGATCTCAGATGTGAACACATCTGACCTAATGCTGAACTGTTTCACAGTAAAAGGTGATTCTGAAGATGAAGATAGGGACATCCCCTATGAAGAACTTTTTGCAACATACAAGGAGTTGCATACAGATTGGATGAAAAGATTGGACAAGATTGAGGTACTTGTTAAGGTAAATAAATCTCTTTCTGATAAATTGGCTACTTGTGAAGATGAAAAAGCTATACTTTCAAAGGAAAATGATGTTTAAAAAGATACCATTGCCAAACTTGAAGTCCTTGTAAACAAAAGAGAAGTTGAGCTTGAAAAATTCAAAAATGAATGTGAGAAAGCTGAGATTACATTTACCAAGTTAAACAAAAGTAAAATGACACTTGATGAAGCTATTTCCAAAGGACAGCTTAACAAAACTGGTTTGCGCTTTGAAAAAGGTAATTTTGTAAAGGAGGGATGTGAGGCTTCTACTTCAAAAGGTGTGAAAAAACCAATTTTTAGAGAAAAATTCCTTTTGAGTGAGAAAAGACCAAGGAAGAGGCACTACATCTGCCACTATTGCCTTGCTACTGGTCACATTAGACCCTTCTGTTACAAACTAAAGGCTGATAAAAAATCTGGTCACTTCAATCAGCCTCAGATGTGTGAGAAGATGTATGCACATCCAAACACACATCCTGGTAATCTGAGACCTCTGCAATACAAAAAGAAAGCTGTTAAGCAGTGGGTGGCCAAACCAAGCGCCACCTGCAATGTTTGTTGTTTACTCTTCCCTCAAGAGTACTGTCTCTGGCTCTTGGTATTTTGATAGTGGGTGCTCTAGGAACATGACTAGAAACCAAGCAGTCCTCCTTGACTATGAAGTAATTAGTGGGGGGAAAGTAAATTTTGGTGGAGGTGCTCAAGGAAAAATTGTTAGGAAAGGAACCCTAGATGTCAAGGGTCTCCCAAAATTGCACAATGTGTACCATGTGGAAGGCTTGAAAGCCAACCTGATAAGCATCAGTCAACTATGTGATGATGATCTTTATGTGAAGTTTGATAAGCACTTGTGTGAAGTGTTTGATAAGGATAATAAATGTGTGTTTACTGGTCCTAGATCTGCTGACAATTGTTACTAATTTGGTGACAATCTTTCTTGCCTAAGCTCAAAAGCTAATGATGTCAATCTGTGGCACCAAAAATTAGGGCATGCTAGCTATAGAACTCTGGAAAAAATTCAAAGGTTTGAAGCTATTAAAGATCTCCCTAAACTGAACTTCAAGAACCCTGATGTTTGTGGTTCATGTCAAAAGGAAAAGCAAACAAAAGAATCACATAAAAAGGTCCAACAATGCTCCACTTATAGGTGTTTTGGAGCCGATTCATACTGATTTGATGGGACCTATTGAAGTAGAAAGCTTTGGTAGGAAAAAGTATGCCTTTGTGTGTGTTGATGATTATTCAAGGTACACTTGGGTAATGTTCTTAAGAGAGAAATCTGAGACAATTGGAGAATTCAAGAATTGGTACAAAAGGGTTAGAAATCTTTATGGTCTTAAGGCTGTGAGGATTAAGTCTGACCATGGTACTTAATATGAAAATCAAATGTTTACTAATTTTTGCAATTCTAAGGTAATCACCCATGAGTTTTCTGTACCAATCACTCCACAGCAAAATGGAATTGCTGAAAGAAAGAATAGAACTTTGCAAGAAATGGCTAGGGTCATGTTAAGTTCTAAAAACCTGTCCAAGAAATTCTGGGCAGAAGCTTTAAACGTTGCTTGTCACATTGGCAATAGAGTGTTTCTAAGGATTGGTAGCACTGTCACTCCATATCAAATCCTCCTTGGTAAGAAACCCACTGTGAAATATTTTCATGTGTTTGGATGTATTTGTTACATTCTCGATGATAGAGAATATCTGTCAAAGTTTGATTCAAAGAGTGACAAAGCAATTTTCATGGGCTATTCCACTAATAGTAGAGCTTACAGAGTTTTTAATCTCAAAACTAAGACCATTATGGAATTTGCTAATGTTATTTTTGATGACTCACTTGATCTTAACCTCAAGACTGCTAAGGATGATGTTTCAGGTTGCTTCTTGGGTGGAAGGATGAAGAAAAGGTCTTTGAAAAACCAACGAAACTTCCAAAGGTCTGAAAAATATGTTGAACGATAAGGATGTAACCAAGGATGTGGACACATACGCCTCACATCTGAACCCACATCTACTCCCACATCCACTCAAAATCCTGTAACTGAGGACAGTTCCTCTGATTCTGATCAGGATGATGCTCCAGAAGGTAATGTGGATGGGTCTGTGGATAGATCAAAGGATATTCCTTCAAAAATCCAGAAAAATCACCCCACTTCACAAGTTATTGGAGATGTGCATGCTCAAGTGAAAACTAGACAAAAGGACAAAGTTGATTATAGAATGATGGCTGGTTTGTGGAGTTGCTTCTCAGCATACTCCCAGGTAAGCTTTTGTTGTTTTGTTTCTAAGATTGAACCTAAGAATATTGCTGAAGCATTGAAAGATCTTGTTGGATTCTTGCTATGCAAGATGAGTTGATTCAATTTGAAAAGAATGAGGTTTGGACTCTTGTCCCTAGACCCTCACATGGTAATGTCATAGGAATCAAATGGATTTTCAAGAACAAAACTGATGAGCAAGGTGTGATCATTAGAAATAAAGCTAGGTTAGTTGCTCAAGGTTACACTCAAATTGAGGGAATTGATTTTGAGGAGGCATTTGCTCCTGCTGCAAGGATTGAGTCCATTAGGCTTCTGTTAGCCATTGCTTGTTACCTCAAGATTACTCTTCATCAAATGGATGTTGGATGAGGAAGCCTATGTTGAACAACCTAAAGGCTTTGTGGACTTCAAGTATCCTAACTATGTGTATAAGCTAAAGAAAGCTCTGTATGGGCTAAAGCAAGCCCCTAGAGCTTGGTATGGTAGGTTGACTGACCATTTGCTTCACCTAGGATTCAAGAGAGGTGAGGTTGACAAAACACTATTTGTGAGGAAAAATAAAAAGGAGATTCTTGTGGCACAAATCTATGTGGATGATATTGTGTTTGAGTCAAACTCTGACCCTATGCTAGCTGAGTTTGTGGATAGCATGACTTCCACATTTGAGATGAGTATGGTAGGTGAGTTGAATTTTTTCTTAGGCCTACAGATTAAACAATTCAAAGATGGCATGTTCATCTCACAGTCTAAGTATGCCAAGAATCTTGTGAAAAAGTTTGAACTTGAACACTCTTCACATCAAAGAACACCAATGGGATCTTCCCAAAAGCTAAGTCATGATTCAGATGGTGAGAGTGTTGATCAAACCCTATACAGAAGCATGATTGAATGTCTGCTTTACCTCACTGCAAGTAGACCTGACATTTTGTATAGTGTGTGTCTCTGTGCAAGATACCAAGCTAACCAAAAAGGTGTCCCATCTTAAATCCTTGAAAAGAATCATTAGATATGTGAGTGGGACTGTGAACCTAGGACTGCTTTACTCCAAAGAAACAAACACCAATTTGGTTGGGTACATTGACTCTGACTGGGCTGGAAATAGTGATGATAGAAAGAGTACCACAGGTGGATGTTTCAACCTAGGAAATAACCTTGTGTCTTGGTATAGTAGGAAGAAGAATTGTGTGTCCTTATCCACTGCTGAGACTGAATATGTTGCCCTTGGGAGTTGCTGCACACAACTACTTTGGATGAATCAAATGTTGAGAGATTATGAATTAAATAGCAAAATTTTGACTGCTTTTTGTGATAACAAAAGTGCCTTGGACATATCTAAAAATCATGTCCAACATTCTAGAACAAAGCACATTGATATTAGACATCATTTCATTAGGGATCTTGTAGAATAAAAAAGCGTATTAATGCGGAATTTGTTGGGACTGAAAATCAATTGGCTGATATATTTACAAAGGCATTAGATTTGGAGAGATTTTCCTCATTGAGGAAGTCTCTTGGTTTGTGTGATATCTAAGGTTGTGAGCACAAATGTGTCTCACATCCTCTAACACATCTATAGATTAGATTAACTGAAAAAAAAAATATATAAAAATGAAAATAAAAAAAAATATCATGCATTAGCATGAATTTTCTCAGTGTGGTCACTTGTGAGTCTTCATCTAGACATTATTTTTGATCACTTAATTGTGAGCACTTCCTGTTCATGTCATCTTTTGATTACTTGATATAATTTTCCTATGTATCTCACAGTGGGTGCTATAAAAAGAAAAAAAAAATATATGTGAGAAACAGCTGCTTTACCCTTAGTATGAAGCCAGACCATTGTGATCAAGTGTTTTTCATAAGAAAACTTGAAATCAGACTTGACAAGATCATTGGGAAAAAGAGCTATCATTGGGATCAAGTAAAGTGAAAGCTACTCACAATGCAAAAATTCACAACAAAAAATTGGTGAATGCATCCTAGAGGCTGTGCAGATTGGATTATTGCTCATTGACTTTTTGTGATCTAAATGTGTCCCCAAATGTGACTCACATCCTATGCCACATCCATAAGCTGTGAATTTTTCCATCACTTGTGTGTTTGCATCATGCTAGGCATACTGCATTCTTTAGGACATATAGGACCTTTGTAAATATACTAGTTAATTTATTTTCATTCTTAATTTATTCTTTGATTTTATAGGTTTTTGATCCTCAACATCTCCCATGAAAGAAAAAGGTGTCTATCATTCCTTGTTTGAAAAGGTTGGAAAAATTTCGAATGAGATTCTGGTTTGGAAAAGATATGGCTAAATTATTTTTGTTTTCATAAAAATCTATCAAAATCTTAGTTATTTTAATCCCCTATTTTTTCGAAGGTGGTTGTGTGTGGTAATCTCAAAGGATTCTAGCTGTTGGAGGACTTTTAAGGTATTAAGGATGTGTGAAACCTTTTTGGAGAAGGATTTCAAGTTTCAGTTGGAAAGGGGGAGCTGTGAGTATTAATTAGACCTCACATCCGTCCCATCCCCCATAAACCCTTGCTAAAACCTTTTGTTCTTCCATCTTTTTGCAAACAATCACACACACATTGCAATTAATTCTCTTGCACTGTTCAACCTAACGCCCTTGTGTAGTTTAAATGGCTGATCACTCGAACATTCGTGAGGAAGACGTCCTTGATATTGAGCCCCTTTCGGTCGCCATTGCTGAAGCTCCCATTGCCGCCAATCCTGTAATTTCTAAATTCCTTGCTGAAATTCCTCCCCCCTCATCCTTGTCTAGCTCTTCAATGGAAGCTTCTCCTGCTAAATCCCCTACATTGGAACCATTGTCTGTTCCAGTAGCTTTTGAAAAACCTAATCCTCCAACCTCTCCGGTTTTACAACCATCGGTTATAGCCTCTGTTCTACCCTCTGTTGAAACCCCTTCAACCAAGAAGAGGAAGCTAACCCCTGCAAAACCCTTGGGCCATGCTGCGATTCAAGTTCCCCAACGCAATTTACGTCGATTGCACATGGTTAGGAAATTGTGTGAAGCTGACAAGCTTAAGAATCTGAAGAAACCTGGTGGTAAGCCCTCTACTGCCATAGCTTGTGATGATGAAGAAGAAGAGGAAGTTGCTCCTCTTGTTAGAACTAGGGCTCAACCCTCAACAATTACTCCTCCTGTTGCTGCCCCTGTCTCTACTCCTTCTGAAGTAATTACTCCTGCTGAGCCTATTGATTATGTTGATCCTGCTCCAACTTCTCCCATCAAGCCTTCTGATCCCAACATCTCTACTCCTACTCCAGTAGTTGATACTCTTGCCCCTGAGTCTGCTCCTTCTGTTGATGATCCTTCTGTGTTTAGTGATGAGGAGCCTTTGGCCAATATCTTGATGGAATTGAAAGGTAAGAAAAAGGTGGCTGCTACAGACCTAGAGCCTATTGATGAAGAAGCTGATGATTCTAAGTCCAGTTATGATAGTGATGATACTGCCTCAGATGCCAATTTCAAGCTTGGAAGGGCTGAGCTTGAACAAGAAAAGGAGGATCAAGAAAAGGATGCCTCTTCTGATGATGAGATAGAGGTGGAGTCTGTCAAAATACCATCTCCTGCTAAGGATGTGTCTGAAGATGTACACACATCCAGTCGCACATCCACTCGGAAGAAGGCTGATAAAGGTATTTCTACATCTCTCTCTGTTGCTCCTGCCTTTAAACCCTTTTCTAAGAAGTTTTTATCAAAGAATGCCTCTGATAGGTTTGGCCTGATTGCTAATAAGGCCTTTATTATTGAGATGAAAAGGGACAGAGAAACTTTCTTTAAATTAGGTATGGATAAATTTTTTGAAGAGAGAGGCTTGTTTTTAACTGTGGATCACCCTCTCCCATTCTACCCTAAGATGGTTTATGAGTTTTATGCCAACTTAACCAAAGGGCTAGATAGATACTCCTCTCCCTACACTGTCTATGTTAGAGGAAAGTTTGTCCCCTTTTCCCCATCTGTGATCAATGATTTCCTTGGTTTGGATAATACTTTAGAGCAGCTTTGTGCTATTTCTGATGAAGAACTTGTGTCTGCAATCACCCATGGCAAAGTAACTTCTTGGCCTGTAAAGCCAAAAGATTTGGGAAGTGGATCTCTCTCCACTCTTTATTGTTTTCTCCATACAATTCTTGTTGCCAACCTATGCCCCTCAAATAACAAGACCTCTGTTACTAGGGTGCAAGCTGATCTTCTTTATAGGTTGGGTATTAAAAGAAATATCAATTTTGGAGATTTCATTTTTAGGAAAATCTGTGCCTATGGAGAACCCCCCTCTAAAAAGTGGTCTTTACCCTATCCCTCTCTCATCTCTCAAATTTTGATTGCCAATGGTGTTAAGCCTGAGAAAGGTGAAGATAATGTTGATAAGTTTGATTTGTTTAAGGAGACCAAAACCCTCCTAGATTCTAAGCAAAGATTTATTGATCTCCCTTTAGGTACTGTTCCTGAAATATCTATGCCAAATGTGGACACAACTGAACCCACATCTGAAGACCCTTTTGCTGCTCAAATGAAGGATTTGGATACAGAAATTGCAGCTGCTGAATCTCATACCTCTGCTTTAACTGATCAACTCCAAGCCTCCATTGCTCATGCCAACAATCTTAAAGCTCTTAAGGATAGACTCCTCAAATGGCATGCTAATCTTTCTGCTCAAAAAGGGGGAGATAGGCCTGAACCTGCTGTTGCTGGAAACAAAGTTTGGGATGCTGCTGGCCGGAGAAACTGGGAACTTTAATTTAGGGGGAGAAGACTTTTAATAGTTGTTTTACTTTGATGGTTTTAAGACAATTTTAATTTCTGCTTTAAATTTTTAAGTTTTTAAACAATGGGTTGTAATAACTTTAATTAGGATGCTGCTGAATGGTTGTTTTGTTTTTTATTGAACTGCTGGTATTTTGCTCTAACTTGGTTTATGCAGTTTTTATGTGTGGATGTGTAAACGCATCTGAACACACATCCATTCAGGGGGAGTTGTGCTTAATTCTGAATTTTGTGGTCACAAGATGTGATTATTATAAATCTTTGGTTTTGACCAGAAAGTCCAAAATAGGGGGAGATTGAAAGCGTGAGCTTTTTAGGGAACATGTTCTTGTTTCCTTATTTCAAAAGACTTCTATAATGGTAAGAAGATTTTGTGACTTTCATGGAAGATTTATTATTGTCCTATTTTGACTAGGACTTTGTAAATAAAATAAATATCTTTTATTTATGTGCATAGTTTTATATTATGACTAACACATAGTTTTATATTAGGACTAACCTACTAACATTCTATTTCTTTGTGAGTGTGTTTATGTTTTCTTATAGGAAAAGAGATCTCACAAAGGAAGATGTTGATTACTTGAAGATCTTCTCCATGGTGCATATAAATACAAGGCATTCAACACAAGAGAAGACACGAAAATTCTGAGAAAAAAATACATATTCTTCACAGTTTTTGACATTGTTGATTTTAGGTTGTGAGTGAAGGTTATGCCTCACATCCGTAACTCACATCTAGTCTTTCATAGAGTTCTATGTTTTACTTCTGACTAGAATAGGTCCTACTTGGGAGAGGGGAGTTGTTCTTGTCATAGAAGGTGATTAGAACTCGTTTAGTATTTTAGTATTTTAGTTTTTCACTTATTTATTTTTGTAAGCAACAAAAGTTTTTATAGTGAAAAGTTTTTGGGCGTAAGCCTAGTTTGCTGATCTCACAGATCAGTAAGCGTATATAACTCTTGCGTTATTGTTTTTAATTTGTTTTATTCCGCTGCATTATCTGTGGATGTGTGAACAGTTGTGAGACACATCTGTACTCACATCCGTTGTCTGTTGGGTGATTAAAGTTTCCTAGCTACACGAAACTTTTAGAGTGTGTAACGTGTGTACATGTGAATTTTAGACGACTTATATACTTGAAAAGATAACTGAAGTAACTACATGAATGTAATCCCACTTCTTTCGCCTAGAATCTCGCTTTCTGTTGATGATTTTGCAGCCATTACTCCTTGGTTGATACTAGGGTTGTTATATCCTTTGACTGAGTCTCAAACGGTCATGAGGATAAATTATTCATCCATAATTCCGTTCCTGAATAATAGGAAGTATACAACAAATAACTCAAGGCGTTAGTCCAAGTCGTAATTTAAGACATTACCTCAAGGTGGATAATCAAGACGTAGAACATGCTAAGTGAAATTTTTGGGGTGAAACAATTGCCCCAAAAATATTGAGGCTTTCCAAGCTGAATAGGGAAAGGCTTAATGTTTTGCCATGTGTCGCCTCGTCTTTGCAAGGAAACTGATGAGGTGGTTGGCTCGCGTGGCTTAAGAAAAATTAGGGCAATTATGGGCTTTTCGTAGGCGCCTATTAACTGTCTATTCATATTTACACGGTTCAAAGGAGGAAACCAAATTTCTTTTCAACAATCATCGGCCCACCGGTGCTAGGTCTTTGTTCGTTTCTCCGGTGAGTTCTTTCTCTTTTCTATTGTTTTTTCTGTCTCTTTTGGGCGCCATAATGGGAAAAGGTAAGAAAAAAGTAGTAGATGTCGACGCGTCTTTACCTGAGGGTTTTAGGTGTTTAGGATTTATCCGGGATACAGAGGGTGAACGGTGCAATTTCAACGCGTCCCATGCTGAAGCTTTGAAGAAAAACAACGCTTTTCCTCTGAATGCTGAGTTCTTGATCCCCACTGAAGTTTTTAGCGCTGATTGTGTGTCCGATGAGTGGGTAGGGTTTTACGAATACCCTTTCAGCGTAGGTTTGAAATTCCCTTTTTCCCTTTACATCTCCCATATTTTCGAAGCGACCCAGCTTATCTTGCGTCGATTAATGCTCATAGGATAGCGCATTTTGCTTGCCCTAGATTGAATCACAGCCGAGCATGGGATGGTAGCAAGTTTAGAGGAGTTGGCTTTCGTTTCTGAGCTTAGGGCTCACGGGAACGGTAGGTACAATTTTAGGGTTACGCCGAAGAGGGATCCTTTGATTTTGGGTTTGGACGCGGCAGATAGAGGGTGGAAACGTAGATTCTTCTATGTAAAGAAAAGTAGCCTGGAGGGAGGAGGAGATTTGGTATCAACATGGAATCCTTCAGGTAGTTGTCTTTAGCTATGCGTTTTGACTATTGCTCCTTTCTTCATGCCTGCCTTAACATGTTGATGACATGCATTTTTCAGTTAACAAGTTGGAAGAGCTTTTCCCTCCCCTTGATGATACGCCTGCCAATGTTGATCGGATTTTGAGTTTGTCTCCAGAGGATCTTCGAAAATTTAAGTCGCCTTCTGCAGAGTTGGTAGAGGAAAGAAAAGGGATTTCTCATAGTGCCAGTTTAAGCAAGATGTCATCTGGTATACTTCTTTCTCTTGTTGATGCATCTTATTCCATCTTCGTTTTGCTGCTACTCTTGACATTCCTCTTGTGTAGTAACTCAGTTCAAGGCCATTTTCGGTGTGGAGGATGTCCTGTATGGTATCAGGGCGAGAGTTGGGGTGAAGAAAGAAGAGGGTAAACCTCCTCTCCCGAAGGGGGAAAGTTCCAAGAGTGCCAAGGTGGAAAGAAAGAGAATGTTTGAAGACGTGGAGATCGTGGCAGTAGATGGATTGAAGATTGAGGATGCAAGAGCTAAGGTGGAATGCTTTATTGGAAGGTAAACTTTTTATTTACTTGACGCAAGAGATTTTTTAGATGTGGATTTTTTTTAACACAGTAACATGTTTTTTCGTAGACTATGGAAGTGGTAGACTTTTTGCTGAGACAGCTGGAGGTGAAGGAGGACAGAAACAAAATACTCGTTCAAAAACATAAATTTGAAGCTTTCAAGGCAGTGAAGGCTGAAGATCAAGTGGAGAAGCAAAACAGTGAGCTTGCCAACCTAACGGCCAAGATTTTAAAGGTGGAGGAGGAACATATCAAGGAACTAGAAGAAGTGAAGGAAGGCTATATGATGGGTGCAAGTAAATCGGTTATGGAATGCAGGATCAAGATGATGAAGGAGTTTGAGAATGGGCAACACGTTAATTGCAAGATTGAAGAGGAGGTGGCCATGCTGAACGAATTCCTAGGAGAGGCTCCCAATGTAAGCGAAGTTAGTTCCAAGGTGCAAGAATCCAAGGTGGTTGATCCAGGCAATGAAGAAGAAGGAGGCAAGAAGGAAGGTGAAGTTGAGGTTGGACCTGCAGTGGAAGGTTAAAAACAATTTCTTTTTTTTATGTTTTTGAACAATGGTTACGTTTTATTCGTCATGCCTCTGTTGGCATGCAAATTTGGGTTTTAAAATAGAGGGGTGCCCCTAAGACATCTTTAAATTTTTGGTTCTGTAAGTGGCTCATAAAAGTCCATACACTCGTTTTGGTGATGTTGTGGTCCAACACCCTGGTCTTTTGGTTAACCTCTCCTTATCGTAATGGTACTTTTGGTGTTTTCACCCCTACGAGTATTTTTATGCTAGGTACGAAAGGCAATACGTACTAGTGTTGTGACCAGTATGTAAGGATAATATGCAATGATGTTATAACCAAGTTGTAAAGATAACATGCAACAATGTTATAACCAAGTTGTAAAGATAACATGCAACGATGTTATAACCATGTTGTAAAGATAACATGCAATGATGTTATAACCAAGTTGTTGATGACAAGTAGAAATGTCATCTTTCTGTGTCCTTTAGATAACATGTTAATGTTACAACCCTTAGTTCACAACTTAAATTTAAAATAGCAGACATAATTCATCTGACAGGGTGAATTAAGTTCGCTTTTTAAATCAAGTGTGAAAAGTGTGCGCCCAGGCAGTTCTATCATCATGACTCTATAGGTATACTTTATAATACTCCTGAGTATGAAGAGGTTGTGTACCTTATGTCATCAAGAAAAACATAACCCTTCAATGCATTTATCATGTGGTCTCCAATCGCCCTTTAGCTCTCGTGTTGAGGGGTCCTCATCTCGCAACACATAAACATGTTAGGGTTGGGTGTTAGCTTGGTTAACACCCCTCCAATGCTCAAGTCAGTATGGGATTTGATTAAAGAAAAGGAATAAACGAAAAAAAATCAAAAATATATTTAAGAGGAGATTCGTACCTTAGTGTTAAAATTTTAATGAATTTTAACTTACATGTGGTAGTGCCTAAGATGCCTCCCATGGTACTTTGTACGACAATAATATACCCTCTAGAATGTTTTACGAGGATATCAGCTTGCCCCAGTACTGGTTTATCAATCAACAGGTAGGATTTGACATCTTCGTTCCTTTATGACATCCTGGGATTTCTTCTTTAACAGCTACGCTTTAGTGAGAAGTAGAACATGCTTTCATATCCATTTTGTAGTATTCCTTGGCAGCTTGTTGGTCTCCTTTCACCTTGATTTCACCCCAAGGCATTGGCATCTTGACTCATTGATGGTATGTGGACGGGATCGCTTTCATGTTATAGATCCAAGGCCTGCCTAAGATGACGTTTTAAGAGGATGGGCAATCGATCACACAAATTCTTTCCATAGAGTTCATCCCTTCCTCATAGATGGGTAACTTGATTTCTCCAATTGTCTCTTTGGTTTTTCCACTGAAACCTACTAGAACGGAAGAATTCCTCACGACCTCTGATAGGGGAATCAACATTTCTTCCAAGGTGCTCTTCATGATTAGGTTGACTGAACTCCCATTGTCGATTAGGATGCATTTCACCTTGCAGTTGGCAATCTGTAAGGTGACGACCAGACCGTCATGATGGGGGTCCATGACGTCCTCATTATCATCTTCATCGAAAATGATTTGCTGGCCCGGGGAGTGATCCGGGTGCCTAGTTGGTAGCTCCAACTTATCTTCTTTGGAATCTTTAGCATGATGTTTTGCCGCGGAATACGTGGTCCCACAGATGTCCAAGCCACCTGTGATGAAATTGATCACCTTGGTTGCAAGAGGAGGTGAAGATGGAGCATCGGCCATGACTTCTTTTGTCTCAGTCCGTCCTTTTCTTTTTCCAAGCAGATCCTTGAGGATCCCCTTTGAAAGTAAGTAGCTAATTTCCTTTCTTAGGGCGATGTAGTTGTCAGTAATGTGGCCAAAATCTTCATGGTAAGCATACCACTTAGACTTGTCCTTCCAAGGTGAATGTTTGTCAGCTGCTTTTGGCCATCTTGCCTTGCTGCCCAAGCTGTCCATGGCGTAGAGAAGTCCTGAAACATCAACAAAAAAGCAATAGTCACTAATCTTTGGATAAGTTGTATCATCTTCATCGTCATCTTCTTCTACAATGTTAGTTTTAGAAAAGTCAGTTATAGAGTAGGGTTTCTCCCTATTGGATCGATGATGAGAGGTGTCCGCCTTTCTGTTCGGGTTATCATAGGTAGGTGTCTTGTTTGATGCCTTGCCATGAATCATCTCGTCTTCTTCCAACCTGATGAAATGAACAGATCTCGTTCTAATTTCTTCTAAGCTCCTAGACGGGTACATGACCAAATCATGGTAAAATGGTGTTTCTCTTTTCAGACCCATCCTGAAAGCTTCTGTTGCCGTTGACACATCAATATGAGGGATGCTCACGGCTTCCTTATTGAATCTGAACACGTAATATTTTTGGGTTTCATCAGGTTGTTGTACCACCCTGTAAAGGTCACTGGTTAGTTTTTCAAACACATGATTACAGGAGAATTATTAAGAAACATGTTTAGTAATTGAGAGTAAGAGGAGATAGAGTTCATAGGCTGATTAGTCAGTCACATCAAGGCGGGACCAGATAGATTTGACCCAAAGCCTCTACACAAACAAACTTCCTCAAGATGGTGGGGAATGCTGATGATGTCCATCTTTTCTTGGTACAGGGCTATATGTTCTACATGGTCCGTTGTGCCATCATATTGTTTCATAGGAGGTACTTGGAATCTTTTAGGGATATCCACCCCAGCTATAGCAGGAACAAAACGTGAATCATGATGGCTGGTTGGAGATGCTTGGTTGAAAGGTAAGGAGACTCCAGGAACCTTCATGAGATATCCTAGATCTGCTGCACTTCCCTTGCGAGTGTGCTATCTGCAACAGGTTTATTAGCAACAAATGGATTTAAAGGAGTACCGAACATATTAAAACTCCCTATTTGCCCCATCAGAGGTAAGGTCGCAAAGGTGAAGCGGGTTGATAGTGGAATCGGGTTGGATGTAATAGTAGTGCTTTCAGTTTGAACAGTGTTGGACATTGTAACATTGCGTTGCTCATTTATTGTGCTTGGTCCAGCACCTGGAAAGAGAGTTCTAGGATGCAGCGGTGAAACCTCGGGCATGCTGACCACATGATCGTTGCGCCTTGAAGCTGACATCTCATTTTGCAACCGGCCTATCGAATTGAATATCATTTCATTGGTGTACTGTTGCACTTCCATCTGATTCTTCAACTGCTACATCATGGTGGTCATAATGGTTATAATTCCCATTGATATTCCAGGCAGCGTCATGGACGAAGAATCCCCCAAGTTGAGCTATTGGTTTTGAGACGTAACTGTAAGTACTCCAATCTAGATCACCCTCTGCCGAACACACAGGAAACACCGCAGACTCACAAACACAGTCTCGAAGACCTATGGCACTCGAAACCCTCTCAAAACCCTCAACCAAACCAAGGGAGGGGCCTTTCTGGGATAAAAAGGGACAAAAGGACCTTTTGGGAATTTTCAGGAAATTGGAAAAGCATAACTAGTCCGTACGGACCTCTTTGCTTTAGTAATTACTGAATCCCCTTAAAGTCCACAATATTCCCTCAAATCCCGGAGAAAATGATTACCCTCATGCATGGTTGGTCCGTACGGACCTCTTTGCATGCCAAGATGGTCCGTACGGACCTCTTTGCATAGGGGACATCATAATTCCAGAATATTCACCATCATCACATATTCCCTCAAATCGAGGAAAAATAAAATTCTGGATAACCTGGGAGGTCCGTACGGACCTCTTTGCAAATTTTTCCTACTATAAATAGAGGGCTCCCCCTCCCTCATTTTTCACACCTCCCTCTTCTCTCTTCCTCCCTTAGCCTTCAGGCTCCCCTCTAAGACCCTTCGGGGCAATCCCGGCCCCTTTCGGATCCTTTCGAGGCCTTTCGAGCCTCCTCGTGGTGCTCCGAAGCCTCTCCGAGCGCTCCCGCGCTGCCCCGAGGCACTCTCGAGGTACTCTGAGGCCCCTCGTGGTACTCCGAGGCCTTGCCTGGTCTTTCCCGAGGCGTCCCGGCTCTTTCCGAGTCAAACCGGCGATCCCAAACCACGCCGAAACTCTGCCCGAGTGACTCCTGCCACCCCAACGCACGCCGAACCTCCGCCCGAGTGATCCCTGCGATCCCAACGCACGCCGAAACTCTGCCCGAACGCAGCCTACAATCTCAACTCACGCCGAAACTCTGTCCGCAGACAACCGGCCCCTCCCGAAGCAATCCCAGTCCGTGCCGAAACATCATTCCATCCCCAAACACTATTCCCCAGCGGAAGACAGACACGAACCAACATTGGTAAGGCTTCCATCCATTACTATTTCAATACATTTCAATACGCAGTGTACAATGTAGACATCCGACACAGCATGCATTTTTAAAAGCACACACACACACACAACATTTAAAGAATATTAGGGGTATCCGAAAGACTCGTTTTTACGAGGTGACTCGGGTGAGCTCTAAGATTCTAATATTCTCTTCCCGAGGAGTCATCTGACCTCCGAACTCAAAATCTCATCACACAAAAACAGTTTATTATTATTTTTAAACTGATGCCCTTTTTCAATGTTTTGGGCTTAATAATAAAAACGGCGTGGCGACTCTACAAAGCAAAACACGGCGAGACACCTCCAACCGAAAACTCTGCAAAGCGGGAATAAAGCCAGATGCCGGGGCACGAACGCGCTGCCTCTAGACGTGTCCATTTTATAAACCGAACCGGTCAATCGGGAGGTTAAAAACCGGCCAAAACCGGTCAAAACCGGTCAACGGCGATTAACCGGAACCGGCTAACCGTAACCGGTTATTGGTCGGTTCGGTTAAGGTTGAGATTTTTGAAAAACCGGTCAACCGCCGGTTAACCGCCGGTTTTTGACTTGCTCGGCCGAGTCATATGAGTTGCTCGGCCGAGAAGAACCTTACAGTTTGTTATTAACAAACTGAAGGTTCTGCTCGGCCGAGTCATATGAGGTGCTCGGCCGAGCATAACGCCAGAACATGTTTCAACGGCTACTTTTTCAAAAACTAGCCGTTATTTTTAAAAACTATCCGTTAATTTTGTTATTGGGCAGTCAAAAATTAAAAAAAAATGTTTTTTTTGCCTAATTTACTATCTATAAATATCACCCTCCTCCTCCCATTTTATTTCCACCTTATTTCTCTCTACTCTTTCTCTTCTACTCTCAAATATTCACATATACTCTAACCCTCATCCAATTTTCAGTTAAATATTGTTCCATTTTCAGTTAGTTTTCTAACGAAATTAGTGCTTTTCTCCATTTTCATCCATTTTTAAGCTCCGTTTTGTTTCCAAACTTCATTTTCTCTTATACAAATGGCTGCAAATCAAAGAAGAAGCAATTTAGGCAAGTCCGTTGTTGATTCTTCCTCCCCCAACGATGATTTTGATCATCAAAATCCAAATATTCAACAAAATGAGGAAGAAGAACAAGTTGAAATTGAAAGTGGTAATGCTAGGAGTGGTAGGGGCAGCCGAGCTAGGGGAGGTGGTCGGGGTCGGGGTCCTCGGGGACAACGACAAGAAAGAGAGCCACAATCCGATACCTTCGCCATCCATTTCAGCAAAAGAAAAATTACTGCCGAGGATGATTATAATTTTCGAGCATGTTGCAACTATTGTAATGCGACTTACGCATGGAAAAGAGGTGGAGGGCATGGGACGCTCAACGGGCATTTGGCGGCAAAACATCCCGAGAAACTTGGCATTTCCGCTTCGCAAACTCAATTACAATTTCAACGTAGTTCGGGTTCGGGTGCACAAGGTTCGTCTTCCCCTTCTTCCGTCCTTTTTAAATTTGACAAGTGGGTTTATAGGGATGAACTAGCCAAATTTATTTGCGTTAAAGGCCTTCCTTTTAATTTCGCGGATTGTGATTTTTATGAAAATTTTGCTCGCCTTTCTTTGAACCCCGCCGCCACGAGAGTACCACGTACGAATCTCGTACGTGATATTACTAGAGTGGTTGAAAGATATAAAAGATTTAATTGGTGTTTTATCAAAATTAGAAAATACAGTTTCAATTTGTGCCGATGGTTGGAGTGATCATTGGCAAAGAAATACTTATTTGGGCGTTACTTGCCATTGGATAGATAATTCATGGAAAATCCAAAAAGATTAATTGCTTACAAAGATTTTGAGCCACCGCATTCCGCGGAAAATATTTGTGCGAAATTGCTTGAGATTTTTCTTGAATATGGTATTTTAAATAAAATATTTACTATTTCATTTGACAACGCAAGTGCTAATACGGCTAGTTTGCCCGATTTAATTACCGTTTGTCAACCCTCACTTGGGGGTAAGTTTTTTCATATTAGATGTTTATGTCATATAATTAATTTATGTGTTAGAGATGGTTTAGATGCATTAGAAACCAATGTTAAGCCAATTAGACGAGCTCTTCAATTTATTTCAAAAAAATTCTAATACAAAAAAATGGATAAGGTTTTTAAGAAGTAAAAATGTGCCGGACAAATATTTTACTTACGATGTTCCAACTAGGTGGAATTCCACCTATAAAATGTTAAGCGATGGTTTTGCTTATAAAGATCTCCTAACGCAATTTTTTATGTCAATTGGCTATCATGAACCTCTATTTACTTATCATTGGAATGCATGCATTAATTTATGTGAATTGTTAAAGATTTTTAATACCGCTACTTTGGCTTTTTCGGGAGTTTATTATCCAACTTCCGTTTTGGTGCTAGAGCATTGTATTGCAATTGTTACTATTTTTGACAATTTAAAAGAATGCCCTATTTTAAAACAATGCATTTTTAACATGAGACAAAAAGTGGCTTAAATATTTTGACACTATTCCGTCTCTTTTCTTGGTTGCAAAGTTATTAGATCCTCGAGTTAAATTAGATGATTTAGAGTCCATTATAACTTATTATTATATGAAATTATATCCCGATGGTGACGGTATTTATGAACTTCCGTCAATTATTGTTAATGACACAAAAAATGATTTGATTAACCTTTTTAATGAGTATAATGCCTTATATGGAAACACTTCTCAAAGCCAACATGAATATGATTCCTCTACTTCTCAACCAAGTTTTACTAGTGGGGATCCATATAGTTTTATTGCAAATTTGTATAGTAAAAAATATGGTCCTTCTCGAGGTTCATCTTCATCATCATCAAACCTTCCCGTGGAGTTAGAAACCTATTTCACTACAAACTTTGAATTAAATCAAGATCCAAATTCAAATGAATTTGATGTTTTACAATGGTGGTCAAGAAGGAAAGACATTTATCCTATACTTTCCATAGTTGCTAAAGAAGTATTAGCCTCTCCCGCTTCAACGGTGGCGGTTGAATCGGCATTTAGCGTTGGTGGAAATGTTTTGGATGAAAGACGTTCTCAACTAACAAGTGAAAACTTGGAACATCAACTTTTACTTGGCGATTGGGTTAGAGCGGAAAAAAGGCAACAAGACATGCCTTATGATGAGGATCTATTGGATCCAAGATATCAATACGATGTCGAGGACTCCACGGAAAGTAGTGATGAATGAATGATGTTTTAGATTAATTTTTATTTTAATTAGATTAGTTTAGACTTTAGATTAGATTTAAATTTTAATTAATTGTAATAGTTAGGTTGAGTGTAAAGGCTCCTAAATGTCCCCCTTATTTATAAAAGGGTAAGGTTGGTTGTCCCCCTCTTTGTAATTTTATTTTGATTAATAAAATTTAAGGGTACCGTCCCTTTTTTCTTTTATATACTTGTTTCTTTTAAAAAAGTTAAGTTTTCTTTCTTTCAAAATTCATAACTTTTTTTATAAACCTTTTTCAAAAAATGTATGTAGATAACTTAAGTTTAAAATAGTCTTATTTATCCAAAAATTGAAAAATTAAAAGTTAACTTTTTTCAAAAACCGTTAACTTTCATTTCTTTAAAAATTCATAACTTTTTTTATAAACCTTTTTGTAAAAAATGTATGTAGTAAACTTAAGTTTAAAATAGTCTTATCTATCCAAAAAAATTGAAAAAAAATAAAAGTTAACTTTTTTCAAAAATCGTTAAAAAATTAACTGAAATGATATGCTCTACTGAGCAACACCAAAGACTCCGGCCGAGCAACCCTCAACCCCTAAACTCCTAAAAGGGTTGCTCGGCCGAGCAAAGACCAAAGACTCGGCCGAGCAACCCTCAAAACCCTAAACCCTAAAAGGGTTGCTCGGCCGAGCAACACCAAAGACTCGGCCGAGCATATCCAAACCGTCAAACCGGAGGTTAACCGGATAACCGTTAAAACCGTGAACCGCCTAAACCGTAACCGGTTGAGCCGGTTAGGCGGTTCGGTTCCGGTTGGGCATTTGAAGGTTTGAAACCGCCGGTTTTCAACCGGCTAACCGCCGGTTTGTTCAACCGGCCACGTCTGGCTGCCTCTCGGATCCGGGCGAGCATTCCCCGAAACAGCGACGCGCGAATGCGAGATGCGCGGGAGCTCGGATCCCGGGTAATTTCAGTTGGCGACTCCGCTGGGGACTTTTTGTTTTAAAATCTTTTTAAACAAAACAAAAGATTTTTAAAACGATGATGAGGGTCAAACTTTCATTTTACCCCTTTCTTTAAATATTGTGTGTGTGTGCACGTGCTTCGTTTTTATTTTACAAAAAAAATAAAAATACAAAAAAATGCATCAATATACATCTGTGCATACATTTAAAATTCTTCAAAAACTTCTGTTTTACTCAGAAAAAGAATTTTAGAGACCGCACACTACTCGCAATGCCGCCTCTACACCGCACACTACGCACACCGGCCGCCTTGCTACACCGCACGCTACGCGCACCGCCGCTCTGGATACACCGCACACTACAACCCTTAACCCGCAAAGGGTCTCAGCTTGCCGTCCGTTTGGTCTTCCTAGGCCTCTCGGATGCGCATGGGATCATTCCAAACATCCCATCCTAGCCAAGTGTCAACCCCGCACGTTTGAGTCTTGAGTCACACTCTGTCTGCACTCGGTTGGTTTTTACCTGGCCCGTGTCATACATCGGATACATATACCATGCCGCCATTTTTCTCGAAGTCAAGGCTCGGAACTCAAGATCCTTGCGCAAGCAAAGCGATGAAAGGTCATGCTAAAATCTTGACCTGATCTTGATTTCCGAAGCTACGCCAGCACGATGTTCCGTCCCCGATATACATCCATGCTCACATGACACCATGTCATCACGCCTTTGATACGTCAGCCATGACAATATGACCCAGCCAACGCCTAACGTCACAGATCCCTTGCGCAAGCAAGGTAAAGAGAGGTCATGCTGAACTCTTAACCTGATCTTGACTCAGCGGCCGGCTCGGTTTACTATTCACATGGCTAACACATTAAAACGAACATGACAGGCTCGGTCCTTAGGTTCGGTTTTTTCTTTTAGGCCGGTGGAAACCTCTTGCCCTATAGGACCCTCGCCCGGGGCTGTCCACCCTGGGATGTCGAAATACAGGTGCAAAACGAGGGGCTTATAGTCGCACAGATGGTCTCCACTGACCCAGGATCTAGCATAGTTGCGAAAAAGAAGAGCAATCTTTTCCAACCTACCTAGGACTCTGAGAAAACATGTTTTAAGTAAATTAAAACAACAAAAAAAATAATAAATATAAAAGAAACGGAAACCGCATGCCACGTGAGCTTTCCCCCTTTTACCTCTTGAGGCCATTCCTGTGTCTAAACCTTGCCCGTCACCCCCTCCAGCTAACAGAGAGTGATCGAGAGTACCCAGGAACCCGTCTCCCCGTGTCAAAGCCGCAAGGTCCAACTTTCTTCCCTCGTCACCAGATAGTTAATTCCCATGGCCAAGTCGCGGATAACAACGATGAGAATGGGACCTTACCCCGAGAAATTTCCCAACATTGGAAGAAGTTTGGCAGGTCCTCATGGCTATTGAGAAACGCCAAGGTGAACAACAAGCCTGGATCGAAGATGCTATGCACCATTTCGGGACATTAGCCACCCAACTACCTGAGGCTTCCAAGGCCGTGACTGCTCCTGTAGTTTCTAACGCCTCTCATTGTCTCCCAGAAGTCAACCTGTTACCCTCGTACGAGCCATGCAATTATGACATAAGGCCACGTGACCCTCCGGGAAAGCCTCGCCCATCTCGCCTCCCGAGGTCCCTGGTACCACCGCCGAATAACGAACACATCCGGTGGGACGCCTCGCGACAGGAAGGTTTTGTCCTGGAAATAGAATTCCAGGATGAAATGAACGAGGGCCGTTTCTCGAAGAAAGAAGAAGCCATCTTCTCAAAGAAAACCGAAAAAGAGGTATGAATCCGGTGATCCCACGCGGAACTCCTTGGAGAACCCTCAGAAAGTTTGACTACTATGTCATCTACTCCAAAGAAGCCTAGCTCTACACAAGGCCATGGCAACGTCTGCTCCATGATCAGCTGGGATGAGCTCCGCACCGCCACCAAAGGCCCGAAGGTCCAGATAATCCAACCCCCGTCTTGGGAGATCTCAAAGCCACTATTGATGCTTCAAGAAAGCTATGACGGTGAACGAATTGAAATGCGCGAACGGCCTTACGCCAATCGGGGGTCCTCCCACTACGTAAATAGGAGAGACAAGCAAAACCATAAGTCCAGGTGAACGTTCGACACGTTCCGGCCAAATCCCAGCGAATCCTCCACGGGCGTACAAAAGGCCAGCCATACCCGAGCCACGAAACGAAAAGGGGCCCTACGCCAAAGAAGCCGAAACCTTGGACCCAAAGGTCAAGATCCTGTCTTAACTCACTCAAGCGTACTCAGCTAACATCTCGCTCTGGTCCTTACTCACTTCATCTTACCCGCACAAGCTCAAGTTGGAATAAAGCCCCGTCCCTGCACCATGGTTCCCATCACGGTGACACGATGAAGCGGTTCGTATGATTGGCAATGTTAATTACAAAGCAATATCATCACTTTCACGCAGAGCTCGACCTTCCAAAATTTGGGGCCGACTCACAATGAGCCTCTCTACATAACAAGTTCAATCGGGACGAGCGTCGTCTCCCACGGGTTTTGGTAGACGGGGATCATCCATGAATGTCCCGCCATCCAAAATGATGGATCTCGCTAGGGATCAAAGTGGCGATCTAAAGCCCTCAACTCGTGCAATCAAGGCATACGACTCAACGTCCCGCCCGGATCTTGGGAATAGCCACTTTGAACCGCGTGGTTCGGAAAACAAATGGTCCCGACGGATTTCCAAGTCATCGACATCCCGATCACATTCATTGCCATTTTGGGACGCCGCTACACCCGCATCAATGGGGTGGCATCCACTCTCCATCGCTGCGTAAAGTTCGTCCAAGGAACAGATCTAACCATCATCTACGGTGATAGTGTAGTCACCGAAAGGACCGACACAAACGGCATCCCGATCTTAGAGATCAAACACGACGATGATGGCATGATGCTAACAGGGTTCACCATCGAAAACCCAAAGGCCTGTGTATGCCACATAGACCCGCCTTTGATTTGGGACAAGATCCCTCCCCGATGAAAATGATGAAGCACATGAACTACATCCTGGCTCGGTTTGGGAAAACATCATCAGTGGTACCCAACAAATCATCCATATCAAAGAACAGAATACTCTCCATGGCTTGGGATACTCTCCTACTCCCGAACACATTGCGTGAGGACAAGCGAGCCGCACGAAAACGCTCCGCAGATAACAAAAGAGGCTTCGCACGCAATCTCCGATCTTCGTCCTTACAGCTTCGACATGACCAAGTACTTCACAAAGAAGGCCGGCAACTTGGAAGAAGATCCAGAAAGGGAACAGAGCTGGATCGGGCCGCCAAACAAAGCCGGCCGACAACCATGGACAAGGTCCAGCGGAACCTGGCAAGATTCAGAGGCCTCAAGCCAAATTCCGTCCGAAGAGCATTTCTCGACACACCGCCTCTACCGGGATCCATGACCACCACTATTCACAACGAATTTTGGTTCAGGAAAACCCCCTCTTAGGTAGAAGAACTCGAAAAACTCTCTCTCAACATTCCCGCCTTCAACAAGCGGGACGAGTCCGCATTCGAGCTAGTAATGCCCAAGACAAAAGCAAAAGACTCCGCAGACGATGCTTGGAACGAGCCACCGCTCCACCTGCTCTTCAATGAAGAAATCGAGATGCCGCACTCCGATCGATTTTGTTTCGATAACTCGTGATAGCCATGATTGGGAACAAAGTGACACAAAGGCTTTCAAACCCCGCCTCCTATCAAGCTCATTGCCACTCAATAACCGGGCCACCTTCTCCTGACCCACCGCCAAGCCAAAGGACATGATCGAACAACTTGGTCTCGACCCTCGAGTCCTAGAGTCTAGTGTCAAAACTCATCCTGAGTCCATTATCTTTGAATTTGAGTCTCTCGAGTCATCTGATGGCCTCACGCCAGAAGATTACGAACTCATTGCCAATAATGTATTCCCGTATGCTCTTAATGAATGCTTCGATCTTTCCGAGTATCATTTCATTGCATCTTTAACAAGTGATGAGTTAACTAATCAAAACAGTTAATAACAATTCATCGCTACAAAAGGCAAACACATTAATTGAATAAATGCATCAAGCAAACATTTAAGCATGTTGCCAAACGAGAGAAAAACCGGGCCCAAGCTGCCGAGGAGGTTTTAATCACAACGATTTGCAAGATTGCTGAAGAGCCAAAGAGACGCAAGTCCGACGCCATTTCCAGCACATACCAGATCTTCCAATACCTCCAGAACGGGGAAACTACCTTCATGAACAAGGAAGAGCCACACACGGGAGAGGTCAAAACCAAGAGCATCATGGCCCTAAAATGCCTCGCCTCTCACTTCGTAATCCTCGGGGACATGCTATACAAGAAACGCTACCATGGACCACTCCTACGCTGCATCAACCAGGAAGAGGCAAACAAGCTCATGAACGAAGTCCACAATGGGGCTTGCGGTCCCCACATGAATGCCAGAGCCCTGATGCAAATCATTCTCAGGATGGGCTACTACTGGATCTCCATGGAGGCAGATTGCATCCACTTTGTCCGAAGCTGCGACAAGTGTCAACGGTTCTCCAACCTCAATCACCTGCCTCCCCACGATCTCTACTGCATGACTACACCCTGGCCATTTGCCACTTGGGGAATTGACGTCATCGGGAAAATCGCTCCGCCAGTGTGATGATGTGCCCACCTAAAATTTCTCGCGGGGAAAAATTCGATTTTTGCGTTTCTTTGAAAAAACCAAATAAAACCCGGAAAAAGAACGGAGTCGCCACGCCATTTTTGTTTTAAGGGCCAAAACTTTGAAAAATGCCCGAGATTAGAGATTTGGGTTCGGAGGTCATGTTACACGCCGGGAAGGACGTTAGTGTGCACCCGGAATGCCTCGTAAAACGAGTCTTCCAAGCTGAAAATCATTTATGTGTGTTTGTGTGTGTGTGTTTTGGCCAAAATAATTTGAAACTCAGAAAAGTAAAAATTGGGATGTCTTTTTAAGACTTTAAACTGATCCCATGATTTTTTGAAAGATTTTTGGATTGAGATTTGGTACTCAAAAGACCTTTTGAAGTTGAGAGTCACTTCTGCCAGAATGAAAAAGGCAGTGGACCTTTGATTTTGAAATGGATTCAAGGGCCTTAAAACTTCATAATCTGGATAAACTCAGAGAATGAAAGTTGTTCCAGACACCTTAAATAAGATTTTTACGAAGGAATTTTCCATTTTGGAGAAGATTTTAGGGGTCAAAACCTTCTGGAAATCTCAGATATGAGATCTGGATTTCCAGAAGCTGATGAACTGGCCTCTAAAAGAAAATTTGAAAAGGGGTGTTTTACTCACCCAAAAAATAAAGTAAAAATATTTCTGGAAAGATATGTATGTTGGCTACAAAAAGTGTTTTTTAGTCAACACCAAATTCGAAGTTTATCCGTGTCCAAAAATTAAGACAATGGACTGGGGTCTTGGAAAATTGCTACTGGACAGCAACTTCTCAAGAAAGAAAACATGATTTTAAAGGGGGGTTTTTGCATCCATGCTTGTCCCCATTTCCCTAAGTTTTGGTTAGTGATCACTTGACATTTTAGTGGTGAATCAACTATACCAAACCATCCTTGGGGTACATTAGGACTAAGCACTTCATTTGCTCGGGAAGGGGAATTTTATCCTTTGAAATCAAGATTTGGTGCTTGAAAATGGTTTTTAGGGTTTTGAAAATGTGTTTTCTTTGCAAGAAAGTAAGAACACTTTGAACAAAATGTTGATCCTTGTAGAAGATCATCCATGGAGATGAACTTCCATGGTGATCTTCTTGGATCTAAGACAAGAAGATGAATGAACTACATTTTGTAGCTTGAAAATGCATGCATGGATGAGAGATTTAGGGTAAGAAGAGGGAGGTTATACCTATCTTCTTTGTGTTTTGTGTTTGAAGTCTTGGATGAAAGAGTGTTTAGGTTTGATTTGAGTGAGTGAAAGTTGGAAAGATTCAAGAGAAAAAGGTGACAATTCTTATATAATTCTCACTGTTTTCTCAAGTATTTTTGCCAAATGCTGTGAATTGTGTTCTTGTTCCTCCTTATTTTTGTGACTCGGAGGGCCCATTTATAGCCATCCGAAAATACAAAGTCATCCGCGCGGATAGGATCGGTGGCGTGCAACCGTTCATTAAATGCTGCTCCAAAGCTTTGGACATAAGGAATAAAATTCAAAAATACTAGCAGAAAAAGTTTTTCAACTTGTCAAGCTTGTGTTTTTTTCATTTCTTTTGCTTTTTTTAAGATTCCTTTGAAGGTTTATCTTTAAATAGCAATGCCCATTTTGCCCTCACTTTGTTAGAAAAGTTAGGATTGTTAGGAAATGTTAGAAATATTATAACTTTCGTTAATTTTCTAACGAAAATACTAACAAGCTCAAATTGGAGCACTTACAGCCAGGCAGCAACGGTCACGAGTTCATCTTAGTAGCCATCGACTACTTCACCAAATGGGTCGAAGCCAAGTCCTACAAGGTACTCACCTCCAAGAAGGTCGCGCATTTCCTCAAGGAAAACATCATCTACCGATACGGCATCCCAAATGAGGTCATATCAGACAACGGTTCACACTTCGAAGGGGAATTCGACGTACCATCGCCGAATTCAAGATCACACGCCACAAATCTTCTCCCTACCGGCCACAAACAAACGGCGCCGTGGAAGCAAAGAAACAAAACCCTCGAACGAATCATCCGAAAATGACCACCCAAGGACGAGATTGGCCCGAGAAGCCGCACCTTGCACTTTGGGGCTACCGCACATCGCCAATGTACCCACGGGAGAAACCCCATTCGCCCTGACATACGGGATGGAAGCAGTCCTTCCCATCGAACTGGAAATTCCCTCACTCCGAGTGCTATTGGAAAATGACATCAACGAAGTTGAATGGCTCCAAAGCCGACATGCCGAATTGGCTCTACTAGACGAGCGACGACTAAAGGCCATGGAACACGTCCGAGCCTATCAAAGCAGGATGGCTAGAGCTTTCGACAAGAAAGTCAAGTCCCGAGACATCAGGGAAGGCGACCTTGTACTCAAAGAAAAGCCTCCCACTCGCACCAACCCATTGGGAAAATGGGAACCCACATGGATCGGTCCTTTCGTGGTTCAAAAGATCTTCTCCGGAGGTGCCATGAAGCTGACAGACCTAGACGGCAATCCCTTCATGAATCCAGTCAACGGAAGCAAACTTCGCAGATACTTCGCCTAAAGAAGAACAAATGTGCATCTCTTGGCACTCCATGTAGTGTCGAACTACGCAGACCTGAGCCCTCTAGTCCGGGGGAACGTAGGCAACCTTAATTGGTCCGGTCTAAAAATACACAAAAAAGTCAAAAGTTTGAATGTCAATCAAGACCTCCATCAAGCTACGCACTTTTCAAGAACACGCCCCAACGTCACCTTGACCAAGTCAAACGACGGCGGCAACATCAAAAGACATCCGAGGGTCACTCAGCATCAAACGACTGACTCATGTCTGCTTCCAAGCCAGGGGCTTGTCTTTGCCTTCACGCGCTTCGAAAAAAAAAAGAGAGCTCGAGAAAGGGCTCACAAAAAAAATAAAAAAAGAGAGAGCTCGAGCAAAGGCTCACACAAAAAAAAAAGAGCTCGAGCAAGGGCTCACAAAAAAAAAAAGAAGAGCTCGAGCAAGGACTCACAAAAAAAAGGGCTCAAAGCAGAAGCTGCAAAATTGAGGTCAAGAGCCCAACGCCAACAAAGGGCAAGGAAGCTACGGAAATGATCGTCAAAAAAAACTTGTCAAGGGATCATCCAAACCCCTCAAACACAAAGCCCAAGCAAAAGGGGATTGCCGTCATGGCCTGCATCGCTTCACCCGCAAATGCAACAGAAAAGTTCAAAGATGGACGCCGACAAGGTGCACAAAAGAAACAAAGGAAAACAAGAGATCTTGCGTCTCGACAAAGCTTTAAAAGTAAATCACAAATCACTAACGGTTACAACATTTCTTGATGAGTTCAAGCACGGTCTACTCTCAAGTTCACAACATGCTAAAAGACAGCTTAATACATTTAACAAATAATGTGTTTACAATGCAATGAATGGATACCTAGGAGGTCATTCCGCGCCATCTGCGCTTGTCCCCTCGCCATTCTTCCCTCGTCCCCAGCGAGTCTTCTTTCGCTCAACGCGAACCAACTCTGCGTCTCTCAGTCCGAGATCAGGGGTCCTCCCCGTAGAGTCAAACAATCCAGTAGCTCTCAGGGCTTCATTCGCCCGTACTTCGGCTCGGATCTCCTCCTTGCGAGTCCCGTAAAGAGGACCTCTCCCCGCGCCTGGTCAACTCTAGTCTCGTAGTCAAACAAAGTGTCTCCCGTCACATCCCCGAGGGTCGACCAGGCTTCGGCACTCCTAAGGCAATAGCTACTACGGCAACCGGTCCCTGCATCGCTACACGCCCGCTCTCCAAAGCCACTTGGGATCGCCCAACACGCTGCTCATACTGTGCCGTGCACCGAGTCGTTAATACAAAGACTCTCCCGACGCCTAAGGAGCACCACAGGTGGGAAAGCGGAATACTTCCATACCCTCGTAAAATACAAGAAAGCATCTGGAGCCGCCATACAAAGAGGAGCTATCTCCGTAGTAGCAAGGTCATCCCACTCAACAAAGGCTCCTGCTTCATCCCAAACCGCCGGAAACAAGCGACGGAATATAGAAGGAGGACCAAGACAAACCTCGAACTCGACAACATAGGACCCTTCCCGAAAGACCCTCCTAGTCTCAATCCTCCAAGAAGGAACCCACCAACGGATCTCGATGCGTACTCAAGCCGTGCCATCCATCTCTCCCAAGCGGACCGATCCATATCCAACACAAGAGGTCGCCGAGCAAATGACCACGGGCAACGACGCCTGAGCCTCGTGCATGGCCTGAAGTCTCTCTCGCAGCCACAAGGTGAGCAAAGCGGGGCTTCCCCTCTCATGAACCGATCCCCTCGCCGCGACGGTCAATACCATGACCCATTTCCTCAAAGAACAAGCATAACAACCACTGCTTCTCGCAGACCTTGCTCCAAACTGCCCAAACACTGGCCAAAGCCATTTCCGACAAACATACACTACCCACAAACGCACTCTCAGCTCACTTGGCATGCACAAAAAAAAAAAATAATAGCAACAATTTCTAGGACAATTCCCGGGAATCACAAAAATGACATTACATCTTAAAATAAAATGTTGTTTGCCATGCAAATACGAGTGTTTTATTACAGGTACATCTAATGTCTGTTGCTAAAAGAAAAAAAAAGAGAAGATATGGAAAGAGGGAAAGCAAATGAACCCTAATCCGAATCCTCAGCATCATCCTCCTCACCAAGGTCCTCAAGAGAAAAGTCGGGCATCCCGGTGAACTCGCCCGTCACATCCTCGTCATCAGAGTACCGAGCCCCCTTCGGAGGCTGATACTCAAAGTAATCAGAAGGATCAAATCCGACGAAAGGATCGAAAAAAGAAGGCTCTGACGAACCCTCACCCTGTTCATCCTGCTGAGGAAAGAACTGGTAAAGGGTCTGCGGCCTCGGAGCTCCCGAAGACGTCCCGGCATCCATGCTATGCCGCCCCCGCGAAGGTCCCTCCTGCTGTGGCTCCGGCTCGGCTCTCGGTGGGGGAACATCCACAGAATGCCTCGAAGGCATCGGCTCGTACGCCGGCACACGCCGCGAAGACCGGCAAGACATCTTCGATGCCATCTTCTTCGCGAAAGACCGCATCGCCACATAACGGCGGGTCAGCATGTCAAAAGCCCTCCCCGGGACCTGCACAAGCAAGCAGCCAAAGAAACGCTCAGCAATACAGTCATACTCAACAACAAAAAGAGAAAAATACAGAAAGGATGCCAAGATGGAAAAGAGTAAGCACACTCACCGGCATATCAGATCCACGCAAAGAGGCAAAGCAGGAGCTCGCTCAGTGGACGGCATGCACGTACACCCTCCTCCTCGAGGAATCCCCACGAACGTACGTAATGTCCGGCCCAGGCACCGGAACCTCTGGGGGACCCTGCGGACCAGCCTCCCTCTCCCTCGCCAATAATTGTGGCGTCCTCAACTTCCTCCTCACGAAATCTCCATACTCCTCTCTATACAACACAAACTCATCGGCACTCACGCCGCCCAAATACCTCTCAAAATCCAACACATCCATATCACGGGAATCCAGCATCCCAAAAGGAGGGTCCCTCGGAGCCAAGGGAAGCATACCCGGCCATGCCGCTGTAAGACCCGCTCCCTGTGTACATGACGCCACAAGTCGTGCCCCGCAGCATCTTCCGCCGCACCGTCACAAGGGGAGCCCTCAAAGTCATCATCCTCATATCGAGCCCAAGGATCGTAACAAACCTCTCCCGGCTATCTCTCTCCAAATGCTCCCCGCACATCCCCGTAGGCGATGGTGAGCTTCCCCCGCCGGTCCTCCTCCTCCACGCCGGGGCCCACTCTAACATAGCGGGATACGCCGCTACATGCCCCCAGATCTCTATCCCACTAGAAGCACCGAAAGATCTCATAGAACCACACCTGTGACAAAAGCGTAAAAGGCTCAAGGTAAAAGAAAATGGAGAAACGACAAGTTGCTAAATCAAAAACAAAGAATGAACTCATACCTCCAAAGCAAAGTCAAAACAAGCCAAGGAACTGGCTACACCCCGCTAAACCGGTCCAAGGAGAAGTAGAGCTCGGCCGTGCCCGCCTCGCCCCAAGCAATATCACAAACTCTCTCCAAATCAATCAAGCTCTCCAAACAGAGCAAAAGGAGCCGTAGTTGAGTGGTTCGAGAACAAGGTCTCGAAAGCGCAAACCACAGAAGGAGCGCGCCGCCCGCTCCGCTCACTGCCTGCACCCGGACATAGGCCCCACATCGGGCCGTGATCCTCATCTCAACATCACTATACAACATGCCAAGACCCCGCGAGGAATAAAGCCCAAAGCAGCCTCGCCAAGACATCCTCGGCAATCATATATCTCGCCACCGCACCGGCCTCCTTTCAAGGAAAGCCCGTGATAGCAAAAAAAGTCCGTGGGCGTCACCGTCACCTCTCCCTGCCTCGATGGAAGGTGTGGGTGGTATCCCACCAATACTCGTAAAGGCCAAGGAAGACGCTCTTGTTCTTCCTCGTGTCGAAACCCCGCCAAGTTCTCCACGAACACGCCCAGCCAAGCGTAGACCAGCCTCCCGGGACTCGGCCTACCATCCACGTAAATATCAGCATCCGCCGCCACAACTCAACAACAAATTTCGAGCGATCCCCGAGTCTTCATCTTCTTGGCCTTCCCACCAAGAGCCCTCATCCCGCAGTAAACACAAAGAAAGGTACATCAGTAAAAGTACTTAATGCAAAATACCAAAAGAAAATCAAAGCACAAAAGACCGTTCCAACACGGCAAAGCACATATATCCCGTCACGAAACACGGCACATATTGCACATAATTTTTACATGCAACTCAAAACATGACATGCATTATACATAATTTTTTCTATACAAATTGGTCACAAAACACGGCACACACTGTACATATTTTCTCAACAAAGGGATCAAGCACTACACGACACATTTTCAAAAGACCCGTCACAAAACACGGCACATATTGCACATATTTTCCCCACAAAGTCCGTCACCAAAAACACGACACACATTGCATAACACATTTTCAAAAGAAAAGTCCGTCCCTACACGGCACATACTTTCAGACCAAACCCGTCACGAAACACGGCACATGTCACATTTTTTCTACGAAATTTGTCCCTACATGACAATTTTTCCCACATTGTACATACATAAATAGCATAAGGTACAAAACACCAAAACATGCATTTTCATAGAGAGACACTTTATTTTCACAAATAAAAGCTAATCTACACATTTCTGCACAAAATGCACATATTCACAATATTTACATGCTAATTTTCAAAAATTCGTCAAGAATTTCACAAAAGGCATGGCAAATAACAAAAGCCCCAAAATGCGAAAAACTAAAACCTAGTTCTAGCATTCAAAAAAAAAAATTTCGAGCAGGGAATCGAAACGGAACGGATTTCTTACCTCCCCGACGTTCCTAGAGCGACGATTGTGCACCTCCGGATTCGGATACAATACATCCGGGTTCTTCGAAGATGGAACAAAGGAGATCCAATTTCTTTGGAGCTCCATCCGTTGCTCGATCACTTCTTGACTGCGTTGTCGACGATTCCTTCGAGATCCTTCCGCCATGGCAAGCAATTCAAGCAAAAAATGGAGGATTTTGGTTAACAATGGAGGTTTTTCTCTCCTTCTCTCTCTCTGGTTCACGCACGGAAGAAGAAGAAATGGGGAAAGGCTCCAAAGATTTAACCCAGCCAAAACCTGGAACCGTAAAACCAACTTGGTTCGTACGGACCTCTTTGCATCCCAAAGTTGGTCCGTACGGACCTTCTTTCAAGGGAAGGCCAAATTACTTTCCCGCCCTTATAATCTTTGCCCCCGGCCGTCCTAAGGCCTATTTCAAGAAATTCTGGCAAGATGGTCCTTAACCCATCAATTCAACAACCGCCGTCAATGTAAGCCCTGACTTCGCCTACTCAACGGCAATTCAACAACCGGCCGCTGCCGTAAGCCCTGACTTCGCCTACTCAACGGCAATTCAACAACCGACCGTCGCTGTAAGCTCCTGACTTTGCCCACTCAACGGCAATTCAACCACCACCGTCAATGTAAGCCCTGACTTCGCCCACTCAACGGCAATTCAACCACCGACCGTCAATGTAAGCCCTGACCTTCGCCTACTCAACGGCAATTCAACCACCGGCCGTCAATGTAAGCCCGACCTCGCCCACTCAACGGCAATTCAACAACCGGCCGCCAATGTAAGCCCGGACTTCGCCTACTCAACGGCAATTCAACAACCGGCCGTCGCCAGTAAGCCCGGACTTTGCCCACTAACGGCAATTCAACCACCGGCCGGCAATGTAAGCCAGACTTCGCCCACTCAACGGCAATTCAACCACCGGCCATCAATGTAAGCCCGGACCTTCGCCTACTCAACGGCAATTCAACCACCGGCCGTCAATGTAAGCCCGGACTTCGCCCACTCAACGACAATTCAACCACCGGCCGTCAATGTAAGCCCGGACTTCGCCCACTCAATGGCAAAACAAGCGCAAGAAGGAGCCAACACCTCCCAAAGACAAATCTCAAGGCACAAAACGCCTCCAAAACGCTCAACGACAACGCAAGCACCGGCCATCAAAGTAAGCCCGAGCTCCTTCCCCAACAAGTCAAAAGGAAGTCGTACAAGACTACATATCCCCAGCACCAGCCGTCAATGTAAGCCCGGACTTCGTCCACTCAATGGCAAAACAAGCGCAAGAAGGAGCCAACACCTCCCAGCACAAATCTCAAGGCACAAGACGCCTCCAAAACGCTCATCAGCAACTCAAACATTGGCCATCAAAGTAAGCCCAAAGTCACTCTCTCAGCAGAAAAGGCCCCTACAAGGCCACGATAATCCCCAACGGATGAACATCGGCAGTCATCGTAAGTCCAACCTTCTCCCCAGCGGGCATAGCACGAGGCATCTGCACCTCTCGCAACCAAAGCTCAAGGCAGCCATGCCTCCACGACCACAGCCAGAAGACGATTCAAGTCCTCACGCATGGCACACCCGCAGCCAGAAGACGATTCAAGTCCTCACGCATGGCAAACCGCAGTCAAAAGACGACTCAAGTTTTCATACATGACACCACCATAGCCAGAAGACGATTCAAGTCCTCACGCATGGCAAACCGCAGTCAGAAGACGACTCAAGTTTTCATAAATGACACCACCATAGCCAGAAGACGATTCAAAGTCCTCACACATGGCACACCCACAGCCAGAAGACGATTCAAAGTCCTCACACATGGAAAACCGCAGCCAGAAGACGATTCAAAGTCCTCACGCATGGCAAACCGCAAATGTAAGACGATTCAAAGTCCTCACACATGGCAAACCGCAGCCCGAAGACGATTCAAAGTCCTCACGCATGGCAAACTGCAACCAGAAGACGACTCAAGCCTTCATACTATCTTCAGCCCGAAAGGCTTTAAATCACTCGGTCCGGAAGACCGTATAAACCACCCACATTACTATCTCCACTGAAGGCTTTAAATCACTCGGTCCTAAGACCGTATAAACCTTCCAAATCACTATCTTCGGCCCAGAAGGCCTTAAAACACCCGATTAGGAAAATCGTAAAATTTCCACCCCAGACACCACCACGTCCTCACAATTGACCTCGGCGGTCACCACATCTTAGACACCACCCCGTCCTTACCACCGACTCCTGCGGTCACATGATACTTCAAGGCACCATCACGCCCACATACACTCACAATTTCACGACCTCACGAACTACGATCAGGCTTGATTCCCGCCAGGGATACGTAGGAATCCTATCACAGGGTCCAGCCAATTGACCTAAGCGGTCACACAACAGGACACTGCCACGTCCTCCCACCGACCTCCACGGTCACTTCCTCTCCCAACGCGCGATCCAGATTAGGACCCTTATCTTATCAATGACCCCACTTCCTCCGAAAGTGACGTCGTCGAGGGGCTTCTGTAAGTACCCCAATCTGGATCACCCTCTGCCGAATACACAGGAAACACCGCAGACTCACAAACACAGTCTCGAAGACCTTTGGCACTCGAAACCCTCTCAAAACCCTCAACCAAACCAAGGGAGGGGCATTTCTGGGATAAAAAGGGACAAAAGGACCTTTTGGGAATTTTCAGGAAATTGGAAAAGCATAACTAGTCCGTACGGACCTCTTTGCTTTAATAATTACTGAATCCCCTTAAAGTCTACAATATTCCCTCAAATCCCGGAGAAAATGATTACCCTCATGCATGGTTGGTCCGTACGGACCTCTTTGCATGCCAAGATGGTCCGTACGGACCTCTTTGCATAGGGGACATCATAATTCCAGAATATTCACCATCATCACATATTCCCTCAAATCGAGGAAAACCAAAATTCTGGATAACCTGGGAGGTCCGTACGGACCTCTTTGCAAATTTTTCCTACTATAAATAGAGGGCTCCCCCTCCTTCATTTTTCACACCTCCCTCTTCTCTCTTCCTCCCTTAGCCTTCAGGCTCCCCCCCTAAGACCCTTCGGGGCAATCCCGGCCCCTTTCGGATCCTTCTGAGGCCTTCCGAGCCCCCTCGTGGTGCTTCAAAGCCTCCCCGAGCGCTCCCGCGCTGCCCCGAGGCACTCTCGAGGTACTCTGAGGCCCCTCGTGGTACTCCGAGGCCTTGCCTGGTCTTTCCCGAGGCATCCCGGCTCTTTCCGAGTCAAACCGGCGATCCCAAACCACGCCGAAACTCTGCCCGAGAGACTCCTGCCACCCCAACGCACGCCGAACCTCCGCCCGAGTGATCCCTGCGATCCCAACGCACGCCGAAACTCTGCCCGAACGCAGTCTACAATCTCAACTCACGCCGAAACTCTGTCCGCAGACAACCGGCCCCTCCCGAAGCAATCCCGGTCCGTGCCTAACATCATTCCATCCCCAAACACTATTCCCCAGCGGAAGACAGACACGAACCAACATTGGTAAGGCTTCCTTCCATTACTATTTCAATACATTTCAATACGCAGTGTACAATGTAGACATCCGACACAGCATGCATTTTTAAAAGCACACACACACAACATTTAAAGAATATTAGGGGTATCCGAAAGACTCATTTTTACGAGGAGACTCGGGTGAGCTCTAAGATTCTAATATTCTCTTCCCGAGGAGTCATCTGACCTCCGAACTCAAAATCTCATCACACAAAAACAGTTTATTATTATTTTTAAACTGATGCCCTTTTTCAATGTTTTGGGCTTAATAATAAAAACGGCGTGGCGACTCTACAAAGCAAAACACGGCGAGACACCTCCAACCGAAAACGCTGTAAAGCGGGAATAAAGCCAGATGCCGGGGCGCGAACGCGCTGCCTCTCGGATCCGGGCGAGCATTCCCCAAAACCGCGACGCGCGAATGTGAGATGCACGGGAGCTCGGATCCCGGGTAATTTCAGTAACAACGTTGAATCCGATAAGTGCATGGACATTAGACGTCATGGGCAAGCTTGACGTGTTAGTTCTTGCCCCAGTCGTTATGATGGGTGTAGACATTGCAGAAGTAGGATTGCTCATCTTGATTGGAATCTAAAAACCAAAGGTTCCTGCTGCAGACGGCGCCAAATTGTTTTGGACAAGTAAATTTATCTATCTAGGATGTCAAGCCAATAAATGGAATATAATTCTCAAGTCAAGATGAACATGAGGATGTAACGAGGAAAACCTTTGAACAATCGTTTGCCAGAAAAAACCTCGGGAGGCTTTAGGAAAAGCCTGTCTTAACCAAAAAAGGTAATGTTATTGAGCTTAGTAGTTTGTGAGTACAAAGTGCTGTATGAACGTAAAGTAGAGTGTGTAACGTGTGTACATGTGCATTTTAGACGACTTATATACTTGAAAAGATAACTGAAGTAACAACATGAATGTAATCCCACTTCATTCGCCTAGAATCTCGCCTTCTGTTGATGATTTTGAAGCCGTTACTCCTTGGTTGATATCAGGGTTGTTATGGCATCCTTTGATTGAGTCTTAAATGGTCATGGGGATAAATTATTCTTCCACAATTTCATTCCTAAAAAATAGGAAGTATACAACAAATAACTCAAGGCGTTAGTCCAAGACGTAATTTAAGACGTTACCTCAAGGTGGATGATCAAGACGTAGAACATGCTGAGTGAAATTTTTGGAGTGAAGCAGATAGTAAGAATATTTATGGATATCTGTTCATTGCTTTGTCCCTAAATAAAATTTCCTTCTTAATTGGCACATGTTGGTCCCAAAGGTGGCAACAAGGGTGAAAATACAGCTAGAGGGGGGGGGGGTGAATAGCTGTTACAAAATTTTCGCCCTCTTTTAAAAACTAAACCTCTTGCTTACAAAATCCTCTTGCAGTTGATAATAGACTGCAAGTGATGATGTAAAATGCACAGCGGAATAATAGAGTATAAAGCGGTTTGAAGAGGCGGTTTGTAAATGCAGTTTTGCTTGGCGGTTTTGGTAAGACCAATTTTACAAACACGTGGTTTTGACAATGTTTACTCCAAACACTATTTCACAATAAAGGATAACTATATAAAGATCAAACAGAGACAAATAATTAGCAAGCACAGAAAATATAAATGCAGTAAAGTACGAACAAGCTATTTGGAGTGGTTCAATCGATAAACGATCTTCGTCCACTACCAAGATGGTTAGTCTTGGATTTCTTAAGAGAGATTTTATATTGTGTATTGAGAGATTACAAAGTACAATAAAATCTTTTCTATGAAGAACAAATCCTAGACTATAACCAGTGTATCTCAAATGAATAAACTATGTGTTTAAACAAGTGAGGTGTGTGTGTGTTCAAGATCAAGGCTCTTTAAATCTGAGAGATGTAGAGCTCAATGATTCTTGAATGTGTTAAGGCTTGATTTCTGGGCTGGGGAATATTTCTTGAAGGTAGAAGATGAAGATTCAAAGGACTTATGAATTTCTGGGCAGAGCTTCAGCTTCTATGAACACAACACTTTTCAATTTTTCAAGCAATCTTCAAATGGTGAAGATTGAGGGTATTTATACCCAAGCATTTCAAATGTAGCCGTTGGACACAACTATTCAAGGACAGTACTTGATGCTTTCCCATTGGTCCACAATATCCACTTTTGTCCTTTGGAACAGCTGCTGCAGATAAAGCTGATCAGGCTCCAGCTGCAAGCAATGAGGTTAGGACACCTGTCACCTTTTCAAGATCCTTACAGATCTTTTCTGACATTGAATCACTTGACAAGATTTAGTGGTTGACTTTTGATATTGCTGACGTGGATTCCAACGGTTAAAAAATAGTTCACTTCAAGTCTTCAATCATTGGATACGGTCTGGTGTGGAGCGATTGATGATGTGCGGTTTGCTACACCAGGAGGTTGCATAGAGCGGTTTCAGATGAACTGCAAAGGTGCGGTTCATAAGCGGTTGGCACTGAGGTAGTTCATTGAGCAGAATCAAGGGAATCATACATGCGGTTGCATGTGCGGTTATGAGGGGTGGTTTGATACTGCTGAACTGCAACTCTCCAATCCAATGAGTCTTGTGCCAGTCTTTAAGCCTAAATTTAACCTATTCTATAAAATGGACTTAGCTAAAAAATTGAAGTCTAAGCTTCATTACATAGGGTCCTAAAGTCCTGAAAATAGACAGGAGGTTATGGTATCAATCAAATTTAATACAAAATAGGAGGGTTAAAACATGCATACCCAACAATCTCCCCCTATTTGATTGATGCCATTACCTACTATAACTAAAGCAAACATTGTACTTGGTAAAAACATGTCCATAAGAATTAACATGGTAATTCATGTCCCAAGTCAATGCACACACTTAGCTTAAGCTATAGATTTCTATACTATCTGAAAGATAAATCTTTACATTATGGAAAGTATAGAAATGCATTCAGTGCACTTAAAAATATGAGTTTAAGTTCAAAGTGCGGTTTAAACTGAATGTTTAAACATCAATTCAAAAGAGTGATTTTTTAAGTTAGAAAATATTTGAATGAGGTTTAAGACCATATGCGGTTTCATTGTTCTACAAACAAGCAGTTTGATATGAACAAAGTTTTGGAACCATGATGCAATTTCCATTAATTCCTAAGATGATTACAAGTACAGGAATGAAGGAAAATTACAAGGTTACAAAAACAAAAAGAAGTTGGACAGAAGAAAATACATGAAGTGCGGTCCAACAAAACAAAAAAAGGAGTTCAGCAAAAAGGAAAGAAATTACAATGAAGAGCGGTCCTAATGCTGACGCGGTTGATGATGATGCGGTTGATGGCGCTGCTGATCACGACGCTGGTCCACCTCTTGATTTGGCACTTGCGGTCCTGAAGGTCTAAAGGCTGAGCTTTCACCTCTGATAGTTCTTCTAAGGGCTCTGAGGTCTTCAGATTGTCTTCCTAAGGTGGTCTCAACTGCTCTAAGTGCGGCCACGGATTGAGCAATGGCCGAGCCTACAAAGATCAATCGATCCGATCGGTATTGGCAAAGAACACTCTCTTTGATCTCGTAGTAAATCCTTCAATGCAGGCCTTAAGAGAGTTGTAGAATGTGAAGATCTCATCCTTAATAGCTTCGGTTTGATTGGAGAGAGCATTTTTCAAGGGATCCAGATCAACAGATACATTCAGGGTGGATCTCAATTCCTTGAAGGAGTTGTCAAGCTTGAGATTGAATCCTGCCTTGAGGTTCTCAAATCTGAAAGAGATATCATCATCAAAGGTCTTTACCTGCTCCTTGAGACTGTCTCCCACTATGTTGAGATCAACATTAATTCTATCTTTTAGGGAGTCCAGGTTCAAAAGATCTTCAATTGCAGTCATCAAGAGCGGTTTGGGAAGGATCTACCGAGGTTGAGGCTTGTTGCGGTTGGGTTTCTTGAAGGGTCTTCATAAAAGATACGCCAAATACGAGTTGGTGGAAGAGACAAACTCATTAGAGAGGTTAGAGAGCATCTCTTGAAGTTGGGTCTTTGAAACAGCATCACCCATGGCTCTAAGTACTCCTCTGGATAAATCTTCTTTAAAGCCTTGAAAACACTCTGTAGCTGCAGTTTTTACGGTTTCAGCGGTCTGGGTTATTGAAGTGGTTTGAAGTGTGGAAAATCTCTCCCCCTTAATAGCATCAATCAATTGGGCTTTCATGATTGCCAGTTCAGTGGTTTGAGAGTCCACCTTGGAAAGAAGAGTGCGGTTGGAGGCTTCTAGGGATGAATTTGAGGCAGCCAGGGCAAGGTTAGATTCAGTCAACTTCAGCATATGCCCTTGGTTTACAACCAACTGTGATTGAATCAGTTGGAGGGTGGATAAAATCTGTAGGTAGTCAGAAGGAGCGGTTAGGATAGAAGTAAGTTGGGTAACTGAGGGAGGCGGTTGAGATTGGGTTGGAGGGGCAGTCTGAGACAAAGGATTTAGAAGGGTTTGGAAAAGGCGGGTACCGGCCGACAAGGAAAGGTGAAGCGGTTGAGGGAGGTAAAGGAAGTGTTTGGGGTAAAGTAGTTTGTGCGGTTGAGATTGGGATGGAAGGAATTGGTGCGGTTGGAGGAGGTTGAATGTTAGAAGTAGGGATTCCAGAAGTGATAGGGTTGGAATTTGAGGAGGAACTGGTATGGGAAGTATGGACTTCAACAGAGTTGGATTTCTGTTGAGGAGGTGAAGTTTCTGAAATGGGAGAGGTTTGAGGAGGTGGAGTAGGAACGCGGTTTGGAGAATTTTCAGGAGGAGGAGGAGGAGGTGAATTAACGTGGTTAGGGGAAGGGGTTCTATCGCGGTTTAGATTGGAAATGGAGATGGCTGGGGTGTGATGAGAATAAGGAGGTGATTGAGCGCGGTTTGAAGGAGGAGGGGAATTCGAGCGGTTGGAATGTTGAGGTGAGGGAGTTGGGGTTCTGTTTTGGCTAGAGGAGGAATGAGATTTGGAAGGAGATTTGGATGGTGAGTGTGAAGTGGAATGAGAAGATGAATGGGATGAAGGTGGAGAAGGAGTAGGTTGTTTGGCAACACGGTGAAGAAAACGCTTGGGGCCTTTGGTTGGGGTCCTTTTCAGGGCAATATACTTGACCCTCTTTGGCTTCTCCCCCTGAGCGGTTGCAGCTCTTTGTGGTTGAGGAGGAGAAGGCGGTCTTGGTGATAGAGTTTTGGCTAGTGAGGAATGATGAGAGTTGTTAGGAGATTGAGGTGGTGTTTGGATAAGAGTTTGGGTTTGGGGCGGTTTAGAAGGAGGCGGTTGGGGAATTGGTTCCTTGATTTTTCCTTTGACAGCACCCTTTTCAGCTCTTTTCTTATCAATTCTCTCAATCTCAAATTTCTATAGAAGGCGTATAATTCTTCATCATTCATCCCGCTAACTCAAATTTGGGTTTGCTTTGCCTTCTTAGCTCTAGCAATCAAGGGAGGAATAGTGGTATCCTCCTCTTCTTCTTCTTCTTCAAAAACTTCATCCTGAAGAGTCATCCTTTCCTTTTCCTTCCTTTGCTTTTTCTGACTGGGGCCTGCACCAGTTGAACCACGCGGTTGGGTAGGTGCGGTTCTGGTTGGCTTGGGGAGCGGTTCTGCAGGAGTCTTTCTCTTCCTTGATACCTTCTTCAAAGCCTTACCCAAAGCAGTTACTGCGGTTGCAGGAGTCATTTCCACAAAATGTTCCTTGGGTTGAAAGGTATCAGCATCATAGAGGGCTCTGTAGTCATCGTTGCCAAAAGAGAATCTGAAACTATGGCAAGCCTTGAGCCCAAAGGATTCTTCAACTCCCCAATGATAGCAAATATCAGGAGTGGTAGTTCTCATATCTTCCAAATGCTGGTAGTTGGCAAAGATGGCGGTCAACAATCTACCAAAAGGTCTCCATCTGGTATGCACATCCTTAGTCTTCAACTGATAGGCATCTATACTATTGGCAAGCTCTCTCATCAAAATCTTGGGCCAGTGGAGCTTCATACTGTTGTAGATGGCACAACAATACTGCCACTGGTGAGAGGTGAAGTTGTTGTGGTTCCCAGTCTTCCCACAAATAGACTTCCCTACAAGATAGCAAAGGTGGCTCATAAGTTCTCCAAAATCTCTTCTTGCTATCTTCTTGTAGTTGCCAGATAAGGAATCCAGGGTTCCAGTAAGGTTTGAGCAGGTAGCATCCTGAACCTCCTGGGACACTTCAACTGGAGCACCAGACACATGGAAGTCATAGGTGCTTCTGATATCCAAGTAATCAATGGAGACTTTGAATCCTTCTACAACTCCCACTAGGCTGGGGATCTTGGTTCCATCTGAAAGCTCAATCTCTCCACGCACTGCGGTTTGATAGAACTGGTCAATGAATAGAGGGATGGTGTAGGTTTGTTGTTTGTTGAACAAGGGAAGGATTCCTGAAGCTTGCATCTTCCTTATCATCTCCCTTCCAAGAGCATCGCATCATAGCTCGAGTTCATTTATCTCCCAACCTGGTAAAAAATACTTGGTATTCTACAAAGAAAACACACAAGTTAGAACAATTTAATAACATCACAGTTCACAAGCGGTTTGGTGCACACATGCGGTTGGCAATAGTGCGGTTTTGGAAATGATAATTTCCAAACCTCAAGGAAACTGTGAACACAGGTAGGAGAACAGATAGGAAAAAAATACAAAAGCATAATTACTTAGTACGTGGCATTGTAATCCAAAGTTATCCCACACTGCAAGCGGTGCTTAGAGAGAAAGTTCTTGGTTTCCAAATTTATATACTTTGTAATACTTAAGTATTTTTCTAGCATGCGGTTTCAAAAGATATATATAGATGCGGTTTTGAAAACATGGCATGTGGTTCTTAGAGAGCGGTTGAATGACCATAAAACACATGCGGTTTGAAACACAAGGATAGGCAGTTACAAGTGCGGTTTCAAAGTAGCATGCGGTTTACTATGAAGCGGTTCAAACATGCAAATCAAAATTCAAAATTTCCAAAAATTTTCTAAGTTATGAAAAACAAGATTGAAAATTAGGTCAAACCAAAACTTAAGAAATTTCTGAAAATGATGATGAACAGTCACATGAGTGCATGAAGAACACGAAGAACATTAAGAACAGAGATTTGATGAATGTTAACCAAAATGAACAAATAATATGTCAAAATGATCACATTGAGCAGTAGATCAATAATATAACAATAAAAATTACTACTTTACTCAGAATCACCCAGAAAAGGCAAAAATCAGAAAGTGGGTTTCGAAAATGAAAATTTCAAAAGTTCAAAATCAGTGTCCTAGATGTTCATTGATCATGAAATAAAGCATATAATCCTAATCTAGGCATGATTCCGAACATAACCCAACAAATTTCATGCAAAATGATCAAGAAATGAAGCATATATGAACAAAAATTAGGTTTTGGTGCTCGAAGCTTGACAGTGTTCATCAATGGCGAATTTAAGCAAATAAACATGTATGATTGCAGAAAAGTAATAAGATTAGAGTTCAGAAGTCATACCATGTCAAAGATTGGTTGTTTGGGTGCCATTGACTTGAAGAAAACTTAAAGATTTATGAATGTTTTGAAGGTTAGAGAGAGAAAGCGAGTTGGTAAACTGACACAGAGAAGGTACTTTTGCAGAGACGGCAGTTGAAAAAGTTTAAACAAAATGGAATGATTTCTATTTATAGGCACAGAGGAGGGTTAGGCAGCTGAAGGGACAGTATCAGGTAACACCCTTTCAGCTTCAACACATCATCCAATGACGGCTGACATGAAGGCCATTAAATGCTAATGTTCCCTTTGCATTAAATGCATTCAAATTTTAAAATTTCGTGGGAAAACATTTGCAAATAAACCCTTAAAGAAAAATAAGGACTGAAAAATAAATAAAATGAATTTGAACATGGTTTTTTTTTTTTTTTTTTTTTTTTTAAACATAAGCAAAAATTAGAAAATACTCCAAGTTGAAACGCGGTTGAGGTCCAAGCGGTTGAGCTGCAGCACGCGGTTGGAATGAAGCGGTTGGCTGCAGGGCGGTTGGACTATATGCGGTTTGGTACACGCGGTTCAACAAGATGACTTGAAACTATACTCAACACACAAGTTAGCAAATAAAAAGAATGGATTTATTTAAGTTCAAGCATACCCATTTCTCCTCTAAGGAATGAAAATCTCTTGGAGTCAAGAGCCTTGGTGAGGATATCAGCAATCTGGTTGTCTGTCCCCACATACTCTAAATGGATATTCCTCTTCTCCACATGGTCTTTGAGGAAATGATACTTGATATCAATATGCTTGGTCTTGGAATGCATGACAGGGTTGTTGGAGACTGAAATTGTTGAAGTGTTGTCGCACATGATAGGGCAATTTCCTTCATGGATTCCATAGTCTACCAACTGCTGCTTCATCCAAAAGATTTGACAGCAACAACTACCAGCAGCAATGTACTCAGCCTCTGTGGTTGACACTGAAACTGAAGCTTGCTTCTTGCTGGCCCAAGCAACTAGTCTATTCCCGAGGAAATGACAAGTACCACTAGTGCTTTTCCTGTCAATAGTACAAGCTGCATAATCTGCATCTGAATAACCTACAAGATCGAAGTTCGAATCTTTGGAATACCAAAGTCCAAGGTTAGTGGTTCCAGATAAATAGCGGATTATACGCTTGACTGCAATAAGATGTGCTTCTCTAGGATCTGCTTGGTAACGAGCAGATACACAGACACTAAACATAATATCGGGCCTACTAGCAGTTAAGTAAAGTAATGAGCCGATCATACCTCGATATAAAGTTTGATCAACTTTCTTACCTTTGAGATCTTTATCTAGCTTATTTCCAGTGGCCATAGGAGTATCATATGCTTTAGCATTTTCTAATCCAAACTTCTTTATCAACTCCTTGGTGTATTTGGCTTGACTAAGGAAAATACCTTCTTCGCATTGCTTGATTTGAAGCCCGAGGAAGAATGTTAATTCTCCCATCATGCTCATCTCAAACTTTCTTTTCATTAGCTTCTCGAAACGCTTACAAAGTAACTCATTAGTAGAACCAAAAATAATATCATCGACATAAATTTGAACAAGTAAAGTATGCTCATTATATTTGGCAATAAAAAGAGTTATATCAATTTTACCGCGTTTAAATCCTTTTTCTAGTAAAAATTTAGAAAGAGTCTCATACCATGCCCTTGGAGCTTGCTTAAGTCCATACAAAGCTTTCTGGAGTTTGTAGACATGATTGGGAAATTTAGAGTCTTCAAATCCAGGCGGTTGAGCAACATACACGGTCTCTTGCAGTTCACCGTTGAGGAAAGCACTCTTTACGTCCATTTTCGGTTGAGGTTCAGGTACGGTTTGAGAGGGTTCACCTGTTTCATTATGCTCAACAAAATCATCAGCAACATTTGGAGCCAAATGTGGCTCAAGGAGAGAATGCTCATCGAATGTAACATGGACAGACTCAACTATCTTTAAACTAGTTTTATTGAAAACACGAAAAGCTTTTGAATGTTTAGCATACCCAAGAAAAATACCTTCGTCGGCCTTGGCTTCGAATTTACCTATATTTTCTCTTCCGTTGTAGAGGACAAAGCATTTGCAGCCAAAGATCTTGAAGAATGCAATGTTGGGGGTTCTTCCTCGCCAAAGCTCATAGGGAGTCTTGTTATAGGTTTTTTTGATGAGGGAGCGGTTCTGAGTGAAGCATGCTGTATTGATTGCTTCAAATTTTTAAATACCGAGGCAGCTTGGCTTCGCATATCATTGTCTTTCCAAATTTCAATCAACGTCCTATTCTTCCTTTCCACAACCCCATTTTGTTGTGGAGCACCAGCTGCGGAGAAATTGTGATCAATCCCATGGTTATCACAATATTGACCAACACCGTTGTTCTTGAATTCTGTTCCATTATCTGATCGAACACTAACGATGTCATCTTCTTTTTGAGTTTGGAGCCATCTAAATAGTGCGGTGAGAATCTCGTAGCAATCATCTTTGGAAATCATCATCTCAACCCACGTATATCTTGAGTAATCATCCACCACCACTAAGGTATATCTATTTCCTCCAATGCTGGCAGTGGTTACGGGTCCAAAAAAATCTATGTGAAGCAGTTGTAAGCATCTTGAAGTTGATGGAGCGGTCTTGCTGGTGAAAGACGACGCGGACTGCTTACCAAGCTGGCATGCACTGCATTTCTCTGGATGGTGGTCAGCCACTTTGGGTAAACCACAAATGAGGTTTTCCCTACCAATCTTTGCAAGATACTTGAAGTTCAAGTGGCTCAACCTCTTGTGCCATAGCCAACTATTTTGGCTCACATTCTTAGCTACAAAACAGAGATTAGTAATACTACATGCAGAATCTAAATCAATAATATAAATATTACTCTTACGAATCCCTGTGAGTAGGGTAACGCCGGAAATGCTATCTTTGATAAAGCAGTTTGATGACGTGAAGTTGCAAAGCATTCCTTTGTCGCAGAATTGAGAAATTGAAAGGAGGTTGTGCTTGAGTCCTTCAACAAGAGAAACCTTCTCAATGGTTAGGTTTCCTCTCCTTATAACACCATATCCAATGGTCTTGCCTTTGTTGTTGTCACCAAAGGTTACAGACGGACCACTTGCTTCAATGACATCTTCTAGTAATGATCTATCTCCAGTCATATGTCTTGAGCATCCACTGTCAAGATACCATTCATTTTCCTTGGAGTGACCAGCCATTAAGCAGAGGACCTGACATGTAAACATTAAGAATGAGGTCCCCCTTTATTCCTCGGGTCCTCGGGTTAGCAACCCTTCACGACCCACACCTGTTTGACGAGAAGGAGGTTTACTCTTCCTGGCATTGGATGTGAACCGCAAAAGGCATTCTGCAGCCTTGTGACCTAAACCATCACACACAGAACATTTATAAAAGCTACAAGCATTATGAGGTTTTACTAACTCCTTACTATTCTTAGGAGTTGCATGCGGTTTGGGAGGAGCGGTTGTAGCTGTGACAAAGGGAACTGGCTTTAGTTTAACCACGTATTTTCTAGGAACGCTATTCCTATTTTTGAAGGCAGGAGGAGAGGTCGAAGAAGAGGCGCGGTCAGACCTGGAATTGCCAGAACCGCCTTTTCCACCAGAAGCGGTTGGAGCAGGGATACGACCAATTCCATAAGCCATTTCCTCTGAAGCTACACTCTCAGAATCCTTTGGCTTCATCTGAGAGTTCTTTCCATATTGCTTTCCCTTTGGGTAGACATAATTAATTTGTCCTCCTTTACCCTTGCCTTTAGCATGCTTCCCCTTAGGAATTTCTTTAGTTAGTTTCAAAGTTTCCTCATCCTTTTCACTAGAGGATGCACACTTCTCCTCTTCCTCAGATCCAAAACCTAGACCCTCCTTAATTCCAGGGGGGAACTTGGGAGTCCATGATTCGATCCTTGGTGGATTGAGACTTGAGCCATGAATCAATAATCTTTTGGAGATTGTTGATTTGGGTAACCAAGTCATCATTCCGGAGTTGAAGTGCAGCAACCTTAGTTTCAAGGGTGCGGTTTTGATCAGCAAGAGGAGTCATACTTCTGATTTTGTCCTTAAGATTTGAAATATTGGACTTCATCACAGCTTTCTCCGTCTTATACAGATTAAGTTCATCATGAGCTAAGCTTAAGGATTTCTTAAGATTAGAGAATTGATGGATCACCACTTCTGCTTCTTTGAACATCCTTTCATGTTCCATGGGAGAAACCTCTTCCACCACCTTTTTCAAAATTTTCTTTGGAATTGCTTTTGAAGGTGGAGCATTTTTAAATGAGAAAATGGGACGTGAATACGAGTAATTTCCTATCTTAACGCTAGGAGTAAGTTTGATATCATCATCCAATTTATAATTTGGATGTTTTGTGAAAACCTCTTCTTCTTCCATATCTTGCAACTGGTTTGAATCAGAATCTGAATCATTGGAAGCATCTGCAATTAAGTAGAGATTAACCTCTTTGGTTTCATCATCACTTCCATCATCAGAATCCGTTTCAATCAAAGTTGCCAATTCCTTGGAATTTTCTTCTTCCTCAGCAACCATTCCCTTGCGACGAGAAAATTTCGCAGGAGAGATTTTATTTTTCATGTATTCGTATTTGGGCTGTGGACACTCAGATGCAAAGTGACCAGGTTTTCTACAGTTGTAGCAAACTAGATCACTCTTTTTCTTTGTATCTCCAGCCTTAGAAAACGTTGCAGGAGGTTTGCCTTTTGAAAAAGTTTTTGTGAAAGGTTTTGAGGATTTTCTAAATTTTTGAAATCTTTTCACAAACATGGAAAAATCATCATCATCCATCTCAATGAGTGATGAGGTTGATATGGAAGGATCAGCAGTTTGATTGGATGTAGATGGTTTCTCCTCTTGTTCCACTACGGACATGGAAAGCGATTTGTTTTTCCCTTCAATCTCTTCAATATGATTTAATTTTAATTCATAGACTCTAAGATTGGCGTACAAGTTACTTAACGACCAAGTACCCAAAACTTTGGAGTCTTCTAAAGAGGTAGCCTTATTTACCCATTTAGAACCTAAAGCAGATAGGAAAGTCATATTGATTTCCTTATCGGTTAAAGTTTTGCCAAGAGATCTACAAGCATTAACTACCTCAACATAGCGGTCGTAGGTTTGACGCAAGGTTTCGTTGGATTTTCTGTTGAAGTTATTGTAGGATCTTTCAACAGCATATAATTTTCTTTCCTTGCATTCATCATCACCTTCGAGGTAGCTCTCTATGGCATCCCACATCTGCTTTGCAATTTTGAGGTACATCACTTTCTGTAGGGTTGATACGGGGAGGGTTCCAGAAATGATGTGCCTTGCCTTGCTGTCTAAGGCAACTAATCTCTTCTCTTCATCTAACCACTCATCTTTTGGCTTTTTGACCTCTGGAGTTTCTCTATTGGTGGTTGCATCAGTGTTGGCCTTCATCGGAATTAACGGGCCATTGATCACGCACTCCACCAGCATCTCATCAATTGTTTCCAAGTGAATGAGCATTCTGCACTTCCAGATATCAAAGTGGTCTTCGTCCAAGATTGGAAAGTGTGAATAGTTAACAGTAGTCATTGTCTTTGAGGTTGCCATAACGAATCGGCACACAAGCTGTTAAGCTTGAAAAACAGTGGTTTTAAAAATGTGTTACGCTCTGATACCACTTGTTGGTCCCAAAGGTGGCAACAAGGGTGAAAATACAGCTAGAGGGGGGGGGTGAATAGCTATTACAAATTTTTCGCCCTCTTTTAAAAACTAAACCTCTTGCTTACAAAATCCTCTTGCAGTTGATAATAGACTGCAAGTGATGATGTAAAATGCACAGCGGAATAATAGAGTATAAAGCGGTTTGAAGAGGTGGTTTGTAAATGCGGTTTTGCTTGGCGGTTTTGGTAAGAGCAATTTTACAAACACGTGGTTTTGACAATGTTTACTTCAAACACTATTTCATAATAAAGGATAACTATATAAAGATCAAACAGAGATAGAGATAAATAATTAGCAAGCACAGAAAATATAAATGCAGTAAAGTACGAACAAGCTATTTGGAGTGGTTCAATCGATAAACGATCTACGTCCACTACCAAGATGGTTAGTCTTGGATTTCTTAAGAGAGATTTTATATTGAGTATTGAGAGATTAAAAAGTATAATAAAATCTTTTCTATGAAGAACAAATCCTAGACTATAACCAGTGTATCTCAAATGAATAAACTATGTGTTTAAACAAGTGAGGTGTGTGTGTGTGTTCAAGATCAAGGCTCTTTAAATCTGAGAGATGTAGAGCACAATGATTCTTGAATGTGTTAAGGCTTGATTTCTGGGCTGGAGAATATTTCTTGAAGGTAGAAGATGAAGATTCAAAGGACTTATGAATTTCTGGGCAGAGCTTCAGCTTTTATGAACACAACACTTTTCAATTTTTCAAGCAATCTTCAAATGGTGAAGATTGAGGGTATTTATACCCAAGCATTTCAAATGTAGCCGTTGGACACAGCTGTTCAAGGACAGTACTTGATGCTTTCCCATTGGTCCACAATATCTACTTTTGTCCTTTGGAACAACTGCTGCAGATAAAGCCGATCGTGCCCACCGCAAGCAATGAGGTTAGGACACCTGTCACCTTTTCAAGATCCTTGCAGATCTTTTCTGACATTGAATCACGTGACAAGATTTAGTGGTTGACTTTTGATATTGCTGACGTGGATTCCAACGGTTAAAAAATGGTTCACTTCAAGTCTTCAATCATTGGATGCGGTCTGGTGTGGAGCGGTTGATGATGTGCGGTTTGCTACACCAGGAGGTTGCACAGAGCGGTTGCAGATGAACTGCAAAGGTGCGGTTCATAAGCGGTTGGCACTGAGGTAGTTCATTGAGCAGAATCAAGGGAATCATACATGCGGTTGCATGTGCGGTTATGAGGGGCGGTTTAATACTGCTGAATTGCAACTCTCCAATCCAATGACTCTTGTGCCAGTCTTTATGAAAAGCCTACCTTAACCAAAATATACTTTTTATTGATCCTAGTATTTCGAGTACAAAGTGTAGAGGGAGTGTGGTGTAATGTGTATACAGGTGCTTTCTATTTTTCTTATATAATACTTGGGATGTAACGGAAATAACAACATAATTGGCATCCATATTTCTTCGCCTAGAATCTTGCCTTTTGTTGATGATGGCAACCGTTTTGCCTTTGTTTGAAACTATGGCTGTTATAAGGATCATGTCATCTCTTGACTGGATCTTCAAGCAGTTGTGAGGGTACGGAGTTACTATTTGACCAAAATTTTTTATGCATGACTTTGTTCCTGAAAAGTAGGAAAGATATACAACAAACAATTTCCACAAGACGTTAGTTCAAGGTGTAATTTCCAGACGTTACCTTAAGGTGTATGATCAAGATGTAAAACATGCTGAGTGGATTTTTTCACCCCAAACAATTGCCCCCAAAATATTTGGATTTCCAAGTGGGATATGGAAAGCCTAATATTTTGCCAAGTGTTGATTCAATTCCACGTTTTTACTGAGGTGGCGGGTTTAGGCGGTTAATAGGCAGTCGTAGAGTTGTAATGGGCCTAGAGGTCTATATCTGCCTTCCTTTTGAATACCTCTTGTACGGTTTTAAAAAGAGAAATAAATCCTTCCAAATCCCTCCCAAGTCCGGCATTTCAAATCTTCCTTATATTCCGATAAGTTTTCTTTTATTTTGTTGCAAAGCTTTTCCTGAATGACGTGGTCCTCATCAATATTTACCCAAATCCGGCCTACAGACTACAAGTCCTCCGCATAACCTTCTGAAAGCTTCCTCACTAAGTATTTTTATGGGAAATAAATCGTCAATTTGCCCGGATAGTGCACTCGCATTCCATATTTTTGCTAACGTATATGATATTTAGCTTTGCAGTGACTTGTTCTAAATCAGGGTCTGCAGCAAGTGATCGTGTGGCTAAGTATAAAAATAAGACGAAGATGAAGAAAGTCTGCCTCTGAAGCCTAATTTGGGGATGGATGATAAGGCGGTGTTGAAAAGAAAGAGAAGTAAACAAGTAGAGGAGGCAACACCACGTGAAGAGGAGTTAGCGAATAAGGTAATATGTTTACTTTTATATTGTATATCCTTCCTTGTTCTGATCAAATGATGTTTCCCTCAATGATAGGTTGTAGTTGTTGCTAAGATGATGGCCAACGAAATCAAGTTGTGAAAAGGAAAGGCTGATACTTTACTTATGGATAGGAAGGAGTATGAGGAAGATTTAAAGGCAGCTTTCAAGATGTTGAAAGAGAAGAATGCTGAGATAAAGGCAAAGGACAACGAGATTCAAAATGGGTATTCAGAGTAGCTAAAGCTGGTATGAGACATGCTAAAGAGGTGGAGATTCTCCGTCATGACATGGTGACTGAGGTCGCGAAATCAGTTTTTTGAGGCTAGGATTGAGATGATCAAAAAATTTCAAGCTGGCAAGCACCTAAGCTGGAACCTGGAGGAGGAGTATGCAGCCTTAAGAAGGGTTGCGAGTGAAAAATTGGGTGAAGTCAACTCTCAAGCTCGAGATGCAGAAGAAGTTGAATAAGTTGGAGATAACCAAGATGATGAAATAGAATAGGTATCCTTAAAGGATTTTTCTTTTAAAACAATTTATTTAAGATGAGGGTGTGTCCTCAGAACAAGTTTTTGTATGTAATGGACTCATAAGAGTCGTTACATTTCTTTTGAAGATGTTGGGTTGGTTCAACATCTTAGGTTCGTAGGCTGTTTTAGAACTTTCTTCATGTTTATGGTATTTCCAAGCTTGGTAATGCTTGGGTTGTTGATTTACTTTATAATGAGCTTCTTTTTAAGATCGATGGTAACATGAAAAAATGTTACAACCAAATGATCTTGGGTAACATGTAAATGTTATAACTAGTTTTGAAAAGATAACATGCAACGATGTTATTGACCAATTTGTAAAGATAACTTGCAACGATGTTATTTAACCAATTTGTAATGATAACTGTTTTGGTCAAATTCAAGCAATTCAACTTCCAAGGGGAAAATTGGGTACAATGGAATAGAATAACGTAAATTCAAGATGTAGGGACAAGATATTTAACTAGGAAAGCCCTTGAACAACTTGTTCGCCGGCAAAAAACCTCGGAACAATGGAATTTTATTAGTATCGTGGTGATGGAGAGCCAATTGAAGTGTAAGTACAAAGAATGTTCATAAAAAGCGTACGTGTGTGTGTATACACGTGTTTGCTATTTAAATACAAATGGTGATAACGGTAGCAACTAAGTAAATGCAATCCCTCAACATGCACCTGGAATCTCGCAGGAGGTTAATGACGATGTCAACATATCCGTTGATGAATGAATGTTGTTGAAATATATATTTGACTTCATCTATAAAGCTTGCAGAACTCCAGAAAATGGTTCCTACAATGTCGTCATTCAGTAATTTTGGACAAAGTGGATAGTCCATCATGTTATACTACAAAGTTGTTACCACAGGATGAGATATCAAGATGTAACATGTTGCTGTATATTTTCAACCCCGAACAATTGCCCCTGAATTTTTGGAATATCCAAAGGTATAAATTTGAATTTCAAAAATTCTATCTCTAACCGCCTGCTTGCTGAACTTGGAAGGCGAAATGTTCTGCTTGGTTCATGAATGGTTTAAGGCTTAAATTGAGGTAGGGATTAGCATAGAATCTGTAAATAAGGATGTTGGAAGATAATTCTTTTATATAAGGGATGATAACTTGATCGGTTGATATATGTTGGAGATTCCTTCGAAGAACTTCGGTTTGTTGAAATATTTTGAGGGATAAGATATCATTTGGTAAGTTCCTTTTGACGTTAGATCTGGGCTTCTTACCTGTGTCAGGATGTTTACTTTTTTTTTTTCAGCCATCCGCTCAAAGCCTAGGTTTGCAGCGAAGGACTTAATTGCTAAGTACAAGGGAAAGGCGAAGGATGTGGTTCCAATATCTAGATTGGAATTTGGGAGTACATCGGGAGTAAAGAGAAAAAGACATGGGAGAACAGATGTAGAAGAAGAAGGTATTCCCAACGAGGATGTACTAGAGACCAAGGTAGAATATATCTTTCCTCTTCGATTTTCAAACTTGTATCTTGTTTTGATAAAAATATTTGACTCAGGTAATAACTGCGATTAAGATGATGGTTAACGAGATCAAGTGGTGGAGGGATAAAGTTGTCACTTCAACCAGGGAGAGAAAGGAATATGAGCCAGACCACAAAGTAGCTTTTGACATGTTGAAAGCAGAGGAGGAAGAGATGGAAGAAGTTAGAAAGAAACATGTTCAAGAGATGGAAAACCTTCGTGATAAACTAGTGGCTGAAGCTGCTAAATCCATTTTTGATGCGAGAATCAAGATGATCAGAGAATATCAAGCTGGTTAACACTCTGCTTGGAACTTGGAGGAGGATTATGCTGCTTTAAAAAGGATTGTTCGTGAAAGGCCTTGTGAGGTGGCTTCTAGGGATGTGGATAGGTTGGAGTAGGTTGGTGAAACTCAGGAAGGAAAGAGAATGGATAAAGGCAAGGATGTTGCTCTTAATTGAAGAGGTCTTTCTTTGCTTTCGATTATTGGATATTTCCTCTTTTAGAATGTGAGATGTTACCTGTGTCTGCTTGGACATTTGATGAAGTTTCTTTTACGTTTCAAAAATAGTATGCCAATAAATGAAAAAGACGTTTAGCTTTTCATTATGATGTCCGTTTTGGTAACATGTTTATGTCGCAACCAATGATTTCAACTTAGATTCATAATCTTAACTAAGGGCAAGAAGGTAATCAACATGTACTTGACACATTGGCCCACAAACACCTTAGCTAAACATGAAAAACGTGCGCCCAGGCGAAGGTGTCAATAACCTTGACATCTTGAGAAAGGTAAAAGACCTTTGAACCTTTTTAGAAGGAGTGTACCTTTTCCTTTAGGGATACATTATTGAATAGGCTTAAATTTGGCTCAGAAAACTATGATTAAAAAACGTTGTGTAGAGAGAGAGAGAGAGAGAGAGAGAGAGAGAGTTACCAATTTTTGATATGTTTGAACATCTTAACATATCTTTTGTTTTAGTTGATCTGAGTTGTATAAGTCGCTGGTGTCGTCTCATCTTGCAAAACAGAAATAGGTTAGGGTGGGTGTTAGCTTAGCTAACACCCCTCCGATGCTTAAGTCAGTAGGAGTTTGAGATATATAATTTAAATTGAAAGAACAAAAATAAAGTAAAATGAATCATATCGGATCCTTGGAATGAAGATTGATAAGTTTACAACTTACATGAAGTACAATTTAAGGTAGACCGCATACCAATTTCTTGGAACTCTTATACCGTCTAGGGTTGACAAGCTGTATGCTTCTTTTCCAGCTTCTGCATCAATTAGGTAAGGACCTTCCCACTTGGCCACAAATTTGCCCGCATTAGGTTCCCTCATGTTCTGAAATACCTTTCTTCGGACCATGTCTCCAGCTTGTAATCTCCTGACGCGAACATTCTTGTTATACGACCTGGCTATCCTCTGCTGGTAGGCAGCCATCCTGACTTTAGCCATATTTCTGAGCTCATCAATAGTGTCTAGGTCCCTTGAGAGAATAAGTTAATTTTCTTCTGGGGTTGTAAGTCATATCTGTCTTCTGGGGTTGTAAGCCATATCTAGCTATAGGGATTAAGAATTCCACTAGGAGAACAACTTCGGTACCGAATACCAGGGAATATAGTGTCTGCCCAGTCACACTTTTTGGAGTGGTTCTGTTAGCCCAGAGTAACAAGGGTAGTTCTTCGGCCCATCTTCCCTTTTTCTGATCAAGTGGCTTCTTCAAGTTGTTCATTATCAACTTGTTTCTGGATCCAGCCTGTCCATTTGCTTGAGGATGCACGGGTGTAGACATTATCAGTTTAATTCCCCATCTTATGCAGAAATCTTGTGTCTTTTTGCTAATAAATTGGGAGCCATTGTCATATATGATTTCGGATGGGACTCCAAACCTACTGATGATGTTTCTTTTATGAATGAGATTACTTCTCTGTCTCTGATCTGTACGAAAGATTCGGCTTCAATCCATTTTGAGAAGTAGTTCGTCATGGCCAACATGAACACTTTCCCTCCAGGTGCCCATGGGAGCTTACCTACTATGTCCATTCCCCACTGCATGAAGGACCAAGGAGACAAGATGGGATGCATTGGTTCAGCAGGTTGATGCAGGATGTTGCTGTGTTTCTGGCATGCGTCACATTTTTAGACGTAGTTGATTGCATCTTGCTGCATGGTTGGCCAATAGTAACCTGTTATTAATGCCTTAGTAGATAATGATTTTCCCCCAGCGTGGTTGCCACATTCACCATCGTGCAACTCCCTCAGAACTTCTTCGGCTTGTTCCAGTTCTAGGCATCTCAAGTAGACACCTGTAAAGGATTTTCTGAACAAGGCATTATTTATCAAAACAAATTGTGATACCTTTATTCTAAAAGACCGTGGACTTTTCACGTCAACCGAGATTGTGCCGTCTTGCAAGTACTAAATTATGGGTAGCATCCAGGGTATCGAATTGCTGATAGGGGTGATCATGGCCCCAAGTTGCTCACTGACTTGGCATGTTTCAGGTTGGTCTATTGCAGGATACATGACGTGGATAATTGGGATAGTATTATTTAACATGCTTCTGCAACTTGACCCCAGATTGGCCAGGGCATCTGCTTCAGTATTTTCTTCTCACGGGATCTGCTCGAAGATGAAGTCTTCAAACTGTCCAGCTAATGCCTTAACATGCTGGAGATAACTCGTTGCCTTGAACTCACAAGCCATAGCTTGAGGAATGAGGTCTACTTGAGGAGACTTTAGGACGATTCCCAAACCTGTGCCCCTACCGTTTGAATCCCCATCCGTGTACAGCGTCCAGTATCTAGGTGAGTCGAGACCTTCAAGTTGTTGGACTTCAAGCTCAACTTCGGGCTGCAAACTGGGGCTGAAGTTTGCTACAAAGTCTGCCAAAGCTTGTGACTTGATGGCAGTCCTTGCTTCATATTGTATGTCATAAGTACTGAGTTGTACTGACCATTTAGCCATCCTACCTGACATCTCAGGTTTTCTCATCATGCTTCTGATAGGATAGTTAGTCTTGACGATAATAACATGGGTCTCAAAGTAATGGCATAATTTTATAGAAGCAGTGATTAAAGCAAGTATTAATTTTTCAAGATGAGAATACCTAGTTTCAGCATCAAGTAGAGACTTACTTACATAGTCCACTGGAACAATTTGTTCTTTCGGAGCACCTCGTAGAACAACCTGCATTTGTCAGAAGACTTAGAGATGAACGGGTTAAGGGCTGCTACCCTGCCTGTAAGCCGTTATACGTCTTTAACGGTTCTAGGTGACTCCAGCTTGATAATAGCTTTAATCTGTTCAGGACTTGCTTCAATGCCCCTCTTGGTCACCATATAACTGAGGAATTTGCCTGCCTTTACTCCAAAGTGGCACTTCGATGGATTGAACTTCATGTTGAAAGCTTCCAAGATGTCGAACGCTTCACTTAGATGTTCAACATGATCTTCAATGTGTTTCGCCTTTACTACCATGTCGTCGATATAGACTTCCATGGTCTTTCCAAGCTGATCTTTAAACATCTTGTTTACCAACCTTTGATAAGTCGCACCTGCATTTTTTAGTCCGAATGGCATGGCAATATAATAGTATATACCTTTGGGAGTGATAAAAGCAGTGTCCTCTTGATCTGAAGGTTCCATTTGGATCTGTTGATATCCTGAAGAGGCATCCATGAAAGTCAGGATGTCGTGACCAGCCGTGGCGACCACAAGAGAATCGATATGAGGTAAAGGGAAGGGATTGTTAGGACATGCTCAGTTTAGGTCTGTGAAATCCATACATACCCTCCATTTATCGTTCTTCTTTTCAAAAACTACCACATTGGCCAACCACCTGCGGTAATCAACTTCCCTAATCATCATGACCTTCAATAGCCATACAACTTCTTCCTTTATAATCTGGTTCCATTCATGAGCGAACTTCCTTCTCTTCTGATGGACGGGTTTGACGTTAGGATAAACATTCAACTTGTGGGTAATGATATATTTGCTAATCCCTGTCATGTTCTCGTGTTTCCAGGCGAAACAACTAGCTCTGGCCTTCAAGAACTCTATTATACTATCCTCAACTTCATGAGGGATATCAGCCCCCAATAATATCTTGACATCAGGCTTGGAAGGGTTCAGCTGAACTTCTTTAATGTCACTTTCACCCATTTCAAGGCATCCCGTGCCTTTTTCTTTAATTGCTATGCCTGCCTGGGGTGCTTGTTGCTTTCATTGAAACCTTGTAACATTCCTTTGCTGTCTGCTGATCTCCTTTCACCTTGATAACCCCCCAACGTGTGGGCAACTTGATACATTGGTGGTATGTTGATGGTACGACCTTCATGTCAGTGAATCCGTGGTCTCCCTGCATGATGTTGTAAGATGACTTGCATTCGATGACGCAAAATTTCTCCATAGAGTTTACTCCTTCCATATAAATGGGCAACTTGATTTCCCCATAGGTATGTTTGGTTTCTCCACTTAACCCAACTAGAACGGATGAACTTCTAGTAACATGATCGAGCGGGATGTCCATACTCGCCAAACTGTCAGTGGTCACTATGTTGACAAAGCTTCCATTGTCAATCAAGATGCGTTTCACCAAGTAGTTAGCTACTTGTAGAGTTACAACAAGTGCACCATGATGTGGGTCCAAGATGTCAACCTTGTCATCTTCATCGAATGTGATTTCTTGGGTGCCCTCCTTCACTGACGGTCTTGATGGGAGGTTCAACCTGTCTTCCTTTGACTCAGAAGCGTGGTGCTTAGCAGCCGAGTAGGAAGTACCGCATATGTCTGATCCTCTACTAATCATGTTAACTACCTTGGATGGAACTGGAGGAGTTGGTGGATTCTCAGTCTGCTGCTCCTGGTTGTCATTTCGTCCACGCCTTTTGCCGAGTAGATCCTTGAGAAACCCCTTAGATAAGAGGTAGCTGATTTCCTTCCGTAAGGCAATGCAATTCTCGTTGGTATGCCAAAAGTCTTCATGGTAGGCACACCATTTGGACTTATCCTTCCAACCGGAAGGCTTGTCAGATTTCTTCGGCAACCTTTCTTTTTCACCCAGGTTGTCCATGGCGTGTATAACTCCTGCAATATCAACAGAGAAACAATAGTCATCTATTTTTGGATAGTGTAATTAATCCTCATCACCATTATCATTAATAATATTGACATTAGAATGGTCAAGTTTAGAGTAGGGTTTGCCCCTATTGGATTTAGAATGAGAGGTTTCCATCTAGCCACCCGAATGCTCAGGAGTGACGGTCCTCTTGGCTGCTTTCTCTTGCATCAGCTTATCTTCTTCCAACCTGATGAATTTTATAGCCCTGGTTCTGACTTCTTCCAGTCTCCTAGAAGGAGTCATTACTAGCTCCTCGTAATAAGGGGAATATTTCTTAAGCCCCATCCTGAAGGCGTCTGTTGTAGTAGACATATCCATGTTGGGGATATCAACAACTTCTTTATTAAATCTGCTCAAGTAGTCCTTCCAGGATTCATCAGGTTGCTGGACTATCCTATATAGATCACTAGTTAGTTTATCAAAGACCCTGTTGCAAGAAAATTGGTTAGTGAACATATTGATAAGTTGAGCATAAGATCCAATAGAGCCTAGAGGCTGGTTGATGAGCCATCGTAAGGCTGCCCCGGTCAAGGTGGAACCGAAGCCTCTACATAGGCAGGCTTCCTTGAATTGCAAAGGGATGTGTATCACGTCCATCTTTTCCTGGTACAAGGCAATGTGCTCCAATGGATCGGTCGTCCCATCATACTGCTTCATATGAGGAACGGTGAACTTTTTTGTTATCACCATGTTGGCAATGGCTGGGCTGAAGCGTGACTCATTATAACATGTTGGAGAAGCTTGATGGTATGGCAGGGTAATCCCAGGCACGTTCATCACCATCTGCCTTAATTCCTGCAACTGCCTATTCACTGTATTTCCTGCAATAGGGGTAACAGCAGCGTAAAAGGTATTAAAATCAACATGAGGGCTAACACTCCCTGCTGGTCCTTGAATAGGTGTTGCAAATGTCGCTGCGGTGGACTGGCCAGCTTCAGGATTGGTGACCACACTATCCGTGGCACTAACCATTGGTATGAATCCTACATTATCGGTCAACATTCCCGTATCCCTGTCGAAGCCGAGCCTCCTTGGTTGGATGGGGGAGAAAATGTTGGAGCCCATGTTGGGGCCTGCACTCTGGAACCCAGGCGGTACATCTTGGTGCATTTTGGATGACCCAGATTGGAGAGCGGATACTTCACGTTGCAACCTGGTAACATTGTTCATTAGCATGGTGGAAGTATCGGTCTGCAGCATCACCTGGCGTCTCAACTCGGCCATTGTATCCGTCAACATGGATAGGCCATTGTAGGCATATCTAAGGATCCCCCCTGACCATGGATTGTGCTGGAGGTGGGACCAACATTTTGGCCTAATGTCGCCATTCCAGTGGTGGCTCCTACTGAAGTCGTAGTGACATTTCGGTAGACATCTTGAGTATTTTCAGTTAATCAAAAGACCAATGATTCCCACAGACGGCGCCAAACTATTTTGGTCAAATTCAAGCAATTCAACTTTCAAGGGGAAAATTGGGTACAATGGAATAGAATAACGTAAATTCAAGATGTAGGGATAAGATATTTAATGAGGAAAGCCCTTGAACAACTTGTTCTCCGGTATAAAACCTCGGAACAATGGAATTTTATTAGTATCGTGGTGATGGAGAGCCAATTGAAGTGTAAGTACAAAGAATGTTCGTAAAAATCGTACCTGTGTGTGTGTATACATGTGTTTGATATTTAAATACAAATGGTGATAACGGTAGAAACTAAGTAAATGCAATTCCTCAACATGCACATGGAATCTCGCAGGAGGTTAATGACGATGTCAACATATCCGTTGCTGAATGAATGTTGTTGAAGACTATATTTGACTTGGTCTATAACGCTTGCAGAACTCCAGAAAACGGATCCTACAATGTCGCCATTCAGTAATTCTGGACAAAGCGGATAGTCCATCAAGTTTTACTGCCAAGTTGTTACCATAGGATGAGATATCAAGATGTAACATGTTGCTGTAGATTTTCAACCCCGAATAATAACATGCAACGATGTTATTTAACCAATTTGTAGTGATAACATGCAATGATGTTATTTAACCAATTTGTAATGATAACATGCAACGATGTTATAACCAGGGTGTAAAGATAACATGTAACTGTGTTATAACCGGGTGACATGCAGGAATGTCGTAATCAATTGATCTCTTGGTAACATTTATAATGTCACAATCCTTTGTTCACGACTTGTTTTAAACATGGAAGAATTAATTCATATGATAAGATGAATTAAGTCTACATTTTTAAATCAAGTGTGAAAGTCGTGCACCCGGGCGATAATACAATCAGAGCACACTACAACAAATTTGCTTATTTACAACGTTTTAAGCACAACGTTTTTAAAAAATGTTGTCAAAATACAAAGACAACATTTTATAAATATGTTGTAATATCTTTCTACCACGTGTCTTTAAAATGTTGTAAATTTATATTACAACATTTAAAAAACGTTGTTAAAAACTTTTTTACAACATTTAAAAAATGTTGTCAAAAACGTTTTTACAATATTTAAAAAACGTTGTCTTAGACTGGGGCCTATTACAACGGTGGATATCACAACGTTTCCTAAAACGTTGTGAAAGGCCTTTAACAACGTTTAAAAAAAGTTGTGAAAGACCCTTTTTGTTGTAGTGGCACTATAAGCATGTTTCTATTGCTTTTGTGAACGAAAAGATTGTGTACCTTATATTATCATGAAAAGTTCATCCTATTAAGGCGCTTAACATTTTGTCTCAGATGCTCTTTTGTCCAACACGTTGAGGGATTTTTATCTTGCAACACAGAAATATGTTAGGGTTGCTAGCACCCCTTCTGATGCTTAAGTTAGTATGGGTTTTAATTAAATAAAAAGAGCAAGAATTTGTAAAAAAGGTTTAAGAGGTGATTCATACCTTAGCGTTAAAATTTTAATAAATTTTAACTTACATGTAGTAGTGCTTAAGATATATAGCATTCCAGCTTCTATGTATTCTGACGCCATTCGGGGTGGACAACCAATATGGTCCTTTTTCGGCCTCTGCGTCAATGAGGCAGGAGCCTTCCCATTTCGGAGCCAGTTTTCCTGCATTCAACTCTCTAGTATTTTGGAATACCTTCCTCAATACCATATATCCTGTCTGGAACCGTCTTATCCTTACATTTTTGTTGTACGATCGGGCTATCCTCTATTGATAGGATGCCATCCTAATCTTGGCTATGTCTCTAAGCTCATCTACCCGTATCCAAATCTTGGGACAAGAGTTGATTGTTGTCGTCTTGAGTTAATAATCCATATCTTGCAGTTGGGATTGTTACCTTTATTGGAATCACAGCTTCCATGCCAAATACCAATGAGTAAGGCATTTGCCCATTAGCATTCTTAGATGTCGTCCTGTTAGCCCATAACACGAGTGGTAACTCATCAGCCCATCTTCCCCTCTTCTGATCTAAACGTTTCTTCAGATGGTTGATGATCAACTTATTGCTTGATTCAGCTTGACCATTAGCTTGAGGGTGCACATGTGTGGAAGTTGTCAATTTGATTCCTCATCTTAAGCTGAAATCTCTAGTCTTTTTGCTGATGAATTGGGAACCGTTGTCACAAATGATCTCTGAAGGGATACCAAACCTGCTTAAGATGTTCTTCTTCAAGAAGGAAATGAATTCCTTGTTTCTTACTTGCACGTATGCTTTTGCTTCTATCCATTTGGAAAAGTAGTCTGTCATGGTTAACATGAAAACTCTTCCTCCAGGAGCTTTTGGCAATTTCCCAACTATGTCCATGCCCCATTGCATGAATGACCAAGATGAAAGTACAAGATGTAAAGGTTCTGCAGGCTGGTGTAGGATGTTGCTATGTCTTTGGCATGCATCACACTTCAAGGCTTAATCCATTGCGTCTTGTCTCATTGTCGGCCAGTAGTATCCTGTCTTGAGTGCTTTGGAGGACAACGATTTGCCTCGAGAATGGTTTCCACATTCACCAGCATGTAGGTCTCTTAGCACCTTCTTGACTTCCTTCGGTCCTAAGCACCTCATGTATAGACCTGTTGCAGATTTTTTGAACAAGTTATTATCAATTAAAATGAATCTAGATACCTTCATCCTGAATGATCTTTGGTTCTTGACGTCCGGAGGGACGGTTCCATTTTGAAGGTATTTCACGATCGATTGGATCCATGTTGGGTCCGCATCTTGGTTTGGAATAGGTGCTTCTGATTGATCTAGGGCTGTGCATTCTTCGGTTTGGTCAGTGGCTGGATAATGTACGTAGATGATCGGAATATTGGTATTCATCATAGCTCCACACGCTGACACCAGGTTGGCCAAAGCGTCAGCTTCAACGTTTTCTACGTGAGGTACATGTTCCAAGGAAAAACTAACAAAACGTGCTGCCAGAGCTTTAACATGTTGAAGATAGAGTGTCATTCTGGAATTATTAGCTGCATAAGACCCATTAAAATGGTTAACCAATAACAAGGAATCAATAAAGACATTAATAAGAGTGATACTTATAATAAGAGTAGTAGATAAACCCATGATTAAAGCTTCATATTCAGCTTCATTGTTTGTCGCCTTGAATTCACAGGAAACAGCTTGAGGGACTAAGCCTTGAGGTGATTTCAGCAAAATGCCTAACCCTGATCCCCTAGAGTTGGATGCCCCATCTGTGAACAAAGTCCAATATCTGGGGGAATTATTACCTTCAAGGTGTTGTACTTCTAGTTCCACCTCAGGTTGTAACGTGAAACTGAAATCAGCTTCAAAATTCGCAAGTGCTTGCGACTTTATTACGCTTCTTGGCTCATAGGAAATTTCATAAGTGCTTAACTTGACTGATCATTTTGCCATTCTTCCTAACATTTCAGGGGTTCTCATGACAGACCTGATAGAATAGTTAGTTCTTACAATAATATGATGGGTTTCAAAGTAATGATTAAACTTGGTAGATGCAATAACTAAAGCAAGAATTAGTTTTTCTAGATGGGAGTATGTTCGTTTCAGAACCTAACGGTTCTTTTTATACTGCAAGTGCACGGGTTATATATAGTATAACAATGCAAGTACAAGTACGGGTCGATCCCACAGAGACATGGTTTACTTTGTATGATACTTTATATATATACACACACACACACACACACACACACATATATATATATATATATATATATATGTGTGTGTGTGTATATATATATACATATACATATATATATACATATATATATATATACATATATATATACATATGTATATACATATATATATATATACATATATATATACATATGTATATACATATATATATATATATACATATATATATACATATGTATATACATATATATATATATACATATATATATACATATGTATATACATATATATATATATACATATATATATACATATATATATACATATATATATATATATATATATATATATATAATGATTGGGGGAGATTTATTTTGGTTATGAAATTACTAGAAACATACACAAACAACTCTAACATAGGTTAAATTCTTATAATAAAAGTATTCTCGGGATTGGAGTTTGAACAACATACATTCATCAAGTAATCATACTTTATATTAAAGTTTTCATCAAAATAACAAGGATGGTACGCTAAATTGTGCATTACTTGTCATCGAAGGCTTTGCACGTGTATTCTTCACTAATTATGCCCTATCTTTCGATGACCCATAAGTTAGTAAGAATCCATTAAGCTTATAAAATATACGCACTTTTCATTCAAAGAACATCCCTAGGCCATTAAACTACTCTCGTGATTAATGAAACCCAGTTTACTTCATATGGTTTCTCTAATCGAGATTCTCCACCGGGGTCCTTCTCTCAATTAACTAGGGTTTGTACAAATACAAACGTCTTTATATTTGTAGGCGTTTAAGAATGATATGAAGAAATTGTTTTATGATGAAAATGTCATAAGTCAAGGATGATACGCTAAGTTGTGCTAACTACTTATGGGTGAAGGCCTAGCACATGTATTTTAAGACTAACACAGCCTATCTCTTGTGATTCCGTGCTTGAGAAAATAGTGCGCCCAAAGAAGAAATAAAGATTGTTTTCAAGATTGACAAGGATTCACGGATTGAAATCTCCTCTCTATGCTAATTTATAAATAAAATCACTAATCTTGTTCAAGAAATTGTTCACTTTAATAAGAGTTGGGACGACATGGTGTGCGGATTGCAACCCTTTTATTACCTATATGTGATGTTTTCCGCTAGGTCTACAAAACACACAAGTAATTTATTAAATCCAAGGAACAATCAATTTTAGATCCTTTTGATTTCCTCTAGGTCTTCAATTAAATCTATTCAATGAGATCTAGGTCAATGTAAAAACTATCCACGCTAGTGCAATAATTTAAACCCTAATAATTTAAAGACCAACAATATCTATTTATATAGTTGAAGTCTAAAACGAATTAACACAATTCCATTGAACAAGAACAAGAAAAGTATAATAAATCATAAACCTAGCATAGGAATTCGATAGTTGTTACATCCAATCCGTAAACAAGAAATTTAGCTACTCGTACTCTTAGTGATGATCACAATAAAATAAAAAAATCATAAACCTGGATATTCTGTCGTTGGAATAATGAAAAAAACTTTGTTCTCTAACCCTAAAAAATATAGAATCATGGATAAACTTAACTACTAAAAAATATTTGGTATTTATACTAGGGTTTTAAAATGTGAAACAATTCTTTGGAACCGCTGAGGGTGTTGAAACGCTGAGGGCGCGATCGCCCCCTCCAAGGGCGCGGTCGCGCGGTGACACTGATGCAGAAGGGAGCGATCGCGGTGAAGATGGAGCGGTCGCCCTAAATCTCTGTAAAAAGGGCGCGATCACGCAGTAATGGGGGCGGTCGCTCCCTTCCCCTATTTGCTTCTGTTGACTTTTCTTCCTTGCCGTTGACTGTTCGTTCCACTTTTTACCTTAATTCATCCTTTTCTTTTTAATTCCCTGCATTACACAAACACTACAAAACCATATCAAAATACCAGATAGTCTCGAGGATTTAGCATAAAATAAGTCCGGAAGTACCTAATTTGGATGTATAAAAACACATCCATCGGGGTCGTAAGTATAGTTTTTCTTACAAAAAAAAAAAAGAAATATTGACCAATTTAAAGGGCCAATTTCTACCATTAATGGCACTCATCTGTGTAAGGATAATATTGACCAAGGAGACATATCTCAGTTTGACTCACGAACCATGTACAGTTATTACACATTTTACCCTCGTAGACATGAATTCTGATAAAGATAATGTGGCTGAGTGACAAACTTGTAATAGTTCAGGTGTACAATATATCGAATACTCTGTAAGTTTGTTGATCATTTAGTAGATATTGTTAGAGGTTGTTAGTTGTTGGTCTACCCTATATATAAACTTAGTGTGATCATTAATACAAACACAATGTATGCATTATTCTACAATATGCATTTCTTCATGGTATCCTAATATAAAAGACTAATTCTATTATAGAATTCTAAAATTCTCTTTTTATTATAATTTATAATAGTAAATATAATTCTAATTGGAAAAATTTATAACTAAATACTTTATTTTCTTGAAAATAGCTCTCAATATCCAAACAATTTTACAACCATTTCTATTAATGCTTACTAAAATAAACTTACTAAGAGTTTCTTAAATTTTTGGGATGCAACTCTAGTTAATGGAAAATAAAGGATGCACCAACAACCTATACGAAGTGGTTGGAGATCCAATGTAAGAGAATATAGTGTTTTACTCTCAACCTCCTCCAAAACCCAAGTAGGCTTTAACGTACTCAAGATTTTAAGTATTATTGCATTATGTTCAAAAAAATGTAGCAACCCAAATTTTAAATAACTAAATATTCTCCTTTTACTTTTTACTGAAACATCATTTTGTATAAAACTATTAGTAGAGGTTGGTGGATTTACAATTTATATGACTAGTCATAACATTCCACATGCATCGCAATTGTTCTCACAGGTACATTGTTTGCTTTGCTTTCCTATGAAGAAAATATCAAATGTATAAAATGAATATCCCATTTTTATTCAATTTCATCAAACAGACTATTTTGGTGAAAAAACAATGAATCAAACTCAAAATCAAATTGCAAGTTAAGGAGGGTACAATGGAATAAAATCGATGTAAATATAGAACAAAGTTGACACGGCAATGTAACGAGGAAAGTCATTGAGATGAAGATCTCGCTGACACAACCTCGGGAGGTGTTAATGAGCACCTAGCTTCTCGAACGATAGTATTTCTTATGAGATTACAAGAGATTGTGGAGCTATGGTGGATTACAGGAGTATGTGTGAACAGTGTGTGGTGTGCTTCCAATCCATAGTCCTTTAAATAAATAAAAAATGACTTAAGGATAACAAAAATAACAAATCATCCTAGAATCTCAGGATGTTTATCTTCAGTTTTTGACTTCGTCTCTTGGCTGTTTGAGGAGAGTCTATGAATGGCATATTCCCACGTCCTTATTTTTCTCCCTGTATAATAGCTACAACAATTATTAATAAATAATTAATAATCAAAGTATTTTTACCTCAATATTCAGGAACGAAGATGATGACATGCTAGACGTCGCAATCCTGAGATTTTACCCACAACAATTGTCCCCAAAATTGTCTTTTTTATGAAGATTAAAAGACAATTTTCTATACACTTCTAGCACCTGACGGTTAATTAACTTGATAAGACGTGGGTGAGTCGTAGAGTTTTAATCCCATAGAATGTGCGTATTTTTCGAGGATAGAGGAAAGTTAGGGTTTTTAACTGAGCCCTTTCTTATTTCTTTATCCCATTTTCTTACGCCTTTTCCATCTTCTACCCTGCTCTATGGCGGTTAAAGCTTTCTGAGGTAACTTCTCTTTCCTTTCTCTTTTCCAACTTTCAACATGGTTAAATTCAAGTCAAAAAGATACATCGCGCTAAAAAATCCCTTGAGATTAGGCAAGGAGAGGGATTTCATTTGTGAAGGTTTAATAGCTAAACCGGATGAGGAAGTGTGTCTTCAATAATGTCCAAATCGAGTCTATCAAGGATCGTAAATGCTTTCCTGATTCTTCAATCTTTCGGCCTTTAGATGTTTTTGTCAAGGCAGATTTTTGTTTCTCCCCACTGGATTTGATTTTATGACTATCCCTTTACCCTAGGTTTTTCTTTCCCCTCTCCACAGTTGGTGGCTGAATTTTTTCAAAAAACAAAACTATCTTTCGTACAAGCTATGCCCATGATTTGGAGGATTTTCGCTTGGATTTTAAGGGTAAACTGAGAATTTGGTTTAGACATAGGTTTGAGTGAGGTAGCGTCAGTTTACGAGCTTCAAACTTTTGGCTCGACACGATACCTCTTGAAAACAGGGTCTGGGAAAAAGCCCTTATTTGCCAAGGTGACGGTCAATGATAGAGGTTGGAAGTCAAGATATTTTTTCGTAGAAAAGAATTTTTTGGAGGAGGGTGATACTCTATCAACAAGGTGGAATAGGGAAGGTATCTTCTCTTAAATTTCAAGTTTTCCTTTTTCCCATACTTAACCGAATTTGTAATTTCTTCTTTTGTCTTTGCAACCATCAAGTGGGCAGAACTTTTTCCTCCCTCTGTTGACACTGAGGAAAAGGTGAGAAGACTGCTGGAGCTCACCGAGGAAGAAAGATCGTTTAAACCTTTGGAGATCGGAGCAATTTCGGAAGACTTTGAGGTGCCACCGTTTGCGGAGATGTCGACCGGTAAAAATTTCTTTCATTCTTTCAAAATTTATTTGAAGTTCTATTGTTCCCATGTCTATAGATTTAATTCTTTGTTTAACAGTGTCTAAATCTACAGCTGCATTCTCACTAAAAGACCTGCAAGATTTTGTGGGACAATCCCAAGTGGGCAAACAACCAATGGTGCTAAAGAAGGAGATGGAAGCACCTTTAGTTGGGGCGAGATTGAAGAAGAGAAAGAGTGGTCCTAAAGTGGTTTTTTAAATGTTGGAGCTTTTGAGGAAATGTGTCTGGCGGATATTAAGAAGGAAGCTCTCACCATGGTATCAGTGGTATGTTTTGATTTTTTCTAAAATAGGTTTTTTGGGAATTTTGAACTGATTTCTCTATATTGACTATCAATTTACTCTCGCAGGGTTTTGACGCGGTAGAGAATAAAATGAACAGTCTGGAGGAGAGAAATAGGAAGTTGATCCTAGAGACGCTGCAGATAATTAAAGAAGCAATTTAAAGAAGAGAAAGATAAACTGACCAAGAAGGTGGAGGAGTTATCAAATGAAGTTGAAAGCTTGCTTAAGGGGATGTCATCCATCCAAGATACTCAATTTCAAGAGATTGAGAACTTGAGAAAAAGCTTGATGGCTGCTGCTGCCAAAAGCATGGTGGAGATCAAAATTCAAATGATGGAGGAGTTCCAGGTTGGAAAGCATGCAGAATGGGATATTGAGCAGCAACGCTCGATCCTAAAAAATCTGAATAGAGAAGTAGCTGAAGTAGGAGAGGTGTCATCTGGCTTGAAGGATGATGGAATGCAGGAGGAAGGTACAACATCTGCGACAGTAGCCACCCTGTGTAGGTTTCAAAAAAAGGTTCTTTAGTTTAAACTTTTCGTTTGATAACGGGCTACGTCCCGGGAGGTTTTGAAAAACAATTTAATGCTTTTTTGGTTTGTAATGGTCCATAAGGGCCAAAAACAATTTGCTTCTTAAGTGTTGGGTTGGTTCAACACCTTAGTTTTCTAGGGTAAGTAAAAACTTTTCAAGGCTTTGAATATTTTGAAAATATTTTCTGGTAGGGGTAAACTTTTGAAATAGTAATGGAAGGTTGACATGCTAGTTTACTCGGAGATGTCGTCACCTTGCGATGGATGTAAAAATCCTTGCATTTGCTTTGATTGACATGTAAATGTCAAGAACCTTTTGTTCTTAGGTGGCATGTATATGCCACAACCAAATTGTAAAAATTCTTAGGGTCAAGACACATTGGTTGAGTGGAAATGGGTATTTCGTATATATTAAACATACTGGCCCACCACACACCTCAATCAAGGTTGACATTGTGAGCTTCAGGCGAGGTGTATAAACCTTATTGAGAAGAAGGAAAGTAATTTCTTTAACCCTTTGAAGGGATTATGTACCTTTAACGGAGGTGAGATGGCCAGTCTCAAGCGATTGTCTTCATGAAATGTTTTGAGATAATGACCACTTGCAAAACAATAACAAAGTAAAAGTATTCGACCTCTATCTTGATGTCATTTTTTATTTGATAAAAGGAAATATAAAAAGTACTAGACTTTCATAAAAATATTTATTTATTTGAAGGAAAGGAAGTAAGGAAAGAATTTGTTTCAATAAAAAATATGGTCATACCCGACTTGTTAGTTTTTAAGATGTCACCTTCTTGGAACGGTGTTGACATCTCAAGGTCGCATGATTTATTTGAATGCTTCATGTTTTCTTGTAAAACAAAAACATATTAAGGGTGGGTGTTAGCTTAGCTAACACTCCTCTGATGCTTAAGTCAGTAAATGTTCGAACAATAAACAAAATTGAAAAACACTTTTATTCAAATAAAACAGTAAGATTCATACCTTAGTCTTATTTGTATTGAAATGTCTTTATTGAAACATACATAAAGTAGGCCTTGAGGTGGATGGCATTCCAGCTCCGGGGAACCCTTGCTCCATATAAGGTTGATAGCCAATACAAACCCTTTCCTGTCTAAGCATCCTCCTAGTATGGTCCTTCCCATTTAGGGGCCAATTTCCCAGCATTGAGCTCTCTTGTATTTTGAAATACTTTGCGTAGGACAAGATCACCAACCTGGAACTTCCTCAATCTGACATTCTTGTTGTAGGACTTAGCAATTTTCTATTGATTTGTCGCCATCTCGATCTTGGCTAAATCTCTTAACTAGTCAACGGTATCCAAATCATGACTCGAGGTTGGCGTAGTTACGCTCAGTGTCAATAACCCATATCTGGCAGTAGGGACGACGACTTCTGCAGGGATGACAACTTCTGCACCAAATACTAAGGAATACGGGGTCTGACCTGTTGCATTCGTTGGTGTTGTTCCATCTGCCCAAAGGACAAATAGGAGTTCCTCTGCCCATCTTCCCTTCTTTTGGTCTAGCCTCTTCTTTAAGTTGTTGATGATAATCTTGTTATTTGATTCTGCCTGTCCATTAGCTTGAGGATGTACCGGCGATGATGTAACCATCTTGACTCCCTATCTAGTAAGAAAGTCTTGCGTCTTCTTGCTGATAAACTGGGAACCGTTATCACATATTATTTCGGACGGGAAGCCAAATCTGCTTAAGATATTCTTTTTAATGAAGGAAATGACTTCTTTGTCACGAACTTGAACATAAGCTTCAGCTTCAACCCACTTCGAGAAATAATCTGTCATTGCAAGCAAAAACACTTTTCCTCCAGGTGCTTTAGGCAATTTGCCTACTATGTCCATTCCTCATGTCATAAATGGCCAAGGGGAGAGTATAGGATGGAGCAATTCTGCAGGTTGGTGCACGATGTCACTATGTCTCTGCAGGAATCACACTTCTTGCAAAGATGGCGGCATCTTGACGCATTGTTGGCCAGTAGTAACCCATTCTTAGAGCTTTTGTATACAAGCTTCTGCCCCCAGAATGATTACCACACAATCCTTCATGCAGTTCTTTAAGAACTTCCTTGGCTTTGTCAGCTTCGAGACATCTTAGATATGGTTCTGCAAAAGACTTCTTAAATAGCACATTATCTATTAAAACATATCTTGAAATTCAGACCCTGAATGATTTAGCATTCTTTTCGTCGTCGGGGATGGTACCATATTGAAGATATTTAATTATTGGAGAAGTCCAAGATGTCTCTATCTGATTATCTGAGATGTCGTCATCTATGCAAAAAAGTTCTAATCTTTCCACGGTAGGGATGTTGACATGGATGATTGGTATATTGGTCTGAGATAAGCTTTTGAAAGGTGATCCAATATTGGCAAAAGCATTTGCTTGAGAGTTCTCCTCTCGGGGTATTTGTTCAAAGGAAAAATTTTTAAATTTGCTTGCCAAAATTTTCACAATGCCCAAATAAGCTGTCATCTTGGCATTTTTTGCTGCATAGGAACCATTACAATGATTAACTAATAACAATGAATCACTATATGCCTGAATTGCTTTGACGTTCATATCTAGAGCCACGGTTAGGCCCACGATTAAGGCTTCGTATTCTGCTTCATTATTTGTAGCTTTAAAATCGCAACTAATGGCCTGGGGTATGATGTCCCCTTATGGAGACTTTAGGACAACACCTAGCCCCGTGCCCCTCATATTTGAGGCACCATCCATATATAGAGTCCACTTGCACAGGATGTCACCATCTTGGAGCTATTGGACTTCTAGCTCTACTTCTGGTTGCATGCTTGGACTAAAGTTTGCCACAAAATCCGCAAGTGCTTGTGATTTTATTCTTTGTTCTAGGCTCATACCTGATGTCGTAAGTGCTAAGTTGAATAGACAACTTGGCCATCCTTCCTGACATCTCTGGCTTTCTCATAACATTCTTTATTGGATAGTTAGTGCGAATACAAATAATATAAGTTTCAAAGTAATGTCTTAATTTGACTGATGCAGTAATTAAAGATAAAATTAGTTTCTCAAGGTGTGAATACCTGGTTTCCGCATCAAGAAGTTTTTTACTTACATAATAAATTGGCTGCTGGACGCCATCTTGTTCTCGAACGAAGATGGCACTGACTGCAGTTTCAGAGACGGTTAAGTAAGTATATAACGGATCACCTTCTTGAGGCTTTGAAAGTAGATGAGGTGTTGACAGGTACAACTTTAAATCTTGAAAACCTGCTCGTGCTTTTCTGTCCACTCAAATCTACAATTTTTCTTTAGGATGTCGTAGAATGGCTTGCATCTATCTGAGGATTTTGAGATGAATCGATTCAAGGCTGCCACTTTCCCTGTCAATCTTTGGACGTCTTTGACGGACTTAGGCGACGTCAGGTTGATAATAGCTTTTATTTTCTCCGGACTTTCTTCTATTCCTCTTTGCATCACCATTTAGCCCAAGAATGCCGGACTTCATGCCAAAGTTGCACTTCGCCGGACTTAACATCATGTTGAAATTGTCCAAGATATCAAATGGCTCCATCTTGATCTGTTGAAACCCTGAAGATGGGTCCATGAAGGTCAAAAACCGCATGCCCAAAAGTGGCATCGACCAAGGTGTCAATGTGTGGCAAGGGGAAAGGATCCTTGGGACAGGCTTTGTTCATGTTTGTGAAATCAACACAAACTCTCCATTTGCCATTCTTCTTCTCTACCACCACTACATTTGCTAACCATCTTGGGTATTCGACCTCTCTGATTATCTAGGCTTTGAGCAGCCCGTTTACTTCTTCCTGAATGATTAGATTCCTTTCTTCTGCGAATTTTCGTCTCTTCTGGTGAATTGGTTTGAAGGATGGGTCAATGTTGAGTTTATGGGTGATGACATCTTTGCTTATACCTATCATGTCTTCATGTTTCCAGGTGAAGTTCTTAACTCTGCTTTTTAAGAGGTTGAGAAGGTCCTCTTCGATCTCTATTTGGACGTCTTGACCGATTAGCACCTTGAGATCTGGGTTGGAGGGATCTAAGGATATTTATTTTACATCATGCACCTTCGCCTCCATAACCTCACGGGCCTTTCTCTGTAATTGCTATGCCATCTTGGGAGATGTCGATGCCTTCATAGATGCCATATAGCATTCCATAGCTGATTGCTGATCACTGTAAACCTTGACAACTCCCAGGGTGTCGGCATCTTCACGCACTGATGATAGGTGGATGGCACTGCTTTCATTCCATGGATCCAGGGTCTGCCAAAGATTACATTGTAACACGTAGCACTATCAATCACGTAAAATCTCTCCATGGAGTTGATGCCTTCAACATAAACTGGAAGCGTGATCTCTCCCACTGTACTTTTGGTTTCTCCACTGAAACCTACAAGAACCGAGGTTCTTCTGATGATGCTTTCTTCAGGGATCTTCATTTCTTTCAGGGCGTCCATCATAATGAGGTTCACTGAACTGCCTCCATCTACTAGAATACGCCTGACTCTGCAATTAGCAATCTGGAGTGCAATGACCAAGGCGTCATGGTGGGGATCCATAACATTGTCTCTGTCACTTTCTTCGAAGGAGATGACATCTTGGGATGTGAGCTGCGACATCTTTGAAAGTCTTTCGGGCTTCTCATCTTTTGCTTGCTTGGAAAATCTCTTAGCTGTAGAATAATAAGTTCCACAAATATTGGAACCACCACTAATAACATTAACTACCTTAGTTACCAGTGGAGGAGATGGCGGTCTAGCTCGAACGGGTTCTTTGCTATCCGACTTGTTCTTCCGGTTGCCAAGGAGCTCTTTCAGATGTCCCTTTGATAGTAGGTAACTAATCTCCTTCCTCAAGGCGATGAAATCTTCGGTAAGATATCCAAAATCCTTGTGGTAGGCACACCACTTGGATTTATCCATCCATCCGGAAGGCTTGTCGTTCTTCCCAGGCCACCTTGCCTTATCTCCAAGGTTGTTCATTGCACAAAGGATACCTGAAACATCAACAGAGAAACAATAGTCAGAAATTTTAGGGGATTCAAAATCATCATCATCTCCTTCATCTTCCACATAATTGATTTTGCTATGGTCATTTCTGTAATAAGGTCTGGATCTATTCACCTCTGGTGAGATGACTCTATCTTCCTATCAAGGTTGTCATATGAACGCCTTGTCGGAATGCTTGGACTGCTGCACCTTATCTTCTTCTAGCCTGATGAATCTTAATGCTCGGTTCTGGATATCTTCCATTCTCTTGCATGGGTTCATCACCAAATCTACGTAATACGGAGAATCTTTCTTCAAGCCCATTTTGAAGGCTTCAGCAGCTGTCGCCATGTCCAGGTTGGGGATTTCTAGGACCTCTTTGTTGAATCTGTTAACATAGTCCTTCAATGCTTACGCGGGTTCTTTGAGTGATCTTTGTAAAGATCACTAGTGAGCTTCTCGAACCGCCATTGTAAGAGAATTGATTGTTGAACGGGTTGACTAGGCGAGCGAACAATCTAATGGAACCAGGTGGTTGACGAATTAGCCACTTCAATCTTTGGTCCTACCCAGTAATGTCGACCTTAACCCTCTACAGAGACAGGCCTCACGGAACTGGAGTGGGATGCGAACAATCTCCATTTTCTCTTGATAATGGGCGACATGCTCCTCAGGATCTGAGTTTCCGTTATATAACTTCTTGGCTGGCACGCTAAATCCTTTGGGGATGTCGACATGCGCAATTGCTGGAGTAAAGCGAGGCGGTTGTAACATGTTGGGGAGACTTCTTTGAATAGGCGAGGTGACGCATGGCTCATTCATGATCATGTCTCTTAACTCCTGAATCCGACTCGCAATGTAGGTACCTGTAAAAGGGTTAGTAGTACGAGAAATATTATCCAAAGTCAAATTTGTAATGAGATTAACAAATGGATTAGCATTATCTGCGAAGGACGTCATGACAGTGCTGTTGGTGAAGATTGGTCCTTCTGGAGAAGTCATCCCGAAGGTGCTGGATGTGAATGGTGTCGACATCGCCACAGAAGTCGTAAGCAACGGAGAAGACGTCAGGATTGGTGACGACGACATCCTTCCAGTTGAGGCCATTGGAAGGAATTCAGCGAAGGTCTGAGAGCTGTCCCCAATTGTTTTGGTAGAAAAAACAATAGTGTTGAATCTTAACTTTGACAAGTGTGTGGATTAAATAACAAGGAGGGGACTGTGGAATTCGACTAAATGGAACAAAGACATGAAAAGAAAGAATGACACCACGATTTGTTAACGAGGAAAACCATAGAGGTGATAACCTCTTTGGAAAAAACCCCGGGAGTTAGGTCTCCAACCTTAAAAGTTTCACTATGATTATTATGAATACAACTGTGGAAGATGATGGAGAGAATTACAAGTAGAGTGTGCGTAGAGTGTGTGCATATGAGAGTGCGTGTGTTTTTTCGTCTCCATCTCCCCTTAAATATAAGTAAGTATGAATGGGTAAAAGTTGTTCCTACAATCTCGGGAATAATCTTATCCTCTTCAACGTCAGTGAGACCAAGTCATTCTTGCTTGAGTTGAAGATGTGTTGAACGTGCTAGAAAAATATTCCGTATTCTTCTCTCTTATTCCTTTGGAAAATAATAATAAAGATATTAGGAAAAATCAAATAAGTAAATATTAAAACGATACTTACAGTGGAGTAACATCTTGACATGCAGGAGCAACTGAAGATGTCACCATGCTGAAAAATACCCACAACAATTTGTCCCCAAAACATTTGGCTATCTTGGCAATTGAAGAGGCAAAATGTTTTTCTCCCAATAAATGCTCAACTGCCAGCTTGTATGATGGGACGGGTATTTGTGAAACGTGGAGACAATGGACGGTTGGGGAGTAATGCTTAGGAAAAAGTGATTTTTTGGAAAAAGAGTTCTTTTATAATTTAAATAACCGCTTGGAAGGCTTAATAAGCTTCTCAAACCTTCCTTTTCACCCCCTTGCTACGGCGTTCTTCTTCAAGGTAAAAATTTCTCCGTTTCTTATTTTCATCCATTGTTTACTTCTTTCTTTCGTCTGTCAACCATAGGTAGAACTAGGTGGAGTTCGTCCAAAACTAAGAGTGCCCCATCCCCACAAGGTTTCATAGAGCTTAGTCTTACCGATTTTGTTTGTGAAAATCTCCTTTGCGAGAAATCGGATGAGGAGACTTGTTTGTTTAGTGATACCCAAATAGAATCACTAAAACAACAATGTTACTTCCACAAAGGTGCGATTTTTCACCCTTTCTCTGTAAACCTTAGGTCTGACTTTGTTTCCGCCAAATGGATTTGCTTTCTTGAGTATCCTTTTCTTCTAGGGTTTAGTTACCCCTTCCCATCGTTGGTTTCTGAGTTTTTTCAAAAGACCCATCATGCCTATCCTCAGCGATGCCCATGGCTTGGAGAGTTTATGCTTTTATTATCAAAGTGAACGGGGAAAATGGGTTAAATCTATGGCTTCATGAGATAGCCTATTCGTACGATCTCCAACCTTTCGGTTCAAAAAGGTATCTTTTTAAGAAAAGGTCGGAGTAGGAACTCCTTAATGAGCACCACGTCTTCTAGTGATAGGGGATGGAAAATAGGTTTTTCTTTATTGATAGGGCATCCATTGGAGAAGGGAATGAGACATCAAGCAAATGGAACAAGGGAGGTACTTGAATTCCTAACTTTGTGACTTCTGTTCTTGAAACAAACCGAAATCGTAAATGTTCTTACCTCTTTTCGGATATTGGATAGGGAGTACTACTTCCACCTAGTGAGGACACCTTGGCCAAAATTGACGAATTTTTCAAGCTTCCCTTGGACAAGAGATCTCCTGAGGACTCTTTGGAATCACCTCTGGTTGTTCCGGAAGATCAGAAAGCGTCAACTTCTGTCATTATGTCTACAGGTAAGCATGTTGTCTTTTCACTATAGTTTTATCAATTTGATGCGTTACACTTTTTGACAATATTCACATGTCAATGCAGTCTCCAAACAAGTTGTTTCAGGATCGGACTTTGATCTTGATGACATTGAGGCCATGTTTGATGAGCTCGCCTGTTCCTAAGAAGTTCCTTGTTTTAGATGAGAGCGCAGGGATTGGCTCTAGGGTGAGAAAGAGAAAATCTATTCAAGAGGAGGTGGTTGATGTTGGAGATACTTTTGAAGGAATGCCAGTGGGAGAATTCAAAAAGAAATGCATGAGTTTTGCAACTGGGGTAAGATGATACTAACTGGGTTTAGACAGTTTCCAAAGTTTTTTATAGTATCTTTTGATGTCAAGTATATTATTTTACAGGCTGTAGGGTATTTGGAAGATCTGGTAAAAGAAATGGAGATGTTGAAGTAGAAATCTAAGGCTGATATTGCTTTGGTTAAGAAAGAGAAGATATTGTTAGAGAGCAAGGTGAAAGGGCATGAAAAGACTTTGGAGCAACAAGTTAAGTCGTTGGAAGAGCAGGAGCAGACGGTTAAGGATTTATTGAACAATTTGGCAAAAAGTGAGGAGGATCATCTTAAGGAGGTTGCAGAAGTGAAAAGTTCTTGCAAATTGTCTGCTGCTAAAACCGTTTCTCAATGTAAGATCAAGATGATGAAGGAGTTCCAGGAAGGGAAGGCCCGTAATTGGGATATCAACAAGGAATATGCCTACTTCTCCAAGCTGACAGGTGAGCCAATAGATGAGGGTGAGGTGTCATCAAGCCCATATGAAGCGATTGTAAAGGATGCATCAGAAGTTGGAGAAGCTACCCCCAAAGCAACACCTGCGGCGGATGCCACCTGAAAAAAGGTAAAATAACTTTGTTCTGGTTTTTTGATGGTATTACTGGGGTGGAATCCCTAAAGACAATTTTAATTTTTGTTTGGTTATGTAATAGGTCCATAAGGACCAAAGACAATTTCTTTTATGTGTTGGGTTGGTCCAACACTTTTGCATTTTAACGTTGGTAGTTTGGATGTTCTTATGGTAACTTTAATTTAGTTATGGTTTAGTAATTTTCAAGCATGTCAAGGCTTGTTTTCTTTTGGATGAAATTTTTCTTTGTATGTTTATTTGTTATGCTCGTAAGGTGACATGATAGTATGTCAAAGCTGTAGACACTTAAGATGACACGTATATGTCATAACCATAAGAATAAAACATGAGATCAATCATTTAACTGAGTGGGAATGGATAAGCTATATGAGTTTACCCATATAGGCCCACCCCACACCTCAATTAAAGAGATAACTTGCACTCCAGGCGAAGGTGTGGTAACCTAACATCTTAAGAAAGAGGTAATTAACTCTTTAAACCTTAGAAGGGATTGTGTACCTTTACTTGAGAAGAGATGGCCAGTCTCTGACGGAGGAGAATTCGTTGTTCTTCTGAATTTGCGTACTTTCGACATGTCCCCATTTATGTATGTCAACACCTCATAAGACAGAAACATGTTAAAAACGGACGTCAACTAATGTTGACGCCTCTCCACAGGGTGCGTTAGTGACATCTTGATTTGCAGTGAAGTAAAAAAAAATACATAGGAAAATGAAAGGTTACAAATAAATAAAAGATCATCCATACCTGGGAAGAGATGAGTTTAAGGGGAGTTTCGTTTAAATGTAATACACTACAAGAAAAATAGCTTTTTGTGACTGCTTTCTGTGATGGCTAAAAAAAGCAGTCACCATAGACCAGATAAGGAGACGGAAATAAAAAGCAATCACGTTACCTTAAGGAGATGGCAGTACAATCACATGTGCAATCACGTTTGGTATTTTCGTCCGGAGCGCCAACACGAACAACAGGCGGGAATATGAAAAATCAAACGTGACCGCTTTTTTAAAACTGTGATGACTTTTGCAATCACGTTTGATTAATTATATAATTTAATCAATATAAATACATAAAAAAAAGTAATTTTAACAAAAGGTGACGGCCAATGCAATCACGTAATACCTTAAATGTTATAAAAAAAAATTGAGATACCTAAATAAATCAATAAATCAAGTCGCCTCTCTCTCTCTCTCTCCGCTTTCTCTCTCTATCCGCTCTCTCCCTCTCTGCTCCCCGCTCTGCCTCTCTCCGCTTCAGTAGTCTCTCCCGCTCCGGTCATCTCTCCGCTCAGCCTCTCTCCGCTCCGGTCGTCTCTGGGCTCGTCGTCTCTCTCTCCGATCCGAGCCAGTTCAAAAGGTATTATTTCCCTCATATTTTGAGTTTTTAACATGGATTTGACCATTTTGATCCAAAATTGGTCTAAAAGTATGCAAATATTGCGTCTTGTATGAATTTAAGATAGTTTGATTTGATTTTCAAAATTCAAATTTCGACTGTTTTGGTATATTTTGTTGGTGTATTTTTGTTGATTAGCAAAGTTCTCGATTTGGGGTTTATTTTTAACCCAAAATTAGGGTTTAATTCCTGGTGTTCTTCCCCTAATTTCCATGTTTTTATTTCGTTCTAGGGTTTTCTTTAGATTGTGAATAGTTTGCGAGGGTTTTGTTTTCCATAAGACTTTGATAAATAATTTTATATTGCGTTGTGCATTGTTGGGTTAAACCACCCTAGAAGCCTGTTGGCTTGTTCAAAACTAAGAGTGCTAGAGAAATATCATTCAAAAACTAAGAGTGCTAGAGACTTGCCACTGGAACTACAGATAAAAATGAGGTGCTCTTCTTAAGTCTATGGACTTGCGCTTTCACATTTGCTATGTGCTTAACTTTTTTTCCCCCTCATGCTGGCATTACTTTCGATTAGGTTGTTATGAAGCAGCTTCAGCGGAGGGCTTAATCATATGGTTAGTAAATCTATTGAAGCACTTATATTATATGTAGACTTTAATATATTTTGATTTGAACTCTCATCTTGATATTCTGTAAGTTAACAGTCTTGTATCAAGACCGTTAACTTTGGTTTTCTTGGTCAATGCAATACTACTAAAGACTGCACAATCCTCCCAAAACCGGAGGATTGGGGGAAAGAAAATCTTATAAAACATTTTTTTTGATAAACCTATTTTACCCCTCAAATATAAACTTTCTTTTTTTCTTTCATTAAGGATACAAGTGTAATTCTATTTTTTTTTCCTTCCTAACACAAGAGCACCTCAAGGAGATATTAAATTCCCTCCCCTCCCTTCTTTTCTCTCCCTTCAAAACTCGGGAGCACACCCTTAGAAAACGCTAGAGGAAATATGAGGAACAGAAAGCCGCCCCATTCTTTTACTATTCATGATTCTAGATGTCTTAGTATACTGCATTATGTGAAATTCAAGCGTGATAATTAATCCCAGTGCTGATATATTTTGTTTCATTTTTGTTTTGTATTCCATTTTGGACCACTAGGAGATAAAAGATCTTGAGATGTGAAGAGAGTTCAATCAAAGCATTGGCTAGAAATTTTATGGTCCACCACACAGAATACATATCCAATCGAATGTTAAACCTTTGTAAGTACGCCAATCCAAATTCGCGACCTTTCCAGATGCATTTTAAGTAATAAAATGGCATTTAGGGGCGTTTTGGGTAAATTCCCGGTCCATTCCGAGACTTCCGGAAACATTTCATATGTTTCTCGCGAAGGAAGTACTTTTTTGTACTTTGCTCGAGTTAAAGGACCTAGAGGGAATAAAACTGTTTTGGACTTTTTGGGTATTACCTAGGAAGCTTCCAAAATCAGTTTTGGCACCAAAAACGGTTATTGTCACCTTGTGTCACGCGACAACTCGAAGCATGAAAAGTGGTAACGTTACGTCGTGCGACACAAAGTGACCATAGACTGCAGCTATAAATAAGACCCTACCCCTCTCAGTTTTGGATCCGAATTTCACCTCCCTAAAGCCACTCTACCCAAATTATGCCAGAAACTCTCTCTCTCTCCCTCTCTCATACCAAAACCACCCAATTCCCCTCCAATTCCCTCACCTCTCACCTCTCTTCAACCCAATTCCATCTCTACTTCTCTATACACTTGAAGCCCCCTGAATTCAGCTCTCAGTTCGTGTTCAGATCCACATCTCGATGTTGAACTGAAGGCTCCTACACCTAACTTGGTGTAAGAGTTGAGGACTACAAGGGTAACACTCTCTCCTCTTCTCTCTCCCATTCATTTGTTCTAATTACTCTCTCCCCTTCTCCACTTGATAATCAGGCTCCTTCTGCCTCAGATTATCAAGTGGCAACTGCAATCTCTCTGTTTAAATAGCTTATACTTGAGTCTAATTGCTTGATATTGATGTGATCTATTTGGATTTGCAATTTGGGCATCAAGGAAGTGTGGATCTCCCATATCCACACTCCTTTGATTGATTCGTGTTTAATTCGTATCGTTATTACTGTTTCTGATATAATTGTTGTGTAATTGTTGGATCTGCATCTCAGTTTGTGAGGTACTTGCAGATGGTAAACATATGTCACGTGACACATGTGGACATGAGGAGTCCTGTGTCATGCGACATATCGTGACCATTTGCAGGGACCATATTTTAGTTGTAGTTTGTCTTGTTCGCTTGTTTTAGTTTGTAGTTACGTATTCATGTTGTTCTCGGTTCCTAGATCCGGTTTCTGTTTATTGCATCTGGAGATTTGGCGATCTGTTTGATTGTGAGCCTCTACAAGGTGAACATATGTCACGCGACATATCGGGACAAAGGACTCATATGTCACGCGACAGATGTGATCCTTTGCAGAGGACCTGTTTTCTCTTGTAATATGTCCCTTGTTGATGTAAAGGGATGTGGCCTCCCAGGCAATTGGTCTACAGGTTGTAATGATCTCTCTTATTCAATAAAATGCATGTTTATCGCACTTTGTTTTATTATCATTGTTTGCATGTCTTTTGAATTATTTGGATGTCATGATTAGAAAGACTCGTCTATGGATGAGGCGTGTTGGGTGAACTCTCGGTTCTTCCCAACACGTAACTTGACCCCCGAACCCATTTTCTCTTACAAAAAGGTTTTCAATGTTTCCTTTAAAACGGCGTGGCGACTCCTCCTTTTTATATATTTTTTCGGCTAGCGCACATTCAGTGGCGACTCCGCTGGGGATAATGCTTTTTTGAAAACCTGTTTTTCAAAAAATAAGTGGGTCATGCTTTCGTTCGTTTAGACATCTAATGTGTTCATTCTATGTGCATCCTTGATAATCATGTGCGATACATGCATTTTATGAGATCTTGCGATTTGTAGACCTTTGTTTGTTGTTTGTGCTTTATATGTTGTTGCTTTGCTGGTTGGTCTCATCCCTTGCCAACGAGAGGCAGGGGCTAATCTCAGTTTTGCAGGGTTTTGGTTCAGTGACTTGCTTAGTCGTGCGACGGCCTGTCTCTTCTTTGTCTGTGTCACGCGACAAGTTTAGTCACTGGACAGGCTTCAGGTTCTGGTTTGAGGGCAGTCCCCTGAATTAATGAAGAGATTGCTCAGCTGACTGTTGTTCCTTTTCTTCCTTGAGAGTTGTGTGTGTGTTTTCCCTTTTTTCTTAATAAATAAAATGAATAAATGAAAAATTTTGTTTTTTGTAAATAAAAGAATATAGACATCCGCACACTACATCACATAGTTCTAGAACCCTCGGGTGCGACGGACGGCATCGTGGACGGTGATAATATTCGCCTACGTTTGAGCGCCTAATGTCAAACCTATCCCCCTAACGCGTTTAGGTGGCACCACACTATAAACTTACCCACGGTTGGTTTTTGACATGATGTTTTGACTACACCAAAATGGTTTGTTTTTGAAATTTCTAAATAAGTTCTATTACCTCCCTCAAAACCCCGCACCTTGTGGGCATGTTGCCAATGCAACATGGTTTCACGTAAAGGACATGTCACTTCCGTGACGTGTCCTAAACGAGAGATCATGCCGCATTGTCACCATACACTGACGAGAGGTCATGCCGGATTTTTCTTGGAAATTCCCCGAGAATACCCGTTATGCTGCCCAAATTTCCCTAGAAATTGGGGCTACTCGTCCGTCTCACATCGTGTTAGGTTTTGGTTAGGTAACATCACTTATTATTATTTTCAAATGCAAAACATTTAGTGTAATTTGAACGTTGCGTCCTAGGTTACCCCAAGGTTTAGTTTAGCATAAATAAAGGGTTAGCCTTTTCCAACCATTCTTAGGATTAAATCATTGATTTATACTTGAAGATAAATAAATTGTTTGCACGAGTCCTTCCTCTCCGTTCCCTCTCCCGTATTCACTCTTCTTTCCCTACCTAATAAACCCGTATCTACCCTTATAGCGGTGACAAGTTGGAAGCGTGTTCTGGTATTTTGTGGTCTTTGGGTTCCTATCTTCAAAGTTTCTATCTGTTCCTCAATCTGAGATGTCTGGTGCAAAAGACACGCCATCCGCTCAGTATGGAATTCTCCCTACTTCGGGCCAGCTAGAATTGAATGATCTGTCGGTAGCAGAGTTGCGAGCTGCTCTTGAAGCCGCAATGGTTCGTGAATGCAAGGCCCAGTTGCTAGCCCAAGTTGCCAAAGCCCGAGAGGAGGAAACTCATGCTAGATTTGTGGAAGCAATGCGCATCCGAGGGGTTACTATAATTCGCCACGAAGATGGATCGTATGAGGAAATCATTAAGACCAGCAGTGTTGATTACGGGAATGGAGATGCAATGAAAGGGGTGGTTGAGATGAGCAAGATAAAATTCTTTCCCCGATACCTCATGTGATTCAAACTCAGGTCAAGGATGAACAACCGATCTTTGAAGCTTTCAGTTTTCCTAATCAACTGGAATCGAAGAGTCAACACCAGCCAGATTCCTAAGGGCCATGCCATTACGTTACTCGGAAAGGATCACTGATACTACATCCTGATCATGTTCCCCTGCAAGGAAGTGCTTCGCAGCCACCACTGAGCTCATTTGGTCTCAGATTGTCATCCCCGCATGATCAACAGTCAGGACCGACCTCATATGTGACAGTGAATCAGATGTCTTTTATTCCAGCTGTAAACTCTACCCAGCAAGGGATAGCCATACCCGAGTCCTCCAAAGAAAGTCCGAACGGAAAAGAATAAAGCATTCTGGGGTAATGTGGGAATGCCTATGAATAAATTTCTCAATGTTTTGGTGAGCGGAGGTCTGGTTCAGCCGCTAGTTAATTATATCCCTTTCCATCATAATGAGAACATAGATCCGAGCAAATATTGTCACTATCACCAATATTCGGGACACACCACTTGTGCTTGCATACAATTGAGGAGGGTCATTCAGGAACTCATTGACGAGGGAAAGCTCGATTTAGGCTCCCAAGAAGAAAGCAATACTCAGAACCTCCGTCAGTTTCCACCGCGCAAGAAGCGAGAATTTGATGATTTGGGAATAACAACTGAAGAAGCTTTTAATCGTTTGATGCGAAGAGGAATGATAAAGCCGCTCGATAATTACCAGCCCACCAAGCCCAATCCAAAATTGGATCGCAGTAAGTATTGCTACTATCATCAATACCCTGGTCATGCCACCAACGACTGTGTTCCCCTGAAGTTGTTGATTCAAAGGATGTTTGATGAAGGTAGAATTGAGAAAGCTTCCCCCAAAGTGGCCAATGATCCTCGTCAGCAATTTCAAAGCTTCCCCATCCGAAAGTCAGTCAGTCGGGAGTCGTAGGGTCTTAGATGGTTTTATCTTGCTAATAGATGTTTTGTCTTTATGTTTTGACCCTATTTCACTCATGTGATGAATCTTTTATTTCAGTGAATAAAATGTTTATTTCTATTCTTGCTAGACTTGAGACATCACTTGCACACCCACATTACATTTTATTAAAATGGTTCTTATTCTACATGATCACTTATGCTGCTCACCGACTAATGCTTTGAAATGACTAATATTTAAATTAATTAGAATGAGAAAATCGACTGATATCCTTCCCAAAGTGGGGGCTCACCAATTCTCCACCTCGATTCCCATATGCTCACATACCTTCCTTCACCTCTTTTATAATCTCGTTGTTCGAAGAATTTGCACAGTTCTTTCTCAAAGTAAGCTTAAGCAAAGCAAATGAAGACAAGATCTCGTTCAGACTATCCGGTAGGGGCTGCAGCTGAAACCATCACCCCTAGGAAAACCATCACTTTACCCTCACTAAACAATACCCCTTTCATTTCAAGATCGACACGTTTTGAAACCCATTTAGCCATCACCAGAAAAAAAAGGGACTATCCTTGAGGCTCCCATGATTCAAAAGAAGATCGACCGTCTCCAAGTTCAAAGAACGGCAGAAAGCAATGATCCATCCTGGGGACTAGCTGAAATCCTCCTCTCAAAAGAAAGAAAAGAGAGAAAAACAAAGGTAAAAAAAGAGATACAAAAAAAGGAGAAGAAAAGAAAAGAAAAGAAAAGAAAGAGAGCTTAGTCCCCAGCGATCCTCTCAAAAGCAAAGTCAAAGGATCCGGTCGTCACTCGAGAGAAGTCTCGAAGTGAGTAAAGAGACATCGCGGATGTCCCCTCAACATTACCTCTAACCGATCCCAAGCCGTCCTCTCGATTTTAGAGGACATTCCCGTTACCATTACCCTTACCTTTGCCTTTAGCCAAAGCCAAGATTGACCTCTCATTCTTAGAGGCATTGAAGACGAAATCATGGATCCCCTCACCTTAGAAATCCCAAACACATACCCAAGAGCCAACCTCTCATCTTTAGAGGTACGGCCGAAAAAGCCCAAACCTAACCTCTCGCTTTAAGAGGTCATGATATCCCAAATCACCCGAAGACCGATCGAAATCCCGAGACCTGGGCCATAGCGGTTCCTACCGGATAGCAATTTCATTCCAATATTGTCGGGATCTAAAAGCGCATTATTGCTTAAAGCGGAGCCAAATCTATCCCGGCTTAGAGAACCGTCAAGCGAAGATTGTGCAAATTCTATCCGTTCATTCGACGTCGCATGTGAGCATATTTCATTTCTACTCCGCAAACACCTGCCGTGGACGTCCCACTGGGGCTTCACATCTGTGTCTCCCATCGACACTCCAAGAGGACATGTTCTTTCAATTCTAAAAAAATCTCGAAGGTCCTCACATCCCCGAACTTCATCATTCATTCTATTCATTCGGGATAAGCCCGAACTACGGCGACCTGAGCTCCTCCCAAGGAGGGGAACGTAGGCAACCATAACTGGTTCGGTCGAAATCATAAACAGATCTCAGATAAATCCGGTCTCCTCAAGGACCATGCCCGTACACTTTCCATCTTTTCGAGTTTGATTCTCGATAACAATGGGCTTTCTCTTCAAGATTAATCAAAATATTTGTTCACATCAGCGTTGGCAGTTGAATAACCAGAACATCAACAAAGGGTTTTAAGCAGCTTTGTGATCATGGTGAATAAGATAGGTTTTCAAGTGTCTCGACAAGTCTTCTCTTTCTACATCATAGGAAGATAGAGCCAAACACTGTTTCGGTCTGCATGGGCTTCCATACACCTTTCCACACCTTGTGATGCTTATACTCTCCCAAAAGAGTTAAACCCAAAGCGAGAGTGTCATACAGAAAATCAGGATCCACTCCCACTGTTGTGGGCATTTTTTGACATGACGACATCTTCAGTTGATCCTGCATAACGAGATGTCATTACACTGTAAGTATTGTTTTAAATATTTACTTGTCCAATATTTCCTAATATTATTATTCTTATTTTTCAGTAATTAAGAGAAGAATGCGGAAACAACCTTCAAGCACGTTCAACAGACCTTCAAACGGCTAGGGCGACTTGGTCTCACGGAGGTTGAAAAGATAAACCACAATGCCGAGATTGTAGGAACCATATTTGACTCTTTCTTAGTTACTTGTATTTAAGGGGAAATGGAGACGGAAAATGACACTCATGCTCATACACACACACTTTACACACAAACTCTTGTAATCCTCTCCATTATCTTCCGAAGTTGTAATTGTGATCATTATAGTGGAACCTTTAAGGTTGGAGACCTAACTCCCGGGGTTTTTTCCAAAGAGGTTATCACCTCCAAGGTTTTCCTCGTTAACAAATCGCGTTGTCATTGTCTCGTTTTTCATTTTCTTGTTCCATATAATCGAATTCCATAGTTCCCTCCTTATTATTTAATCCACACACTAAACATAGTTAAGATTCTACTCTATTTTTTTTTTCTACCAAAACAATTTGGCGCCCACCGAGGGGCCTCGTGGTTTATCGGTTATTTGAAACATTTCCTAATCGAATTCACTATGTCCGCACCCACCAATGTGTCCACCGCCGGCAAGGTCCCACCGTTGTTCCCACATCGAGGAGGTAGAACCGGCTTGTTACCACCGCCTCCTCGGACCGGATCTCACCCAACTCAACCTACGAAGACTCCACAAAAGGGGGCGACCTCTTCCAATACGAATGCCGACATCCGGAGTATCCTAACCGGAGTTGAATCAAAGGTTGGACCGGCAAGATAACAATTCGAAGGTGTTGACCAATTCCATGATTAAGATGCGTAAAGACCAACAACTCATAGCATCTCGGCTTGAAAACATATCACCAGCTGCGCGCAAGGGTTCTCAACTTTGACAACTCCGGAGGATCTACATTTCGGAATGAATTCATTCCAATGGGCAATCCTCCTCCGCCGACATCTTTCATGATGTCAACATCTTTGCCAGGGACACCCCTTTGACACCATCTTCTGCGGGATTCACTCCATTCATCCCATTTATAGGCAAAGACTGGTCACGACTACTACGGACAACTCTGGTTTGCTTAATAATCTTTTCAATAATAATAATTTCAATCGTATTCCTATGGCTGACCCTTTTGCAGAAACCCACTAGCTAAACAGATGCGGGATCTCGTAGAATTAGTAATGAACGCATTACCAGGTGTGACTCCTCCAATTCAACCAAGAATGCAAAACCGCTACAACCGGTCTCGGTTTGTCCCGGTAATTGCAAATGTCGACATACCGAAGCGCTTCAAAGTGTACCATCTATGAAGTTGTACGACGGCACCACGGACCCGAGGAGCACGTGGCACACTATCAAGAAAAGATGGACATAATCCATATTCCACTTCAATTCCGGGAGGCTTGCTTATGCGGGGATTTGGATCCACCTTATACGGACCCGCTCTCAAATGGTTGATTAGGCAACCCCTAGGTTCAATTGGTTCATACGCCCGGCTCATCAACATGTTCTATAACCAATTCTCATGCGATCGACAATTTGAAAGGTTGACAAGTGACCTTTACAATGTAACTCAGCAAAGCCTAATGAAACCCTAAAGGATTACGTCCACCGGTTCAATAAAGAGGTGCTGGAAATTCCCAATCTTGACATGTCGACGGCTACGAAGCATTCAAAATGGGGTTGAAGAAAGATTCGCGTATTACCAAGATTTGGTAATGACTCCTTGTAAGCGGCCGGAGGAAGTCGGGAGCGGGGCATTGAGATTCATAAGGCGGAGGAAGATGAGAGGCTGCGAAGATCAAAGTCATCATCCAAGACGTCGACATATGACCATCCCGATAGAAAGATCGAATCGTCCCATCGCGAAACAACCGTCCCAATCCTTATCCGAGAATTGACACTAGCAAAATTAATTCAATAGACGGTGAGGATGAAGATAATGATAATGTGCCTAACATTTCGATTATTGTTTTTCTGTTGATATTTCGGGTGTACTTTGCGCAATGGGCAACCTCGGGAGACAAAGCCGGATGGCCAAAGAAAACGGACAAAACCACGGGATGGCGTGACAAATCAAAATGGTGTGCTTACCATGAAGACTTTGGGCATGTTGCGAAGAAGCTGCATCGCATTAAGAAAGGAGATCGATTACTTGCTCTCGAAAGGACATCTTAAGGAAAGCCGTTGGGATCCGTAAAGAAGAAAGCTGAAAGTACGTAAGCTCCTCATGAAGCCGAAAGACCCGGTTTCTCCCCGGCATCAACAAAGGTGATCAACTTCATTAGTGGAGGCTCGAAATATGTGGAACATCCTATTGCCGCAAAACGACATGCTAAGGAGTCAAAAGATGAAAAGCCGTAGAGACGGCCCGGGATGTCGATACCTTGCCAGGACTCCAATTGTCTTTGATGAAAGTGATCGTGATAACTTGCCTGAAACTCATCATGACGGTCTGGTCATTTCCTTGCGGATCGCCAAGCTGTACCATACGACGTATTCTCGGTAGATGGGGGCATTCGTCAATCTTATTATGTTGGGTACCCTTAAAGAAATGAACATCCCGGAATCGGAGATTGTCAAAAAATCTTCGGTTTGGTAGGCTTCAGTGGCGAAGTCAAAGAAACAGTGGGGGAGATAAAGCTTCCAATATACTCGAAAGGGCCTCAACACCGTGGAACGGTTTTGTGTAATTGATTGCGCAACATCTTACAATGTAATTCTTGGAAGACCGTGGATTCATGGAATGAAGGCCGTACCCTCCACTTACCATCAATGTGTGAAGTTTCCAACACCTTGGGGTGTCGCTAAGATTTACAAAGTGATCAACGGGTGGCCAAGGAATGTTACAAAACTTCAATGAAGGCGTCTACATCTCCAAAACAAGCATAGCAATTACCGAAGAAAGTACGTGAAGTCCTGGAAGCTAGGGAGGATGATGTGAAAGAAGTATTGTTAGATCCTTCCAACCCGGACATCAAAGTACTTATTGGCACCGACATATCGTCGAGATATAGAGGAGAAGCTTGTGAACCTATTAAGAAGCGTAATAAAAAGTTTCGCTTGGAAACATGATGACATGACCGGCATTAGCAAAGATGTCATCACTCACAAACTTAACATAGATCCCGGCTTCAAACCGGTGCACCGAAACGTAGAAAGTTTGCGAAACCGAAATCGAGATCATCAAGGAGGAGGTAGAGCGCTTACTCAAAGCCAACATGATACGAGAGGTCGATTATCCAAGATGGTTGGCAAATGTGGTTGTGGTAGAGAAGAGAAACGGGAAATGGCGAGTTTGCGTCGACTTCACCGACTTAAATAAGGCCTCGCCCAAAAGATCCTTTCCCTTTGCCGCACATAGATTCATTAGTTGATGCCACCTCGGGTCACGAACTCCTCACATTCATGGACGCGTCCTCGGGATTTCAACAAATTCGAGATGGAACCATCGACCAAGAAGACACCGCCTTCATAACCCCCTCGGGTATTTATTGTTATATTGCCATGCCTTTTGGACTAAAAAATGCAGGTGCAACGTATCAAAGGCTCGTCAACAAGATGTTTAAGGATCGGATTGGGGACACAATGGAGGTATACATCGACGACATGGTTGTTAAGTCTAAGAAGGCCGAGGACCACATTAGCAATCTCTCTCAAGCCTTTGACATCTTGGATTGTTTCAATATGAAACTTAATCCACTAAATGCAACTTCGGAATGAAAGCCGGCAAGTTTTTGGGCTATATGGTCACTAAAAGAGGCATTGAAGCCACCCCCGAACAAATACGCGCCATTCTCAACCCGTCATCACCTCAATCTGTCAGGACGTCCAAAGACTAACAGGAAAAATTGCCGCACTCACTAGATTCATTTCAAAATCCTCGACCGATGCAAACCTTTCTACGACATCTTAAGAAAGAACAAAAAGTTTCAATGGGAGGACCAACATGAAAAAGCTTTTCAGAACTCAAAACTTACTTGTCGACACCTCCTTTATTGGCCAAACCTCGGATAGAAGAACATCTTTACATCTACCTAGCAGGTATCCGAAGGCGCCTGTAAGTGCGATCTTGATAACGAGCGAGATGGCAATCATCAACCCATCTACTATATAAGTAAGACACTCTTAGATGCTTTGAGACCAGGTATTCTCATTTACAAAAATTAATTTTAGCTTTGATAAGCTTACATTAAATTAAGGCACTATTTTGAAACACATACTATTATTGTACGCACTAACTATCCTATTAAGAATGTCATGAGAAAACCGAGAGATGTCGGGTCGAATGGCGAAATGGTCTGTATAGTTAAGCACATACGACATCAAGTACGAGCCTAGAACCGCAATAAAATCTCAAGCCCCGCGCATTTTGTGGGCGATTTCGATCCAACCCTACAACAAGAGGTGGAATTGGAAGTACGGCAACTTCAAGATGATGACATTCTAAAAATTTGGACTCTCTACACGGACGGTGCTTCCCAACATGAGAGGTACGAGGTCTTGGAGTTGTACTAAAATCGCCACAAGGGGACATAATACCACAATCTATCGGTTGCGGCTTCAAGGCTACCAACAATGAAGCAGAGTACGAGGCACTTATCGCGGGTTTAACGGCGGCCCAAGACTTAGATGTCAAGCATATCCAGGGTGTTCATGGATTCATTACTAATTGTTAATCAATACAATGGGTCCTACGTCGCGAAAAATGCTAAAATGACGACATATTTGGAAATTGTAAAAATTATTTCGGCCAAATTCAAAACATTTTCCTTGGAACAAATCCCGCGAGAAGAAAATTCTCAAGGCGATGCTTTGGCAAATTTGGGTTCGGCCTTCAAAAGCTTCTCGCGAAACCAATATCCCAATCGTGCATGTTGACATCCCGACAATTGACAATCTCGAGATGTTCGTCCTAGATGTTGACATACCTTCCTCTCTGCATCAACCTCTTGGGACAGGCCCTATTATCAAGTATCTCTTAGATGATACGATCCCGATTGAGGAGAAGAATGCGAGAGCCTTCGGGGTAAGAGTATCTAAATATGTACTTATTGATAATCTCTTGTTTAGAAAATCTGCTTTGCCGAGTCACTACTTAAGGTGTCTAGAAGCGAGATAGAGCCCATCGAGGTTCTCAAGGAGGCTGCATGAAGGAGATTGTGGAAATCATACCGGGGCAGAAGTTTACATACTAAAGCTCTAAGGTTGGGCTATTTACGGCCCACAATGAGAAAAGACGCCATTGACTACGCAAAGAAATGCGATTCTGTCGGCGACATGGGGACATCTGCACCGGCCAATGAATTGCTACATCCTATCCTGTCACCTTGGCCGTTTATGGTTTGGGGAATGGACATTGTAGGAAAACTTCCCGAGCACCGGGGACGAGTATTTCTTTTGGCCATGACAGGACTACTTTTCTAAGTGGGTAGAAGGTGAGGCATATGTGCAAGTTCGTGATAAAGAAGTAATATCTTTTATCAAAAGGAACATATTTAGCCGATTTGGAATTCCATCGAAATAATTTGTGACAACGGCTCTCGGTTCATCGGCAAGAGGACCCAAGATTTCTTGACGGCTTGGGGTGTTAAGATGGTAACGTCTTCGCTGTTCACCCTCAAGCCAATGGACGAGGGCGAGTCTAGCAACAAAATAATAATCGGCAACTTAAAAAGAGACTAAACCGAGAAAAAGGACGTTGGGCGGAAGAATTACCAATGGTCCTATGGGGCGACAGGACGACATCTAAGAATGCTGCGGTCAAACCCCTATTCACTTGTATTTGGGCCGAGATCTGTTATTCCGGCGAAGTCCTTGTACCTACGGCAAGATACGGCTGGCGACATCGAAAATAATAAAGACATCTTGATACATTCCTGGATACGTGGACGAGCTAAGGGATATGGCCAAAGTTCGCATGGCGGCATATCGGCAAAGGGTAGCCGATCATACAATAAAAACGTCGGGTCGAGAAGGTTTCAAGTAGGAGACTTAGTCCTACGAAAGGCATTCCAAAATACCAAGGAGTCCAATGCGAGGCAAGCTCGCCCCAAAATGGGAGGGACCCTACTTGATAGATGCACAAGCCGGAAAAGGAGCATATCGCCTTGCAACCTTGGATGGCCAAATGATACCCGAAGTTGGAACGCCATTCATCTCAAAAGGTATTACATTTAAATATGACTTCCCATGAACTCATCTTTCGGTATGAATCGTATTTTAATTCTTTTCTCCTATGTATCTTTTTAATTATTTACATGATAAGATGTCTCTAACATGCTTTGTGAGAGACGTCAACCTTAGTTGGCGTCCGTTTTTAACGTGCTTCTATCTTATGAGGTATTGACACATTTACATGGGGACATATCGAAAGCATGCAAAGAACAATGATTCCTCCTCCGTTAGAGGCTGGCCATCTCTTCTCAAGTAAAGGTACACAATCCCTTCTAAGGTTTAAAGAGTTAATTACACTCTTTCTAAAGAAGTTAGGTTACCACACCTTCGCTGGAGCGCAAGTTATCTCACTAATTGAGGTGTGGGGTGGGCCTATATGGGTAAACTCATATAGCTTACCCATTCCCACTCGGTTAGATGATTGATCTTAAGCATTATTCTTATGGTTATGGCATATTCGTGTCATCTAAGTATCTACGGTTTATGGCATATACGTGTCATCTAAGTATCTACGGTTTATGACATCTACATGTCATCCTAAATACCTATTATTCGACATACTATCATGTCACCATATGCTGAAAAACATACGAAAAATTATCCAAAAAAGAAACAAGCCTTGACGTGCTTGAAAACCATTAGACCATAACTAAACTAAAATAACCATAATGTATCCAAACCACCAAAGTAAAAGTGCGAAAGTGTTGAACCAACCCAACACTTAAAAAGATTGTCTTTGGCCCTTAAGGACCTATTACAAACCAAACCAAAATAAAAATTGTCTTAAGGGACTCCGCCCGGTAATCATCAACAAAATACCAAAGAACCAAATTGTTTTACCTTCTTTTTTGTTTAGGTGGCTTCTGCCGCGGTGTTGTACGGGTGTCACTTCTCCAAGCTGTTGGTGCATCACTGGACAATTGTTTCATATGGACTTGATGACACCTCGCCCTCGTCCCCCACCTCACTGTTAACTTGGATAGATAGGCACATTCCCTGTGAATATCCCAGGCACCGACCTTTCCTTCTTGGTATTCCTTCATCATTTTCACCTTGCATTGAGAAACGGTCTTCAACTGCCGGCCGGTTTACAAGAATTCCTCACCTCTGCTATCTCCTTGTTGTGATCATCTTCACTTTTCGCCAAACTATTCAACAAGTCCTTAGCTATCTGCTCTTGTTCTCCCGGCGATTTGCTTAGTTGCTCTATTATCTTCTCACATTCCTTCACTTTATTATCGAGATACCAACTTCTCCTTCTTGACCAAAGCAATATCCGCTTTGGATTTCTTCTTCACCAATTCAACTTCTTTTGCCAACTCCTCCACGTATCCTACGGTCTGAAAAATAACATCTGATATTACTAAAAGTTATCACAACCTTTGAAACTATTAAATATTCAATTAATGATGTCTCACCCCGAGATGCCGAGCTCATAAATCTCTTCTTGAACTCCCCGTGACGGTCCATCAAAAGAGTCTCCAACCTCGATCACTTCCTCTTGGCCGACTTTTCTTTTCCTCACCCTAGAACCAATCCCAGCGCTTTCATCAAGAATAGGACTCTTCTTAGGAGCGGGTGGAGGTTTCTTTTCGATCTTGACAATGGGCTCGAAAGCAAGGCCTCGATATCCTCCGGATCAAGTCGAGACCACGAAGCTATCGGTTTGGAAGGCTGCATGGACATAGAGATATTGTCAATAACAAATAACACATCAAATTAATGACGGTTATCAAAGGTAACGGGATGCCAAGCTTACCCGGTAGACATTATTACGAAGTTGAAGCCTTTATATCCTGCAGGACGGTCGACGAAACTTCCGGCAAACCTTTGGGAGATCTCTTATCGAGAGGGAGATTGAAAAACTCTTCGATTTTTGCTAAAGTATCTTTTGCGGGCGGAAATAACTCTCCCCAATCAATATCTACATGAAAGCAAAAACAATTACAATTCGGTTTGTCTCAAGAACGAGGAAATCACAAGAGTAAGAATTTAAGTACCTCCTGGTTCCATTGCTTCGACATCTCATCCTTCTCACCGATTGACGTCCTATCAACAAAGAAAAACCTATTCTTCCATCCCCTATCCTTTGGAGGATGTGTTGCTCATCAAAGGATTTCTACACGACTTCTTTCTAAATAGGTACCGTTTGGAACCAAAGTTGAAGATCATAGGAATGGGCAATTTCGGGAGCCCTAAGTCTAGTCCGTTTTCTCGGTTTACTTTAAGAACAAAAGCAAATACTCGCCAAGCCATTGGCATAAGTTGAAGCATAAGCCGGTTGAGTTTTTAGAAAGAACTCGGTAACTAACCGTGGGAAAGGGTAGCTAAACCCTAGCAAGAAGGGATATTCGAAGAAGCGGATCCATTTGGGAGAAACATGGTCGACCTAAGTTTTATGGAAAAAGGATGAAAAATTACACCACTTGGGAAACAACATTGTTGTTTTATGGTCTCTATTTGAGAATCATTAAACAAACAAGTTTCTTCGGCGGAGTTTAGTGAGAAGATTTGCGCAAACAAAGTCGTCGAGATTAATCTCTACGGGACCTTGTGGGGATGACGCTTTCTTGGGTTTGGAAGCGGACATCCTGGTTTTACCCATGGTTGACAAAGCAAAAAGAGAAGAATAAACAAAGGAAAAGGTCGGAGATGGAGTGATTTTACCTTGAAAGCGAACGGCGCCGTGGGCCAAAGGAGGTGAAAAGAAGATTTGAGAAGATAAGTTTTCTCAAGCGGTTAATAAAAAGGAAAAAGAATCCCTTTTCAAAATTAACTCTCTCCCCAACCGTTCATTTCATCGCCACGTCTCCCAAGAACGTCCCATCGGGCGGAAATGCCCGGTTGGGTCATTAATTCAAAAGGAAAAACATTTTGCCTCTTCGATTGCCTACATAGTCAAATGTTTTTGGGGACAAATTGTTGTGGGCATTTTTTGACATGACGACATCTTCGATTGATCTGCATAACGAGATGTCATTACCTTGTAAGTATTGTTTTAAATATTTACTTGTCCAATATTTCCTAATATTATTATTCTTATTTTTCGGTAATTAAGAGAAGAATGCGGAAACAACCTTCAAGCACGTTCAACGACGGACCTTCAAACGGCTAGGGCGACTTGGTCTCACGGAGGTTGAAAAGATAAACCACAATGCCGAGATTGTAGGAACCATATTTGACTCTTTCTTAGTTACTTGTATTTAAGGGGAAATGGAGACGGAAAATGACACTCATGCTCATACACACACACTTTACACACAAACTCTTGTAATCCTCTCCATTATCTTCCGAAGTTGTAATTGTGATCATTATAGTGGAACCTTTAAGGTTGGAGACCTAACTCCCGGGGTTTTTTCCAAAGAGGTTATCACCTCCAAGGTTTTCCTCGTTAACAAATCGCGTTGTCATTGTCTCGTTTTTCATTTTCTTGTTCCATATAATCGAATTCCATAGTTCCCTCCTTATTATTTAATCCACACACTAAACATAGTTAAGATTCTACTCTATTGTTTTTTCTACCAAAACACCCACCATTCGAAAGATACGCCCTTGCACGTAAGCATTTCTAAATCTTGTCCGCCGATTGATTGACTGAAGCTCAGAGAACGGTCTCCTCTTGGATTACACAATGTTTTGAAGGCAATGAAACGGAGTGTTAAACTGGGGCTTGGTTAAAGAAGAAAACTGATGGATTCATTTGTATGAGAATGACGGGGCTGGCTTTTGAATTCCAAACCCCGGGAACAGATTGGTTACTTAAAGAGGTTATTCGATATTGGGGCTACCGAGTCTTATGCCTTAAACCAATGGATAAGTGTTGGAAATACTGGGAAAGTCTGATTTTGAAACACTGTCTGCATGACTTATCTTGTCACGCGACATATCGTGTCCCAGCTACCCTGAGTCGTGCGAAATCTTGTGATCAATACCAGACATCAGTGATATGCAATCTGGTCAATACCAGGGCACGCCCCGACTTGTATCCAACAGCAAAGTCACCCTGCAAATAAACTTGGGAGAGGGACTCATCCAGTTCAAAAACATACAAACCCTTATACACCTACCAAGCCATCCATACACAAACCAAGCCACATAAACCATTTATACTTACTCCATAACCATTCAAAACAAAAGAGTCATCCATTGTTATCACCTCAAAAATGGACTCATGCGAGACAATGAAAACAAACTAACAACGGTGTTTTGAGTCTAGAAAAAGCAAGTAAGTTTTTAACAAAAAGAAAAAAAAAAGAGAAAAAAATGTTTGTTTGTTTCATCGCAAAAGAAAAGGTGCAACGGTCAGAAAAGCAAATGTCTTGATATAAAGGGCTACCCCGAGCCACCATCCTCTGATTCATAGCTACTTTCAGCACCAGAGCTATCATCATCACCAGCAGCGTCATCACAACCCTCTCCATCAGCATCTCCCCCTCGGAATGCAGCGCCCATCGGCGGCAGGATCATGGAAAACAATGGGATCATCTCGAAAAAGCGCATGAGCAGTAGGGATGACTACGGTCTCAAGATCATGAGGGTCTCTGGAGGCATCACTATCAGAACTGGAAGGGCTAGGTGGACGACAACGAGCAGTCTTGGTCCTGGGTAAGTGTGTATCCTCAGCAGATATATCAGTGCGAGCCCTCTTCTTGCTAGGCACACTCAGGGTAGAATCACAATCATCAGAGTCCCGAGCTCGACGTCTCTCCCGCAAACGACGATTGCTCCTCATCAACTGATCAATCACGTCCATAGCCCCAGTGTAATGGCGAGCAAAGCTCCAGTAAACATCAGGAGAGACCTGGTACAGTCATGAAGAAAAAGAATCGGAGATCAGTCATCGTGAAAGGCAAGAATTGTAAACATGCCAAAGCAATAAAGAAAGAGAGGACAGTTACTTACAGATCGGGTGCCCTCAGGAAGATGAAAATATGGATAAATCCTGCTAATGTCAAGAGGGGCCCGTCTCAAATGGTCTCCATCTTGAAAATCAACAAACCATGGAGGTAGGGGAACATCCACCACATGCCCAGTAGGAAAACCCGCACCCTGAGCATCCTGTCTCGGAGCCACCTGTGGAGATCTCAACCTCGTCGCCACGAAAACCACGTAATCACCATCCTCTGTATAATTAAAAGAAGCCTCACCCTGGATAAAGGAAGCCACATCCTCCAACTTCCGAGGAAACCAAATGTCAGTCGGGGGATCAACTGGAACTCTAACCATACTATCAGGGCTGTGCTGCCGACAAACCTGCTCTCCCAAATACAGTGCATCTCCAGATAAACCCACCAACAACTTGCGGCACTCTGTCAGATGCAAAGCATATCCAAGATCAACATCAGCATACCGGGTCCCCCAAGGAAACAACCTCAAGCTCCCGGGAATCCTCTTCAAGCAAAACAAGGTATCAGGATAAGAAGCGGTCTCACGTCCTCTAGTATCTGCTGTCCGGACCTTCACTCGAGCTTCTTTCACCCAGCGTCGCATAGCGGGAAACATGGTGTCCGAATATGCATCCCCTACTCTCCAAGCATAGCAGCCAATCACCTCATAAGCCCCAAACCTAGAAAGGATGAATCGAGCAAAATCGAGGTTAATAAAGAAGGACGAGAAGAAGATTATGCAAAAGATAGACTCGGACTGGAAAAGTACCTCAAAAGCAAAATGACAACAGTTGAAGGACTTAGCCCTTCCCCTGCTAGCGTCATCCAAAGCCAAATACATCTCTGCAAGCCCAGCTTCTCCCCAAGATAAGTTCCCAACAGCATCCCAATCCCGCAACGGCTCTGAGAGATCAAAGCAGTGGATGTGGCATTTATAAACACCATATCAGATAAGCGAACCCAAACAAAAGCCCTGGCCAACCTCAAAGCCCTCAACCTACCCTCCTCTGTATCCTCTGCCTCATCTGGATAATCCTCACTCCGCTCCACCAACTGAGCATGAAGCTCCCCAAGCTCATATCCATTCCCTTTCTTGCCCCGGGGAAGGAAACCAATCAAGTCCATAAAATAAGCCTCACTGGGAGGCTGGGGATCATCCTCGAGAACGGGCTCCTCCGGATATAAAGGCTCATCGGTGAAAGGAAGTCCCATGATGGCGGCAAAGTCATAAGGGGTAACAGTCGCCTCTCCCCATGAAAAGTGGAAGGTGTGGGTAGTCTCCCACCAAAACTCTCTAAATGCTCTCACCAGCCCCGCACTCCTCTGGGTTCCCCCTATACCTTTAGCCATCTCAAAGAATTGACCAAACTTCGCAGTGTACACCAAACCCTTGGGCGAGTGCCCCAACTCCTGACTACCCGGCAAAAGATCCCATAGCTGGCCTACAACCTCTGGAGATCCTCTAGTGCGCAGCTCCTGCAGGTAAACACAGCACAGGTACAACAGTTAACTGAGCAGATCTAAGAGATTGCCCCTAAAAGCAGAACCGAGAGGGAAAAGTCCGCGTCTACACAATCTCCCGGGGGCACGTCAAAATCCATAGCCCCACCGTCATTGTCAATAAGAATCATTTGCCCGGCCAAGCGAGAGCCCCTCGTCAGCTGTCAATAAGAATCCATTTTGCCACGAAGCGAGAGCCCGTCATTGTCAATAAGAATCCGGCGCCCGGCAAGCGAGAGCCCGTCAGCTGTCAATAAGAATTTGCTTTTGACAAGCGAGAACCCCGTCACTGTCAATAAGAATCCGCTGCCCAGCAAGCGAGAGCCCCGTCGACTGTCAATAAGAATCCGCTGCCCAGCAAGCGAGAGCCCCGTCAACTGTCAATAAGAATCCGCTGCCCAGCAAGCGAGAGCCCCGTCAACTGTCAATAAGAATCCGCTGCCCAGCAAGCGAGAACCCCGTCAACTGTCAATAAGAATCCGCTGCCCAGCAAGCGAGAGCCCCGTCAACTGTCAATAAGAGTCGCTGCCCAGCAAGCGAAGTCCCCGCTTACCAAGCAAAGCTAGGGACACAAGAGCCGAACCGCCGACAATTCCCGCTGCCCAGCAAGCCGGAGTCCCATCACCGAAGTGCCGACAAAATCCCGCTGCCCAGCAAGCAACCCCCGTCACAATGATTATGGTCCCAGATCAAAGCCAGCAGTCAAACACAGAGAACTCCACCACCAAAGCAAGACTTCGCTGCCCAGCAAGCAAGAGTCCTTATCCCCAGTAGTAGTAGCATAAATCCCTCCGGTAGCTTTAGATGTCAAAAAAGAAAAGGGTGACAACCACACAGTCAGAAAAGGGTGACAACCACACAGTCAGAAAAGGGTGACAACCACACAGTCAGAAAAGGGTGACAACCACACAGTCAGAAAAGGGTGACAACCACACAGTCAGAAAAGGGTGACAACCACACAGTCAGATGATGGGTGACAACCGCACAGTCAGATGTTAGGTGACAAGCTTGCACGATCAGCGTCCTTTGATGATTTTTCCCCCTCCAGTCATATAATCCGAACTACGATTTGGCTTGATTCCCTCCTCGGGATACGTAGGAATCCTTTCTCAAAAGGTCCAGCCATCCTTTTCCCCAGCTCACCGTCTAGCCCTCCGCTTCTTTCCCCAGCCGCTCATTGGGATTGGGTCTTATTTTATCGACAACCTCACTTCTTCCATAAGTGACGTTGCCGAGGGGCTCTGTAAGTACGCCAATCCAAATTCGCGACCTTTCCAGATGCATTTTAAGTAATAAAATGGCATTTAGGGGCATTTTGGGTAAATTCTCGGTCCATTCCGAGACTTCCTGAAACATTTCATATGTTTCTCGTGAAGGAAGTACTTTTTTGTACTTTGCTCGAGTTAAAGGACCTAGAGGGAATAAAACTGTTTTGGACTTTTTGGGTATTACCTAGGAAGCTTCCAGAATCAGTTTTGGCGCCAAAAACGGTTATTGTCACCTTGTGTCACGCGACAACTCGAAGCATGGAAAGTGGTAACGTTACGTCGTGCGACACAAAGTGATCATAGACTGCAGCTATAAATAAGACCCTACCCCTCTCAGTTTTGGATCCGAATTTCACCTCCCTAAAGCCACTCTGCCCAAATTACGCCAGAAACTCCCTCTCTCTCTCTCTCATACCAAAACCACCCAATTCCCCTCCAATTCCCTCACCTCTCACCTCTCTTTAACCCAATTCCATCTCTACTTCTCTATACACTTGAAGTCCCCTGAATTCAGCTCTCAGTTCGTGTTCAGATCCACATCTCGAAGTTGAACTAAAGGCTCCTACACCTAACTTGGTGTAAGAGTTGAGGACTACAAGGGTAACACTCTCTCCTCTTCTCTCTCCCATTCATTTGTTCTAATTACTCTCTCCCCTTCTCCACTTGATAATCAGGCTCGTTGTGCCTCAGATTATCAAGTGGCAACTGCAATCTCTCTGTTTAAATAGCTTATACTTGAGTCCAATTGCTTGATATTGATGTGATCTATTTGGATTTGCAATTTGGGCATCAAGGGAGTGTGGATCTCCCATATCCACACTCCTTTGATTGATTCTTGTTTAATTCGTATCGTTATTACTGTTTCTGATATAATTGTTGTGTAATTGTTGGATCTTCATCTCAGTTTGTGAGGTACCTGCAGATGGTAAACATATGTCACGCGACACATGTGGACATGAGGAGTCCTGTGTCACGCGACATATCGTGACCATCTGCATGGACCATATTTTAGTTGTAGTTTGTCTTGTTTAGTTGTTTTAGTTTGTAGTTCTGTATTCATGTTGTTCAGTTCCTAGATCCGGTTTCTGTTTATTGCATCTGGAGATTTGGCGATCTGTTTGATTGTGAGCCTCTGCAAGGTGAACATATGTCACGCGACATATCGGGACAAAGGACTCATATGTCACGCGACAGATGTGATCCTTTGCAGAGGACCTGTTTTCTCTTGTAATCTGTCCCTTGTTGATGTAAAGGGATGTGGCCTCCCAGACAATTGGTCTACAGGTTGTAATGATCTCTCTTATTCAATAAAATGCATGTTTATCGCACTTTGTTTTATTATCATTATTTGCATGTCTTTTGAATTATTTGGATGTCTAGATTAGAAAGACTCGTCTATGGACGAGGCGTGTTGGGTGAACTCTCGATTCTTCCCAACACGTAACTTGACCCCCGAACCCATTTTCTCTTACAAAAAGGTTTTCAATGTTTCCTTTAAAACGGTGTGGCGACTCCTCCTTTTTATATTTTTTTCGGCGAGTGCACATTCAACCTTATATATTGAAAATTATGTGTCAATGGACTAACTTCAGATGTATTCTCGTTGATTGACTAGTGAAAATTAGGACTTAGTTGATCTTAAAAGACACTTTCTTCATTGAAGGGTATATGATTACGAGCATTATGCAGTACATACTGTTATATCCATCAACAGTAAATGAGTAAATGGACAGACCTTATTTGATTAATTGTTTCAGCTCTTTGAAGCCTCATATAGTCTTTGAAATAATATGCGAACCATTTGTCAAATTTTTAAATACACTGTTCACTACACCAATCCTCCTTGATATCTAGTGTTATGGTTTTCATATTTCCAATCCATCGATCCTTTCCACGGTCAGCTGGGTGATTAGATTGACATCATACCTTTCCAGGGAATTAGTAAATCAGTTAATTTCATCTGCATAATGCGAGAAAATCATCTCAGATCCTTTTCGAAATTCCTTGTTCTAGTCAAGAGTGCTACTTACCTAACACTTTTCGTTCAATTTTGTTATGTGTGATTCTTCAATCCCCAAGCTTTGCATATTCACTATTCAGTAACCCATAACCTAATTTAATGAGTAATACCACAAACAATTTGAAAAAGTCCTAAGAGTGGTTTCATACTATACTTTTAACGCTCTTATCTTGACAGTGGAGCTTAAAGACAATTGTTTTGGTCAAATTTCGACAAGTGATTATAAATAACCAAATATTTCAAGGAAAGAATTGGGTGCAATGGAATATAAATTTGTGTATGTGCTAATCAATGAACAAAGGAATTTTTACGAGGAAAGCCCTTGAACAACTTGTTCGCCGGCATAAAACCTCGGGAGGATTTGGGACCTACCTTGACCAAAGTTTTACTATGATCAGTGAGTTACAAGCTCGGAAGTATGGAGAGAGATTACAAGAGTGTGAGTGTGTGAAAATACATGTGTTTTTCATAATCTCCATACCCCTATTTATAATAAGGGTAAAATAAAAAGATAATAATCAAATCCTTAAAAATTAGGCATGATGGAGTTACTGAGGAGAAATTTCTGGGCATGACTGCTGATGGTGGAAAAAATCATGGTTGAATTGGTCTTCTACGAGTGCACAAGTATCTCCTAGAAAATAGGAACCGTAAAACTGCTCCCAAGTTTTTCCAGCTTCAAGATGTTGATGAAGACGTCGAGCCAAGATGTCGAGCCAAGATGTCGGTCCAAGATGTGAACTCAACATGTAAAGTCAACTTGTTGAGATCGGGATGTTGAGGCGTCTTGACATGTTGACCTGCTTAAGATGCCAGTGAAAAATCCGTCCCCAACAATTGCCCCCAAAATTTATTGAATCAGAGAAAACTTGGAGATTCAAGGAATTTTAAAACTTCTACTCCCCTCATCGGCATTAAGGAAGCGGTTGATTACGCCAAAGAGTTGTCCAACGCATTGAGAACTTATAAACGAAGCTTGATAGAAACCAAGATAAAGCTTTAAGTAACATTAGTTAAGGTGTTTGAAATTTGGTATGTTAGATGAGGGTTGGTCCTCAAAATTTTTATATTTGATTTGGCATGTCTTTATTTGATATGTTCACTTTGAATCGTGCGAGTCATGTTTGTGTTGACATGACTTACTTTTGTGTGTTGAACTTGATTTTTGGTGAAGATGTTAATCTTTACTCCTCAGTTGATTGGAAGATGACTTCATCTTTTTCGGGTGTTCATATTGATAACATGTTGATGTTATAAGCAGAAGGTAACATGAAAATGTTACAACCAGTAGTTCACAACTTGAATAAGTGTGAAATCGTGCGCCCAGGCAAAGGTGCCAAAACCTTAATTCGTTTGGTAACATGTCAATGTTACAACCAATAGTCACAACTTGAATAAGTGTGAAAACGTGCGCCCAGGCGAAGGTGTAAAAACCTTAATTCATTTGAAGAAATAGAACAAGTATCAGTCGTCCTGGCGTGTCAACATGTTCCATCCCTCTCCAGCTAAAGTTTTAACATGTATCAGCCGTACTGGCGTGTCAACATGTTGAAATTCTTCTTCAGGTCCAAACATGTATCAGCCGTCCTGGCGTGTCAACATGTTTGACCTGCTCCAGCTTAGGTCTCAACATGTATCAGCCGTACTGGCGTGTCAACATGTTGAGCCTGCTCCAGCTTAGGTCTCAACATGTATCGGCCCGTGCGGCGTGTCAACATGTTGAGCTGCTCCGGCTTAGGTCTCAACATGTATCGGCCGTGTCTTGGCGTGTCAACATGTTGAGCCTACTCCGGCTTAGGTCTCAACATGTATCGGCCCGTGCGGCGTGTCAACATATTGAGCTGCTCCGGCCTTAGGTCTCAACATGTATCGGCCCGTGCGACATGTCAACATGTTGAGCCTAAGCCGTTTGTTCAAGTTGTATACCTTGCAAAACAAATTCATGTTAGGATTGGGTGTTAGCTTTACCCCTCCGATGCTTAAGTCAGTAAGAATTTTTAGCATAACATAAGAATTGACAAACATAAATAAATGACTTGACAAAATTTAAAACATACCCGTTTTTGGAGTTTGCTTTTATGAAAAAATGACAACTTACGTGAAATACAACTTGAGGTACTTTTTTGCTAATATTTTGACATGTTGAAGATAGGCGGTCATCTTTTCTTATTTTGTCAACCTCATTGTGGTTATTTTAGGACTACGAGCTTATCTTCTTCCAGTCTGATGAATTTAACAGCTCTCGTCCGGACATCTTCAAGTCTCTTGCATGGAGTCATGACCAATTCGTCATAATAAGGTGATCCCTTTTTCAAGCCCAATCTGAATGCCTCGGTGGCTGTGGACATGTTCAAGTTGGGGATAGTCACTGCCTCTTTGTTGAACCTGTTCAAATAGTCCTTCAAGCTTTCGTCAGGTTGTTACACCACCCTGTAGAGGTCACTAATTAGTTTCTCAAAAGCTCTATTACATGAAAATTGATTCACAAACATATGGACTAATTGAGAATAAGATGATATAGAGTTTAGAGATAGGCGGGTTAGCCATTTCAAAGCTGGTCCAGTCAAGGTGGAACCAAAGCCCCTACAAAGACAGGCTTCTTTGAAGAATGAAGGAATGCTGATAATGTCCATTAATTCTTGGTATAGCAACACATGCTCTACTGGATCTGTGCTCCCATCGTACTTCTTCATGTGGGGCATCGAAAATCTCTTCGGGATCTCCATGTTGGCTATTGCTGGAACAAAGCGAGACTCATTATAACAAGTTGGAGAAGCTTGATGATAAGGCGAAGTAACTCCAGGCACATTCCTAATCATCTCTTTGATCTGCTGCAACTCTCTAGCAACTTGACTTTCTGCAAAAGTGTTTGCATAAAATTGAGAAACAGAGTGATTAAATACATTATAAAAACTCCCTGTTTGTCCTAAAGACGGAGTGGCATAAGTATAGCAAGATGTTGGCACATGTTGGCTGAATGGGAAGGTGTGACCATGTTGGGCAACTTGACCAGTTATCACAGTTGTACTATCGATGCATCTTGTACTCGCCATGGGGATGTCTCCAAGATTGCCCCGCACTGCACTAAAAAGAGTTCTAGGAAATAATGGTGATAATGGAGTTACAACTTGAGGCTCAACTTGATTCCCTTTTCGCAGACTCTCAATTGCATTGAAAATCCTAGTATTGGTATCCTGCTGAGCATCCATTCGCTTATTCAGTTCATTCAACATGGTTGCCATATTAGTCACGAAACCAAGATTGATTTCAGACGCGGTCATCTCTCGAGGTGCATCTTGCTGCCCCCCAGTCGCCCTACCCCCAGCCGCGGAGGTTACTGAGGTTACCTGACCGGAAGTTGGATTGACCATTTTGATGTTCTAAACAAATCTAAAAAACCAAAGTTCCCACAGACGGCGCCAAATTGTTTTGGTCAAATTTCGACAAGTGATTATAAATAACCAAATATTTCAAGGAAAGAATTGGGTGCAATGGAATATAGATTTGTGTATGTGATAATCAATGAACAATGGAATTTTTACGAGGAAAGCCCTTGAACAACTTGTTCGCCGGCATAAAACCTCGGGAGGATTTGGGACCTACCTTGACCAAAGTTTTACTATGATCAGTGAGTTACAAGCTCGGAAGTATGGAGAGAGATTACAAGAGTGTGAGTGTGTGAAAATACATGTGTTTTTCATAATCTCCATACCCCTATTTATAATAAGGGTAAAATAAAAAGATAATAATCAAATCCCTAAAAATTAGGCATGATGGAGTTACTGAGTAGAAATTTCTGGGCATGACTGCTGATGGTGGAAAAAATCATGGTTGAATTGGTCTTCTACGAGTGCACAAGTATCTCCTAGAAAATAGGAACCGCAAAACTGCTCCCAAGTTGTTCCAGCTTCAAGATGTTGATGAAGACGTCGAGCCAAGATGTCGAGCCAAGATGTCGGTCCAAGATGTGAACTCAACATGTAAAGTCAACTTGTTGAGATCGGGATGTTGAGGCGTCTTGACATGTTGACCTGCTTAAGATGCCAGTGAAAAATCCGTCCCCAACAACAATATCTGACTCTGACAACCTAAGCATAGTTGAATGACCTAGAAATTCAATCAGTGGGGGTAAAATCTCTTTTTATTTGAGTATGAAGAGTTAACGGTAGCTTTACTTTGTGAGATATGAGTAGCTGGTTGTTGGTTCCGATCATGATTAGCCTAGGATTAGCTTGCAAAGATGTGCTAGGTGTTGAACACCGTGATGTTTGACGCGTAGCTATTATCATCAAATTCATTTTGCCATGCGTATTAGCTTGAGGTTATTAATTGCACATGTGATGGACCCAAGACCATATTCTTGTCTTGTGTCTTCTGACATCCCTGACCGGGTATGTAATCACTTGCAGTAAGCATACAAATTTTGGGGTATAAAACACACACACAATTGATTGGTTTTGAGTTGAATTCACCATGCTTCATGAATAAGTTATAAGACCCATGACCAAACACACTTGGGATGGTCAAAATTATTCAGTTATCAAAGAAAAACAGAAAGACCAAAAATTTGTTCACATTATTAAGAGAGACAGTAGGAAAAAAAAAAGAATTGGAAAAACAATACTTCATTATCTCCGGTCTAATACTAAAAATTATTGACTTTGATCTTACTAATGCACTGATGATAAATAAAACGTTAATAAGAGTTCATTTTTATATTTCAAACCATTCATAAATCTGGTACATTTTATCTAATACTTACTAGTGACCTGATCTTTGTGTGGCTTCAGCAAAACAATCTTTACAAGTCCCGGGAGGAGAAATATCATTCAAAACTAAGAGTGCTAGAGACTATTGCCACTGGAACTACAGATGAAAATGAGGTGCTCTTCTCAAGTCTATGGACTTGCGCTTTCACATTTGCTATGTGCTTAACTTGTTTTTCCCTCATGCTGGCATTACTTTTGATTAGGTTGTTATGAAGCAGCTTCAGCGGAGGGCTTAATCATATGGTTAGTAAATATATTGAAGCACTTATATTATATGTAGACTTTAATATATTTTGATTTGAACGTTCATCTTGATATTCTGTAAGTTAACAGTCTTGTATCAAGACCGTTAACTTTGGTTTTCTTGGTCAATGCAATACTACTAAAGACTGCAAATTAGTTGTTAGTATCAGTTTACTATTTGAGAAAATTTTCTTGTTCATATTGAAATTTGATGCTAGTAGTGATAAGAAGTTCCTTACGTGATACATCATTCAGATTCATCTAAGGGCATTTGGCTTTTCGAAGTCTGTGATGAATCTGCAATCAGAAATATATGCAAGTGAAAATGGGCAAACCAACGGTGTATTTCAAGCTTCTAATGGCGATACTGCCGAACTCACAGAAAGCTTTATAGGTGGGATTGAAGGTACACCTGTCCAAGCGTCACATTTTATTCGATTAATTTGTTCCATATTCTTTATAGATCGTTATGAAATGAGTTTACTAGCTGTTTCTTATTATTGTGGTTGTTTATTGCTTACTATAATGAAGTATAATTTATTAGCTCTTTAATTTCTTTCCCTGGGGTAGCAGATATATCGCTCAATCAAGACGAGAGTAATTTCCACGACATGCCCCAACTAAAGCAAGGGTCCTATGCAGATCATCCTGTAAGTAATATTTCAGAAATGATGAAATTGAACGGTTTAAAGGTAGTGCTTCTCATTGTTAGTAAAATCTCAAGAATTGCTATCATATCATTTGTTTGACCCACTCCTTGTGCTTTTCAGTGACTTTTTTTTTGTGTGTGCAGAATGCGTCTATCCAATCTCTACATACTGTTACGAATAAGATTCTGGATGAAAGCATTGAGAGGAAGAAAGAAGATGTACCGAATGTAAGTGAGTAAGAAGGGGTATGCTATATGATTGATGCAATTCCAGACTAATCATTAAGGCCATGTTTGGATATCAGATCATGTGGCTCCAGAGGGAGTATATACTAGTATATGATTGTGCTCTAGTGGGAGTATATACCATTAGACTATTGATTTTTGAACATAATATGGTAGCTAGAATCGTTCTTGAATAAGTTTAGTAAGACATGAATAGTTTGTTAAATGTAATGATGGATGTTATTTTGAGACAATATATATAGTTTTAAATGATTTAAAGTTTGTTTTCAATTAAGTTTTGGAAAAGTTTGTGGATTTATCAATATTAATTCATAATATTATGTAGTAATAATTATATTATTGTAATGAAACATCTAAGAACTAATGTGATGGCAGAACAATCACATGCTTGGCCATTTTCATCCGGGATAAGGTGATTGCATTTTCAGTCGCTTCTCTAAGAAAAGGTGATTGCATTTTTAGTCGCCTTTTCTAAGCAAAGGTGATTGCATTTCCAGTCGCATTCTCTAAGCAAAGGTGATTGCATTTTCAGTCGCCTTACACAAGCTAACGAGATTGCATACCCAGTCACCTTATACTAGCTAACGTGATTGCATTTGTGATTTAATTAATTAAATAAATAAAATTAAAAAACCCTTTACGTGACGGCAAAAAGCAGTCACGAAAAATAAGTCTCTAAGGTGACTGCTTATCCCGTCGCTTTAAGCTATTGCGACAAGGGTTTACGCGACTGCCATGGCGATTGATTTCCCAGTCGCCTTACCTTTTCGTGACTGCTTTTCGCACATATGTGACGGCTTTTAGCAGTCACAAAAAGCCTTTTTTCTTGTAGTGATACCTTTTAAGGTGAATGGCGTTCCAACTTCGTGGTATCATTTGGCTATCCAAGGTTGCCAGGCGATATGCTTCTTTCCCGGCCTGTGCATCTATTAGGTAGGGTCCTTCCCATCTTGGGGCGAGCTTGCCTACATTGAGCTCCTTTGTATTTTGGAATGCCTTTCGTAGGACTAAGTCTCCTACTTGAAATCTTCTAATCCTTACGTTTTTGTTGTAAGATCTGGCTACCCTTTGTTGATATGCTGCCATCCGAACTTTGGCCATGTCCCTCAGTTCGTCTACGGTATCTAAGTCATGTGTCAAGATGTCTTTATTAAGTTCAGATGTCAATAAACTGTATCTGGCCGTAGGTACAAGTACTTCTGCCGGAATAACTGATTATGTTCCAAATACAAGTGAATAGGGGGTTTGACCAGTAGCGTTCTTAGATGTTGTCCTGTCAGCCCATAGAACCATTGGTAACTCTTACGCCCATCGTCCTTTCTTACGGTTCGCTCTTTTTTAAGTTGCTTATGATTATTTTGTTGCTAGATTCTGCCTGTCCATTGGCTTGAGGGTGAACAGGTGAAGATGTCACCATCTTGACTCCCCAAGATGTCAAGAAATCTTGGGTTTTCTTACTAATGAATTGGGAGCCGTTGTCACAAATTATCTCTGAAGGTATCCCAAATCGGCTGAATATATTTCTTTTGATAAAAGATATAACTTCTCTGTCACGAACTTGTACGTACGCCTCAGCTTCTACCCATTTAGAAAAGTAGTCTGTCATAGCTAGTAGAAATACTCTTCCTCCTGGTGCCCTGGGTAATTTTCCTACGATGTCCATTCCCCAAACCATAAACGGCCATGGCGACAGGATAGGATGTAGTAGTTCAGCTGGCTGGTGCAAGATGTCCCATGTTGTTGACAGGAGTCACATTTCTTTGCGTAGTCAGCGGCGTCTCTTCTCATTGTGGGCCAAAAATAGCCCATTCTAAGAGCCTTGGTATGCAGACTTCTGCCCCCGGTATGATTTCCACATTGTCCTTCATGCAGCTCCTTGAGAACCTGATGGGCTCGGTCTGCTTCTAGACATCTTAAGTAGTGACCTGCAGCAGATTTTCTAAACAAAAGGTTATCAATAAGTAAATACTTAGATACTCTTACCCTGAAGGCTCTAGCATTTTTCTCCTCGGCTGGGATCGTATCATCTAAGAGATACTTGATAATAGGAGCTGTCCAAGAGGTTCCGCCGGAGAGGAAGGTACGTCGACATCTAGAACGAACAGCTCAAGATGATCAATTGCTGGGATGTCAATATGCACAATTGGGATACTTGTCTGTGAAATGCTTTTGAAGGCTGAACCTAAGTTTGCCAGAGCATCTGCTTGAGAATTTTCTTCTCGTGGAATTTGTTCCAAGGCAAATGATTTGAATTTGGCCGCAAGAATTTTTACGATTTCCAAATATGTCGTCATCTTTGCATTTTTCGCTATGTAGGATCCGTTGTAATGGTTAACAATTAGCAAAGAATCCATAAACACCCGGATATGCTTGACATCTAGGTCCTGGGCTGCTGTTAAACCTGCAATTAATGCCTCATATTCTGCTTCATTATTAGTGGCCTTGAAACTGCAACTGATGGATTGTGGTATTATGTCCCCTTGTGGCGATTTTAGTACAACTCCAAGACCTGTACCTCTCATGTTAGAAGCACCATCTATGTAGAGAGTCCAGATTTTCAGGATGTCATCATCTTGAAGTTGTTGTACCTCCAATTCCACCTCTTGTTGCATGGTTGGACTAAAATCAGTCACAAAATCAGCTAGGGCTTGAGATTTTATTGTTGTTTTGGGCTCATATCTAATGTCGTATGTGCTTAATTGTACAGAACACTTCGCCATTCATCCTGACATCTATGGTTTTCTCATAATATTCTTAATAGGATAGTTAGTGCGTACAATTATAGTATATGTTTCAAAATAGTGCCTTAATTTAATAGAAGCAGTTATCAAAGCTAAAATTAACTTCTGTAAATGAGAATATCTGGTCTCCGCATCTAAAACTGTCTTACTTATATAGTAGATGGGTTGCTGACTACCATCTCGTTCTGTCACCAAGACTACACTTACAGCGCCTTCTGATACTGCTAGGCAGATGTAAAGATGTTCCTCCTCCTGTGGTTTGGCCAATAATGGAGGTGTCGACAGGTAAGTTTTGAGCTCCTGAAAGGCTTCTTCATGTTGGTTCTCCCACTGGAACTTCTTGTTCTTCCTTAGGATATCATAGAAAGGTTTGCATTGATCCGAGGATTTTGAGATGAACCTGGTGAGTGCAGCAATCTTTCCCGTCAATCTTAGGACGTCCTTGAAAGATTGAGGTGATGACAAGTTGATAATAGCACGTATCTGTTCTGGGGTAGCTTCAATGCCTCTTTTAGTAATCATATAACCCAAAAACTTCCCTGCCTTCATTCCAAAGTTGCATTTAGCTGGATTAAGTTTCATATTGAAACAATCCAAGATATCAAAGGCTTGAGATAGGTTGCTTATGTGATCTTCGGCTTTCTTGGATTTTACTACCATGTCGTCAATATATACTTCCATTGTGTCCCCAATCTGATCTTTGAACATTTTGTTGACGAACCTCTGATATGTTGCACCTGCATTTTTTAGTCCAAAAGGCATAGCAATATAACAATAAATACCTGTGGGCGTTATGAAGGCGGTGTCCTCTTGGTCAGATGGTTCCATCTGGATTTGTTGAAATCCTGAGGATGCGTCGATGAATGTGAGGAGCTCATGTCCGGAGGTGGCATCAACTAACGAATCTATATGTGGCAAAGGGAAAGGATCTTTTGGACAAGCTTTATTCAAGTCGGTGAAGTCAACACAGACTCGCCATTTCCCATTCTTCTTCTCAACCACAACCACGTTCGCTAACCATCTTGGATAATCTACCTCTCGTATCATGTTGGCTTTGAGTAAGCGCTCTACTTCTTCCTTGATGATCTGGTTTCTTGTTTCTGCAAACTTCCTACGTTTCTGGTGCACTGGTTTAAAACTAGGATCTATGTTAAGTTTGTGAGTGATGACATCTTTGCTGCTGCCTGTCATGTCATCATGTCTCCAAGCAAAACTCCTTACTCTGCTTCTTAATAGGTCCACAAGCTTCTCTTCTATATCTGATGGGATGTCACTGCCAATAAGTACCTTGATGTCCGGGTTGGAAGGGTCTAGCAATACTTCTTTCACATCATCCTCCTTAGCTTCCAGGACTTCACGTACTTTCCTCTGTAATTGCTATGCTTGTTTTAGAGATGTTGATGCCTTCATTGAAGTTTTATAACATTCCTTGGCCACCTGTTGATCACTGTATATCTTAGCGACACCCCAAGGTGTTGGAAACTTCACACACTGATGGTAAGTGGAGGGTACTGAAATGAACGCTCGCCCGAAAAATGAAATGTTTGATTCTGTTTTTCCCTTTTCTTTTTTTTTTGTTTTATTTTGCTTTTGAAGTGAAAAAGGGAGTTTTCGGTTTGTTTTGGGAGTCGCCACGCCGTTTTTAGAGGAAAACATTGAAAAACCTAATTTTAAGAGATTTTGAGTCCGGGAGTCTGGTTACGTGTTGGGAAGAACTAGAGAGTTCACCCAACACGCCCCTTTCGGGACTTTCAATCAACATTTGGACAAATATGGACATTCAAAAATATGTGTGCGATGTGTGTCAACAAGTAAAGTGTGCAAGCCTTAGATTTCATTAATGGTATGGAACTGAATACAACTTGCGAGCCATGATAGGGGGCCGCACCCTTTTTACACGTGATATCTTTTATCACAAGGCAGAAGTCTTGAGACAGTCTGCCCAGGTGTAAGTACCCAAATCCGGATCGTCCAAATCCGTCAGAAAGTTAACCGAAATCCGTTAACTGGCCTGCTCCAGGTTAACCGGAACTCGTTAAACTCCCCGTTGCTGTGCCAACGAGACGTCCCGGGACTCCCCCGTGCATCCCGACGTCAAACCGTACTTATCACGTGACATCTCACGTAAAAGTATGGCTTTCCCTGAAAAACGCATTTTCCGGCACTTTCCGGGGGCGTTTCGGACATTTCCCGGACTGTTATTTTAAAAACGGACAAAACCGGGACCGGGGAACGAACTCCCACACTTCTGGTGAGTCACAGGACACGTGTCCTGCATGCCACCTCCCTCTAGTCACTCGTCAATCACAAATCAAGGCCAAAAGACCAAAATACCCCTGGTTTGCAAGCCAAGTCCGGCCGGACTCACCGTGCAATTTTCCCGAAATTGCCAACAAGTCCTCCAGATTCCCAAAATTCCCAAAACCCCTGAAATTCAGTCCAAGTCCGGCCGGACTCCTACTGCAATTTTCACCCTATAAATAGAAGTTGCTGTCAAAGGCAAAAGAGGATGAAAAACACAAAAAATTCTCATACCCCACGGTCCAAACTGGTTTCCACCCCTCCCGAGCTCCCGTTTTGTCTCGATTCGCGTGAAACCTTCGTATTTCGATCAAATACGCACCCTACAACTTCGAAACAACCTTTCGAATAACTTTCCGTGTCCCGTGCACACCTCCCGAGCCAAAGGAGTCGACCCTAGCCATAGGTATAACTCCCTCTCTCTGAATCTTCCGTTCCGTCTCGGTTTACGCGCCAGTCGCTATAACTGTTTCGAACGTCATTGTCAAAATGTAGACGCCTCCGTCTAACGGGGTCCGATACGTTTTAGCCCCTCGATCCTCTTCTCTTTCCGTAAGAGAAGTAATCACGGGTTAAAACGGCGTTCCGACCCCGTTCCGTTTACTTTCACGTCATTTACAATTCCGAGCCGTTTGGCCTCGTTGATCGTCATTTACAATTCTGAGCCGTTTGGCCTCGTTGATCGTCATTTACAATTCCGAGCCGTTTGGCCTCGTTGATCGTCATTTACAATTCCGAGCCGTTTGGCCTCGTTGATCGTCATTTACGATTCCGAATCGTTTGATTCCGTTGACACCGCTTTAAATACTGTCATTTACCAGTCCGATCCGTTTGGATTGTGATAGTATTTACTTTTCAAAAGTCCGATTCGCAACCCGATTCGTTGATCGCATATCATTTAATACGCATTTTTCCCGTAAAAATCGTTAACAATGTAATGCCCGGTTCAAAACCGGAGTTCGTCCGTCGAACTCTCTTTCAAAACGCGCGAAATGACGTTCGGCCTCTGAACGCTCATCTTCAAACTCAAAGCCGCCATTTGACACTTAAAATCATTTAATACGCATTTTTCTCGTAAAAATCGTTAACAATGACTCATCTTCAAACTCAAAATCGACGTTTGCCACGCAAATGCTCATTTCAACTCAAAGTCGACGTTTGCCACGCAAATGCTCATTTCAACTCAAAGTCGACGTTTGCCACGCAAACGCTCATTTTCGTCTCAAAATCGACGTTTGCCACGCAAACGCTCATTTCAAACTCAAAACCGACGTTTGCCACGCAAACGCTCATTTCAAACTCAAAACCGACGTTTGTCATTCAAACGCTCGTCTTTTCAAAAGTCACCTAATCAACGTTTGTCACTCAAACCAAGATTAAAGCTTGTCATTCAAGCCCCCATTTCAAAAGACACACACACACACACACAATTTCGAGAAAGGTAGAAAGACTCGTCATGCGAGGCGTTTCGGGCGATCTCGTAATACTCTACCCGAAACGTAACCTGACCTCCGAACCTAACAATCTCTGGTACAAAAAATCTTTTTACTCATTTTTGCTGCCAATAAAAATGATCCCTGTTTTCAAAGCTTTTTCCTAAGTTTTTGCTACCAATAAAAACGTCACCATTTTCGCAATAGCCGTTTCTCAACGTTTGGGCTCAAAATACAAAACCGCGTGGCGACTCCTCATTCTGCTCCTTCCAGTGAAGCGAGGTCTCAGACACCAACCCCGCGAAGACAACCGCTCTTCTCCGCCGCCCCGCGCGCGAAAAAGATCGGGTAATTTCAGTTGGCGACTCCGCTGGGGACAAGATACTTTTTTCAAAACTACCGTTGTTTTCTAAAAAGCCTTCCGTGGGTCAAACTTTCGTTTACCCTTCCTCGTTTTCGTGTGTGTGTTACTTTAAACCTCGAACGGTTTTTTTCAAAAGGCATTACATTGTCAACTTTTCAAAATCTCACCATGTTTGTGCATCCCCATTCATGTTTGATTTTCATGTCGTCTTTGAACTCGTGCATCATAAATTCTTTAAGACACATTCTCGAAAAATCTCTCGTTTTACTCGTAAAAGAATTTTAGTGACCGCACACTACGCGCACTTGCCGCCTCGGAACACCGCACTTCACGTGCACTTGCCGCCTGCACACCGCACACTACGTCCCTAACCCGGGATGGCCTTATCGCTGCACTCCGATTGGCTCGCGTATGCCTTTCGGGCGTACGGGGTCGTCCCAAACATCCCATCCTAGCCCGTGTAAGCCATGCACTCTTTGTGTCACACTTTGTCCAAGACCCCGGTTGGTTTTTGGCTTAGCTCGTGTCATAAAGCCTAAGTGTATGTTTTTTACGCCGGGCCCCGCCTCGAGTCAAGCTCGAGAGTTTTAGACCAAAGGTCGTTCCCGACCCGAAGTCTTGAGCTTTTCACCTTGACTTTGACGCGGAGCTCGCCGAAAAATATACCCGAAGGTTCAATGTGACGCCGTGTCACCAAACCTCGCCGTATGTACCGTGCCGCCCACAACTTGGCCAACGCTAAAAGCTAAAGGTCTCTCGCACAAGCGAGTCAGAGAGGTCATGCCCAAATTTTGGCACGACTCCCGCCTTAACTTAAGGACGTTGACCTCGACCGTGGCCCGTACGCCGCACACGTCGAAAGTTTGCGTGATCGCCTAGCCTTAAGTTCACTTTTTTTCCTTTGTCGGTGGAACTCGCTTGCCTTATCGACCTCGCTCGGGATAGTCCGTTCCGAGAAAGATGATCTACAATGGAAACGAGGGGCTTATAAGCGTAGTGACGAGATCCACCGATTAGAGCTCTAGGATTAGTTGCGAAAAAGAAGACACGCTCTTTTCCAACCAATTAGGACTACGAGAAAACGCGCTTTAAGTAAACTTTAATCGGTAATCGCACATTGCACAAGCCCGAAAACCTTGAGCCAAATACCCTTTTCCGAAGCCTAAACCCTTCCTTTCGTTCCCTCGGCAATGAGCGTAAAGTGGTTCAGTATTTCCGGGTCGCCGCCTTGCCAGATCACGCAACGGCAAATGGGCGTCAGCTTCTTCGGTTCCTCGGTTCCTCGGCCCAGAATTTCCGACATGTCTAGCTCACCGAGAAATCGTGACGGGAAGGACCCCCGCCACCGGTAATGTATATGACATTGGAAGAAGCCATCCGGGCTTGTGAGGTCCACAAGAGGCGTAAAGAAGATCGCCAGAACTTCGTGGTACAGCTTTTCCGAATGAGCGTGGTATAGCAGGCTATCCCCTGGGCCGACGGTACTTTTGTCCCGGGTAGAGGATGACGATTCCCCAAAGCCGCTCACCAAACCTTCAATCGTGTTCCTCCCCCGCCAACTTACGGGATGCCTTCCAACCAAGGAAACAATGACCTAGGCTCCATGTTGCCACCTCTCGTAGCAACCCCCGTCAATTTTGGTCGCCCTGCTACACCCATCACTCAATATCACCACCGCCATTGACCATCTCAGATGCCAATATCCTCAAGCACCCTCCCTGTTCGTCCCGTTGCCTATACACGAATCCCTAAACACCGGGACAAACCCCGATACAGCTTCGTAAAAGGCTCCCGTATATTCTCATATACCAAGCCTTCCACCTCCAATCACTACCACTCACGTGGTAGCACCCGCGCCGAGCCTCACAAAGCCCACCACCGGACCCAACCTTAGCCTCGGATGGTCGAGCAAATGAAAGACCCGAAAGCCACCATGAGCAGCTCAAAGCAGAAACGTTCAAATCCACGTATCCGGGAATGGTCACGCCTCTCCCTTCCAAGTTCGAATGCCGAGATGGACCGATTCGATGGAACCGAATGTCCTCAAACGCACGTCGACACTTACGTTCTCGGCATGAGAGCAAAAGGAGCAACCCTCCAAAGAAATGGCCGACCACTTCCAAAGCATACGCTCAAAAGCTCGGCGTTACGATGGTTTCGAGGGTCAAGCTCGCGGATCGCCACACTGGGAACAGATCGCAACATCTTCCCGGAACGGCATGCATCCAACTTAGAGTGGGAAACAAGTCGCGAGGACTTAATCACCACCGAGCGTAAAGCGGATGAAAGTGTTGGGGAATTCTACAAGAGATGGAGCTGAAACTCTCCGAAATCATGGAGCCACTCTCCAAAGACGAACATATGCGGATCTTCAAGTCTTGCTTGAGACCGTCCATCGAACTCTCATCGGGCCACAATTTCTTCCTGCATCTCCGGGCCATGGTCAATGCCGGCTCACGCTTGAGAAGGATCTCAAGGAAAAGTTGGCTACCGCACAGCCCGCATGTATACCGCTCAACAGCCCGCATTCAATACCGCACCGGCCCCCGCAAAGGGAAAGATACGTCTGTCAACTACGTCCATCGTGGACAACAGTCGGGTAACAAAACCTGGGCCCCGCAAAGCAACAGCTTCTACTCGAAGCCGGCCGTACACTTCGACAAGTTGGACATGCCATTGAGCAAGATGCCGGAAGGGCTAATCAAGGAGGGTCTCCTTAAGCCCGTGGCCAATTACAAACCCAAAGTTCCCGTAGCCAATGCGGACAAGAGCAAATAATGCGCCTTCCATCGCATCACGGCCATACCACCGACAACCTGTTTGGGGTTACGATACGAAATCCGTAACTTGATAGAAGAAGGCAAGTTAGAGCGCCCCGTGGCCCAATACGATCGGGAATCCCTTTCCGAATAATAACAGCGTGAACTCCATTGAGTGGGTGCCCAAGAAGTGTGCTACGTAACCGCTCCGCCTCTTTCACTGGATCCTCCTCTAATGTTCACATCGCCTACGATGTTTGTGATCGCTCCGCCTCGCCCGGAGTACGAGTCTCGAGAAACCGTCCGAGCAATCCTCCGAGGAAACAAGAAGAAATCCTCTCAACAAGAATCGAGAGAAAGATACGAAGCCGGAGATACCAAGTAGGTACACTTGGAGAACCTTCCGGAGGTTCGACTACTACGCACCGTACTCCGGCCAGTCCTCTTGCCTCCAGCCATGCAGCTCTAGAGCAGACAGGGGTGGGAAAGCCGAAAAGTCCAAATGAAACCAGAATTCAGACCCTGAACACCGGAATACCTCGTATCTTGATAGTCTTACCGCGCCGAAGCCTAACCCTCCGCGGGATCGCCCAAGATTCAACTTGTCCAGCCTTCCGAGCCCGGATCGGTAAAGGAAGATCAAGGTCACCTTGGCAATCGCACTCGATCAATGTGCTAACTAAGGGCGGCAACCGCCACAGTGCCTCAACATACTCCCGAGGTTCCAAAGAAAGGCTTTACCTCGCAAGAGGAAGACAGGAAACGGATGGCTGGATGACTCTCCTTCTACGGATAGAGACGAGATCTACGACTCCCGCCTGTATGGCAGCATGATCACATTCTGTGATGAAGACTTACTGAGAGACTGTTAGTACCCGGTCCGAAAAAAGGACTGAAGTGCAATTCGGGAAAATCTGGGACTAAATTGGCATTTGAAAGCTTTTGGACCAAATTGGAATTATTGGAAAATTCAGGGACTAAACTGGAAATATGGAATATTTGGGACGAAATTGATATATTAAAATTCCTGGGATTAAATGAAAAATAAAATCCTAAAGAGCGAATTGCAAAAGCAGTCATTAAAGTGGTCAAAATGCAACGAGAAGATCGCGGGACGAAACGAATATTTATGATACAAAATATGAGCCTTTGCATTTGCACCATGGCCGAGGGAATTGGACAGTTGGCCGAGACTTCTAGGCCAAATGGCCGGCCAATGTATTGCAATTTGGGGCCAAGGCTTGCGCATTTGGGCCAAGAATTTGGGCCAAAGTAACAAATGGCCGATCGACCCTTTCCCTTTTCCCACATCAGTTTCGAAGCCGTTCCTCCCCAATTCTTTTCACTATATAAACCCCACTCCGCCTCACACTTTGAACACGTAATTATTCTACGGAAAACTCAAGACAAAACTTGAGGTTTTCCTCCATAGAAAACTTGAGACTAAACTCGAGTTTTCTAAGTCTAAATATTTTATCAAGCACGTTCTTCGAATCTTCATAGATTCGATCCAAAAGCCTTGCCATCATTAGGTAAGTCTTCTGTTTATTTTTTCTGTCTTTATTATTATTGTCTTTATTATTATGCTAGATTTATTATTTGCATGCTTAGTATTTTAATTACTTTATTTCTTGCTTATGTCATATATGCTAGATTTAGGATTGTTTTAATATATTTAAATATGCAATAGCCGAGGATGATCTAGGGTTTCGCCAAGAAACCCAATGGATCTAGGAACTATTTCTTTCCTTCCACCTTAGTTATAATTATCCCATGATCAACAATCCCCCAAGGATGAACGTTGATTAGTGCACCTTCCGAGGGCCTAACTCAAAGGTTCTAGGGTGTGATCATCAATAAATTCTTTCTCTCCCCTCCTCCTTATGCATGATCCCGCTTCTTCTATCTATTCCCGTAAACACCGCACACAACCAACACCCCACATGCTAGAAAGACCGATTCGTCGGGCAATAGGAGTGATAACGTTTCTTCTTCTGTTGTAACTTGACCCCCGAACCCAATTAACTGTTTAGCCTTTTTTCAAAGCTTTGGGCTATATCAAAGTGGCGTGGCGACTCTCAAAATTTAAATTAATATTTTTAATATAGTTTAAATCGAGTGTCACTAAATGAATATCCCATTTCGGTCCGACTTATATAATTAATTATTTCAAACCTCCGAATGCGCGTTGCATCGGGACGGGGTATTCACAGTGGCGACTCCGCTGGGGATTGTTTTGAAATTTTTTCAAACTAAGTGGGTCAGACTTTCGTTTTCTTGTGTGGTGTTGTATTTTACTTCCTTTTTCTTTTTCTCCTATTCTTAACTGTTGCATTGCATGCATGCATCTCATAAAAAAATCTTTCTCTTTTTTCCTTAAAAAAGAATTAGACTTTTTACCTCACACCACCACTAGAGTCCGTGTCACACCGCACGCCTACCCTTAACCCTTCGGAGAAGCCAAAGTGCGGGAAGTGTGGTGATCATGTTGCCTCCCTTCCGAGTCTCACTTGGCCATCCACTCATCGGTGCGCTTCGGCCGCACGGTGGGAGCCTCGAAATCTAACCCTTGTGTCACCCACTTTGCTAAGAATACACTCCTTGTGACCGGTTGGTTTGACTAGCTTTTTCATGTAGACAATTAATAAGGTCTTTATGTTGAGTCACTACGAATCAGTGATAAGTCAAGGTCTATAGAGAGAAAAGAGCACAAAAATTTGATTTCCTTTTAAAGGATGTGCCATGTAAGGTCGAGTGCTTGTTAAAAGATCTTGTCTTATCATAGGTCTGTAGTACTTCCCATAAATATCATCTTAAATGACTATATGAGACGGTTAGTCGTTAGGATCCACCACTTTAGGACCTTTAGTTAGTTGCGAAAAAGGGGTATCCCTTCCAACCAAGAGTAGGTTCTATAAAATAGAGGGCTTTTTTGAAAATAAAGTGCTTAACTATCCCTCATTTCTAGGACCCTCCGAGGTCCGCTCTTCATTTCTAGGACCCCTCGAGGTCCGCTCTTCATTTCTAGGACCCTCCGAGGTCCGCTCCTCATTTCTAGGACCCTCCGAGGTCCGCTCCTCATTTCTAGGACCCTCCGAGGTCCGCTCCTCATTTCTAGGACCCTTCGAGGTCCGCTAGGACCCTTCGAGGTCCGCTCCTTATTTCTAGGACCCTCCGAGGTCCGCCCCTCATTTCTAGGACCCTCCGAGGTCCGCTCCTTATTTCTAGGACCCTCCGAGGTCCGCTCCTCGTTTCTAGGACCCTCTGAGGTCCGCTCTTCATTTTTAGGACCCTCCAAGGTCCGCTCCTCGTTTCTAGGACCCTCTGAGGTCCGCTCCCCATTTCTAGGACCCTTCGAGGTCCACTCCTCATTTCTAGGACCCTCCGAGGTCCGCTCCTTATTTCTAGGACCCTCCGAGGTCCGCTCCTTATTTCTAGGACCCTCCGAGGTCCGCTCCTCATTTCTAGGACCCTCCGAGGTCCACTCCTTATTTCTAGGACCCTCCGAGGTCCGCCCTTCACTTCTAGGACCCTCCGAGGTCCGCCCTTCACTTCTAGGACCCTTCAAGGTCCGCCCTTCACTTCTAGGACCCTTCAAGGTCCACACCCTCTACTGCGGACCGCTCTAGGATCGGTCTCTCTATCTTGGACCGTTCAAGGCCCACTCTTTGACCCTTCGTGGTGCTCTTCCTATACTATGTCCACTCTCCCAATCTTGGACCATTCAAGGTCCACTTCTCATATCTGGGACCGTTCAAGGTCCACTCCTCATATCTTGGGCCGTTCAAGGTCCGCTCCTCGTATCTTGGACCGTTCAAGGTCCCCTCTTCTTCTCTTGGACCCTTCAAGGTCCGCTCCTCTTCTCTTGGACCGTTCAAGGTCCGCTCTTCTTCTCTTGGACCCTTCAAGGTCCGCTCCTCTTCTCTTGGACCCTTCAAGGTTCACTCCTCTTCTCTTGGACCCTTTAAGGTCCGCTCCTCGTATCTTGGACCGTTCAAGGTTCACTCCTCTTCTCTTGGACCCTTTAAGGTCCGCTCCTCGTATCTTGGACCGTTCAAGGTCCACTCCTCATATCTTGGGCCGTTCAAGGTCCGCTCCTCGTATCTTGGACCGTTCAAGGTCCGCTCTTCTTCTCTTGGACCCTTCAAGGTCCGCTCCTCTTCTCTTGGACCGTTCGAGGTCCGCTCTTCTTCTCTTGGACCCTTCAAGGTCCGCTCCTCTTCTCTTGGACCCTTCAAGGTTCACTCCTCTTCTCTTGGACCCTTCAAGGTTCACTCCTCTTCTCTTGGACCCTTTAAGGTCCGCTCCTCTTCTCTTGAACCCTTCAAGGTTCACTCCTCATCTTAGAACATTCAAGGTCCACTTCTCATCTTTTGGACCCTTCTAGGTCCACTTCTTCCACTTTGTACCATTCAAGGTCCACTCCTCAATTTAGGACCCTTCGAGGTCCACTCTCTCTATCTAGGACCATTAAAGGTCCACCCTTCCACCTGAGACTCTTCAAGGTCCACCCCTCGTCTCTTGGACCATCCATGGTCCATTCCTCTACCTTTGACCACCCACGGTCTACATCCTTCAAGTTAGGACCCTTCAAAGTTCTACGTCTTATCTCTTGAACCATCCGCAGTTTGCTCCCTTAGCCTTAAAACCATCCATAGTTTAGATCCTTTATCTCTAGCACCCTTCAGCCAAAGACCCACCTAGATCAAACCTCTCTCGACCCATATAGATCAAACCACCATCTAGGGCCTACCTAAGCCAACTTGCCAAGTCCGATTAGCTCGTCTAGATCACCCTCACTTATATTTGACCAAGGATCGAGTCATCTTCCTCTCCCTTTTTCACCAAACGGACTCTCTCTTTCTCTAAACTTAAACCTGGTTGTATCATCAATCAGGGCCCCCTCGAACTACGGTGACCTGAGACTCATATCTTAAATGGTAAGGGTTACGTAGGCAACTTCAGCCCGGTCAAACTCAAAATTGTGGAGGTCAAATATTTTCTCAAGGATGCCTTAAGATTAATTATGAATCTAATTCAACTCATTGGCTTGACTCCGCCATATGTTCTTACAGAATTCCACATCATGTCTCTGGAGAAAAGCATTGAAGCCCTCAAAGAAGTCTCAAACATGAGGTTGGGAGTGATCAACCTCCTCAAAGACATGCATGAAATTGAGCAATACCATTTGTCTTGCATTCACGAGTGCTTGAGAAGAGATCCTCCTCCTGTGCAATTCCAGAGTCCCTATCATCCACATGCTTATGGTCCCACTTATGGTCCAACACATCAGAATTTCTCATTCAGGATGCTTGCTGTGGCCACCAACCAACTAAAGGCATCAATACCCGAGAAGAAGATCAACAAGGAACATTTTGATGACTTAGGAATGCCTGTGGGTGAGTTCTTCGACATTTTGGTGGGAAAGAATTTGATCAAGCTGTAAGTGCTCCAATTTGAGCTTGTTAGAATTTTCGTTAGAAAATTAACGAAAGTTATAACATTTCTAACAATTCCTAACTATCCTAACATTTCTAACAAAGTGAGGGTAAAATGGGCATTGTTATTTAAGGTTAAACCTTAAAAAGAATCCTAAAAAGAAAAACAAAAGAATAAAACCACAAATAGCAATGCTTTGGAAACATAATCTGGCCGGTCAATTTGAATTTTGAAAAAGATTATTCCTTGTGTCCAAAGCCTCGAAGCAAGAATTAATGAACAAAGGCACGCGATCGATCCATCCGCGCGGACATGTTTGTATTTTCAGGAGGGCTATAAATTGAGCCCTCCAAAGACGAAAAAGGAGGAAGAACACAAATGCAACGAAGTTCGGCGAAATATAGAGAGAAAACAAAGTGAGAATTCTCAAGAATTGTCACCTTTTTCTTTCCAATCTTTCCCAACTCATACTCATCCACTCACTCTCATATTAAAGCCCTAAACACTCATACACTCAAGCCAAACACTCAAGAACACAAGGAAGATTGGTAAACCCTCTTCTTCCTAACCCTAAATCTCATCCATGCATGCATCTTCAAACTACAAAATGTAGTTCTTTCATCTTCTTTCTCTAGATCTAAGAAGATCACCATGGAAGACCATCTCCATGGATGATCTTCTACAAAGATCAACATTATTTTCAAAGCTTTTCTTGTTTACTTGCAAAAATGCACTTTCAAAACCCTAAAAACCATTTTCAAGCACTAAATCTTGATTTCAAAGGGTAAAATCCCCTCCCCAAGCAAATGAAATGCTTAGTCCTAATGTACCTCAAGGATGGTTTGGTATAGTTGATTCACCACTAAAATGTCTAGTGATCACTAACCAAAACCTAGGGAAATGGGGACAAGCATGGATGCAAAACCCCCCTTAAAATCATATTTTCTTTCTTGAGAAGTTGCTGTCCAGTAGCAAATTTCTCAGACCTCAGTCCATGGTCTTAATTTCTGGACACAGATGAACTTGGAATTTGGTGTTGACTACAAAATACTTTTTGTAGCCAACATCCAGAGCTTTCCAGACATATTTTTACCTTATTTTTTGGGTGAGTAAAACTCCTCTTTTCAATTTTTCTTTCAGAGGCTAGTTCATCAGCTTCTGGGAATCCAGATCTCATATCTGAGGTTTCCAGAAGGTTTTGACCCTCAAATCTTCTCCAAAATGGAAATTTCTTTCACACAAAGTTTATTCAAGGAGTCTAGAGAAACTTTCATTCTCTGAGTTCATCCAGATTATGAAGTTTTAGGACCCTTGAATCCATTTCAAAATCAGGTGTCTGCTGCCATTTTCTTCTGGCAGAAGTGACTTCTCAACTTCAAAAGGTTTTTTGAGTACCAAATCTCAAACCAAAAATTCTCCAAAAAATCATGGGATCAGTTTAAAGTCTTAAAAAGACATCCCAATTTTTACTTTTTCCAGTTTCAACTTATTTTGGCCAAACCACACACACACACACACACAAATGATTTTCAGCTTGGAAGACTCGTTTTACGAGGCGCGTCGGGTGCACACTAACGTCCTTCCCGACGCGTAACATGACCTCCGAACCTAAATCTCTGATCTCGGGCTTTTTTCAAAGTTTTGCCCTTCAAAATTAAAATGGCGTGGCGACTCCGTGTTTTTTCCGGTTTTATTTGGTTTTTCAAAGAAACGCAAAAATCGAATTTTTCCCATATCGTCACAGTGGCGACTCTGCTGGGGACTAAGCTTTTTAATAAAAAATGGTATTCGGTATATTGGTGGAAACCACTAAATTTCCCGTTATCGCCTCCTAACACGAGTCGGGGATAAATTGTGGTCTAACAATCCCACGTGCCGGTATCACCGTTTTCAAAAAAAAAAGCTTTTGAGGGTCAAGCTTCCGTCCCGGCTTCGAAAATCTTTTTTGTGTGTGTGTTGATTTTTGCACAGTTTTCATGTTGTTTTGGCCGCCTCGGAGAAAGTCAAAATTTTGACTGTCGGAATAATGTCCCTAACTGTCGGAATTTTCATGCTTACGTGCTTATGTGCTCAAAAAAAAAAATTTCAAAAAAAAAAAGGATTTTCAAAAAAAAAAAGAAAATTTCCAAAAAAATCATGCATCACATTTTTAAGACACATAAAAAAATCTCTATTTTACTCAGAAAAAGAATATAGACTGCTTGCACACTACGCGCACGTGACCGTACACTGCACACTACGTCCTTAACCCGGGGAAATCCTTGTCGCGGTCCGTTTGGTCTTATTACGCCTCTCGGATGAGCACAGGACTACCCAAACATCCCATGGAGCCTCGTGTCGACCATGCACTTGTCCGTGACACACTTTGTCCGAGACCCTTGGTTTTTAGTCCGGGTCTCGTGTCATGCCCCGTCCGTGTATAGACCTTTCCTTTCAAGCCTTTGTCGGCATACCGACTCAATATCTCTCGGGTCCCTAATCAGTCGCTAATCAGCGAAGTTCGGCCGGTTTTCCGCCGCAGACTTTGACCAAGATATTGACCGGCGCCTTGACTTCGGCTCTGACTGGCACAAATTATACACTGACTCCCAGCATTGACACTGAGTCATCAAGGATTAACGGTTATCCATGCCTAATTGCGGCTTAACTGACGATAAGTCAAGATCAATATTGGACGCTTATCAGTCTAAATCATGCCGACTTTTTGTCGAGCCCTTGGACATGATCTTGACTTTTGACGTCAGCTTTGTCCGTAATTTACATCGAATGCTCGTTAAGACTCGATTACCCGCCAGACTTCTAGGATCGTTTTTCTTTCGGTCGGTGGGACCCGCTTGCCCTATAGGACCCTCGCCCGGGGCTGTCCACCCTGGGAGGTCGAAATACAGGTGGAATACGAGGGGCTTATAGACGTAGTGACGGGGCCCACTGATCCAGGAATCAGAGTAGTTTGCGAAAAAGAAGAGCAATCTTTTCCAACCGATTAGGTTAATAAAACATGTTTTAAGTAAACGTGAACAAATAACTGCATGTTGCATGAGCCAAAAGCCCAAACACCTACCCTCCTTCCATTCCCGCACATCCGAACCTTCATGTCCTTTCCCCCGCAGCCTCCGCACAAAGCTTGGTTTCGGGCACCGGGTCACCGTTTGATCGGTGGGAAGAGTCAAGCGCATCGTCGCCTTCGCCGTTTGTTCCAACTCCGGGTTTCGAATGTCTCGCATCAGCCGGTAATGATGGGGATAACGTCACTCCGCCTCCCGGGACCCCTCAGACAGAGCAACAAAGTGGAATCGGCCAGCGTAACGTATGAGGTTACGACAGAAGCACGGCTAAACAGCCTTATGGAGGCTATTAAGAGTCACGGTCTGGCCGCCGGCCTCAATCCGGATGGCACCTTCACCGTGGAAGAAGACGAGGATGCCAACCCCACTCTCGCCGCCCGATTACACCAGGATGCCGCCACCCACCTCCTATTAGGTGCTACTACCGTAACCCATGCTCCTCGATTTTCGGGTCACCAGCCTCCCCAACCACGTACCACCGGAGCCATGCAGCCCGACGGCACAAATCGGTGGGGGCAAAATCGCACGGAATGTCTTCTCATGGTTGGGGCTATCTCGGAATGCCACAGCTGATCGGGATCCCTCCTCGCCCGGAACCGATCAATCCGACCTTCACAAAGAATGCCTACAGTTCGGAATGCCGCCACAACCGGGTTCTGGGCCACAGCCGAGCCCCTCCTCGTAACAGCACTAGTTCACCAAGCTCCTCACACAAATCCATTCCTCACTCAGACTTCTATGGGTTACCAAGCCTCCATCCCGGTGTCATCTGAATCACCGGGACCGCAGTACCCCCAGGGTTACACACCTTCACCACAAGCACCATGCAATTCCAACAATCCGGAACAGCATCTCGCACTCAAGCCCACTTACGGGCCCCACTCGAAATCCAAGTTATCCGGCCACATCGGGGCTGCCCCCACCTACTTTGCCGCTTGAAAATCCACAAAGAAGCGCAAGGTTCTACCCTTTGCTCGTGCTCCTACTCATGCTCCCTGTGGTAACTCACCCCAGACGTTTCACCTACGTCCCCGACCGGCCGTTCCCTCTCCACCCGCCCGCTCCGGTGGTAGCTCCTCTCTAGCTCGGCCACTAGCTTGAATGCCATGGTTCCGCCACAAGACCCTCATCCGGCCCGGTTCATGGAACAACACAAGGAAATGAAAGCGCGTATTGCCGAATTGACCGCGTAAAGTCGCTTCCGCCTACGTGACCCGGACTCCATTGTTCCCCTGCCCCACAAATTCGTGATGCCAAATCTGGATCTCTTTGATGGAACCGCATGTCCGAAAACCCATTTGGACACGTATACCTTGGCGATGAAAGCCAAAGGATGTACCAATCGGCGGAGTTGGGCGACTATTTCGATCTATCCTTGAAGTCCGGTGCCTTAAAGTGGTTCTTCCGTTTGAAACCCGAAGCCGTGGCTACATGGGACCAGATTACCAATGCCTTCACGAAAAATATAAGGCCAACTTGGAATGGGAAACAAATAGGGTTGACCTACAAACAACAAGGTGCGGCGTCTGATGAGAATGTTGGGGACTTTTACAAGCGGTGGAACACGAAACTCAGTGAAATGGCCATCCCTCCTTCCGAAGAGGAACAACTGGACATCTTCCGGTCATGCTTGAAACCACATCGAGAGCCTCCCTCGGTCACTTCCCATACTCGGACTTGCGGGCCATGGTTAACTCTGCAGGCTAAGTTTGAAAAGGCCTACAATCGACAGCCGGCCGCTTTGCACTCCGCTACGGAGATATCGGGCTCCTCTGCGCAAACATCGCCTGCTCCCGCCAAAGGCAAGAGACGATTCACTATGCGGGACAGAATGTAACAACACGACTCCTTTTGCTCCCAGAAACCGCCGAGCCTGCACCGCGGGTCATAAATCTCGAAAACTTTGGAATGCCCCCGAATGACATCTTTAGGGGACTGGTGAAGAAGGCTTGTTTGCGGCCTTTGGAGAATTTCCAACCCGAAATCCGAATGCTCCCGTGGATACTACAAAGTATTGTGCCTTTCATCAAGCTCACGGACATCTCGGCGACAGTGCTTTTTACTCGAAAAGGCAATCCAGGCTAATCGAGCAAGGAAAGTTGGAAGGCCCCGAGGGGCCCAACACGAGCCAAAAATCCACGCCACTTGGAACCATAATCGTGTGAATATGATTGAATGCGGAGAATCTTCACACGCCCAAGAAGATGTCGATGAAGGTCCCCAAATACCCGTGGCCAACCTCGTCAAGGATCCTGGTCGGATTCCCCTCGGCCTCGAGGATATCAAACGAATCAACCCATCTTGGTCTCATGTCGAGACTCCTTGCAAGAATACGAGGCCCGCTATTTTTCGGGAGAAGCGGAAGGCCGATCACCGAAGAAGCTGGGGCCGTTCCGCTCGTAACATGAAAGAACTATTTATACAACAGATGGTTAGAGCAGGTCAAGAAAGATTGAACAAGAAAGCTTCCGGCGAGCACTCTTGGGGCTTATCGGCAAAGAGGCCGAAGAACATGCGGAGCTAGTACACTTTTGCAAATTGGCTCTACAGGAGAGCCCGAATATGATCCCGAGAACAGTGAAGAATCGGAAGAGGAGGATTCCTTCTATATCCTACTCTGGTGTCAAATACGTGCCACCCCTCTCACTCTTCCCCGCAATTTCTGGGAGGAGAAGGCCGAATCGCAGATTACCACCACTTCCTCGGAATGGGAGCATATGACAATACCTCGCTGGCCGCACGCACCCCTCTTCCCCTAACGGGTTTGACCATCGCTCTCTCTCGGTGATATCCCCGTGGTATGGGAAGACGCATTCGATGATGGCGATGATGACGATGACGATGATGATGACGAGAGCGAAGAGTCGATCGAGGCCCCGCACCCGTAATCAATGCGGAACAATCATGCCCGAAATGAACCCGTAGGAGCAAGCCACAATGGTTGGTTGTCACCAAGCGACAATGAAGGACCGCCGTAAAACGCGGATCGTATTCCAATGGAGACAGACCCTACGAGGTGTCACTTGTAAGATGCATTTGTGGCCAATGCCCGGATACTCCGAGAGGATGAGGGACAAGAAAGCCCGCGCCCGGATCCGTACATATCCGAAATCCTAGAACACAACGTTCCTTTATAAGAACCTCGAATGGTGAATGGAGAGGGTTTATTGAAGCAGCGGTCGAAAATGGAGGGTTTCGGCCACCGGAAGATGGAAGAATTCGTAAACGTTATTGGATCTTTTTCTTCTTTTCCCACGTAACGGATGGCGTAACAACCGTAAGGGTCACGGCCGAGCCGCTCGAGCGCGGCGAATGCACGCAATCACCGAAAAGGGTTATCGAACCGAACGTCTCCCCCAAGTGGCCTTCATACCTATGAGCCCACATGACGCCTTTCTAATTGCTACAGGCCCGACAATGGACCCCCGGTGCTCACTTATTTGGACACGAGATCTATCAAGCCGCTACCTCAAGCTTCGAAGGGGAACGTTGCCTATCCTTCACCTGTGGGTCGCCCTACCCGCAAGATCGAAAGAAAAAGGATATACGATGAGATGGAGGCTGATAGCCACAACTCTATGGGCCATCCAAGGGATGAAATCGGCAAACCGCCAAGCCCCGACAATAGCGACTCTTGTTGCATGATGACAATGAGCAAGGCCGGCCATGAGAGTGAATCGGAGGACGCCCTAGCTCTGTGGGCCATCCAAGGGGCAACCACACAACCCCGCACTCGAAGCGGTAACTTGGGAAGCGGTTATAAGGGCCGCCCAGAAGAGGCCAATACGGCCTCAAGCTCGGCCCCGCACCGCTGCCAGTTCCGTCGTAACCAATGGCCAATAGCCAAAAGGGCTCCCCCGTTAACGCTGGGCAAAGGCGTTGAAGAAATCTAGTCAAGAGACGGCGATGAGGAAGTTAATCTGTTGACCCGATCCGGGCGTATCTTCCAAGGAAATCCCAAGCGAGATAAGAAGGTCACGAGATCAAGCACCAAAAGAAGATCGCCGCCCCTATGCTAAGACAGTGAAATTCCGGATCCCGAAAAAGAGGATCCCGTGCTCACCCGGTTGAAGCAAACACGAGGCCAACATTTCCCTCTGGTCTCTACTCACTTCGTCTTATCCCCATAAGTGAAGCCCGGAAGAAAGCCCGGCTCGCACTCTCGTGCCTATTGATGCTACTCCCGATGATGTGGTACAGGCGATTGGAAACATCCACTACGGGAACATAATCACTTTCACGAGATCTTGACCTCCCTCAATTTGGGGGCCGATCATAATGAGCCTCTCTTCATCACCCAAACTGGATGAACGACGCCTCCTCGGGTCCTGGTTGATAATGGGTCCGAATGAACATTCTTCCCAAGAAAGATCATGAGCTTGCTTGATATCAAGACTACGGACTTGAAGCCTTCTTCTCTCACGCAAAGCTTACGACTCAACATCCCGAGCAAATTCCTCGGAGTTGCTACTTTAGACCTCTCGGTTTGGACAGTAAATTGATACCTGTGGAATTCCGTGTTATCGACATCCCGATTACTTTCAATGCCCTCGGCTGGGAAGACCTTGGCCGCACCCAGTCAAAGGGGTCGCCTCAAGCCTCCACCCGTGTGTGAAATTCGTCTCGAATGGGGATCCGACGACCATTTACGGAGATTTAGTCACTTTAGAGGGCACGTATACGGGCGGAATACCTATTCTCGAAATCAAACATGATGAGGAAGGTCACATGCTAACGGGCTTCATGGTCGAGCCTCCCAAGGCCCAAGTGTGCAACATAGATCTCGACTGGTCACTCGGGATAAAATCCCACCGGTCTTGAAAATGATGAGAAAAATGAGCTATCTACCCGGCCTCGGTCCGGGGAAGCGCCAACAAGGAACTTTCAAACTCATCGAAGTGAAAGGACAAAAATACTCGCCACGGCCCGGGATATGAGGCCTCCCGGTGACACCGCAAAAGGAAAGAGATTTGAAGCCGCCACAGAAAGGTCCCGCCGACAATCCCAAATCTCTCCTCTTCACCCTAATTTGGCCGACTACTTTGTAAAGGGTCCCACACAACCAGGAAACATCACGAGCCCACTCCTACGGCAGATGGCTAAAGCTACAGGATAGCCCTCAACAAGTTCAGGGGAACCAAGACTAACCCGGTCCGTAGAATGTTCTGGACCTACCCAAGATACACAGGGCTACCACTACCATGAAGAGTGAGTATACCTTCGTAGGCGTACCTCGACTGGTGGAACAGCCGAGAAGCTCACAACCACTATTCCTACGCCAGGGAGACCCGAAACCCGAGTTCGAATTGACAAGGCTAAAAGCTAAGGCCACGGAATTTCCCTCGGATGATTGGGATGGTCTCGGTTATGCAAAGCAATTGTTCGAAGAAGAAGTCCAGTGCCGCACCCGATTGATCTCGGCTCACCCAGGAGATGATAGCGGTAATTGAGAAAGGAGAACAAAAACAAAGACAGCTTCCCGAGTCATGAGGCCACCAATGGCCCGATGCCGCTAAAGAATTGGGAAACTCTCTCGTGCTCCGTCCGCGACCAAGGAGGAAATGATCACCAAGCTTGGATTGGTCCCCCGTCCCTTTGTGTCAATCTAGGACAAGTCCTCCCAGTCTCTCTCTGTTAAGATCGAGTCTCTAGGGTCGTCCGATGGCCTTACGCCTGAAGACCACGAGTCGGTAGCAAGCACCGTATTCCCTTTTCGTTTTTCAATGAAATGACGAACCTTTCGAGTATCCACTTGATTGCCACTTTAACTAATGATGAATCAATTAATAAAAAATTTTTTTTATAATAATTCATTAGATAAAGAAGGCATACATTAAACAAAAAAAAATCAAACAACAAAAAATCTTTAAGCAAAGTTGTCCAGGAAGAGGAAAATCGAGCCCAAGTCGCCGAGGAGATTTTGACAAGTGTGAATTTGGGAACTGCGGAAAAGCCTAAAGAGACGCAGATTGGCGATTTCTTCGAAGGAATCGAAAAGGATGCTCTGCAAAGTCCTACAAAATCCTCAATTCAAAGAAAGTTGCCCTCTTCATCAAAGAAAACATCATGTGCCGAAATCTAGGGTTGCTTGCGTAAAAATCATTTCGTATAATGGATCCCACTTCAAGGGGAATGTGACAAAGTTGCCGGCGGAATTCCGAATAACCCGTCACAAGTCATCACCCTACGTGCCCCAAACCAACGGAGTCGTCGAAGCAAAGAAACAAGACTCGGAAAATATCATCCGGAAAATGGCCGTCCAAGGTAGAGATTGGCCCGAGAAGTTACACTGCACTCGGGGCTACGTAACATCGCCGAACGGCAACCGGGGAAACACCTTTTGCCCTCACATACGCGAATGGAAGCCGTACTCCCAATCGAGCCGGAAATACCCTCGCTCCGTATACCGCCGGAAAGCCGATCAACGAGGTCGAATGGCTCCGAGTCGCCATGACGAATTGGCCCTACTAGATGAACGCCGATCAAGGCCATGGAACACATCCGGCCTACCAAGGAAGAATGGCCAGATCCTTCGACAAGAAAGTAAAGCATCGGGAGATCCGAGAAGGTGATCTCGTTCTAAAAGAAAAGCCTCCCTACCCCGGGACAACCCTCTCGCAAATGGGAGCCTCGTATGGGTCGGGCCATATGTCAGCCCGTAAGATCTTCTCCGGAGGCGCCATGCAACTTGCGGACCTCGACGGGAATCCCTTTGTACACCCGGTGAATGGTGACAAGCCGCGCGCATACTACGCGTAAAAAAAAAAAAAAAGACAAAAAAAACAACAACAAAAAAAAAAGAAAAAAAAAAACAACAAAAAAAAAACAACAAAAAAAAAAACAAAAAAACAAAAAAGAGTGCTAAAAGAGTAATACCCAACTAGGTTAGAAACCCGAAAAGGGCGGCCTAGGTAAAAACATGGTTGCACCAAAAAAAAAAAAAACAAAAAAGAGTTCACCAGCTTGAACTACGAAGACCCGAGCTCCTCAAAATGAGGGGAACGTAGGCACCGGAAACGGTTCGGTCTAAAGCACAAATAAAAGCCATACTTTGGCATCAATACAATTGATCGAGCACCATGAAAGCGTCTCGAAAAACTCTAAAGCAATTCAAATATTCATTACAAGTTAAAAGCTCTTTGATGAGTCTAAGCCCGATTCATTCCTACAACCGGCAACCTCGCTAAAGGAAAACTAAGATACATAATCAAACTAATGTGTCTGTAATGGCAAGAAAGGGATACTTGGAAACCTCGTGAGTCACTCCAAGCCACTCGCATCGGTCTCTCCCTTCTTCTTCCCTCCGAGTCTTTCTCTTCGAACCGGAAAAATGCCTGCATTCCTCCTACCAAGCTCTCGTATAGGAACAGTGGTCTATCAAACCGGCCTCTGTCGTGGCCTTAGTAGCCCTAGCGTCATCCCTCATCTCACCGTAACCTAGCCGGTAACATAGGAGCCCTCCTCTCTGTCTCTTGACGTAAGCCTCATAATCGGTCACGCCGTCTCCGCTCCCGTCATGAGGGTTGGCCCTCGCCGGCCCTCCTCCTCTCGTAAACGGTCGTCCTCCGCACCTACAATGGCCTCACGCCGTCTCAAAATAGCCACCCGAGTCTCTCCTAGATGCCCTCGTACTCAATCCAGGTACCAAGTGGTCAGAACACCGGTCTCGGACGCCTGAGAATGACCCGAGGAGGAAAGGCATCGTACCTCCATACTCGGGAAAGAAATGGAAGCACCGAGGGATCATCCATGGAAACAGGAGCCACCGCCCTGGTAGCTATATCATCAAAACCCTCCAAAGGAACCTGCTCCAAGCCAAACTGCCTCAGGACCAAAGCCGGGATATAGAAGCTGGACTGAGAAAGCCCCGGAAGCATGACCACGGGAGACCCATCCTGAAGCACTCTTCGAGTCTCCACCCGCCAATGAAGCACCGACCATCTGATATCTTCTGGGGCCTCGGGCGACCCGCCATCCAACGCTCCCACGAGCCCCGATCATCAAAATCTACATCAACACCTCTCCGGCAAAAGTCCAAGGCTCGATCATATCGAGGTTTCCCGAAGAACCCCAAGCGCTCCATCGGCCACGGGGTCAAGAGAAACGAGAGCTGCCCCGCGCATGTATCGCCGTCCGGTAGCTAATCTGCCGAGAGCATGAAAAGTCTCCCCAAGAATCAAAGGAACGACATCTCGCCTGTGCGACAATGGACGACAACATCCAAAGAAAGACCGATGGCGCATCCCAAAGGAATAGACCATGAACAGGGTGCCAAACATACAAAGTGCAAAGGCATCCCAATAGGCGTCATCCACCAAACCTAGGCCCCTAAATCTGTCAGGAAGACCGGAAATATCGAGATGATCGGGACCGCGGATCATACCTTGCGCTTCCTCCGGGGAAAGATGAAGGAGGACGCACGATCTGTCAGCAAAAGAAGCCCCTCCGGGCAAAGGGACCGCTATCTCTTCCACCTCCGGACCTCCAAGCAAGGCCCGAAATTCTTCGACGTCGGAACAATCTCGTTGAAGGAAAGGCAAAGACATGCCTTCTAGTATCCCAAAATGAAGAAGAAGCTCTTAAGAGGTCATAATCCGGAACCAATTCTTTGAGAGACCACAAGCATCGTATCTTGTACCTTTCTTCAAAGAATGATCTTCCCTCATGCATGATCTCCCTACACCACTCCTTGAACTTTTCAAAGAACAACATTTGCCTTTCTTTGGACAATTTTGGAGAATTTTTGGCCATTTCCATGGTTTTTCTCTCTTTCTCCCCGAAAATGGTCAGTTGGACCGGAGGTTGAAGAGGATATTTGAATTTGAAATAAAGCAAGACCAGGTAAACCAAAATTAAAGGACAAAGTGTCGAAGCCGCCCTATCCGCGCGGATGAGTTTGCCAAAAAATTCTGCAACCCAAGCCGGCTACACAAAAAGAGGAATATTCCGTCCCGTTGCTCGAAACTTGTGCAAAAAAAACCTCCCCAAACCAGTCCATATACCAAACACCCTTGCAAAAAAAAAAAAAACAAGGCTCACGCAACACTGCATTCATATTGCATTGCATTCATAAATAAAATCCTAAATTATTACATTCCAAAAAAAAAAAAGAGAGTGTACACAAAAAAAAAAAACAAATAAAATCCTAAATTATTACAAAAAAAAATGTGCATGATCTGTACAAATCTAAATCTCAAAAAAAAAAAGAAATCAATCGGAGTCTCCAGACCCGATGTCTCCCCCGGCCCTCTTGCGACTCGGGCTCGCTCGTCAGAGCCCCGAAAGTCTCGGGCTCGAATCGTCCCTCATCTCCGTAAAAGAGGCTCGTCGGGACCAACCGGCACACTCGATAGGGTAAACCCGCATCCCCGAAGAAGTCGTACCCGAAGGTGATGGCGTCCGACTCCCGAACATACGGAGACGACCCACCATGCCGCCGCACGTGTCCTCGCCCGTGCGGATCCCCAAGAATGACGTGATCCGAAGGCAGTGCCGCGCGGTGATCAATGAGGGGAGAAAGAGGGGTCTCGGAAGAAGTCTCCGAGGGAATAGGAGAAGCCTCCCGTCGGACAGTGCCGGCCGTGGTCTCTCGCCCTAGCCTCGAGGTGCCCCGCAAGCAACCATCCTCCGTATGAATCTCTTAGCCCCGATCACTTGCTTCGTCGGTGTCTCGACGACCACCTCCGAAAACCGCACAAAAGCAAAAGCGTCAAAAAAAAAAAAAAAAAGAAGTGATGCTAGAGATGATGAAACAAAAGAAAGAAAAGAAGGGAAAAGGTGAAACCATACCTTCATACCCTGACGAGGCCGGAAAGCTCGTGGAAGCCGCTCGGGCCGAGGGATCTCGCACCCTCAATCGGACCCCATCCCGAATGTAGGAAAAATCCGTCCGAGGGTACCGCGGGATCCCAAGCCCTCCTCTCCAAAACCCGAGGCATCCTCGCCTCCTCAAGACGAACGTCGCATATGGCTCGATCGCCACGAAGTCCGAGAAGTGCCGGCCTCGCCAGTAATCGTCCCAGTCACGACCGATCGCTCGGGTGCATCATGTCGGCGGGAGGCTCCACCGGTGTCCTCAAAGGCGAGTTCACGCCATGCCGGCGCGTCACCCTCTCTCCCGGATAGTAGACGTCGCAAGTCGTGCCCTCAAAATCCTCCGCCGCACCGTCCGCATCTCGGCGCCTTCACCGCGCTACCTCAAAACTTGATCCTGTGGGAAGAATATCATCCCCTCATCCGTCTCGGCCTCCGTCAAAGGAAGGCAATCCGCGTACCTAAGAGTCGTACGCCCCTGGAGCTTATCTTCTCCCGGCATGCTTGGACCAAGATCGCATGGCCGGATACGCCCGACGTACTCCGCCGGCCGCCCACACCGTGACGTGGAAAACTCCAACGCCCATACTGCGAAAGGTAAAAATCCAATCAATCCAAAGTGCAAATAAAAGTGCGTGCTCAAAGGAAAGAGGGAAAGCAAAAAGAGAGCTTATACCTCCGTGAGCAAACTCGAAGCAAGATAGGAGCTCACAGCCTTCCGCCGTATCTATCAAGAGCGAAGTACAACTCGGCCCGGCCGCCTCCCCAGGAAATATCTCCAACCGTCTCCATGTCCTCTAAGGACCTCAAAGAAGGCAAAGACCGCCGTCCTCAAAGATGACCAAAGAGCGTGCTCGAGAAAGTAAACCACAGAAGGCCCCCGGCAATCTGATCGGCGCCTATCCTCTCCTCCCCACCTCCTCATAACTCGCTATGGTCTCCACGATCTTGCCGAAGACCACGGCATACTCCATCCCCATCCCCTTTTGGGAATAGGGGAAAATCCAAGAAGAGCTCGCGCAGATCGCATCGCCGTAGCCATCTCTCCACTCAATGCCGCGTCCATTAAAGGACGGCCGCGTGATCGCAAAGATAGTCGGAAGGCGTAATGCAGGCCGCCTCGCCCCGTAAGAAGTGGAATGTGTGGGTCGCATCCCACCAATCCGCGCTAGAGCGAACATCAAGCCCTTGCACTTAGGGAACTTGACCACCCCTCAAGCACTCGACGAACTCCCAGAGCCCCGTCTCGACAACGATCTGTCTCGGACTCGGCAAAGCTCCTCGGCCCGCATCCGGAAGCCGATCCCACAAATCAATCACAGACTCCACCGATCCTCGAGTCTTCATCTTGCTCAGCTGCTCCGTCACAAAACGGTTTCCGCCCTGTAAAAAAAAAAGAAGAAGAGAGAAAATGTCAAAAAGATTGCATTTACATTAAAAAAGAAGAAATTTCGACAAAGATAACAAAGATACAATGAGCATAGCCCCATTTTTCTCGCATGAAAGAAAACAATTTGCAAGTCCCAATGCATTCATCAAAAAAAAAGAGGATGCATTCCTACGGAAGTAAAAACTCCGTCCCATTTTCAAAAAAAATGCATACATGCATATCATCCATCTTACATACAACGGGAGGAAAAATCCGTCCCACTTTTCAAAAAAAAAATCCTAAACATACATACATCTCATATTGGCAAAATGCCCATTCTTTCCAAACAAAATGCATGCATTGCATCATCATTCATCAATATCGAAATTCAAATTCAAAAAAAAAAATCATCATCATCATCAAGAACATGCAATATTCAATTTCAAAAAAAAAAAATCACAATTCTTCGAATTTTCACATGAAATTTTCGAATTAAAAAAAAAAATGTGGCGAAAATGCCAATTCTTTTCCCAAGCAAAATGCACATTTTTGGGACACTCACAAATTCATTGCAACATTGCATATCATCAATATCAATATTCAATATTCAAAAAAAAAAATTTTCAAAAATCACCCAAAAATTTCAAGCAAGAAATCGACAAGAGGATCAAGAGGATTCGAAATATACCGTTCGGAGATGCGGATCCGAGGCCCAATGTTGCCAAGCATCGGGGTAATGCTCCTCCGCAACCGATTGCGAGAGATTGTAATGCCTCCTCATCCGGACGAGCTCCAATCGCCTCTCCGCTACCGGACCACGTCCTTGGCCTTGAAAAGCGCCTTCCCCGTGTTCCATTGCTCGAAAAATCAAGAAAAACGGACGAATTTTGAAGCTTCTAGGGCCAAAAATGGCTGTTCTCCTCGTTTCTGTCTCCCTCTCTCTCGGCAACTGCAAAAATTGGACTGAGGAAGAAGAAGGGCGTTGAACCCATTAAATACCCCTGACTTTCCATCCCTATCCGCGCGGATAGGATTGCAAGGGTCAAAATGACCCTTTGCCCCTTAAAATTTCGGGACTCGCATTCGGCCCCAACTTGACGAGTTAACCAAAGTTAACCAAAGTCAGCCCACAAGAAAATCATCCCCTAGCCAAACGTAAGACCGAGTGCCACTGAGAAAGATAACGAGATTATCTTTCATCAAAATTACCTCAAGTAAACGTAAGACCGAGTGCCCCGAGAAAGATAACGAGATCCGTATCTTTCATCAAAATTACCCCTAAGCAAGCAACGTAAGACCGAGTGCCCCGAGAAAGATAACGAGATCCCGTATCTTTCATCAAAATCTTCCCTGCTAGCCAAACGTAAGACCGAGGTGCCCCGAGAAAGATAACGGATCCCGTATCTTTCATCAAAATCCTTCCGAGCCAAACGTAAGACCGAGTGCCCCGAGAAAGATAACGGATCCCGTATCTTTCATCAAAATTACCCCGGCAGTAAAAACGTAAGACCGAGTGCCACCGAGAAAGATAACGAGATCCCGTATCTTTCATCAAAATCATCCAACGGCAAATAAACGTAAGACCGAGTGCCCCGAGAAAGATAACGAGATTATCATCAAGCCAAACGTAAGACCGAGTGCCCCGAGAAAGATAACGAGATCCCGTATCTTTCATCAAAATCTTCCCTATAGCCAAACGTAAGACCGAGTGCCCCGAGAAAGATAACGAGATCCCGTATCTTTCATCAAAATCTTCCCCAGCCAAACGTAAGACCGAGTGCCCCGAGAAAGATAACGAGATCCCGTATCTTTCATCAAAATCACCCCCGGCAGTAAAACGTAAGACCGAGTGCCCCGAGAAAGATAACGAGATCCCGTATCTTTCATCAAAATCTTTCCCGGCAGTCAAACGTAAGACCGAGTGCCCCGAGAAAGATAACGAGATCCCGTATCTTTCATCAAAATTACCCCTACAAAGAAACGTAAGACCGAGTGCCCCGAGAAAGATAACGAGATCCCGTATCTTTCATCAAAATTACCCCGGCGAGCCAAACGTAAGACCGAGTGCCCCGAGAAAGATAACGGATCCCGTATCTTTCATCAAAATCATCCCCTAGTCAAACGTAAGACCGAGTGCCCCGAGAAAGATAACGAGATCCCGTATCTTTCATCAAAATTACCCCTAAGCAGTCAAACGTAAGACCAGAGTGCCCCGAGAAAGATAACGGATCCCGTATCTTTCATCAAAATCGCCCCTATAGAAACGTAAGACCGAGTGCCCCGAGAAAGATAACGAGATCCCGTATCTTTCATCAAAATTGCCCCCGGTAAGAAACGTAAGACCGAGTGCCCCGAGAAAGATAACGAGATCCCGTATCTTTCATCAAAATTATCCCCTATAGCAAACGTAAGACCGAGTGCCCCGAGAAAGATAACGAGATCCCGTATCTTTCATCAAAATCTTCCCCGACAGTAAAACGTAAGACCGAGTGCCCCGAGAAAGATAACGAGATCCCGTATCTTTCATCAAAATCTTCCCCTAAGCAAAGAAACGTAAGACCGAGTGCCCCGAGAAAGATAACGAGATCCCGTATCTTTCATCAAAATTTGCCTACTAGCCAAACGTAAGACCGATTTCCCGAGATGAATACGTCTCGATTTTCCTCAAAGAAAGGCTAACGAAATCCCTAGCAAAGTTAACGGAATCCCAAAAGCCAACGAAATCTCGAGTAGTACTTTCCGAACTACGAAAGGGCTTCGATTCCCACTAGGGATACGTAGGTAGCCTATCATTAGGTCCGGCCCTCGACCAAAACGGTCACCCTCTCCTTCGGCAGCAGACAAAGTCCACCGAAAGGGCATTTCACATCAAGGTCCGAGGCACCTAAAACGCCATCATCAAGGTCCGAGGCGCCTAAAAAGCCACCTTCAAGGTCCGAGGCACCTAAAAAGCCATCATCATCAAGGTTCGAGGCACCTAAAACGCCATCTCCAAGGTTTGAGGCACCTAAAACGCCATCTTCAAGGTTCGAGGCACCTAAGACGCTATCACTAGAAAGCGATAAATCGCAATCATCCCCAGCAGAGACCGAAAATGGTCATTCCTATCCCCAGCAGAGCGGATACCCATCAGACCAAAAATGGTCATCTCTTATCCCCAGCAGAGTTTCTTTCCAGCAAACGACTGTAGAACTCGCTCACCAGGTTCGAGGCACCTAAAACGCCATCATCTCCGGGGTCAAAGACCCGAACTACGACTGGCTTGATTCCTCTTAAGGATACGTAGGTAGCCTATCGCTAGGTTCAGCCACCCGATCACTCGATCATCCTGCCAAATATGGAGCCTTACTCTTATCGACGACCCCGCTTCCTTCGAAAGCGCCGTCGCCGAGGGGCTACTGTAAGTGCTCCAATTTGAGCTTGTTAGAATTTTCGTTAGAAAATTAACGAAATTTATAACATTTCTAACAATTCCTAACTATCCTAACATTTCTAACAAAGTGAGGGTAAAATGGGCATTGTTATTTAAGGTTAAACCTTAAAAAGAATCCTAAAAAGAAAAACAAAAGAATAAAACCACAAATAGCAATGCTGGAAACATAATCGGCCGGTCAATTTGAATTTTGAAAAAGATTATTCCTTGTGTCCAAAGCCTGAGCCGACAATTAATGAACAAAGGCACGCGATCGATCCATCCGCGCGGACATGTTTGTATTTTCAGAGGGCTATAAATTGAGCCCTCCAAGTCACGGAAAAAAGGAGGAAGAACACAAATGCAACGAAGTTACGGCGAAATATAGAGAGAAAACGGTGAGAATTCTCAAGAATTGTCACCTTTTCTTTCCAATCTTTCCCAACTCATACTCATCCACTCACTCTCATATTAAAGCCCTAAACACTCATACACTCAAGCCAAACACTCAAGAACACAAGGAAGATTGGTAAACCCTCTTCTTCCTAACCCTAAATCTCATCCATGCATGCATCTTCAAACTACAAAATGTAGTTCTTTCATCTTCTTTCTCTAGATCTAAGAAGATCACCATGGAAGACCATCTCCATGGATGATCTTCTACAAAGATCAACATTATTTTCAAAGCTTTTCTTGTTTACTTGCAAAAATGCACTTTCAAAACCCTAAAAAACCATTTTCAAGCACTAAATCTTGATTTCAAAGGGTAAAATCCCCCTCCCCAAGCAAATGAAATGCTTAGTCCTAATGTACCCCAAGGATGGTTTGGTATAGTTGATTCACCACTAAAATGTCTAGTGATCACTAACCAAAACCTAGGGAAATGGGGACAAGCATGGATGCAAAACCCCCCTTAAAATCATATTTTCTTTCTTGAGAAGTTGCTGTCCAGTAGCAAATTTCTCAGACCTCAGTCCATGGTCTTAATTTCTGGACACAGATGAACTTGGAATTTGGTGTTGACTACAAAATACTTTTTGTAGCCAACATCCAGAGCTTTCCAGATATATTTTTACCTTATTTTTTGGGTGAGTAAAACTCCTCTTTTCAATTTTTCTTTCAGAGGCTAGTTCATCAGCTTCTGGGAATCCAGATCTCATATCTGAGGTTTCCAGAAGGTTTTGACCCCTCAAATCTTCTCCAAAATGGAAATTTCTTTCACACAAAGTTTATTCAAGGAGTCTAGAGAAACTTTCATTCTCTGAGTTCATCCAGATTATGAAGTTTTAGGACCCTTGAATCCATTTCAAAATCAGGTGTCTGCTGCCATTTTCTTCTGGCAGAAGTGACTTCTCAACTTCAAAAGGTTTTTTGAGTACCAAATCTCAAACCAAAAATTCTCCAAAAAATCATGGGATCAGTTTAAAGTCTTAAAAAGACATCCCAATTTTTACTTTTTCCAGTTTCAACTTATTTTGGCCAAAACACACACCCACACACACACACAAATGATTTTCAGCTTGGAAGACTCGTTTTTACGAGGCGCGTCGGGTGCACACTAACGTCCTTCCCGACGCGTAACATGACCTCCGAACCTAAATCTCTGATCTCGGGCTTTTTTCAAAGTTTTGCCCTTCAAAATTAAAATGGCGTGGCGACTCCGTGTTTTTTCCGGTTTTATTTGGTTTTTCAAAGAAACGCAAAAATCGAATTTTTCCCATATCGTCACACAAGCCGCTCGAGAACTACAAGCCTATTAACCCAAAGGAAGACTTAGATACATCCAAGTTTTGCAGATACCACAAGTACGCTGGGCATACCACTGACAAATGTGTGCAACTGAAACGCTCAATTCAAAGATTGATCAACCAAGGGAAGACCCAAGGCCTCATTGATGAAGGAACCCTCGCCCTCCAAGGGAAGATTTAGATTCATTCAGTCTTGTAGGTTCTAGTATGTCTTTCTTATGTCCATTTTGGGCATTGTTATGTAATGTCCACTTTGAACTAGTTATTTCAACAATAAAAAAAGGTCTTTCTTTCTTTTCTCTCTAGACTTGAGACATAATCTCGCATTACTTTCAAGAAGATTGTTTTATTTATAATTATCACTTGGTTGCTAATCTCACTGATAAACTCACCGGCTAATAAAGTAAACAATGAATGAATGCTTTGATTGGAGTAAACAACTCACCGTTCCTTCTTCATATACACCATCCCTATACACCTTTCTCTCATACACTCTCTCCATACTCCACCATATACTTTTCATACACTCCTTGTACATACCCGTTATACCGTCTCAAACATACACTTCCCCAAAAACACTCTCCCCCGCTTGACCTCCTTTCCATATGATCAAGACAAGCACAAAGACCGTTGTTGCTCATCATCAGAAAATAGCTGCTCACGCCACTGCAATTTAAAGAAGATGCAAGGAGTTGTTCCTATCCTTCACAAGTGCTACATGAATATCAACTTGGGGCTTACCAACCCCCCAATCTCGCGTCTCCTCTGATTTTCCATTCGATCGATAAGCTTTCATTGAATATGCTCACATATCTTTCTCATGGTTTGAATATATTTTGCCTTACTCAATAAGTCGGTTAAATGAGTTTGCATTTATTTTAAATACTCTTCTGAGAATGCCATCCAGTAGCGATTGAAGCTTGAACCTCTCACCATAGGAAGCCATAATCTTATCCTCACTAAATAATACCCTTTCATTTCAAGATCGACAAGTTTTGAGACCCTAAGGAAGAAGCCCATACTAGGGGCTTCCCCGACTCACAAAGGAAGTAATCACCTCCAAGCTCAAGAAAGGCGGAATGTGAAAGAAAACTCATACAAGGGGCTCCCTCGAAGGGACCACCTCCAAGCCCAAGAGGGAAAAGGTAAAACCATCCTAAGGCATACACTAGGGGCTATCGCGAGCAAACAAATCCGAAGGCTTTTCTCGATAAGAGGGTGTTTAAAAAAAAAAAAAAAAAAAAAAAAAAAAAAAAAACTTCATCACCCCGAAGTGAACCTCCCATCGCAAAGGTTGTGAAAACGAGACATCGAGTGAAGGTACTATCGTGATCAAGTTACCTGCTGAAATCACAACAAACTCGCGAGAAGAAGCAACAAAAATTCCCTCTTGGACAAATCCCATAAACCCATTCCAAAGTTCATCCTCTCACTTTTAGAGGATTCCATCACCACCCTTGACCTTATCAAAATCAAAGTTAACCTCACTCTTAGAGGTTCTGAAGAAGCAGCAACAAGAAAATCCCTTCACCTTAGAAATTCCAAACACATCCCTCAAGCCAACCTCTCAGCAAATGGCCCAGCCGACCTCTCACTTTAAGAGGTCATGTTAAGCATCATCCAATGGTCGATCGCAACCCAAAGACCAGCTACAACCGCTACCGGATGGCATTCTCAAAAGATTATTTAAAAGAAATGCGTATTCAGATTTTTGAGTCACTTGTTATCCTACGTGAGCATATTACATATTCTCTCAAAAGTTTGGGAACTCGTCCTATTCTTGAAATTCGTTCATTCGACTCCTCAAACACTGTCTGCAAAAGTCTCACTGGGGCTTCGCATCCGTGCCTCTCAGCGGCACTCCGGTAAAAGCAAGGAGACACGCGCCAGGGACTACTCCCCTCGGCTTGCGAGAACAAAGGAACAAAGAATCTTCACTTGAAGGAATGAAAAAATCTTTGGGTTATAATCAGTCAATTCCCACCTTTTCTTCCACCCCAATCTTTTTTCTATTTTTCATTCTTTCCCATGAAGGAGATCAATACAACGGCAGCCCGCACCACAATTACCACCGAACAGAGCAGCAAGCAACAACGGAACATCCTTCTCCTTCTAAAGACAAGCCAGATTTCACCTTCAAATCAAAACATTCATTTGTTTACCTATATAATTGGAATTTGATAAACCAATCAGTGAGGTCCATTCACGAGCAATCAAGATATAATTCTGAATAAAATAATTCTTCAAATGTCTCGACAAGTCTTCTTTTTCTACATCATAGGAAAATAGAGCCAAACACTGTCTTTCTGTCTGCAGGGGCTTCCATACACTTTTCCACACCTTGTAATGCTTATACTCTCCCAAAAGAGTCAAAACCAAAAGCGAGAGTGTCATACACGAATTCGAGATCCATTCCCACCTTCGAAAAAATGCGCCCCTGCACGTATACATTTCTGAGTCTTGTCCAAACGACTGATGGATTGTTGTTCGAAACGATGGGTCGCCCCCGTGGCCACAAGATGACTCTGTCTGCAATAGGGACACATTGAATCTCTCCAAGCCGGGGCTTTTGCTAAAATTGTTCTCTCGGGCTCTTTTTGCAGTTCCCTTCAGGCTTGCTTTGCATCATCAACTGGGGCTTCGCCATTCCCTTCAGGTTTGCTTTGCATTATCGACTGGGGCTTCGCCAAGGTCACTTCATCAAACAGTAGGGCTCCCCTCAACAAAAATGGGTCGACTATGTGCTCTAACAAAAATCGGAGCTCCAATGAAGTCATATCTAGCATGAAGGGCATCCCTTGTCATCAAGATCAGCATGTGGCAAACTCTTTGAGTTAGTTAGAAACATGATTAATCATAAGGCCTCTTTATCAAATAAACATGCTTTCAAAATACTGTCCTCCTTGGTACCTTGTTTACAAAAAATCACTCTTTGGTCTCCACAAATTTTCAAACTCTTCAAATCTATCAAAAACGTATCTCTGTGACTCTCAAGATGACTCGGCCCTTATCTCTGGACATCAAACTTACCTAATCCCACCTTCTATCATCGACACTTACTCGGCCTCGCCTAGTTTAAACCATAACCTTTCTGCTCAAACTGCCTTGTTCACACTTACCACAAATGTAAAACCCTAGCCCTAAGCCTAGGTAACAAATACCTTTCTAAACCCTAGCCTCAAGCCTAGGTGACAAATACCTCTCAAAACCCTAGCCTCAAGCCTAGGTGACAAATACCTCTCAAAACCCTAGCCTCAAACCTAGGTGACAAATACCTTTCTAAACCCTAGCCTCAAGCCTAGGTGACAAATATCTTTCTAAATCCTAGCCTTAAGCCTAGGTGACAAATACCTCTCAAAACCCTAGCCTCAAACCTAGGTGACAAATACCTTTCTAAACCCTAGCCTCAAGCCTAGGTGACAAATATCTTTCTAAATCCTAGCCTTAAGCCTAGGTGACAAATACCTCTCTAAACCCTAGCCTTAAGCCTAGGTGACAAATGCCTCTTTCTAAACCCTAGCCTCAAGCCTAGGTGACAAATGCCTCTTTCTAAACCCTAGCCTCAAGCCTAGGTGACAAATACCTCTCTAAACCCTAACCTTAAGCCTAGGTGACAAATGCCTCTTTCTAAAACCTAGCCTTAAGCCTAGGTGACAAATACCTCTCAAAACCCTAGCCTCAAACCTAGGTGACAAATACCTTTCTAAACCCTAGCCTCAAGCCTAGGTGACAAATATCTTTCTAAACCCTAGCCTTAAGCCTAGGTGACAAATACCTCTCTAAACCCTAGCCTTAAGCCTAGGTGACAAATGCCTCTTTCTAAACCCTAGCCTCAAGCCTAGGTGACAAATGCCTCTTTCTAAACCCTAGCCTCAAGCCTAGGTGACAAACCCTAACCTTAAGCCTAGGTGACAAATGCCTCTTTCTAAAACCTAGCCTTAAGCCTAGGTGACAAATACCTTTCTAAGCCCTAGCCTTAAGTCTAGGTGACAAATGCCTCTCTAAAACCCTAGCCTTAAGCCTAGGAGACAAGACTCCTCTCTAAGCCTTAGCAATGATTATCCCAATCTTTTAATCGCTTGGTTCTTCGGCTCGGGAAACCATAATAATCCCAATCAATTGACACAACTATTCTTCATCAGTAAACAGTAGCCTAAGTCCTTTGACAGCTACAGTTTCCCGCATTTTAGAGGTCTATCCTCCATTTCAAGGGTCTGTCCCGCATTTCAGAGGTCTATCCTCCATTTCAAAGGGTCCGTCCCGCATCTTCAAAGGGTCCGTCCTGTACTTTCAAAGGGTCCGTCCCGTACTTTCAAAGGGTCCGTCCCGCATCTTCAAAGGGTCCGTCCTGTACTTTCAAAGGGTCCGTCCCGTACTTTCAAAGGGTCCGTCCCGCATCTTCAAAGGGTCCGTCCCGCACCTTCAAAGGGTCCGTCCCGCATTTCAGAAGTCAAAATTATCAAATCTTTGGGTGACTCCCCGTACAGTCAAATCTTTGGGTGACTCCCCGGACAGTCAAATCTTTGGGTGACTCCCCGTACAGTCAAATCTTTGGGTGACTCCCCGGACAGTCAAATATTTGGCTTTTGATTCCCACACAGTTTTTTCCCACATTGCCCCATACACTTTCTCTCAGTACGCGAATCAAGACTAAACTTGATTTATTTGCACAACACACGGAGAAATCAAGACTACACTTGATTTGTTCCATCACACACAATTTTCAAGGGGAAAATCAAGACTATACTTGAATTTCCTTTCCACAACATATTTTCACACGGAGAAATCAAGACTACACTTGATTTGTTCCATCACACACAATTTTCAAGGAAAAAATCAAGACTATACTTGAATTTCCTTTCCACATATTATCTCACAAATCAAGACTACACTTGATTTGTTCCATCACACACAATTTTCAAGGAAAAAATCAAGACTATACTTGAATTTCCTTTCCACATATTATCTCACAAATCAAGACTACACTTGATTTGTTCCATCTACACAATTTTCAAAGGAAAAAATCAAGACTATACTTGAATTTCCTTTCCACATATTATCTCACAAATCAAGACTACACTTGATTTGTTCCAACACACACGATTTTCAAGGGAAAAATCAAGACTATACTTGAATTTCCTTTCCACATATTATCTCACAAATCAAGACTACAATTGATTTGTTCCATCACACACAATTTTCAAGGAAAAAATCAAGACTATACTTGAATTTCCTTTCCACATATTATCTCACAAATCAAGACTACACTTGATTTGTTCCATCACACACAATTTTCAAAGGGAAAATCAAGACTATACTTGAATTTCCTTTCCACACATTATCTCACAAATCGAGACTACACTTGATTTGTTCCATCACACACAATTTTCAAGGGAAAAATCAAGACTATACTTGAATTTCCTTTCCACACATTATCTCACAAATCAAGACTACACTTGATTTGTTCCATCACACACGATTTTCAAAGGGGAAAATCAAGACTATACTTGAATTTTCTTTCCACACACAACATATTTTTCCCACGGAGAAGGCAAGACTACACTTGATTCTCCCTTTCCGTACACCTCTCAATATTATTCGGATCGCCCTTAGATTCGATCCTCAAAGCCTTGCCACAAATCGCATCTTTGGCTTGAGACGCTGCACGTCCGCCACTCTCGGGTACTAAACGCCCACGTTTTCGAACTACGGCTTGGCTTGATTCCTCTTGGGATACGTAGGTAGCCCGACGTGGGTCCAGCCACTTGACCTACCTGGTCATCTTCCATTTGTGACTCAGCTCGAGTCCAAACCTCACAATCATTGTCTTACCTCCTGAAATCCCTTTTTTCAGGACGGATCCTATTTCTTATCGTCGACCCCACTTGTCTTACAAGAAGCGTCGCCGAGGGGCTACTGTTAGTACCCGGTCCGAAAAAAGGACTGAAGTGCAATTCGGGAAAATCTGGGACTAAATTGGCATTTGAAAGCTTTTGGACCAAATTGGAATTATTGGAAAATTCAGGGACTAAACTGGAAATATGGAATATTTGGGACGAAATTGATATATTAAAATTCACAGGATTAAATGAAAAATAAAATCCTAAAGAGCGAAATGCAAAAGAAGTCATTAAAGTGGTCAAAATGCAACGAGAAGATCGCGGGGCCAAACGAATATTTATGATACAAAATATGAGCCTTTGCATTTGCACCATGGCCGAGGGAATTGGACAGTTGGCCGAGACTTCTAGGCCAAATGGCCGGCCAATGCATTGCAATTTGGGGCCAAGGCTTGCGCATTTGGGCCAAGAATTTGGGCCAAAGTAACAAATGGCCGATCGACCCTTTCCCTTTTCCCACATCAGTTTCGAAGCCGTTCCTCCCCAATTCTTTTCACTATATAAACCCCACTCCGCCTCACACTTTGAACACAGAATTATTCTACGGAAAACTCAAGACAAAACTTGAGGTTTCCTCCATAGAAAACTTGAGACTAAACTCGAGTTTTCTAAGTCTAAATATTTTATCAAGCACGTTCTTCGAATCTTCATAGATTCGATCCAAAAGCCTTGCCATCATTAGGTAAGTCTTACATTTTATTTTTATTGTCTTTATTATTATTGTCTTTATTATTATGCTAGATTTATTATTTGCATGCTTAGTATTTTAATTACTTTATTTCTTGCTTATGTCATATATGCTAGATTTAGGATTGTTTTAATATATTTAAATATGCAATAGCCGAGGATGATCTAGGGTTTCGCCAAGAAACCCAATGGATCTAGGAACTATTTCTTTCCTTCCACCTTAGTTATAATTATCCCATGATCAACAATCCCCCAAGGATGAACGTTGATTAGTGCACCTTCCGAGGGCCTAACTCAAAGGTTCTAGGGTGTGATCATCAATAAATTCTTTCTCTCCCCTCCTCCTTATGCATGATCCCGCTTCTTCTATCTATTCCCGTAAACACCGCACACAACCAACACCCCACATGCTAGAAAGACCGATTCGTCGGGCAATAGGAGTGATAACGTTTCTTCTTCTGTTGTAACTTGACCCCCGAACCCAATTAACTGTTTAGCCTTTTTTCAAAGCTTTGGGCTATATCAAAGTGGCGTGGCGACTCTCAAAATTTAAATTAATATTTTTAATATAGTTTAAATCGAGTGTCACTAAATGAATATCCCATTTCGGTCCGACTTATATAATTAATTATTTCAAACCTCCGAATGCGCGTTGCATCGGGACGGGGTATTCACAGAGACGCCTCGGGGCACAATGAAGCTCTGTACATCACTCTCAAACTCAACACCATATAACTCCCCGGAGTATTGGTAGATAACGGGTCAGCCGTTAATGTCCTCCCTCTCAGCATGATGCGAGCTCTCCGCATACATGAAAGCCATCTGATACCGTCTACTCGGACTATCAAGGCCTACGACAACTCGTCTCGTCCCATCCTGGGGACAGTGACTCTGGAACTTTGGTTCGAAACCCAAATGGTGCCAGCAAAATTCCACGTGATGGACATTCCATCCGAGTTCACGGCTCTTTTGGGACGCCCTTGGCTACACCACATGAAGGCCATAGCTTCCACTCTCCATCAATGTGTCAAGTTCATCAGCCGGACGGGGAGATCTCGAAGTCATCCGAGGGGACGGTTTCCTCATAGGAAACGAAGCCGAGAACAGTAATAAACGTGTCCGCACTCGAGCGCACGGGGTTACCTCCTTCGAATCAACCAAGGGACTATCGGGGCAAATCTCATCGAATCCCTCGAGTCGGAGATGCTAACTATGTAAACGTACTCGGCGAGCGGACCACGAAGAGCGGTCAGGATACATCAAGTTCAGCGTCGTTTCCAACACTTGGAGCGGATTGGAAGGAAAGCCGAATATCGCCATGATGCGGGCACATAAACCCCGATCTCAATCCGAGATTCATCGGCATTCTTCAAACTCATTCTCACGGCCTGCCCAGTGAGGAGATCTTTGTGATAAAAATCGACAAGTATCGTCATACTCATCTCGGCGCGTATGACCGTCGTATGGAAAGGTCCTCTACGAGGATTCCTCTCTAAGCCTTTCCGCTCAAGCATGGGGTGCGAGATTTTCCTAGGCTGCTCCGGCCACGCAACTGACGCAATACGTCCCTACACTGGATCGAGCGATCGGATGACGATGAATCTGGACTCTCAGGAGTCGAGGACGCGGCGGACCCGCAAGCGGACCTCCGCATTCACATGCTCGGTTTGAGGACGGAACTCCTTGATCGGGTCACCTCGACCAAGGTTCCAATACCATGGAAATTGTCAAGCTCAACGTCGATACTGACGGCTATCCGAGGCAATTGGAAGCACGTGATTCACGCAACGAGGAATCCCTCGATCAAGTGAATGGCGGCGACTTACGTCAATATCATCCTATTCAGTATCTGATGAAGCCGAGGATCCGTCCTTGTTATCCGGTCTGCCACACCAAGGTCACCCTCGATGGCTTGCTGCTCATGGTAAACGAGGCACTAGCCAAGCGAGCTCGAAGCTCATCCCTACTTCCAAGTACCGGCCCGGCGTGGCCGGCCCGTGCCGTCGGTCAAGCTTATACCCTCAAGCGCCGCCGAGGCCAGCGGCAACGGCAAAGGAGACCAAGCTCCTCACCTGCTACAAGTCGAGATCAACCTCGGGAACGCTTCCACCGGCCACCCCAGAAAACATACGTGAAAGTCTTCCCCGCAAGGCGAGTCGGCTTCCGACACGGGAAATGACCACCTCGGCATCAACATGCTTCGGTTCGATTCTGCTCCTAGCCGTCACGGCCCGGATTGAGATATCACGCCAATCGGCGCTAGCTTTGATAGACTTGGCGATCGGCGAGATCACGAGACCGTCAACATTGCGAGAATTCAATACCCCCGTGGGGTCAATCAACGAGATATGGGCAAACTTCTTGGTGATCGAGATCAAGGAAGGACCCATGGAATGTCCCGATCAGGCTTCCTTCGTCAATGTAATCCAAGTGTTCCCGCCATTCGGCGATTTAAATGTAATCACGGTTACGGACACTAGCCGGACGATGCGCACCTACGGAGGCGCCTAGGTCTCGCAAGGAAAGCTCTCGTGGAGCTAGCCGCTCAAGAAAGTCGTCTTTGGGACGAAGACCAAGCTCGAAAGACCTACGGGGACCAAGCCCTTAAAGTGTCACGGGCGGCTTAGGACGAAAGCTAGAGGCCACTCTAGACCGGTTCGACCTCGGGAGTTTTGCCCATGGCAACTTCCCGGACTACCGTCTATTCTCATCCAACCCTTTGCCAGGGGTGGTCAACGGTCCCGATGACCTAGGAGATGGAACGACACGGCGGAGCGAATCCCGGCGCTTACTTTCCCGAGGAAAGCAAGTTCTCTGTGAAAGCGGCGACGAAGACGATGAAACCATTCTCTTCCAAGCCGGGCATGAAGTCAACAAAACCGGACTCCCGAGGGTCACGGGAGGGATGGGAACGGATTATTGCCGCACTCAAATTGAAAGGCCAACTCAAGGAGGAAGGTCTATTTAAAAACAGGAGGAGGATGGAAATTCGTCTCGAGCAACTACTCGGGGAAATTCCACAATCTACGGCCTTCGTTTACGAAAGCGATCAAGCAGGACGGCAACCGATCACATGGGCGAGATGTTCGGGAAGCCGTGTACTCACCTTCCGACATACCCGCCACTCGAGATAAATCGGAAGAGAGAAAACTCTCCCGAGATGGAAGTTTACCTAGGCGCGCCGCACGCGGTTCAAGGAAGCCTTGGCTATTCTCACATGGGAAGAAACGCGAGGCATTAACCCTCGAAGCGAGGCTCCGCTGCAAGAAGGTTGATGCAGGCCCGAGTGGAGGAAAACTAGCCAACCACGAGTATCGCCGGACCCGACTCCAGGCCCCCACAGTATGCTCGGCAAGAAGGAAAGGAACGCGATATACCGTGAAGAGATCAAGGGAGACCGTTCGTTTGAGCCGAGAACTCTCCAACCTCCCCGGAGGGTCGGCGCACGGTTCGGTTCGGGCAATCACTTTTTGTGCACTGACATTCGAACAAGCTGCGTCAAAGCGTAAGGCTACCTCCCCTTGAAGGCACCCAAGCCCGGTATCTGGGACGAGAATCCGTCAAGGCTGCCGAAGCTCAGGGAATTCATCCACAATCAATGAGTTGAGGGAAGACGCATGGCCCTATGCTACGAGGAATCCTCCTCTAACTATGGCTCAACTCGGAGCGGCTGTTCGAAGGGACCAAACGATGTCGGCGTTCTAACCCGATCGGGTCAAATCCATGCATTACCACCTAAGGCCACCAAAAAGCCGACGGGCAGTGCGGTCCCGCCGGCCCGCGGACGCAAGTTCCTTGAAAGAGGACCCGATCCTCACTCGGCTCAAGCGGACTCGGGCGAACATTTCCACTTTGGTCTCTGCTCACCTCCTCTTATCCTCACAAGCTCAAACTAGAGGAAAGCTTTGGCCCGTACCATGGTCCCCGTGGGCCCTTGACCCCGGATGAAGCCATTCGGATGATTGGTAACATCCACTACGGCAACATTATCACCTTCACAGATTTGGACCTTCCAAAATTTGGGGCGATCACAATGAGCCGCTCTGCATCACAGTCCAGTGGACGGCGTCGCCTTCCGCGTGTTGGTAGACGGAGGTTCCGGAATGAATGTCTTGCCGCCAAGATGATGGACTGCTTGACATCAAGCCCACAGATCTTAAGCCTTGAGTCCACCTTTAGTCGAGGCCTATGACTCTACTTCCCGTACGGTTCTCGGGGTTGCTACTCTCAGCATTTGGTTCGGCAGCGGGTGATCCCCACCGAATTCCAAGTGTTGGACATTCCAATCACTTTCATGACCATCTGGGCGTCCTGGCTGTATCAAATCAATGGTGTGGCATCCACCCTTCACCGGTGCCTCAAGTTCATGCAAGGCAACGAGCTAACCACGGTCTACGGCGACAGTGTCACCACGAGGGGACCGGCACCAACGACATTCCGGTCTTGGAAATCAAGCATAATGATGACACGCCATTAAGCTTGGATTCACTCTGGAGACCTCCAAGATCCAAATATGCAACGTGGACCTCCCTTTGTTTCACGATCGAGATTCCTCCCGCCATGAGGATGATGAAACTCATGAACTTCATCCCGGGGCGGGGCTTGGCAAAAGGCGCAAGGCCGGCACCAAGTTATTGAAGTCGAGGACCACACCACGGTCCGGGGGCTTGGCTACGATGCCAACACCGGCGACATCAAGGAAGACAAAAGGCTCGCCGCGCAAGGCGGCGGCCCACAAAGGGGAACCTCCGACGGCACACCCAATCTCCGACCTTACGGCTTTGACCTCGCTCATTACTTCACCAAGGGAACCGACAGCGGGCGGGGGAACCAACAAGGGAACCGGCAAGCGGGCGAGGGGACCGACAGTGGCGGAACGCGCATGGCGGGGACCAACAAAGGGAGCAGACGGCGAGGGGAGGGCCAGACGGTGGGCCCGATGAAGATGAGAAAGAAGCGAGGGATAGTCAACACCAAGACTACGGACGAGAATGGAACGGCTAGCACGGGACCTCAAGCGTTTCGAGAGGACTCAAAGCTAATCCGATAAGGGGAGCGTTCCTCGACATCACGGCTCTACTGGACCAAGCGCCACCACGGTCCGGCATGAGTACACATTCAAGGGAATCCCAGACTTGGAGGAACAACTCGGGGTACTCTCCACGGGAAACAAGTTGTTCGGATCGGCGCAGAGGCCACATTCGAGACAGTAAATCCAAAGCGAAGGAACCGAGAATTCATAGAAGACGCTCTCGGTGGACCGGCTCTACTGAGTCTGTTTGAAGAAGTCATGGAGTTGCCCAACTTGATCGGCTGGGGTTTCGACAACAGCATGATCGCCATGATAGGGACGGCGAGAGCCAAGCCTCTCGATCCCCGCACCCTCCTCAAGCATCCAGCAATGCCAGCGAAGAATTGGGTAACTTTCACCGGACCGAGGCAAGCCGGGCGGGGTGGAAGACAAGGCGGGCCCGCACCCACATCTCCCTAAACCCGGTCTCAAACCCTTTGAGTCGAGTCCTTGTCGGGAATCCGATCCTCGAGTCATCCAACGGCCTTACGCGGAGGACTATAATGTTGTAGCCAATCATGTATTCCCGTTCTTGTGTAATGAAAAGTCGACCTTTCGGAGTATCCTCTCATTGCCACTTTAACAAGCGATAAGTTAACAAACAACTTAAAAGAAGTTAATAACTCAATTGATAAAGAAAGCGAGACACATTAAAGCGAACAATACATTAAAGAAGTTCTCGAGCGTGTAGTTGACCGAGAGGACAATAGGGCCCAAGGCTGCCGAAGAGGTTATGACCAAAGTGAACTTGGGGTCGGTCTGCAAGAGCCTAAAGAGACACAAGTGGGCGGTTTCTTCGCCGATGCGAAAAGGAAGCCACGATAAGCCTCCTCACGGGAGTATGTTGACGTGTTCGCACAGTCATATCGGGACATGCCGGGACTCGATCCCTCGATCGTGGAGCACGAGAATTCCCTGGATCCCGAATCCAAGCTGTCAAACGGAAAGGCTGCGCAAGATCAAGCGAGTGGTCCTTGCAAGTTAAAGAAGAAATTGAGAAAATGCTCAGAGTTGGTTTCATCGAGTGATTGAGTACCCGACTTGGCTCTCCAACATCGTGACGGTCACCAAGGCCAACGGAAAGGTCGAGATCTTTGCGTGGATTTCGGGATCTCAACAAGGCCAGCCCTAAGGATGATTTCCCAGCGCCTAACATCGACATCTTTGGTCGACACCACGGCAAATTTCGAAGTAAAGTCCTTCGTGGACGGGTTTCTTTGGATCTGACCGAGATCAAGATGTCAGGAGGATCGGGCCAAGGCGCCTTCACCACTCCATGGGGGACATAATGTTACACGGTCATGCCGTTCGGTCTAAAGAACTGCGGGGCTACTTACCGGCGGGGGGCTGCAACCCCTTTTCCATGACATGATTCACAAAGAAATCGAAGTATATGTCGATGACATGATCATCCACTCGAGGATCGGACATGCGGCACATGACGGATCGAGGAAGTTCTCAACGAGACTCGTAAAACACTCCCATGAGGTTGAACCCGGCAAAGTGCACCTTCGGCGTCAAGCGCGGCAAGGTGCTTGGGGTACATGGTTACGAAAGAGGTATCGAAGCCGATCCCGGGAAAATCAAGGCCATCATCGACATGAAGCCGCCTCAAACCACGACAGAAGTGAAGAGCTTCATGGGAAGACTTCGATACATCGGTCGCTTCATCAACCGGTTGACATCTCTCTGCGAGCCCATGTTCAAAGCGATGAAAAGAATGCCGACATCAAATGGGACTCCGAGTGCCAAACGGCTTTCGAGAAAATCAAGACCTACTTGGTTAATCCCCCAATCTACGTGCCCGCCACACGAAGACAAGCCACTACTCCTATATCGACGATGAGACACGTCTATCGGGGCAATGCGCACAAGAGCAGAAAGATTCCAAGGTTGAGCATGCAATCTGCTTCGTGGCCGAAAGCTTCAAGGAAATGAACTCGGCTACTCGGCATCGGAAAAACTGTCACCGCCTTGGTATGGGTAGTCGGGAAACTAAACACTACATGCGGTCGCATTCGGTGCTCCTGGTCTCCAAAGTGGACCCCGTCCGATATCTCTTTGACAAGCCATCCCTGTCAATGCGGCTAGCCAAGTGGTCATTCTTCTGGTGAGTTCGACATCAAGTACATGGTAAGAAAATCAAAGGGCGAGTAATGGCGGATCGGCTTGCCGAGCTTCCCGACGGTGAACCTAAGGGTCACGATCCGCAATTTCCGGACGACGGAATCTTTTCACTTGACGGCGCAAACCGCTGGCAACTCTTCTTCGATGGGGCAGCCAACAAGAAGGGGAATGGCATTGGAATGCTCCTTGTCGATCCCAAGGACGAGCATACTCCCATAGCCGTCAAAGTGAATTTTGAAGCAACCAACAATGCGGCGAGAATATGAAGCTGTGCGGCGGGTTTGGAAGCCGCCCTCGAGCGCAACATCTCGGAGAGCTGGATGTATATGGAGACTCTGCATTGATCATCAATCAAGTATCCAACAAATGGAAGACGGTAGATTCTGGCCTTCAGAAGTACCACGCGTACATGGAGGAACTCATTGCTCGGTTCAAGGACATCTCTTTTCACTATTTGCCAAGAGACGGGGAACCGCTTCGCGAGCATGCAGCAGCCCTCGCCTCTCTTGTCGAAATTCCCGAGGAAACGGTAAAACCCCTCGAGAATAGGCGGACGGAAACACCCGCCTATTGCTTTGTGAGATCGAAAAGAAACGAAACGATCGATGAACCTGAGTACAATCAAATTTACCGGTACCTCCAAAGCGGAGAAGCTTCCTTCACAAATGAAGATGGAAAATACAAAGAAGGGATCAAAGCCAAAAACATGATGGCATTAAAACGCACGGCATCCCATTTCGTCATTACGGGGGTATGTTGTACAAGAAGCGCCACCAAGGGCCACTCCTTCGGTGTGTAAACAAAGAAAAAGCCGGCGAGCTAATGAGCGAAGTTCCACAGCGGAACTGCGGTCCGCACATGAACGCCCGAGCATTGACACGAGATCATTCTCCGTATAGGATACTATTGGATATCAATGGAAAGCAGCGCATCCGATTCGTCCGAAGGCTGCGACAAATGTCAACGGTTCTCCAACCTCAATCACATCCCTCCTCACGAACTCTCTTGCATGACTACGCCATGGCGCTTTCGCCACATGGGGAATCGACGTCATCGGCAAGATCACTCCTCCGAGGGAGCAATGGTCACGAGTTCATTTTAGTCGCGATCGACTACTTCACCAAATGGGTAGAAGCCGGATCGTACAAGTCTTGAATTCTAAGAAGGTGGCCGAGTTCATCCGAGAGAACATCATGTGCCGATACGGAGTGCCCAGCGAGATCATCTCAGAAACTGATGGGACTCACTTTGAAGGAGATTGTGACCAACTGCGGCCGGGTCGAGTCACACGTCACAAGTCTTCTCCTTACGGACCACAAACCAATGGTGCGGTAGAGGCGGCCAACAAGACTCTCGCCATGATAATCGGAAAGATGACCACCGGAGGTCGGGAGCGGCCCGAAAAGCTACATCTAGCCCTGCAGGGATACCGAACATCGGTCAGAACCGCCACGGGGAGACTCCGTTCGCACTTACCTACGGAATGGAAGCGATGTTACCCGTGGAATTGGAAATTCCATCCCTCAGGAGTCCTCTTGGAAAACGGGATCAATGAAGTCGAATGGCTACGAGCCGTCACGACGAACTTGCTCTACTCGACGGCGCAGATTGAAAGCCATGGAACACACTCGAGGCCTACCGGAGCAGAATGGCACGAGCATTCGACAAGAAAGTCAAGATCCGAGACATCGAGAGAAGGCGACTTGGTGCTAAAGGAAAAGCCTCCTACGCAGACCAATCCCCTCGGAAAGTGGGAGCCTACCTGGATAGGACCGTTCGTGGTACAAAGAATCTTCTCAGGAGGAGCCATGAAGCTAGCAGACTTGGACGGAAACCCTTTCGTTAATCCCGTGAACGGAAGCAAGCTCCGCAGATACTTCGTTTGAGGAAGAGCACGAGTCAACTCTCCTTCCCCATACACCGTCCCCCTCGGTAAATTAAAGTGCTAAAGAGTAATACCCAGCGGATACATTCCCGCTAATGATCCGGGTAAAAAACGAGTCGCACTTCTTTTGTCTTTGTTTTTCTCAAATTCACCTAAAGTGTCGAACTACGGTGACCTGAGCCCCTTAGTCCAATTGTAAAAGGGTAACGTAGGCAGCCATCTTTGGTTCAGTCTAAAAAACAAAAAAATACAATAAGCATCAATTGCTTGTGTTTCAAAAAACTCTTTTCATTTAACCTACAAATTCATAACGGTTAAAACATTCTTTGATGAGTTCAACCACGGTCAACTCTTGAATCGCTACACGCTAGCAAAACTACAATAAAACATTAATCAATTAATGTGTACGCAATGACAATGGGTGGATACTCTGGACATTAAGGTCAACCTAGTTTCCCGTACTAGGTCCTTCATCCTTCTTCCCTTCCCTTTTCCCCGTGAGTGTTCTTCACCTTCGCGGGAAATATTCCGGTAGGCCTTCTACCTGGCTCGGGGACTCTTCCCGACGCCTCCGTCAAGCATGTGGTACTGTCAACGCGAGTCCTTTCTCTAGCTCTGTCTCGAGCCGCCTCGCTTCGAGCCATCATCATAGTGCTTTGATTGGCCTCCCGATCGGCACTTGCCACATAATCAGCCATGGCATCGCCGATACGATTCCCGGGGTTAGCCCTCGCTTCTGTCCTCCTCAAGGTCGAGAGCATCCGGGTGATCGGCACCCAACGGCTCACTCCGTCTCCACAAGATAGCCATCATGTCTCCCCATACACTCTTCGTACCGGTTCGAATCTGCGTCGGCGAACGGTGCCCTCTCTCCAGGTGAAAGAGAACCACAGCGGGGAAAGGACGTGTATTGCCACCACCGGGTGATCGGCAATAGCGTCGAAGGATCCTCCATCCTTGAGAGATCCCACCTCAAGGTAGCGGCATAACTCGAGATCGGTCGGTGGCACTGCTCCGGCCCGTCTTGCCGCAGAACCAATGATGGAATATAGAAAGACGTGCGAGACGGCCCGGCACTCGACAATCAACGGACCCTCTGAGCGGTCCTACAAGTCTGTAACTTCCAATGGGGAACCCACCATCGCAAGTGATGCGTGCAAAGTCTGGCCATCGAGCTCCGGCTCGGCTGATTGCCCCTATCACCGAGAAGGGACGTCGCGAGAAAGACCAAGCGTCACAAGACATTGGCACCTCGGGCATCATCTGCGGCCTCTCCCTCAACCACATGGTCGGCGCATAGCGGGACTCCCTCCCCACATGTATCGGCTACCGGTCGCCATCCGGCCTATGCCCGAGAACGTCTCGCCCAAGACCAATGGCACGATGTCTCCCCCACTCCGGCCTTTGCCTCACCGGGTCCGATGCTTTGTGATGGCACACACCCGAAGACGTGAATGTGAACAAAGTAGCAATCGCGCACAGAGCAAACGCGTCCCACGAAAAGACGCTCCCCTCGGCTCAGAGCAAATCTTTCGGGCGGTCCGAAATGTCAACGTAATCGGTATCTGTATCGGCATCCCGTATGCTTCTCCGGTAGAGATACCCAACAAAGAAACTAGCTTCTCAACGGTGGCCATGCCACCGGCTATACGGAAGAACTAGGCTGTTCCGTCTCGGGTCCTCCCAGAATGGCCCGGAAATCTTCAAACGTAGGAGTGATTTTGTTGTACGAAAAGCTGTACACATTCCTCCGTACGTCCCAGAACCGAGACGCGGCTCTCAAAAGATCCCAATGCGGCATGAGCTCCTTCAAAGCCCCAAGCGGATTTAATCCCGTAACGACCTTCGAAAAACCTCTTGTTACGCCTCGTGTGGTTCCGTACCCACGGCGAAAGTTGTCCAAATATCGCTCTTGCATCAGGAGACGATAACTTGGGAAAAGGAGCCATGTCGAAGGTGAAGAAAACCTTAAGAAATGGAAAGAATTCGGCCGAATGAGCAAAAGCAATGCGCGAGTTTTCTCACCAATTGCAAAGCGAAACGCAATTTAAAGAATCTGGAAATTCGGTTCTAGTCCGGCCGGACTCCTCTGCCATTTGACTTGGTCAACTCTGCGGCCAGTATCCTTAAAATTGGAAACATTTCCAAACCATGCCACTGTTCACTCCTATGAAATCTGCGTGCACATACCCACGATTTCATTCAACCAAATGTCAATATCCCTTCCGCCCCGGGCTCGTGCAACAGTGCAAATAATTAAAATTTAGTGCATACATGCTTAATTTTTGACCCGTTCAATTTTTAATGCATTTCTCTTTTTTATTTATTTTTGATTAACCTATTTGCTTATTTGCCGAAAATAACAGAAGGTGATCATAGAATAAATATGCGAAATACGAGTTCCGCCCCACGGCGCCTTTTTGCAAATACGGTTCAAATCAAAATTTGTTCTGACAAATACATGCATTTGTCTAAACAAAGCGATAAAGAAAGAAAGCGATAAAGGGGACTACTGCGAGTCCTGCTCGTCATCCGTACACTCGGACGTCTTGCTCCGCCGCCGCCGGATCCGTCGCAAACGGGAACTCGCCGAACTCCTCCCGGTAGGGAATAGGCAAAGGGCGCCTCCTCGGAGTACGCGAACTCGAGGACTCCCTCTCTCGCGCCCCGAGTGCGCGGAAGAAGGAGCTCAAATCCAGCCGTTCCGCCGCGAGCGCGAGCCCTGCGTAAAGTCCTCCCCACCCGGTGTGGGAGCGGCGAACCCTCGGCCTAGACGGCCCCCGATCACGGACGTCCACGCTCCTCCGGAACTGCACCGCATGAACTCCACGAGCCTCCTGGCGTAGGCGGACCACCCGTCCACCGGCCTCGTGGCCTCATTATACGTACGGCCGGATACTGCGAACCAGGAAAATCATCGAAAGCGAGCGAAAGTACGGATGCATCATGTGCGAATGCTACTATCAAATGCGAGAAAATCAAAAAGGTGCTCACCGAAGCATTGGGGTCCGCCCTGTATCGTGGTCTCGGCTCAGCCGGAAGCGGGATCACAAGTCGCCTACGTGAACCGTCCAGCCCCTCGTATGCTAGCCTAGCTCGCGGGACTGGAAAATCTTGAGGACCTCTCGGGACCTCGCCCTCTCTATGCTGTACCTGCGGGCTCCTCAGCCTCATCCTCAAGAAAACATCATAGGCGGCCCCCGCTATGATGTACTCAGAGAAGTATACGCCCTGTAGGTACCCCTCCGGCTCATCAATCGGCATCTCCCGGGGATGCTTTGCATGTACAAAGGAGGATCCTTTAGGCACCCAAGGGAAGAGACCCCTGCCTATCTTGACGGGTCACCCTCTCTCCCAAATACATGGCGTCACGGTGAAGTCCCACCGGGAGCTTCCGCCGCCGTGTAGTCTCGGCCCCATTTAATGTCTGCACCGCTACATGATCAAACCTGCTCCACCGAGGTCACTGGATCCTCTCGAGAGAACTCCAGGTTCAACGCCAGAGATATCTCCTCGTATGACACTCGAGTGCCAACTCTCGAAGAGACCGCCCTCTTCGCCTTCTTACGCTAAACCGGCATGGCGAGGGAACAGGGACGGTACGGCTCCTTGATGTCCCAAGCACAACGGGTGAACACCTCGTAGCACCGGACACTGCCAAGAGAATGGAAAGTTATGTCGGCTACTGAAAGCGGATACATACGAGTACATAAAAGAGGCAAGGAAGAGAAAAAGCACGTAAACTTACATCCAAGACGGGCGTGAAGCGGCTAAATGAGTGCTCCTCTCCCGCGAGAACCTGTCCGGGGAGTGGTAAAGCTCGGCCGATCCGGCCTCCCCCATGCAAACCCTCACGGCATCCAAGTCTACCGGCGGCCGAGCGAGAGGGAAGTGACAAGACGTGTCGGAAGTCGGGAACAAAGTCGGCGATAGCGCAAACCAAATGAACCCTCGAGCCGGGCGCTCCGCGGTCATCCTCGAGACCCGGCCCGGATAATCGGCGACACCTTCCCTCAAATGATTCTCCATCGGCACATGCAGAATGCCTAAGCCCCTGGCATCGGTAATATCAAAACCCGGCAGCCAGGACAAGCGCTCAGGGGTGTAACCATCAACCCACACTAGCGTGTTGCCATAAGTCGGCAACCCAGTGATAGCGGCAAAATCCGTGGGAGTCACCGTCGCCTCCCCCCATCTGAAATGGAAAGTGTGGGGCGTATTCCACCGGTACTCGCTCGGCGCGACATACGTGGACTGCCCCTCGGCGTATCGGTGTCGCGGCTACGCAGCTGATAAACCCGGCCCAACCGGAGTCAATCACCGGTGTCGTGGACTCCTCTCTCCCTCTCGAGCTACGTCCGAGATAATGCCCCACATACTGCACCTTAGCCTCAAAAGGCACCCAGGACTCTTCGGTTATGAGTACTAGCAGTCCTTTGTCCCTATGAGACAAACAAGAAAAAAGCAACGTCAACAGAATGCAACAACGCATGTCAAAAGGATGCAATGCAGATACGGTTCTCATTCATTTCCTACGTATATTCAAATCATTTCGAAAACTCCGTCGAATCCGGAACTTTCAAAATCATTTCGAAAACTCCGTCGAATCCGGAACTTTCAAAATCTTTCGAAAACTCCGTCGAATCCGGAACTTTCAAAACATTTCGAAAACTCCGTCGAATCCGGAACTTTCAAATTCTTTCGAATTTTTCGAAAATTTCGCTCCGTCCCGAATTAAAGCTACTTTAATTTTGGAAAATGCATCTAGACATGGAATTTTGCAACCAAAATTTTTATGTCATCCACCCATAGTGTCAATTGAACTACATCCTAGTCAATTTCGACAACGATTCATAGCAAAGTCAAAAGCCCCAAATCGGGCACCAAAATCCCTAAGTTCATTCCTAACAAATTTCTAACATTTAAAGAATGCACATTCTTAAAATTAATGGAATTTGTAGGAAGCTTACTTGTCTTTCGATCCCTCCCTTGGAGTTGTGGCGGTCCCTCGCCGGATAAAACTCCGCCGGATTCAATGGAAGAGTAGTGGTTCGAATGGTCCGAACCAATCGAGTTCTTTCGTCATCGGTCCTTCCGTGGCGAGCCATTGGTCCTCCTTCACCCTCCATAGCGAATTTCCCTCACAAATTCGAGAAAACCTTGCAATTTGGGGTGGAAAATTTTCTCTCCTCTCTCTCTCTCTCTCGCCGGTAACAATGGAAAAAATGGGCTCTTTCTTCCCCAGCCTCGGCATTAAAAAGGATTCTGGAAATTCAGTAAAAGTCGGTGGGACTCTTGCGCACCAGGAAAAATTTTGCCCCTTTTGCCCCTCAGCTTTTGGCAATTCCAATTTTACCACTTTTGGCCCCCAAAAGTGTAAAATTTCCCCCAGTTAGACATTTCTAACACCCTATCCCCCGAGGATAAATCAAAGTTAGTTCTCACTAACGCTCGTCTCCTGACGTTAAATTGATCCGATTGACGTTTGACATTCAAACGTTCAACCATGTCTCCGGACATTCCAGTTACTATTCCGTCTCCTGACGTTAAAATTTAATAATGGTCTTCACCATTAAATCCTTAATCGCGACCTTTCACGGTCCGATTTCAATCCTCAATCGCGACCTTTCACGGTCCGATCTCAATCCTTAATCGCGACCTTTCACGGTCCGATTCCAAATCCCTAATCGCGACCTTTCACGGTCCGATTCCAAATCCCTAATCGCGACCTTTCACGGTCCGATTTCAAGTCTCAATCGCGACCTTTCACGGTCCGATTCCAAATCCCTAATCGCGACCTTTCACGGTCCGATTCCAAATCCCTAATCGCGACCTTTCACGGTCCGATTTCAATTCTCAATCGCGACCTTTCACGGTCCGATTTCAAGTCTCAATCGCGACCTTTCACGGTCCGACCTCAAATCCTCAATCGCGACCTTTCACGGTCCGATTTCAAGTCTCAATCGCGACCTTTCACGGTCCGATTCCAATTCCTCAATCGCGACCTTTCACGGTCCGATTTCAAGTCTCAATCGCGACCTTTCACGGTCCGATTCCGATATTTCAATCGCGACCTTTCACGGTCCGATTCCAAATCCCTAATCGCGACCTTTCACGGTCCGATTCCAATTCTCAATCGCGACCTTTCACAGTCCGATTCCAAATCCCTAATCGCGACCTTTCACGGTCCGATTCCGATATCTCAATCGCGACCTTTCACGGTCCAATTCCAATTCTCAATCGCGACCTTTCACGGTCCGATCTCAAACAGTCAATCCCGACCTTCGCGGTCCAACCTCCACTCTCCTATCGAGACCTTCGATGTTCGTATTCCCGGCAACAGCAATAAGCCCGAACCCCAAGGCACGAAGGCCTCGCAATAATCCCTCTTCGGCAACAGCAATAAGCCCGAACCCCAAGGCACGAATGCCTCGCAACAATCCCTCTCCGGCAACAGCAATAAGCCCAAACCCCAAGGCACGAACGCCTCGCAACAATCCCTCTTCGGCAACAGCAATAAGCCCAAACCCCAAGGCACGAACGCCTCGCAACAATCCCTCTTCGGCAACAGCAATAAGCCCGAACCCAAAGGCACGAACGCCTTGCAACAATCCCTCTTCGGCCATCCTCGTAAGCCCGAACACCTTTTCACTTCAGCAAGTGAACATTCATCTCCCCGGCCGCCAGTCGTAAGCCCGATCGCTCATCCCAGCGGGATAAAGCGCAACAGCAATAAGCCCAGCACCCAAGGCACGAACGCCCTCATCAGCATCGCAACTCCGGTTTGAGGCGCCACACGCCCTCGAAGGTTTCAGAAGTCCCAGTTTCAGACGCCTCCCAATAGTCTCCATTCAGGTTCCGGTACCTCGCGAATGGTCTCCTCTCGAGTTCCGGGACGCCTCTCAGTCTCCATTCGGGTACGGTGTACTCGCGAATGGTCTCATCCGAGGTTTAGACGCCTCCTAACAGTCTCGCTCGGAGTCAAGGTCCCCATGCGCGGCCCTTGCCCCTTTTCGAACTACGATCGGCTTGATTCCCGCTCGGGATACGTAGGAATCCTTTTTACTAAGGGTCCAGCCAGCTGACCGCCCATGTCTCCTTCAAAGTAAGGCATCCCGATTTGGATCCTTATCTTTTCAACGACCCCACCTCCTTCGGAGGAGACGTCGTGAGGGTCTAAGCTTTGTAAGTACCCAAATCCGGATCGTCCAAATCCGTCGGAAAGTTAACCGAAATCCGTTAAGCTGGCCGCTCCGGAGTTAACCTGGAACTCGTTAAACTCCCGTTCTTTGTGCCAGACGAGACGTCCCGGGACTGCCCCGTGCATCCCGACGTCAAACCGTACTTAACACGTGCCATCACACGTAAAAGCACGGCTTTCCCTGAAAAACGCATTTTTCGGCACTTTCTGGGGGCGTTTCGGACATTTCCCGGACTGTTATTTTAAAAAACGGACAAAACCGGGACCGGGGAACAAATTCCCATGAAGCTGGTGACTCAGATGGGCATGTGGCAGCCATGCCACCTCCCTCTAGTCACCCTTCAATCAAATTCAAAGGGAAAAGACCAAAATGCCCCTGGTTTGCAAGCCAAGTCCGGCCGGACTCACTGTGCACATTTTTAAAAATTGCCGGCCAAGTCCTTCAAATTCTCAAAATACTACAAAACCCCCTGGATTCAGGCCAAGTCCGTCCGGACTCCTACTGCAAATTTCACCTATAAATAGAAATGGCTGTCAAAGCCAAAAAAAAAGAGATTTTTTACACCAAAAATCACCACCCCCCACGGTCCAAACTGGTTTTCACCCCTCCCGAGCTCCCATTCTGTCTCGATTCGCGTGAAACCTTCGTATTTCGATCAAATACGCCCCTTTCAACTTCGAAACAACCTTTCGAATCACTTTTCGTGTCCCGTACACACCTCCCGAGCCAAAGGAGTCGACCCTAGCCATAGGTATAACTCCCTCTCTCTAAATTTCCCGTTCCGTCTCGGTTTATGCGCCAGTCGCTATAACCGTTTCGAACGTCGTTATCGAAATGTAGATGCCTCCGTCTAACGGGGTCCGATACGTTTTAGCCCCTCGATCCTCTTCTCTTTCCGCAAGAGAAGTAATCACGGGTTAAAACGGCGTTCCGACCCCGTTCCGTTTACTTTTATGTCATTTACAATTCCGAGCCGTTTGGCCTCGTTGATCGTCATTTACAATTCCGAGCCGTTTGGCCTCGTTGATCGTCATTTACAATTCCGAGCCGTTTGGCCTCGTCGATCGTCATTTACGAATCCGGATCGTTTGATTCCGTTGACACGCTTTTAAATCTTGTCATCTACAAGTCCGACCCGTTTGGATCGTGATAGTATTTACTTTTCAAAGTCCGAGTCACAACCCGATTCGTTGATGTAAGCATATCATTTAATACGCATTCTTCCCGTAAAAATCGTTAACAATGTAATGCCCGGTGCAAAACCGGAGTTCGTCCGTCAAACTCTCTTTCAAAACGCGCGAAATGACGTTCGGCCTCCGAACGCTCATCTTCAAACTCAAAGCCGCCATTTGACACTTAAAATCATTTAATACGCATTTTTCCCGTAAAAATCGTTAACAATGACTCACACTGCTCAAAATCGACGTTTGCCACGCAAACGCTCATTTCAAACTCAAAATCGACGTTTGCCACACAAACGCTCATTTCAAACTAAAACCGACGTTTGTCATTCAAACGCTCGTCTTTTCAAAAGTCACCTAATCAACGTTTGTCATCCAAACCAAGATTAAGCTTGTCATTCAAGCCCCCATTTCAAAAGACACACACACACACACACACACACGATTTCGAGAAAGGTAGAAAGACTCGTCATGCGAGGCGTTTCGAGCAATCTCGTCATACTCTACCCGAAACGTAACCTGACCTCCGAACCTAGCAATCTCTGGTACTAAAAAAGCTTTTTACTCGTTTTTGCTGCCAATAAAAATGATCCCTGTTTTCAAAAGCCTTTTCCTAAGTTTTTGCTACCAATAAAAACGACACCATTTTCAATAGCCGTTTCTCAACGTTTGGGCTCAAAATACAAAAACCACGTGGCGACTCCTCATTTTGTTCCTTCCCATGAAGCGAGGTCTCAGACACCAACCCCTCCGCGAAAGACAACCGCCTCTTCCGCGCCCCCCGCCCGCGCGCGGAAAAGATCGGGTAATTTCAGCTCTACATCACAGTCCAGCTGGACGAGCGTCGCCTTCCCCGCGTATTGGTAGACGGAGGTTCCGAAATGAATGTCTTGCCCGCCAAGATGATGGACCTGCTTGACATCAAGCCCACAGATCTGAAGCCTTCAGTCCACACTGTCAAGGCCTATTGTAGACACCCCATTCTGAACACATCGGAACATACTTATACCACTCTAAGTCTCGCTTTGAGTCAAGAAGTAGAAATCCACCATTTCGTCATGTTTCGTTAAGTTTTGACTAACAACCGTTAGTTTGGGACTAAACTGCATACGAGATAGCGAAGAAAGGACAAAACTGTCCACAGGAGCAATATCTCGCCGCGAGATGGCGTGTCTCGCGCGAGATATCCCCCTCTGCAGATTGGGCACGACGAGTTCCTAAATCGTCGATTTCAACCTCTTTTCGGGATAAAACTTTATCTCTCCGGACAACCAATAGAATTGGGAGTCTGGAACCATCTTGAAGTGTTTGATCTCATCTTCAACACTTCCCCAACTCCTATAAATACTTGGTGACTTCCAAGGTTCAAGAGGTCCAAGAATTTTCACAACACACACATTTTGTTGATTTCTCTCCTTGAAAGAATCCTACAAAATCACCCTAAAAACTCACCTCATAGTTTGTTTGTCGACCTTGTTGATAAACAAGCATCAAGCTCCAAGTCAAGGACCGAGGCGAAGCTCTGTCCGTGTCAAGAGACGACTCTAAGCTTGAGTCGAAACTCTGCCCAAATCACCTCACGCAAGGTAATTCCTAAATCCCTTTCTAATTGATTGTTAGAGTGGTATAAGTCCATAGAATCTAGGATCGGCCTAGAGCCTCTCCAAATCATGGAGACGGTCTTGAAGCAATCGATCCTACATTCCGTTTAACCCCGTTAAATGGACCTTTGTTTATAATATTAAAAAATCGTTTTTCCCTTCTTTTGAAAACCTCTCTTTTCTTTAGCAAGACCGATCTCCGGATTGGGTGAAATGGATGCTCCTTGACCTACCCATTTCATAACCTAAGCCCCGAACCCAAATCTTTTTCAAAATGGTTTTCCTATTTTCTCCAACCGAATAATATAGGTGACGACTCAAAAATGAGAAAAGGAAAGATAAAATCATTATTACTTCCTTTTTCCTCACGACGCTACAGTGGCGACTCCGCTGGGGACTTAAAATTAAGAGGCTTAAACTTGCGTCAAAATTAAAAGAGAGGTTTTCAAAAATTTAGTAAATTCGAATTTTTTGCTCTCAGATGAAGCAAGTCTCGCGGCGAGATATCATATCTTGCGCGAGATATGGCTTCGGCAATCTGGTTGTTTTCTGGTTTCTCCTGTTCATCCCGTGGTCCAAGACGAGGGTCGAACACGCAAGGGGGATCCCAGAATTCATTATCTGCAGAGTTCTCGCATCTTAAGGCCTCCCTTAAGGTGTAGAACTCGAACCTTCGTTTCCTTTAAATAATTGATTATTATTTATAAACTGCGTGCGATTGGGTTTTATTTAATTAAAGTCCGGTCCATTGGGGATTCGGGAGTTGTAAATTGAATTATTTATCTCTCTTTCCCTCTCGTTATGTGGAACTACGACGGCCTGAGTCTTCCTAATTTAGCAGAAACGTAGGCAACCACTTGGTGCGGCCACTATCTGTTTTTCTTTTGCTTTCAAAAAAAAAACTCTCTATTTTACTCTATCACCTAGATTGACTATCACACACGCGCACTCATATTATAACTATCATTGCACTGCATACCCTCTATCAACCCGGGACCCACACTAAGGACGGATGACGGTAACCACCTAGTCACCGGTCTCTCCGAAGTTGGACAATCCCACTCCGCGTATTCAATCCACTTAGATTGTCATATCGCGGGGAGCCTAGCCTTCCAGCACTGCATCACCACATTCTCATGTAGATTGACCTTTTTAGGATCACTTCGTGACCGGTCGGTTTTGACTCGGTGATCTTTTCTTATTTTTGACCAAAACAAAGCCATGCAAAATTGAAAATAAAAAGGATTCGGAAAAGTCCCTTTGGAAAAAGTCCCTTCGGAATGACCCTTTCGGATGTCCCTTCAAAAAAAATATGCATATAATCCTTCAAAAAAAAAAAAAACAATCTTACATGGCTTTGTCTTACAAAAATCGGATTGATTGCTTAGTCGTTAGGTTCTGATAAAGGCCTTAGAAACCCCTCAAAACGGACTTTCCGTTCCGACCAAAAAATTAGGTCTAAATAAAAATCGACTTTCCGTGTGGTTATCTCGCGCGGGACAACATATCTCGCGCGGGATAATGCTTACATTTCTTGAATCGAGCTCGAGCCATTTTGAGCACGCTTCCGACTCGTTGGGGCTAGATCCACGATATACGCATCTCTTACGCTCGGTTTTCGAAGCTACTCAACTTCAAGACTCCCAACACAATGTCCAACGTCGACAACATTTCGGGTAACGAAACTCTGTCCGAAAACAACCACAAACTTCTGGAAGAAGCTAATGATCGCCTAGAAGTGCAAGCCTCCCAAATCCACACTCTTGTAGAAGAAATTCAAGAACTTAGAGCTGCACTAGCCAACAAAGAAAAGAAGAAGAAAAATGATTCTTCCTCCGGGGAAGAGGAGTCATACACCAAAAGGGCCAAGGGTCGCCGCAAAAGCAAAGGCAAGAAAAAGAAGTACGAGTCTAGCTCGTCATCTTCCTCATCTGACAATGAAAGCTACACATCCAAAAAAGAAAGCAAGGGGGAAAGCAAGAATGAACCCCTTACCATGGCCATGCTTGAAAAGAAACTCGCATCCCTCGATGTGAGTAAGGGAGCCTCGCTCTCTATCGATTACGATACCCTTCGACAGTCCATGTCAAAGCTTCCTAGAAAGTATAAGACACCCGACATTGCAAAATTCAATGGCACCACCTGTCCCAAATCACATTTGGAGACTTACTCTTGGGCCATGCTACCCATGGGAGTCGATGACAACCTGTTGGCCCAATGCTTTCCACAAACTCTCGATGGTGCCGCTAGAGATTGGTCTATGACCCTTCCACTCTCTACGAGACTCGACTGGTCACTTGCTAGTTGTAATTTCCAAAAGCAATACGAGGACAACTCCACTTATCGCACCACTAGAAGGGATCTTGAGCAAACCAAACAGCTTCCGAACGAATCCTTCACAGATTTTGTCAAAAGGTGGAGAACCAAATTAACCGAAATTGTTGATAGGCCCAGCCTAGACGAGCAAATTCACATCCTCATACAATGCCTTAGAGAGGAATATCAAGGCAAGCTAGCCGGCAACTATTTTCCTAGTTTCGCCGAACTTCACAAGTCGGGCATACGGTTAGATGACCTCATCAAACAGAAAAGGGAAGCCAAGAAAGAAAGTAGCTTCGAGGATCCTACTCGTCTAGCCACAATTGTGGACGAGAGCCCTCTTGAATTTAATAAATCTTCTTTCTGTTATATGATGTCTTGGGAGGAAATCTTAGAACAAAAGGAGAAAGGGTCTAAAACAGTCAACCTACTCACACGATCCGGTCGTGTGATCACCAACAAAGATCCAAGGGATGAAAATCCTCCAAAACAAGCCAAAACCTCATCGCCAAGAGAACCGGAGGACCCTCTCTTAACTCAGTTAAAGAAGACACAAGCAAACATCTCAGTTTGGGATCTCATAGGAGCATCTCACAAGCACCGTGAAATGTTGAAAAAGGCATTGGCTCAAATGACCATTTCCTCGGAAGCAACACCCGAAGAGCTCACTCAAATGATTAGCCAAGTGCAATTTGGTAACGTCATCACTTTCACTGACTTGGATCTCCCGTCCTATGGGAACAATCATCATGACGCCCTCTACATAACTGCTAAGGTGAATGGGTACCGAATGCCACGCATTTTGGTCGACAATGGTTCTGCAATCAATGTCCTCCCAAAGAAAGCCTTATCATCCTTAGGCCTCACCCACAAAGACCTCAAGCCATCCGGGCATACCGTAAGGGGGTACGATTGCCTTTGCTAGAACTGCTCCGGGGATCGGTTGTGATACTGTAGAAATGGGGCAAGTCACTATGAGCATCGAATTCCAAGTCATCGACATCCCGGCATCCTTCAACTTGCTGCTTGGTCGCCCTTGGCTACACGGCATAGGGGGTGTACCCTCCTCCCCGCACCAATGCATCAAGTTCGACACAACAATACGATAGTCACCATACACGGAGAAATGGTTCTGCTAGTCCTATCCTCGAAGTACAACATAGCACTTCGATTTCTGTTCAGTGGCTTTGAGATCGAGAAAGAAAGCACTGTGAATATCATAGAAACTTGCAACGAAAATGACTACTCCAAGGCACTTTGGTTTTCCGGAAGCCTTCCTGTCTGGAGAATGATGCTAGCAAAAGGGTACTTTCCTGGACTGAGGCTTGGAAAGCACTTACAAGGGACAACGGAACCACCACCGGTCCCCCAGCCTCACACAAAGCATAGCCTAGGATACATCATCTCCATCCACGATGAAGATGACGAAGAAGAGTGGGGCTTCACTCAAATCAAGTGGGAAGGAACCACCTACAAAGGCTACGACAACCTAAAGCCTAAGAATGACAACCTCAAGCCATATCGAAAGACACTCAATGGCTACTTTGTTCGAGAAGGGGAAAGTATTCCCTACTTTATCTTTTCAGAACCATGGACTGATGATAAAGGAAAGCGCCAACCGGGCTTTGAAATCTTCAGCGATTGCGATGCTTCTCCAGATGAAACCGAATCCGTCCCACTAATCCCCAATGATTTGTGGGGCACGAAGGCAGAAATGACAAGTGAATGGGACTTTGTGTTGGGAGAAGACATGCTGCGAAAGTTCCAAGACTGTGCTTAGGTTAGAAGACGGCCCGATTCATGCAATATCCAAGGGGGACGCTCCAACTACCGACTACACAAGACGATACGTAAATGTGATGAGCCAATTCTAAGCGGCACGTCACCGGAGGACCGATTGTTGATGAAGACTTCATGATCAAAGAGCTTGGTTGCACTCCCCATCCCCGCAGAAGATAGGCCCGTAGCTTTTACATTAGAAGCAGGCTCCACCTCCGATGGACTCACTCAAGAGGAAATCGAGGCAGTGGCTGAACATGTATTCCCTTACTTCCTTAATGAAAACTTTGATCTTTCCGAGTACCCTGAGATTGCTAACATCGTGAATGATGAATTAACTAATAACAATCAATATAACGAACACGTTAATAATGAATCATACGATGAGATAGATCAAGAAAACGAACAAATCTTAAAAGAATTAGCTAAGCAAGTAGGTCGTTGTGGAAAGAATGGCCCTGTTGGCGACGAGGAAATGCAAACGGTTAATCTTGGGACAACGGAAGACCCCAGAGAAACAAAGATCGGCAGCTTCGTCAAGGGGGAAGACAGAGAAACCTTGACGCAGCTCCTTAGAGAATATGTAGACGTCTTCGCTTGGTCCTACAAAGATATGCCTGGGTTGAATCAGTCAGTTGTAGAGCACAAAATACCACTGCTACCCAACGCCAAGCCAGTCAAGCAGAAACTACGCAGAATCAAGCCGGAATGGTCAATGCAAGTGAAAGAGGAAATCATGAAGCTATTGAATGTAGGGTTCATCAAAGTGATTGAGTATCCGGAATGGTTAGCAAACACAGTGCAAGTAGCCAAGTCAAACGGGAAAATACGAGTCTGTGTTGATTTCAGAGACTTGAACAAGGCATCCCCCAAAGATGACTTCCCGCTACCGAACATAGACATGTTGGTCGATGCCACTGCTGCATACGAAGTCCGCTCATTCGTCGACGGTTTCGCAGGGTATAACCAAATTCTCATGGCAGAGGAAGATCAGCACAAAACAGCATTCACCACACCTTGGGGAACGTTCTGTTACACGGTCATGCCGTTTGGTCTCAAGAACGCTGGGGCTACTTATCAAAGAGCAGCCACGACACTATTCCATGACATGATCCACAAGGAAATAGAGGTATATGTGGACGACATGATTATTCACTCAAAAGGAACAGATGGTCAACACTTCAGAGATCTCAGAAAATTCGGAAAAATTACCGGAATTGCCGGGAAAATTAATCGGAAGGCATGAGCCAGATTTGGGTACTTACAGAAGCCCCTCGGCAATGTCACTTGCAGGGCGAGTGGGGTTGTCGATAGAAAAGGATCCAATCTGGCGAATGTCGAGACGGATCGGGTGACCAAGTTGGTCGAGTGGCTGAACCTTTTATGAAAGGCTACCTACGTATCTTGAGTGGAAATCAAGCCATAATCATAGTTCGGAATCCACTGGGGAAAGGGGTGTCATATGTGACAAATTGGCTGAACCTACAAGAGGCTACCTACGTATCCCGGAGGAATCAAGCCAGGTCGTAGTTCGAGCATTTACTGAATCGAAATGTTATTCTTTCATCTTGGAATAACGGAGATTGAAAGAGAGAGCGAAATGTTATTCCTTCATCTTGGAATAACGGAGATCGCGAGAGAGGTCGAAATGTTATTCCTTCATCTTGGAATAACGGAGAGCGAAAGAGAGAGCGAAATGTTATTCCTTCATCTTGGAATAACGGAGATCGCGAAAAAGGTCGAAATGTTATTCCTTCACCTTGGAATAACGGAGATCGGAAGAGAGCGAAATGTTATTCCTTCACCTTGGAATAACGGAAATCGCGAAAAAGGTCAAAATGTTATTCCTTCACCTTGGAATAACGGAGATCGAAAGAGAGCGAAATGTTATTCCTTCACCTTGGAATAACGGAGATCGCGAGAAAGGTCGAAATGTTATTCCTTCACCTTGGAATAACGGAGATCGAAAGAGAGCGAAATGTTATTCCTTCACCTTGGAATAACGGAGATCGCGAGAAAGGTCGAAATGTTATTCCTTCACCTTGGAATAACGGAGATCGAAAGAGAGCGAAATGTTATTCCTTCACCTTGGAATAACGGAGATCGCGAGAAAGGTCGAAATGTTATTCCTTCACCTTGGAATAACGGAGATCGAAAGAGAGCGAAATGTTATTCCTTCACTTTGGAATAACAGAGATCGCGAGAAAGAATGGATTTTGTAAAAAAGTAGGAAGGACTTAATAATTTTTGTAAAGAATAGTGGGACGTACCCGGATAATTTTTGTAAAGAAAAGTGGGACGTACCCGAATAATTTTTTGTAAAGAAAACTGGGACGTATCCGGATAATTTTTGTAAAGAAAGGTGGGACGTACCCGTATAAATTTTGTAAAGAAAGGTGGGACGTACCCGTATAAATTTTGTAAAGAAAGGTGGGACGTACCCGGATAAATTTTTGTAAAGAAAGGTGGGACGTACCCGGATAAATTTTGTAAAGAAAGGTGGGACGTACCCGTATAAATTTTGTAAAGAAAGGTGGGACGTACCCGGATAAATTTTTGTAAAGAAAGGTGGGACGTACCCGGATAAATTTTGTAAAGAAAGTGGGACGTACCCGATGATTTTATTATTAAAAATGTTAAGGGCAAATAAAATGAGCCACAGGGATAAATTTGAAAAATAGGCCACGGGAGCACTGGAGGGAAATTTTGGTTGAAAATGATTAGAAATATCAGGGGCATAAAGGGTAAAAGAGGCCTACGGGGGACAAAATTGTAAAATGGAGCTTTCAGGGGCAAAATTGTAAAAACAAGCCACAGGGGCTTAGTATGTCGCACGACATAATAGGCCAGTTTGACAGATTCATTTAAAATTCGCACAGTCGTCATTTAAAATTCAATTAGGCTTGAAATTGAGAGGGAGGCGACACCGAGAAGAGAGAGAAAGCAACATCAGAGGGAGATTTGAGAGGGCTCGAGAGAAATCAAACAATCTTTAGTTCGATTCAATTTGGAAAATGCCTCCTAGGCTCTATCCAACCAAAAGGGCTCCTCAACACGCCGAATTAGCTACTCGAAGGAAGGGGGTGCAAAGGAATCAAAGGCCCTTTCTTCCGGAAGCACGAAGAGGGGATTTCTACCCACAGCTCGATGAGCATACCTCGGATGTCAGGAAGAAGGATGTGGTAAGCAACCTAGGGTTTTTTGAAAATTTTTGATTTGGGTGAAATCGATTTGATTTGAATTTTCCAGACTGCAATGCATTTTATTGGCCTGTGAACATGGATTGACCTAGGAACTGTGATGCTAAATGCATGCTATACATTGATATATTTTGACCTATTTTTTGCTTGAGATGATTTCAAGAAATAGCATGAGATATTTATACCTGTGCCATGTTTTCTTGCAGAGATTACGCACCCGTGGTTCCCCGGAGGTGATTGGCAGGCTATGGCAGAGCTTGTCGGGTAGCCAGGAGCAGATAGACTCGCCTAAGGGCATGATTTACGCCGCTGGGCTAGGGCAATTCTTTGAGATGGCGAAGGCCATTGGAGGCACTCAGAGGAGTGTAGATTTGGTGAGGGCGTTTAGAGAGTTCTGGTGGGAGACCACTCATTCGTTCCACTTCTCTTGGGGTGAGACGACAGTCACACCATTGGATTTTGCGGTCATCACAGGATTGCCTTTTACAGATGAGCCACTCTACATAGAGGAGTCTGCACAGGGAGCTGAGCCCCAGCCTATCACTGATGCCGATTTTATGAGTTTACTTGGCTTCGTTCCCCAGATCAAGAAGGGGAATGGATATGAGTTGGGCGAGCTACATGGCTTGGTTGGGGAACGGAGTAGGGACTACATTGTAGTTGATGATCCTATTGAGAGCCGGCTGAGAGCCGAGAGATTAGCGAGGGCTTTTGTATGGGTAGGCTTTTCTGACATGCTGTTCATTAACAGCGCCTCTACTGCCCTGATTTCACTGCTGGAGCTTCTGAGAGCCTGGGATACTGTGGGGAATTTATCCTGGGGTGAGGCTGGTTTAGCCGAGATGTATTTGGCTCTAGATGACGTCAGTAGAGGGAGGGCGAAGTATTTTACTTGCTGTCATCTGGCTTTTGAGGTATTCTCTCATCTTGACCTCTTTTCTTTTGCACATTTCATTCTATCCTTTTTCCTTGTTTTGACTTCTTCCTCTTCTTTTCAGTCTTGGGCCTTCGAGTATTTTGGCTGTTACGAGTGGCAGATACAGGATGAGTTTCCTGCCACCACTTTTCCTGCTCTCAGACGGTGGACGAAGAGTGCCAGGAGACAGACTAGGACACCGGAGGGTTCGAGGTGCAGGATTACGGCCTCGTATCATGATACGCTGTTGTGCTTGAGAGGGATTCCACAGAGGCTGAGTATGTTCCCATGGACTGGCCGTTATGACGATCTGGATTTGGATCGTGCTGCGCACTTGACAGAGTGTCGCAAGCTGTTAGTGGGCTTGTCCGGAGACGCCTTGTACTTAGGAGAGAGAGTGTATAGACAGCATGGGCCCAATAGGCATGCTCGGATCCCTGATGATCCTCCAGCTAGGATGTGGCTGCCTCGCCAGTTGGCGAATGTGGATGCTTTGATCGTAGGCATGGCGGCACATCTCTTCACACGGGATGGGGATTACACTTTGTACGTGGCTAGGCATCTTCAGTCCCCACAGACCAGGGTTGGTTATGGTGCTCAGAGTGCGGGACCTTCGACTGGCTATGTGGCTAGACCTCCTTTGCCTCCGACTTTAATTGATTACCAGGGTGGCGGTCGCATGAGGCGAGCTCATATTGATATGTCACAGACTCACCCTCATCTGGTGCTCCCGCGAGGTTCTAGATCTGTAAGTACTGTTCCTTACATCTTTTGGATTGATTGCATCTCTTTCTGTTATCAAGAACTGCATTCTGACACTTATTATGTCTGCTTGTTGCAGGTGTCGGCTCAGGCTTACAGGCACTTGACCAGGGCTTATACCGGCGTTATGGGCATGATTGGCAAGCTCCAGAAAGGTATGATCTTTTGGAAGAATCAGTGCTGGTCGCAGGGTTCGATTGATATCTCTCCACCTGGCCAGCCGAGAAGGAAGAAGAGCCACTCTGATGACGTGGGCACCAGCGGAGGCATTAGTGGACCGACGCCTCGGACGAAGAGGCCAAATGTGCCTCTTCACAGACCCATTGAGATTGATGATGATGATGAGGATGAGGATGGTGGAGCTGAGACGGCCACAGACTATGAGCTTGACTCTACTGTTATCACTGAGCTTGATGATTATTATCGCACGGAGACCATAGCTTACGAGGCACCTTCTGACGATCCCGAAGATGAGTCCGAGGAGGTTGAGGATGATGGCGAGGATGAAGATGATGGAGAGGATGATGGAGAAGACTCAGAGTAGCCCCGTTCCCCCTAGATATTTATGACTTTTTGGTTATTGTACCCCTTTTAGGGAAAACATCATATTATTTTTGCTATGCACATCTTTTGGACTTGGCCTATTTTATTTTGTATGTACATTGTTATGCATTTTGCACGCACTTATGAAATGACGATGGTATGGTATTTGGCTTGAATTGAATGACTTGAATGGATTTTTGGCTTGAATATGAATGCATGGGTGTACATGGGGTAAATGAACCCTCCCCTATGCATTTGAGAAGTGTATGACTGGCATTTGCAACTATTGACATGTCGGGGATTGCCCTGGGGAATGCAGCATGCTGCTGATGTCTGATGTCTGATGTGGCTTATTATGTCGCGCGACTTGGCTTGTTATGTCGCGCGACTTAGTAAGCCTGAACTGTGCTTTTCATTGCCCTTGGAACTGGAATGGAATTGCAGACACAGGTTGGAATTGAGTGACCAAAAGAGGTCACCTACCTGGCCTCCTTGGGACAATGGCAAAGAGATATTTGGTCCCTTCCTATAAGGATGGAAATGGGGTGACCTAGGAGGTCAAACAACCAATCCTACTAGGAATGTGCCAAAAGCTTACGCACCATCGAGGAATGGGAAAAGAAAAGGTGACCAAAGTGGTCGGATGGCTGAACCTTTTATGAAAGGCTACCTACGTATCTCGGAGGAATCAAGCCTTGATCGTAGTTCAAGCTTCATCTAGACAGTTAGGAACGATGTCTACGATTCTTGAGGTTTTAACGATTAGTGGAGGTCGTCACCTGAGGAGGCTAAAGCTTACATCACTATCGAGTAGATAGAGGCAGCTATAGTTGGAAAACTTGAGCATACTTCTCAATCTATGATAGAGGTAGCTAAAGTTGGATTTTTGACAATCAGGAAACTGTCGCCTGGCGTTATCTCGTTATAACGGAAGTAACGGAGGCGCTTTTGGGAGAAAACGTTATCATTAGCAATTGACACGTTACTTGAGCCTAGGGGTGATTTTTTTTCTTGAAAACATGGTAGAGACTGGGTCTGGATGTACATATGGAATGTGTCTGGGAATTGTTTAAGACGGGTTTCAAACAGGTGGGGTCATATCACTTGGGTGCGGGTGAGGCTAGCTGTTGTTCTTTGAGATGTTGTCAACGTGGACTAGAATTCCCTCTTGGGCTGAGACTAGGTTTAAACCTCGGGTCTCGATGAATGTTCCTTTCTCACACTCTGGTATTTGAAGCTGATGCTGACAGGCTTTTACCACCAAAGACTAAAGCAGATGTCGAAGTGACCAAACCTTTCTTCGAGGGATGGATTCAACTTATCGAAGCCCCGGTCTAAGGAAAAACTTTCTGCAAAGCCCCATGAAAGATCCTTTCACTGGCGAAGCCCCGGTTGGATGAACTGAGTCGGCAAAGTTTTAGGTTACAAAGAAGTGACTTGGTAGAGCCCCAGCCTGGTGACCTAGCAAAAATCCCAATCTGATTGGTACTGTGAAAGTGATCCTGAGGTTGATCTGACCAAGACTGGATTCTTGTGACATGGTGAGGAACCCGATGCGAACCCCAAAAATGGCTAAAGAAGCCCCAGTTTAAAGGAATGCTTTGACAAAGTCCCAACCTTGAAGAGTTTCGAGGCAGCCCTAATGCGAATTGTAGCAAAAAAGGGAAAAACCTATCCTTCCGTATTTACTTCCTTATTTTCTTTAGTCGCTCAGTCAACCTTAAGGAGATGTGGACGAAGAGAAGAATTTTAGGAAGATATATACATGAAGGGGTATATTTTTTTGAAAGATGAGAATAGATCCCGATTTTGTGTTATTTTGATGGCCTTATTCGATGTAGGCACAAAACTCGCTTTGGGTTTGACTCTTTTGAGAGAGTATAAGCGTAGAAAGGTTTGTAAAAGTGTATGGAAGCTCCCTGGCGACGTAAAATCGTTGTTTAGCACTATTTTTCCTAAGATGTAGAAAAGGAAGACTTGTCAAGACATCTGAAAACTTGTTTTATTTACAACGATCACAAGATTGCTTAAAACCCTTTATTGATGTTCGGGTTATTCAATCATTAATCTCGATATGAAGAAAAACGTTCTTATTAATCATGAGGAGAAAGTCAACCAGTGTCGCGGATCAAGGTTGGCTGGTGTGAAAGAAAGGTTTGTGTATAGGGAGGTCATTGATGAGACCGGGTTTTCTTGCATCTGACTGTGTCTATGGGAGAGGTCATTTAATGAGACCGAATTTTTAGGAATTTGAATGTGTTTATGACCGGACTATTGCTGGTTGCCTACGTTCCCCTCATTGTGAGGAGCTCAGGTCGCCGTAGTTTGGCTTCGTCCGGACTGTTTCAGGCTTTGGGATTTGTGGTTCCTTTAGTGAAAAGGCTTAGGATGAGATGATGATGAGGCGTGGGCCTCGGGATGATTCCTTGACCAAGTCATTCTTGGACGGCTGCTTCTGATTGCTTCCTCTTTCATTGGGGAAGAAGAATTTACACGTGCCTACAGGCTTATGAAATTTTTCTGGCTTTGCTTCGACCGCCCGATCGACAACTTTCATTCTCTGAGCTTTGATCTTGCCTATCCGTCAAGCTTTTAATGGGCGGTGCTGGGTTCTTGGCCTCATCATTTTTTCCTTTTTTTTTTTATGTGCAACCCTGTTTTTTGCCTATACTGTCCCCTTTTTGGGATTTTTAGCCTAGCTGGGCATTACTCTTTTTGCACTACATTTTTTTTATTTTTATATATTATTATTTTATGTGCAATCCTGTCTTTTGCCTAGACTGCCCTTTGGGATTTTCAGCCTAGCTGGGCATTACTCTTTTTGCACTGCATTTTTTTTTATTTTCTGAAGCATTTGAGGGCCAAGGTGAGCCCCTGCTTGAATTTTTCTTGACATCCTTGAGGTCGAAGGCAGGCTCCTAGGTTGTTGTCAACACGGGGTCAATCTTTCGAAGCTGAGTGGCCTTTTGTTGTCCTTTGAAAATGCCGCCGTCGTTGACTTGGTCAAGGTGAAGGTGGGGGCATGATTGGGAAAGTGTGTGGCTTGATAAAGGCTTTTGTGAAGTTAGGAAAGTGTATGGCTTGATGGCATTAGTTGACTTTCTCACACCGATTAATCAGAATGTTAATTATTTCAAGAGATTATTCATTGAGCAATGCAAATGATCATTTAAAATAAAACCATTTCATTAAATGTAATGTAGGTGTGCAAATAATGTCTTAAGTCTAGCAAGAAAAGAAGAAGACTCTTTAATAGAAAATTAAATATTGATTACAATGTCCGTAGAGGACTTTGATTGAAAGAGAAAAGTACTAGAACCTACGAAGGTTGACTGAGAGACTATATATTTTTTTTCTTAGTCTTACTTAAGGATAAGTAAACCCTAGTCTAGCTACTCTTCGCTGGTTGGACTGCCAGGGAGCTTGAGCTTTCCTTTGTAGATCAGCCATTGAATTTCTTTCTTCAGATCCAAACACTTGTCTGTCACGTGACCATAATGCTTGTGGTACTCACAGAACTTGGTTCTGTCAACTCTTCCTGGGTTTCTTGGCTTATAATTCTCAAGAGGTGTGAGAAGGCCTCGTTTCACCAAATCGCCAAAAATTTTGCTCATGGGCATCCCAAAATCATGCTGACGTTTCTGACCTTGCACCCCCTGAATTGATCTCTTACCATAACTTTCTGTTTTTGGCCCACGGAGGTTCTCGAGCTTCCCGTCTTCTATCAACTTGTGGATCTCATGCCTCAAATAGCAGCAATCATCAGTGTCGTGCCCGGGGTATTGATGGAAAAGACAATGCTTAGACTCATCCAACTGAACGTTGGGGTTCTTGGGCTTCCAATTCTCCAGTGGCTTTATCAGCTTTTCCTTTATCAGCTTCTCCAGCATCTTGCTTAAAGGCATCTCCACGTTGTCATAATGAAGGGAGCAGAGTTTTCGGGAGACATTGTTGTTCTCAAGACTCGGATTGCCATTGTCCAATTGGTTCCATTGTTGGATTTGGCTGAAGGAAGCTACGACACTCTTTCCTTTGTGAGGAACTGGTGCTGAGCTGGGTACGGTTGCTGTTTGGTACTGGTGGCATTGGGTTGTACTTGGTGAAATCAATTCCTTGCCTGGTTCGACATCTTGGATCAAGGGAGTATTGATGAGGTCAAGCTTTTCTTGCATCTGTTTCACTTGTTCCATCAATATTGCCACATGGGGGTCAACGGGGACTCTCGAGTTACTGGAAATCGCAACAGGACTTGTATCGGCAGAGGGAACCATAGTAGCAAACTGGTGAGACTGGCGGTTGAATTCATTAAGTCCGGTAGGTGACAGCTGAAAACTTGAATCATCTTTTGGCAACTTGTGATTGCATTCAGGTGGGTATAGTAGCTTCAGAACATAGCCACATAACTCGAACTGATTATGTGAAGCTGGAGTATAGACTGGCAGGTATTGATGAAACTGAGGGACATGTGGGGTGAAGTTCAATCCGTTATGAGGAGCTGAGGGCGATGGAGCCTTGATGAGCTGGGATATTGGAAAGGACTGAGGAGGAGTGGTCCTTGGCAAGGGATTGCACGTGGATGGGGGAAGGTATTGGCTGTAGGATTGAAGGTCTTGGTTATAGGATGAAGGAACTGAAATCACTGTTTCTGAAGTCTCATCTTCGACTACCACCAGAGAACCGTTCGACTCAACTGTTACTTGAATTCCATGACGACGGAGTGCGTCGATAAGCATGGCTTGCTGTTCCTCATGAACCTTATGGGCATTTTCCAAAGCCAGGATTAACTCTTCCTTCCTAACCATCTGATTTCCTGCACCCTCACTGTTTTCTGTCAAATCTGCCATTCTGACTTTTTGACGATTCTGCCTAAGGTTTTCTGCACTGAAAAGCCGCTGACCCGGTATTCTCGCACACTTCTTTCTCGCTGCGGGAAAGGGATAGGCAAGGTTTAGACTCGGGGATAGGTAAGGTTTAGACTTGAAGGTAAGTAAGATTTAGACTCGGAGGTAAGTGTTTAGGCTAAAGGCTCAAGTAACATGCACTTATCGCTTAAGTTTTACTCAAAACACATTTTCTCCTAATCCTAATTGATCGGAAAAGATGAGACCTTGAAAGGTCAAGATTGAAAATTGGGGATTGGACCGAGGAGGTCTCGACTAGGGATTTGACCACGAAAGTTCGAGATGGGAAGATAGGAGATCAGACCGAGGAGGTCTCGATTAGGAATCTGACCATGAAAGGTCAAGATGGAAAAATCGGAGATCGGACCGAGGAGGTCTCGATTAGGGGTTTGACAATGAAAGGTCGAGATGGAAAATCGGAAATCGGACCGAGGAGGTCTCGATTAGGGGTTTGACCATGAAAGGTCGAGATGGAAAATTGGAAATCGGACCGAGGAGGTCTCGATTAGAGATTTGACCATGAAAGGTCGGGACAGAAAATCAGAAATCGGACCGAGGGGGTCTCGATTAGGGGTTTGACCATGAAAGGTCGAGATAGGAAAATCAGAAATCGGACCGAGGAGGTCTCGATTAGGAATTTGACCATGAAAGGTCGAGATAGGAAAATAGGAAATCGGACCGAGGAGGTCTCGATTAGGAATCTGACCATGAAAGGTCAAGATGGAAAAATCGGAGATCGGACCGAGGAGGTCTCGATTAGGGGTTTGACCATGAAAGGTCGAGATGGAAAATCGGAAATCGGACCGAGGAGGTCTCGATTAGGGGTTTGACCATGAAAGGTCGAGATGGAAAATCGGAAATTGGACCGAGGAGGTCTCGATTAGGGATATTAGAGATAGGATCATGCAATTATGATTACATTAATTGTTCAAGTTTACTTAAAACAGTGTCTTTTATTTATTCCTATTTGGTTGGAAAAGGGGGGTTTGCCCTTCTTTTTCGCAACTACTCTAGATCCTGGATCAGTGGGTTCCGTCACTACGTCTATAAGCCCCTCGTATTCCACCTGTATTTCGACCTCCCAGGGTGGACAGTCCCGGGTGAGGGTCCTATAGGGCACACGGATCCCACCGACCGAGAGTAAAGAACACTCCTAACGGGTCTAGCGGGTCATAGGCACTTTCAACGCACGAGCGATGCGAATTATGGTCAAGGCAATACCGGGAAAGTCTCGTCTTTCTGCCTTAACGAAATTTTGGCAGAGTTTCGCTTGAGCGAATGACGTTTCGACTTTTCGGTAATGTCCGAGAAGATAATAGGCATGGGTCGGGCGGCAAAAGCCGGATGACACAGTGTCACATTGAACTTCGTTGCATATGCAGTGCGTGAGTCAGAATCGAAGTCAATGCCGGGTCAAGATCTTGCCAATTTTTCCTTGTCGGAATTTTCACAGAGCTTCGCTTGAGCGAAGGATATTTTGATTTGTTGGCAAAGACTCGGTCTTGATTCTTACGCATTCCGTGCGGGTCAAGGTCAAAGTCAATGTCGGAGTCAAGATCCTACCAATTTTTCCTTGTCGGAATTTTGGCGGAGTTTCGCTTGAGCGAAAACCTTGGCTTCCGTTATGAACTAAGGCTTGACCTTTACGAGGGTATGCAACTGGGCTATATGACACGGACTAGACCAAAAACCAACCAAAAAGTCACGGTTTTTTGAAACGTGTGACACGGACTGTGCATTGGTCGACACTGGCTGCAATGGGGAGGTTGGAATGATTCCGTACGCGCCCGGGAGCATCGTAAGGCTGTCCGTGACTGCAGCTGGAACCACTCCAGGTTTGAAGGACGTGCGTGCAAAGTGTACATGATATATCAGGTGCGCGTAGTGTGCGATCTCCTAAAAATGTTCCTTTTTGAGTTAAAACAGAGATTTTCATAAATGTGTTTTAAAGGAATGATTTTCGGGACTGGGAGAATGCAGCACGTAAGCATGTAAATTTTCTGGGAGCCCCAGTCAGTCATGGAGCTGAGTAGCCCCAAGCTGCTAGGACAGCCAGATTAACCATGATTTTTCCTGGTGGAATTGCCACTGAGGTCGTCCGGTCAGAATCCGAGGATTGAGCCGTACGACTGCATGGATCAATTTTCCAGGTTCCACCCCTTTGCTATTTCTTTCGGGTTGTTTCCCATTCAAAGTATGCACAGATTCCAAGATGCAAATGATGCAATGCAAGGTAAAGAAAGCACGCACGATTAATGAAATCAGCGACGGGAGTCTAACCCGCTCAAAGGGAAAAGCTTCCTTTTATTTTATTTTTTTCAAAAAAAAATTTCGAAAAGGGATACTGGTACGTGGGATTGTTAAACCACCGGTTATCCCAACTCCCACACAGGGAGTGATACAGGAAGGTTAAGTGGTTTCCACCTATATACCGAGTATCGATTTTTGTTTTGAAAATAAAAGCTTTTCTCCTTTGGGATGTCCCCAGCGGAGTCGCCAAAATGTGAATGTGTGCCCCAAATTTTGTGTATTGGGAAATTCACGCGAGTTTGAAGACATCCGGTTTAATTTGAAAAACGGAGTCGCCACGCCATTTTGATTACCTCAAAACTTTTAAAAAAAGGTTTTATGGGTTCGGAGGTTAAGTTACCCCTTGGGAAGAACGGATCGTCGTTCACCCAAGGTGCCTTGTCGGAGCAAGTCTCCCAAGATTTCATTAATCGTGCTTGCTTGCGTGTTTTCTTGTGTGCATGTGTTTGAAAATAAGGGGGGGAATGTCCCAAGTCGTCTTCCGGACGTACAAACCATTTATTGGTTGTCGCTCGGGATTTCTTGGATTTTATGTATTCGGGATTATGATCCCGTCCTCATCTTGGACTTGTGATCATTGCATTTTTAACCTCGGGACTTGAGTGATCGAGAGAATGACTCCCTTTATAATCACAAAATGAGGTTCTTTAGGAAGGAATGTCCTTAGCCCATCAATCCTACACTTTAAGACGGTCGAGCTCATATATATACTTCATACTCGTCTTAAGTGATAATCGGAGATATAGGGTTCAAGGTTGTCCCTTTCTAAAGAGATAATGAAACATTTATGGAAGAAATGATGTAAAGATAGGATCTTTACACCGGTCCGTTCCGAGGTTGCTAATGGGGACGTGGGGGAATGCATGTAAAAATGACATTTTAGTAAAAAGATGACATTTTGGATTGCAAAGGATGCTTTTTAATTTAAAGAAATGATTTTTATGCAAAGGATGCAATTTTATGGGAAAAATAGCATTTGAGGTACAAATGATGCATAAAGATGTTATTTTGAAAGCAAAAGATGCATTTTTATGTATGAAAATGAGTTTTTGGGTGCAAAGGATGCATCTTTAATGTGAAAAGAGATTTTGAATGCAAGGGATGCAATTTTTATGCAAAAAGAATGATTTTAATGCATGAAAATGGGCTTTAGGTGCAAAGGATGCACCTTTATGTATGAAAATGGTATTTTAATGAAAAGATGGCATTTTATGTACATAGATACTATCTAAATTGCAGATAGACATCAGATTATAGCATGATGAGGGTTAAAATCAGATTACAGCTTGAAAATATGAAGTTTCTGCAAACTGGCTTGGTTTGTCGCGTGACATAGGCTGACTATGTCGCTTGACATAACTAGCCACTTTGCAGAGACCTTTCAGCTGGGATTTGCAGAGGTATCAAGGCACCAATATGGCCAAGTTACTTCACAAACAGATCTCAAAGAGCAAGTTTGTCAATGGTGAACACTTCAAGAGGGTGTGGATATGCGGGATCCACACTCATCTCGAGTGTTCATGCAAAACCAAGTCAAGCCGAAGCCTTTACATGAAATGATATGGAAATGGAAATGGATCTAAGCAATATAACACTAAAGCATGCATCTTTAATCAGAATACAACATTATTAACGCATTTAGCATAGAGATTTCACATATAATGAAGATAGGGGAAGGAAAAGGGTAGAAAATCATTACCCTTGAAGACCACGACTCCCTATATCACGTTAGATATAGGAGCCTTCAAACAGCAACTTTCGGGGCTGAGATTGAGCCTTGGTTCAATGAGAACCTTTGTTTCTTGATATGTGTGGGAAGTGTGTGTGTGTATTGGTTGAATGATGGGTGATTTGGAGGGTTAGTGTGTGTTTTAGGGGGTATGTGAGGAGAGGGGATGCTTCTGGGCATATTCCCTATAGAGGGGGACTGAGGGGTGAAGGAGAGGTGTCCAAAATGAGAGGTGAAGGCCTCTATTTATAGGCTGCCTGCATGGGCTTATTATGTCGCACGACATAACAAGCCATAACCATTTTCCTTCTAGAAACATGCAAGGTGGCAAGCTTCTAGAAGTCTTCATGGCCTATTATGTCGCACGACATAAGTAGCCACTTCCAGATTCTTCTAGAAACATGCAAGGTGGCAAGCTTCTAGAAGTCTTCATGGCCTATTATGTCGCACGACATAAGTAGCCACTTCCAAATTCTTCTAGAAACATGCAAGGTGGCAGTCTTCTAGAAGGGAATTTCTCATAAAATAAAAACGTGTTTCTTTGGCTCCAAGCAGTCCCTTATCCCCTTAGGTGGTTTGGAACAGTTTTGGAATTGTTCCGGAACTCTAGGAAAATCCGGGGGATTGCCGGAAAAATTACCGGAATTGCCGGGAAAATTAACCGGAAGGCATGAGCCAGATTTGGGTACTTACAGTATCCCGGATAGGAATCAAGCCTGGTCGTAGTTCGGAACTTGCTGGGGATGGTCTTCTTTGCTGAGGGCGCACTTCATCACCGCCGACTTTCTAGGTTGCTGAGGACGTACTTCTTCGAGTTTCAGCACCTTAGACTTGCTAGGTTGCTGAGGACGTACTTTGTCGCGTGTTCAACACCATAGACTTGCTAGGTTGCTGAGGACGTACTTTGTCGCATGTTCAACACCATAGACTCGCTAGGTTGCTGAGGATGGGCTTCCGTTAAATTTCATTGAAGAGGTTGGGCTTACGTTGAAGGCCGCGTCGAAGGCGTGGGTTTGGACGAAATAGGCGGTCGTGATAAAATTGATTGAGGGACGGCAGACGATCCCACGTATGTACTGAGGGAGACATGAAGAATTATTCCACAAAGCGGAAGTGGGCATGGAGAAATATCTCACAAAACGGAAGTAGTTCCTTCGGGTTGTGCTGATGTGCGAAGGGTGATCAGACTAATAGGGACAATTCTGGAGGCATTTTGACCTGAAGGAGAAGTTTGGTTGAGTTTGCGTCTTGCGGGTGATCGTCGACCTTGTAGAAGTTGTTGAACTTGTATTCACCTTGGGACTTCTCGCTGTGGAAGGCTTTGGGTTCAAAGAATGCAAGAACCAGGTTTGAAATGAGAGGGTCCTTGTTAAAAAGGCATCTAACACTTGGTAAGAGGGAAACCAAAGGAAAGGTGTTAATTTGGTAGAGAGGGACTCAAAGGCACTCTGGTCGAGTTGGCAATATTAACAACGTGATGTGTTGAGAAGCATTTTACTGGTGGCGATGGTTCTAGAGGTGATGGTAAAGACTTCGACGGCCGTTTTCACCAAGCTGTAGACACTGGAGGCTGTCTTCATCCATTTGTGGATGTTGGAGGTCGTTTTTACCAAGATGCAGATGCCGGAGCTTGTCTTTTGCCAAGCTGTAGACATGGGGGCTATCTTTGCCGAACTGTAGACATTGGGGGTTGTCTTTTCCAAACTGGAGATGCTTCGGGTAGTGACGAAAAACTGGTCTTTCGTGCTTGAATTTCTACATTTGTTAGTAGAGGGACAAATGCATATATGACATTCATAATGATTGATGCATGGATGTATATAACCAAAATGATTCACAATCTCTTAGGGTTGTTTCTATTGATTCATGTTTTGTGCATGCTACATGAGCCCTGGGGAGATTTTTGTGGGGATGTATGGTGGTGAGAGGGTTTGTATGTGTTGTGGACGAGTTTTAAGCAGGTGGGGTGATATCCTTTGGTTGCGGACTGAATTGCATGTTGTTGATGAGGTCTTGTTGGAGGTCAGCAGTATCATGCGGACCTCAATTTTGATCTTGAGATGAAGTTGGATTTGAACCCCGGGTCTCGATTGAAATTTCCCTCTCAATCTCAGGCATTTGAAGCTGATGCTGACAGGCTCTAGAATCAAAAGTACATTGATATGAATGAACCCCCTTTCGCTTGGGTTAGTTGTGACTTGACATAAATTTGGAGAATGACTTGGCAAAATGATGATATGAGGAGATTCCCAGTTCTCAACCTCTGATGATGCAGGGAGTTGCCATATACCAAGTTCTAAAGTTGAAACTCCAAGATAATTGTTGAGGTGACTAGACCTTTCTTCTGAAGGTATGTCAACTTGACAAAGCCCCGTTCTGAGGAAACGACATGGAAAAAGACACAGAAGATTTTTTCTAAATGACTTGATGAAGCCCCAAGTTCGACAAAGCGTCACAACAGAGGTCCAATTAATGGTTTGACTATAGCACTGACATACTGATGAAGTACCGAGCCGATCGATCAACGTGAGGGACTTCGAGGTGAAGTTGATGTAACCCCAAATTCATTGCAGCATTACGTCATGAAGTGAGAAACCCATCTTTGATAACAACTATGTAACTTGAATCCTCCCTTCGAAGGGTGTCTTCCATATGGGAACTGTTAGCCATAGGGGCACTTGGCTTGTTCATGGCTTCAATCATATTCACCCTATAGTTGTTTTTAGGGAAAGGATTGTTCGCTGTGTTGGGCCCTTTGTGTATCTCAAACTTACCCTTTTCAATCAGTTCTCACATCGCCATTTTTAGGAGCATGTAATTATCAGTAATGTGCCCATGATACTAGTGGAAAGCACCATGCTTAGTTGTGTCCAAAGGAACATTGGGATCCCTGGGCTAATAGTAGTCCAAAGGTCTGATCAGACCATCCTTCACAAGTCCCTGAAATACTTCACTCAGAGGCATTCCTAGATCTTCAAGCCTTAGACCCCGCGGCTTGGGCACATCGCCTTTCCTTGGCACGAAAGGAGTGGCTTGTTGCAATCCTGGCCCGGATACTTAATTGCTTCTTTGCCCTTTTGGGCCGGACAGGAGCTGGATCAGAGGCAAAAGCTCGGTACCGGTAAGTAGGAGCAGTGGCTTGCTGTTGGTCAAATTTTAGCCCCAGAACTGACCATGGCACGCAGATCTGGATAGGGGAAGTTACTGAGGGACGTTCTTTAATGAGGCTTCCAGTAGGCTTGGAAAATACCCAACTGTTCTTCATTAGAAGGGGGAATTGCCATCTCACTTATCTTAAGGTTTCAATGCTTGTAAAAGTCCTCAATAGTCTCATCGGGACATTGTACAGTCGTCTGTAAGTCTTCCCGGTTTGTTTCCCATTCCAAATTGGCTTTGTATTTCTCGGTAAAAGCATTTGTGATCTGTTCCCAAGTGGCCCTGGACTCGGGTTTCAATCGGAATAACCACTTTAGAGCCCCCAACTTTAAGGAGAGACTGAAGTGATCAACTAACTGCTTGTTCGTGCACCCTTTGGCTTTCATGGCTACGGTGTAGGTGTAAAGGTGGATCTTGGGGCAGGCAGTTCCATCAAACAGTTCCAAGTTAGGCATCACGAACTTGTGAGGTAGAGGCACAATGGAATCGGGATCTTTGGGCCGGAGGGTAGCCTTCTTTCCTGTCAGTTCAGCAATTTGTGCTTTCATTTCCTTATGTTGTTCCATGAACCAAGCCGGATGAGGGTCCAATGGCGGAGCCGGAGTGTTCAAGCCAGTGATCGAGCTGGAGAGAGGGGTTACCATTGGTAGCACACTAGTGGAAAGGATGGTGTAAGTACGCCAATCCAATTCGTGACCCTTTATAGGTGCATTTTAATGTGATAAAATTGCACTAGGGCCGTTTTGGTAAATTCCCGATCAATTCCGAGACTTTCGAAAAAAATTTATGAGTTTCTTGCGAAGGAAGTACTTTTAAGTATTTTTCTCAAGCAAAAGGACCTATAAGGTATTATTCAGTTTGGACTTGTTGGGAATTAACTTGGAATGTTCCAGAACCAGGTTTTGGTGCCAGAAACGGTTATTGGCTTGCTTGGTCGTGCGACATCTCGAGCCACGGAAAATGGAAGCAGAAGGTCGTGCGACATAACTTGCCCATCATCAGCAGCCTATAAATAAGACTCTACCCCTCTCATATCTGGATCCTTTTTCCTCCATTTTGCCATACTGTTACTCTGCCCATTTGTCTACGTACCACACACTCCAAAACACACACAACCATCCTCTCCCTCTCATACCCAATTCCCTCCTTCTCTCCTTCAACCCAATCCAACCCACACACCACCACTAGATCTCCAATCCACCACTACTCACGAGCTCAATTCAGTCCAGAAGTTGTGTTGAAGGATTCTATACCTGACTTGGGTATAGAATTTGTGGATCTACAAGGGTAACCACTTCATCCCTCTCCTCTCTCTCATACTACTTTGCTACTTTCATAATCCATGCAATATATCTTCATCTGATTTGATAATTATACTCCATATGTTCCTAATTGTCGAATCACAATCACCATCTCTTTGTTTAATTGATCTGTTTGGTTTAATTGCTTCTTCATAGTTTGATCTCATTGAATTTGTGGCTTGTTTGCCAAGGGAGTGTGGATCTCCCCATATCCACACCCCTTTGGTCAATCTGTTGTTGATTCGTGGTTATTTGAGTTGAATTTATATATATTAATTTGATCTGATTAGATCCTTGTTTAGTTTATGCTCAGTTTGTAAGGTTGCTGCAGATTAGGCATCCTGTGTCACGCGACACAATCTGCCATGATGAGTCCTGTGTCACGCGACACAACTCGCCAGGCAGATCCTGTGTCACGCGACACATCTTGCCAACCTGCAGGAACCCTTTTCCAGTTGTAAGTTGTCCTTATATTTGTAATCTGGGATGTGGCCCCCCATAGTTCTAAGTGGTTCACAAGTTGTAGCAATCTCATTTCATTAATAAAATTCATTTATCACACTTGTTGTCTTTAATGTATGCACACACTATGAATGTTTTGGATGTTTAATTCGAAAGACTCGTTTGCCGACGAGGCATGTTGGGTGAACTCTCAAGTTCTTCCCAACACGTAACCTGACCCCCGAACCCTTTTCTCTTTTCAAAGGTTTTTCAAAGTGTACCTTAAACATGGCGTGGCGACTCCCAAAAATGATTTTCCTAAAAATTTCGGCGAGCGTACATTTAGTGGCGACTCCGCTGGGGACATGAAACTGGTTTTCAAAAGAGGGTCAAGCTTTCATTTCTTGTAAACGTCCAATGTGTTCATTTTGTGTGCATCATTAATGACTTTGTGTGGTATATGCATTTTATGGGATTGTGAGATTTGTGTGCCCTTGTGTGCGTCATGTTGTTATGTTGTTCATGTTGTTATGTTGTTGTATTCTGGTGTTGTGAGTTGTTCCTTGCCATGAGGAGGCAGGGGCTGAATTTCTATTTCAGGTTCTGGTTCAGTGGCTAGCCAAGTCGTGCGACAGTCTTGGACCATTCTGTCCTGTGTCACGCGACAGAACTGGCCACTGAGCAGTTGTGCAGGTTTTTGGCTAAGGGCAGTCCCTTCGGATCAGAATGCGCAGTTGATTATTGTACCTTGTTAATCTGTATCTGTGTGTGTTATTTTCCGTTCGTTTTTCCTTTTCAAATAAAAAGAAAATAAAAAAATGGTTTCAAAATTATTTTTCATAAATAAAGGAACATAGCCACCCTCACACTACGTCACATAGATTTAGAGCCCATTTGGTGCGATTGACGGCATCGCGGACGGTGATGTAAGTCGCCCACGCTTGAGCGCCTAATATCAAACCTATCCCCCTAGCGCATCATAGGTGGAACCACACTTTTAAAGCTTACCCTATGGTTGGTTTTTGAATACAACATTTTTAAATTACACTAAAATGAGTTGTTTCAAAATTTATAGGACTTATATACCTATCCCAAAACCTAGCACGTGTGGGCATGTTGCCAATGCAACATGGTTTCGCGTATGGACATGTCACTCTCGTGACACGTCCTAACGAGAGATCATGCCGCATTGTCACCGTGCACCGACGAGAGGTCATGCCGAATTTTTCTTTGAAATTCTTCAAGAATACCCGTTATGCTGCCCAAATTTCCCCAGAAATTTGGATCACTCGTCCGTCTCACATTGTGCTTAGGTCTTGTTTAGGTATTATTACCTATTATTAATTTCTATGCAAAACATTTGGTGTAATTTGAATGTTGCATTTATAGGTTTCTCCCGAGGTCTTAGAATGCAGAAATAAAGGCTTATCCTTTTTCAACTGTTGGGTTTTATGGGTCCATGCGCAGCGGAATAAGCATCTAAATAACACAAAACCCAAGCCCTAAGATTCGTTCTATACGATTAAATTGAATTCCTATGAGATAGAATTTACCAACCTTAATTGCTTTCCGGTCTTGAGCTATCGAACAATTTATCGGTGTGATTTTGAATCACAATCTTCGATCTTCAAAACCTTTCAATTTTTGGATTGGAACTCTAGGCCTTGATCGTCAAACGAGCGAAGACCCTCTATTGTTGTATCCACACATAAGAATGAACCAAGAACGGTTCTTGAGGATTGCTAGATCCTTAAACCCTTGGAAGAAATTTGAGAAACCTTTTAGTGTGATTTTTCCCTTGGAAAATTTTGACTAACTCCCTTTAGGGTTTACAGACTCTAATATTTATACTACATTAGTATAGGTACTAGTTTCCTAATCGTATTAGGAAAGTATGTCAAACGCCTCATGCTTTAATGTGTCGCACGACCACAAGCAGCCCATGGGCATGTTGTGTCGCACGACCCAGAACATCATATGGCAAGATTAGTCGCACGACCAAGCAAAGCCATATGCAGGAATCTCAATCATTCTTCCTTGGTTTAACCAATTCATTCTAATTGTGTGTGACCCAATAGGATTATATTATGTTGGCAATGAGCTCGATCATATCGACCTCATAAGACATAAGCGGACTCTAGCAAGCCATTATGTCTACTCAAACAATATAACGTAAGAGTTCACGTTTCCAATGGTACACTTCCATTTCTCCCTTTGTCTCACGATTTTATATTGAACACAAGTCATGGTCCACGTCAACTTGTATTTGTTCAATGCTTTCTCGATCTTTGAGTATAATGATAATCCAATCGTATTGGGGTGTGGCCACACGCTTTTCATCATTATCACTCATCGAGGGGCCCAAGCAAAACATCTCTCTTTCGAGGGACAAATTCCATCTTGACTTATCATCCTTCCCATCATGAATCCGATCATGCCAAAGATAGCCTTTATAAATATCGTGTTAAGATATCGTTTGACTAAAATCAAACATGACTTTCATCATATGTAAGGTCATGACAATCTCAGGTCTAGGGACTAAATGAAGTGACCATATGAGATTTAATTATGACATTTGACCATGACATAAATCTCATACGGGTCAAGTCCCATCACTTGTTCACTAACAAGTACCCATAATTTCAATGTGCATCTCTATGCATATAATCATCATATGATTATCCATTGACAATTATACTAATTATTCTCTTAATAATTAGGGACGGAGATTATTACAATAAATATGCAAAATATATAATAATCAAATAATATGCTTAATGATAAAGACGATACATAACGGTTTTAAGTTAAACATAACTAAAGCCTAGGGCATTACACCAACACCAACCTTATTTAGGACTTAAAAGACACTGATTTCTACTTGAACATAAATAAGATGTTTGCACGAGTCTGTCCTTTCCTTTCTCCTCCCTCTCCCGTACCTTCTCAAGGCTCTTTCCTATACCACCTTATCAATCCATATCTACCCCTGCAGTCGCGGCAAGTTGGGTGCGTGCTCCGACTTCCAGTGCTCGTTTGGTTCGTGTCTCCGAGGTAGTTGCAGTTTCTTGCGGAGCTCTCATCTGTTTTGGTATCTGAGATGTCTGGTACAGAGGATATGTCATCTGCTCAGTCTGGAGGTTCCTTTGCTTCGGGTCAGCTGAATCTGAATGATTTGTCTGTGGTCGAGTTGCGAGCTTCTCCTGAGGCTGCCTTGGTTCGTGAGTGCAAGGCTCAGTTGCTTGCCCAAGTTGCTAGGGCTCGAGAAGAGGAAACGCATGCTAGGTTTGTGGAAGTAATGCGCGTTCGAGGGATTGCGGTCATTCGTCACGAAGATGGGTCTTACGAGGAGATCATTGGTACTAACAACACTGATTATGGGACCGAAAATGTTTCCCTCCCTCTTCACTCCATCGTTAATGTTATAACTCACCAAGCTTATCAAATGAATGAGATGAAAGGGATGAATGTGGATGAACAAGGTAGGATTCCTCCTCTAGCACCTCAAATTGGCCAAGCTCAGATTTAGGGTATACAACCGATCCCCAATGCTTTTGGATCTCCTAATCAGTTTGGGTCGCAACGTCAATCTCAGCAAGGTTCCCAAGGATCATGTCATTGTTTGAACAACCAGAAGGGATTGCTGTCGTTACCCGCTAACCAAACCATGCTTCAAGGATGTTTTTCTCAACCGTCAATGGGTTCATCTTATGGTTTATTTCCGTTGTCTCACGCTTGGGGATCGGTATTCGGGACCCGGCCAGGTACTTGACCGTTAATCAAATGTCCTTCATTCCTGCCATGAATCCCATTCAGCAAGGGGCGCCAATACCCGAGTCACCTCCAAAGGTGGTTCAGATGAAGAGAGGAAAACAGTATTGTGGGGATGTGGGAATGCCTATGAATGAATTCTTCAAGATCTTAGTAAGCAGAGGATTGGTTCAGCCACTGGTCAATTATAGCCTGTTCGGGTTCTAGACATACTTGTTTATTTAATATCCACAAGCGCACGAGCTATTGCAATATAGCGGGTGCAAGTACGGGTCGATCCCACAGAGACAGGGTTTACTTAGGAATTATTTTTGTCTTTATTAAAATTATAGAAAAGATTGGGGGAGATATAGATTGGTTTTGGAAATAGAAAGAAACATAAACAGAAAATACTTTTAAAAACTTTATATAACGAAGCATTCTCGGGATTTGAAATCATACACATAATTTGTTCATCAAATAGTCATTGTCTTAGGAAATAAAGGTTTTCATAAAAATCAAGGATGGTACGTTAAGCCTACACTACTTCGGGTTAAGACAGTAGCGTTTGTATTCTTCACTAATTATGTCCTAACTGTTTGAGATTTCCATTTTTGTTGCTCCCGCCCTGTCACAAATGGGCATTCCGGCTTATCTCTAGCTGACCATAATTAGTAAGAATCCTTTAGGAACGAGAGTCAACATACTTTCCATTAAAGGAACATCCCTAGGCCGTTGAACTACTTTCGTGATCAATGGAACCCATTTTCTTTATATGGTTCCGTCAATCGAGATTCTCTGCTAGGTCCTTCTCTCAATTGACTGAATCATACAAGTTGGATGTCTCCAAAATGTAAGACATTTAGAGATTAATATAAAGAAATTGTTTAAATGAAGATAGAAGACAAGACTTTTACATTTTAAGAAGATGAACATTTATGCTTTGAGTTTCCAACCCCAAGAACAAGGGGGATTACTCACTAGCCATGTAAAACAGATAAGCAATTATAATAAAGAATAGAGTAAGAGAAACTTATGATGAAATAGAAGATGAATGGCTGGAAATAATGCTTCACTTTATTGCTTCTTTTCCAAAGTAACTTCAAGAACAAAATGTAGACTTTGATCTTCAAAGGATCTTTGGAAATCAATATAACAAGTATTTGTATCTAATTTCTTACAATCTCTGATGAAAATACTATGCAAATTCGGTATTTTTCGATCATCAAGACTGAGTACAAAGGGTCTTTTTTATAATGGGGAGGGAACTCTTCAAGAAGGTGCCTCCAAAAGGTGCCTTTTAAATCTGCAGACGCGACTTGCACGGCCGTGTCAAGGGAGTTGCACGGCCGTGCTCCCTTGGCGCCAGCTTTGAATTTGAGTTTTGACATCTTGCACGGCCGCTCCACCTTAAGCTGCACGGCCGTTCCAAAGGATAACACGGCCACTCAACTTTCAAGATACGGCCAGTCTGAGTTTTGGGGCCAAAAATGGCCTGAAAATGGCCAAGTGCATGGCCGCTCCATCTGATTTTTGGCTTGTGTGTTTGATTTGTTTGTTGCTCCTCCATGCCTTTGCATCAAAAGTGTCTAAGCATCCTTTGATCATAAAAGACTCCAAAACCTATCTAAAATGCATGGAATATACCAAAAAGCGTAAAATCTAATAAATATAAAAAAGGAACTAAAATGGACTTAAAATGAGATGAAAATGATGATTTAACTAAGTAAAAGTATATAAAAACTTAGGATAAATGACTATATAATAGTCACTTATCATAGCCCTCCTAATCCTAAGCCCAACCTGGATAAAAGAAAGTTCTGCTATTACCATCAATATCTTGGCCATACCACTCACGACTGCAAATCTTTGAAGGTGATCATCCAAGGGCTCATCGATGAAGGAAAGATTGAAAAGGGCTTTCAAGAGAAAAGTAATGTTTCGAACCATGGTTGGTTTCCACCTCGCAAGCAGCGGAAATTTGATGATCTCAGAATAACGACTGAAGAGGCTTTCAATGGGTTAGTTCGAAGAGGAATGATCAAGCCACTTGACAATTACGAACCCACCAAACACAATCCGGATTTGGATCATAGCAAGTACTGCCTATACCATCAGTATCCCGGTCATGTCACCAATGATTGCACTCCTCTGAAAGTGCTCATCCAAAAGCTTATTGATGAAGGTAGGATTGAGAAGGCTCGTCCCAATGTGGTTACCAATCCTCTCCCATGATTCCAACGGATCCTCCCATCCTGAGTTGAAGATAATATAGTCAATCAGTCATCGTAGGGTCTAGATTGTCTTTCATTTTAGTAGTAAATGTCCCTGTTGGGATTTGAGTCTGTTATGTCTGTGTTATGAGTCTTTCAGTAATAAAAGTCTTTATTTCTCTTCTTACTATACTCGAGACATCACTTGCACACCCACATTACATTTAATTGAAATGGTTTTATTCTACATGATCACTTGTGATGCTCGATTACTGATGCTTTGAAATGATTAATATTTAAATTGATCGGAATGAGAAAATCAACTGATATCTTTCTCAAATTGGGGCTTATCAATTCCCCATCTCGCATCTCATATGCTCACATCTCTTTCATCATATTCATCGTTTCGTTGCTCAATGGATTTGCATTAATCTTTCTCAAGTAAGCTTAAGCAAGCAATGAAAACTTAATCTCATTTAGATCATCCGGTATGGACTGCGACTGAAACCTTTCACCCATAGGAAAGCCATTACCTCATCCTCACTAAACAATACCCTCTCGTTTCAAGATCGGCATGTTTTGAAATGGGAATACGTCTTGGTCGTTCTTCTTATATCATAAAAGGAGAAAGACGAAGTGACTCAAAGGAGAGGGACGAGGGACAAAGATGCTCTATTTCATATCCTACGCCTGTTGGTGAGAAGCGGGAGGAGAATGGAAAAGATGGCCCAATAGCGCATTTACTGACCGATAGGGAGTTCAAACTGGCTCAAAGGGAGAGGAGCTTAGATACATAAGGTGACGAAGGGGGTCGGGACAAATTGATGTACCCGTTTAACCATCTCCAGAAGAAAGAGGGACTTTGAGGCTCCCATGATTCAAAGGAAGATTGACCATCTCCAAGCTCATGAATGGCGTAATGCAGTGATCCATCCTGGGGACTAGCTGAAGTTCTCTCTCGAAAATAAAATTGAAAAAAAAAAAAAGAAAAAAAAGAGAGAAATAAAAAGAAAGAAAAAGAAAAAAGGAGAGACTAGTCCCTAGCAATTTTCTCAAAAGCGAAAGTTAAAGGATCCAGTTGTTTACTCAAAGGGAGTCTCAGAGCGAATAAAGAGACAGCATGGATGTCCCCGAACCATTACCTTCAAACCAATCCCAAGCCATCCTCTCATTTTTATAGGATATCCCCATTACCATTACCCTTGCCTTTAGCCAAAGCCGAGTTTGACCTCTCTTTCTTAGAGGCAATCAATCTCCTCGCCATAAAAATCCCAAACACATCCCCGAAAGCCAACCTCTCATCTTTAGAGGTTAAGTTAGCAAAAAGCCCAGCCGACCTCTCATCTTAAGAGGTCATGACATTCCGAGTCACCCGATGGCCGGTCGAAACCCTGAAACCCAGCTACAGTTCCTACCGGATAGCAGTTTCATTCTAATATCTTCGAGATCTAAATCAGATTAATGCTTCCTTGCTTGCCTAAATCGGAGCCAAATTCATCTCGGCTCAAAAGATCATCAATCAAAGGTTATGCAAATTCAAATCCAATTCATTTGACATTTCATGTGAGCATATTTCATTTCCCCTCCACAAACACTTCCAGCGAATGTCCCACTAGGGCTTCGCATCCATGTCTTGCATTGACACTCCAAGGAGACATGTGCGTCAACTCTCCAGTTCTCAAAAGATCCTCGAATCTCCGCATTCCGTCTCTTTTCAATCGGGACTAGCCCGAACTACGGTGACCTGAGCTCCTCACATTGAGGGGAACGTAGGCAACCAGAAATGGTCCGATCACAAATACATTCACATCTCAGAAAATCCGGTCTCATCAAGGGCCGTCCCTATACACAAATCCTCTTTCCACCTCACCAAATTTGATCCCGATATCAGTTGGCTTTCTCCTCACGATTAATCAAAATATTAGTTCATATCAAGCTTAGTGGTTGAATAACCCGAACATCAATAAAGGGTTTTTAAGCAGCCTTGTGATCATCATGAATAAGACAAGTTTTCAAATGTCTCGACAAGTCTTCTTTTCTACATCATAGGGAAATAGAGCCAAACACTGTCTTTCTGTCAGCAGGGGCTTCCATACACCTTTTCCATACCTTGTGACGCTTATACTCTCTCAAAAGAGTCAAACCCAAAGCGAGTACGTCACATAAAATCGGGATTCATTCCCACTTTTCAAAAGATGTGCCCCTGCACATATGTGTTTCCGAGTCTTATTCAGCGACTGATTGACTGAAGTTTGAAAGATAATCGCCTCCTTGGCCACGTGATGTGTATATCTGCACTAGGGCTGCGTTGGAGCTATGTCAAAGTGGGGCTTGGCCAGGCGGAAGATGAGTTGTGTGTGCATAAGATCGTCTGTGCAGATTTTGGGGCTCGCTTCGTAATCTCGATCCTTGAGGACAGCTCTGTACTTGAAACCTACTTCATGAGGGGCTGCTAAAATTCTTGCCCTAGGCAAAAGTGGGGTCTTGAGACAATGTTGAAGCTTGGTTGGGAAGACCTGTCTGTGAGGCTGATTGTGTCATGCGACACAACTTACCACAAGATGTCCTAGGTCGTGCGACAGCTCTGGCCTCACATCAGACATCAGCAACCTGCTGCAGTCAGTTCTTACCAGGGCACGCCCCGACTTGTCCAATGCTGCAACCATCAACCACCACTTTGCAAACAACTTGGGAGAGGGCTCATTCATCCCATATACACATATACCTCATACATACACAATCAAGCCATCATTCCATACACATACACAAACCATGCAAACCATATATACACCAACACCATAACCATTACCTCATTCATTCTCATTTTCCAAAAAAGATGGACTCGTGCAAATAATATAACTAATAATGTATATACTAAGCTAATAGGCAATCAAGTTCAAATCTAGTGCAAAGTAATGCGTAGAAAAATAGCCTAGACAAAAATTGTTTGTTTTCTACGAGGTACAATAATCAGCAAGTCACAATTTGATCCAAGGTGATACTCCAAATCCTCATCCTCCAAGTCATCATCGTCATCCTCCTCGCTATTCTCTCCCTCTTCATCATCCTCCGCGTCCAGTACATGATCCAGATCATCAGCAGGAGCCCGGTAAACTACAGAGTCCGCGTGATAAAACTCATCAATGGCAGGAATAGCAACAGACTCAATCTCATGTGGATCAATAGGGATATCACTATCACTCTCATACTCCGAGCTGGAAGAACTGGAAGAAGTGTATGATACATTCTTAGTCCGGGGTCTCTTCTGTCCGCTCATATCCATGTCAGCTCGAGCCCTTTTCCTCTCAGGCAAGCTAGGAGTGGAATCATCATCTGAAATCTGGGATATGCACCGCTCCTTCCAGAAACGGGGCGCTCCTCTCTAGCTGCTCAATCATGTCCAGAGCTCCCGTATAAGATCGAGCAAAGCTCCTATAAGCCTCAGCTGAGACCTGATGCAATCAAACAGCGGAAGAATCAAGAGGCCAGTTGTGACAATAATAAAGGATACTAACAGTTCAAGCACTAGAAAAGAGAAGATAGTACTCACAGATCTGGAACCCTCAGGGAGCTGGAAATGGGGACGAATTCGGCTCATATCAAGGGGAGCTCGCCTCAGGTGATCACCATCCCAAAAGTCAACGTACGGATGAGGTAAAGGTGGTCTCGCCACAAATCCAGATGAAGAGCCTACATCTTGAGCACCACGCCTCGCCATAACATGCGGTGACCATAATCTCTCTGCCACATACACAGCATAATCTCCTCCCTCCTCAATATGGTTGTAGGCACCATTACCCTGGATCAAAGTAATCAAATCCTCCATTTTTCGAGGAAACCACATGTCCTTCGGAGGATCAACCAGAACCTGAGCAATCCTGTCTGGACCATGCTGCCTGTAAAATCTCTCTCCCAGATATAAAGCATCCCCAGACAAGCCCACAAGTAGCTTGCGACACTCTGTCAAGTGCGCAACATAACCCAAATCCTGATCATCATATCTGCCAGTCCAAGGGAATAAACTCAAGCTCTGGGGAGTCCCTCTCAAGCATACCAGCGTGTCCTGATATGAAGCTGTCACTCAGCCTCTCGATCCAGCTGTCCTGGTCTTCTTCCTCGCATCCTTCACCCATCGCCTCAGAGCAGGAAAAGTGGTGGCAGGAAATTCATCCTGGATCTGCCAGGCGTAACAGCTGAAAATCTCATAAGACCGGGCCTGAAAGAAAAGATCAAAACAGGTGAGATAACAGTAATGAACGATAGAAGGAGGTATGCCGAAGAAAAGAAGTCAATATGGGAAGTACCTCAAACGCCATGTGACAGCAGTTGAAGGTCATCGCCTTCCCCCTACTAATATCATCAAGAGCCAAGTGCATCTCAGCTAGGCCAGCCTCACCCCAAGACCGGGTCCCCACAGCATCCCAAGTCCTCAAAAGCTCCAACAAGGAAATCAGGGCGATAGACGCACTGTTGACAAACAGCATGTCAGACAGTCCAACCCATGCAAAAGCCCTCGCTAACCTCTCGGCTCTCAGCCGGCTCTCATCAGAATCATCAAAGACCGCGGGATAGTCTCTACTCTGCTCCCCGATATGACCATGAAGCTCACCTAACTCATATTCATTCCCCTTCTTGTCCCGGGGAACGAAACCAAGCAATCCCATGAAATCTGCATCACTGAGAGGCTGGGGGTCAGCAACAAGCGCGGGCTCATCAAGATAAAGAGGCTCAGCAGTGAAGGGCAAGCCTGTTATTACTGCAAAATCATACGACATGACTGTCTCCTCGCCCCAGGAGAAATGGAAGGAATGAGTGGTCTCCCACCAGAACTCCTTGAACGCCCTCATCAACTCGATGCTCCTCTGGGTATCTCCAATGGCTTTCGCCATCTCAAAAAACTGTCCCAACCCAGCAACATAAATCATGCCCTTGGGCGAGTGAATCAGCTCCTGGATACCGGGTAAACTGCCCCACAATCTGCCAATCACCTCCGGAGAGCCCCGGGTACGCAATCCATGCAAGTAAACACAGCTCAGGTATGAATATCCCATTTTCTCCTTAAAAGCATGTCAATCAATCTTCATCATATTTTATTATTCTTTCATATTGGTCCAATTTACATAAAAAATGGTCATTTTTACTTTGAGTCGGTCTTACCCTTTTTTCAAAACAAAATTAGGTTAAATCATAGAGCATGCATTCATAATCATATGTCCTAATTTCGTTCATGCAATTAGTTCATTATTTCACATGCAAGTTCGGATCTTTGCTAAACCATTTTAGCATAAAAATTCAATTTCAAATCAATTTAATCCCAATAAAAGCAAGGGTTACAGAAGCATACCGTGGATTTCTTCTCGGCAGCAGAAGTGTGTTCTTTAAGCTGAGGGTAAAATTCTCCCCTCAAAGCTTGCGAGATGAATGGCCGTTGATTTCATTGAATCCCCTTTCGTCGAGCAGCCAACTTGACATGTTGAGGAGCTTTCTTCGTAGGGCGTATTCTAGGAGGCATTGTTCCAAGAGGAGTCCGAATCAAACCCTTGATTTCTCTTGATTTCCCTACCAATTTCGTGCATATCACCCTTCTTCTCTCAGGCTCCATTCGTCTCCCTCTCAATGTTGTGGCTTTCAAATGGCGACTGTTCAACGTTTTAAAAGGGATTTTCAAAGAATTCAAATCTAACAGTTTCCCAGCAATGTTCATCAAGATCATCGGCCCCGTCGCCAAATCGTTAGCAAAATCCATTTTCATGGCAATCTAACAACAAAGTTCATGTCCTACCCGACAAATGCTTCCAAAGTCAGTCAATCACCAACAAAAACCATCATTTGAATGGCAATCCAACAGCTCTTCATCATCATCAGTCGTAGCCTCAGTCCTTTCGGCAGCTACAGGTAAGCACATCACAGGTATGAAAGCATATCTCAGTCAATTACTTTTCTAAAAGCATCGTCAAATCTTTGGGTGACTCCCCAGATAGTCAAATCTTTGGGTGACTCCCCTAACAGTCAAATCTTTGGGTGACTCCCCGGACAGTCAAATCTTTGGGTGACTCCTCGGACAGTCAAATCTTCGGGTGACTCCCCTAACAGTCAAATCTTTGGGTGACTCCCCTAATAGTCAATCTCTGAGCGAATTCCCCTCAATAGTCATCCAGACCACTCTAGTCTCTCTTCGGGATGTGGCCCCCCGCACCAAGTGGCTCACTCCCTCGAACTACGACCGGCTTGATTCCCTCCTGAGATACGTAGGAATCCTTTCTCCTAAGGTCCAGCCATCCGATCTCATCAATCACTTTTTCACCATCTTCCATATCCCCGGTCGCTCATTGGGATTGGGTCTTTCTTATCGACAACCTCACTTCTTCCATAAGTGATGTTGCTGAGGGGCTCTGTAAGTACGCCAATCCAATTCGCAACCCTTTATAGGTGCATTTTAATGTGATAAAATTGCACTAGGAGCATTTTGGTAAATTCCCGGTCCATTCCGAGATTTTCGGAAACTTTTTATAAGTTTCTTGTAAAGGAAGAACTTTTAAGTATTTTTCTCAAGCAAAAGGACCTATAAGGTATTATTCAGTTTGGACTTGTTGGAATGTTCCAGAACCAGGTTTTGGCGCCAGAAACGGTTATTGGCTTGCTTGGTCGTGCGACATCTCGAGCCACGGAAAATGGAAGCAGAAGTTCGTGCGACATAACTTGCCCATCATCAGCAGCCTATAAATAAGACCCTACCCCTCTCATATCTGGATCCCCTTTTCCTCCATTTTGTCATACTATTACTCTGCCCATTTGTTTACGTACCACACACTCCAAAACACACACAACCATCCTCTCCCTCTCATACCCAATTCCCTCCTTCTCTCCTTCAACCCAATCCAACCCGCACACCACTACTAGATCTCCAATCCACCACTACTCACGAGCTCAATTCAGTCCAGAAGCTGTGTTGAAGGATTCTATACCTGACTTGGGTATATAATTTGTGGATCTACAAGGGTAACCACTTCATCCCTCTCATCTCTCTCATACTACTTTGATACTTTCATAATCCATGAAATATATCTTCATCTGATTCGATAATTATACTCCATCTGTTCCTAATTGTCGAATCACAATCGCCATCTCTCTGTTTAATTGATCATTTTGGTTTAATTGCTTGTTCATAGTTTGATCTCATTGAATTTGTGGCTTGTTTGCCAAGGGAGTGTGGATCTCCCCATATCCATACCCCTTTGGTCAATCCGTTGTTGATTCGTGGTTATTTGAGTTGAATTTATATTGTAATTTGATCTGATTAGATCCTTGTTTAGTTTGTGCTCAGTTTGTAAGGTTGCTGCAGATTAGGCATCCTGTGTCACGCGACACAATCTGCCATGATGATTCCTGTGTCACGCGACATAACTCGCCAGGCAGATCCTGTGTCACGCGACACATCTTGCCAACCTGCAGGAACCCTTTTCCAGTTGTAAGTTGTCCTTATATTTGTAATCTGGGATGTGGTCCCCCATAGTTCTAAGTGGTTCACAAGTTGTAGCAATCTCATTTCATTAATAAAATTCATTTATCACACTTGTTGTCTTTAATGTATGCACACACTATGAATGTTTTGGATGTTTATTTCAAAAGACTCGTTTGCGGACGAGGTGTGTTGGGTGAACTCTCAAGTTCTTCCCAACACGTAACCTGACCCCTGAACCCATTTCTCTTTTCAAAGGTTTTTCAAAGTGTACCTTAAACATGGCGTGGTGACTCCCAAAAACGATTTTAAAAATTTTGGTGAGCGTACATTCAGATGGCAGGGCCTGGGGCATAGGTGTAAACCTGCCCTTGGCCTAAATTACCCTGGGGAGTGTAAGTAGGAGCCTGGGCAAAGGGATAGAACCCAACGGCTTGCTGCTGATTTCTAATTGGCAAAGAGGGTGGTGGAAGACTAGAAGTGGCTGGGTAGCTCGGGTTCCCGGGGTGAGACTCATAGGGAAACTTAAATGTGGGTCGTGTCCCTTGGTTGTTGAACTGCATGCCTGACTGGGGTGATGGTATATAATCGGGAGGATACTGTAGTCCCGGTGATTCTGATGAGATGGGGATGGGGGCTTGCTGGCCTATAGGGCCTTGAGTGAGGAACGGGTTTGTGGAGGCTGGTGAGGCGCTGGGAGCTGCCGGACCAGTAATATTTTGAGGAGGGACACCTGACTGCTGTCCTAAACCAAACTATGGTGGCGGCATTCCAGACTGTTGATGCGGCACCCTGAACTGTTGTTGTGAAGACCCAAACTGATCTGTGCCAGACTGCGAAGGGATCCCAACTTGCTGTGGTATTCCTAGGTGTCCCCAACCATGAGAGGACATTTCATACTGACTTTGTCCCCACTGAGGGATGACAAACTAGCTTGTCCTGCCGGACTGTACGGGGCCACTGGGATGTGGCTGAGGAGCTGGCTGACCCATAGATTGAGGAGCAGGGGCTCTGGTAGTGGTATCATAGGAGGCTGGTGGTGGCATCCTGGTATATTCTGGGCGATTGAGAGTGGGATTAGAGGTTTGCTGTCCCATGAAGGCGGTCATGAAAGGATTTTATGAGATTTGTGCGGTGCCGGGGACTGGCTGTCTTGAGCTGGGTTGTTGTTGAGGCATCCCAAACTGCTGGGGCGGAGAAGTTCCAAACTGATGCATAGTTGACTGTCATCCCAAACCCAACTAAGAAGTCATACCAAGCTGATGTAACTGAGAGTCCCCTGTCTGATCTGTACCAAACTGCTGAGGCATACCAAACTGCTGCGACATACCGAGCTAACCCCAACTGCGTTGGGGCACACCATACTGGCCCAAATTGGACTGAAGTCAATTTGTTTCCCCCAAATGACTGTCCCAGACCAAACTGTGAATGTATACCAGACTGAGGCTGAGAGGATAGCTGATTCATAGGCTGAGAAGAGTGTGGCCCGATGGAGGTTTCATGTGAGGAAGGTGGTGGCATTCGGCGGTAGTCTGTCTGGCCAAGAGAGGGATGGGGATCCTCTTCCTCTCCTACCGTGAAAGTCCCATCGGGGTTGAGGGCAATCATCAAACCAACATTCCTGACACCTTCCAAAAATGATCATCAACACCTCATTCTGATTGGTACAAGGAGTTTTATGGACTCAGATTTCAATATTAGTCATATAATTATGATGAATCCTTGGTTCTGGTTAAAATTCCGTCCTCAACCTTGGACATCAAAGAAATGCACTTGACAAGCCCATGACCAATATGGCGATCAAATCTCCCTTTGCTTGGCGAAGCCTTGGTCTGAAGAGATGTGTTGGCGAAGTCTTGATTTTGAAGAAGTGACTTGGTAAAGCCTCAGTCTCATGATTGTGAATCTGACATAATTAGTGAGGCTTCAACCTGATAGGCATTGCAAACTGATCCTGAAATGAGTCTAAACAAAGACCCGACCCATGACCAGAGAAGCCCCACTCTAGAGAAATGGCTTGACGAAAGTCCTACCTTAAAGAGTCCAGTGCAAATTGAATTGTCATGTAGCAAAAGAGGCAACCCATCCTTCTATATTTACTTATTATTTTCTTTAGTCAATTAGTCAACCGAAAGAAAATGTAAAAGAAAGAAAATTTAGAAATGTATACCTGCAGGGGCATATTTTCAGAAAGTGGGAACGAATCCCAGATTTGTATTATTTGATGGCCTCATTTGATGAAGGCACAAAAGAAGTCGTTTTGGATTTGACTCTTTTGAGAGAGCATAAGTGTAGAAAGGTTTGTAAAAGTGTATGGAAGCCCCTGCTGACAGAAAATCAGTCTTTAGCTCTATTTTTCCTATGATGTAGAAAAAGAAGACTTGTCGAGACATCTGAAAACATGTTTTATTCAAAATGATCACAAGATTGCTTAAAACCCTTTATTAATGTTCGGGTTATTCAACCCCTAATCTCGATATGAACAACCATTTAGATTAATTATGAGGAGAAAGTCAACTGATACCAAGAGTCGAAGTTGGCGAATGGTGAAGAGAGATTGTGTATAGGAGAGGTCATTGATGAGACCGAATTTTCTGGGATTTGAATGTGCTTATGACCGGACCTTTTCTGGTTGCCTACGTTCCCCTTAATATAAGGAGCTCAGGTCGCCGTAGTTCGGGCTTGAACTGTGTTTAACTTTGGGAAAGGGCATGAATATTTGTGGTCCCTTTGGTGAAAAGGCTCGGATATGGAGGTTGGATGACGAGGCACGGGTCTTGAGGTGATTCCTTGACAAGTCATTTTTTGACAGCTATTTCAGCGATTCCATTGCTTCTTGATCGTCGTCTTTCATCGGGGGAGAAAGATTTTGAATGCAGCTTAAGGGCTTATGATATGTTTTTGCCATTGCTTTAACTGCTCCCTAGTTGTCGAAAACTTCTGTTCTTCGGGCTTTAATTTTGCCCATATGGCAAGCCTCTGATCGGCGGTGCTGGGTCCTTGGCCTCATTTTTTTTTACTTTTTGAAGCTCCTGCTTGAGTTTTTTTTTTTTTTTGAAGCATCTGCTTGAGCTTTTTTTTTCTTTTTTTTTTTTTTGAAGCTTTTTCTTGGGCTTTTCTTTTTTTTTTTTTTTTTTTTTTTGAAGCTTTTGCTTGAGCTCTTTTTTTTTAAGCACTTGAGGACGAATGCAAGCCTCTGCTTGAACTTTCTTAATGCACGTGAGGGCGAAAGCAAGCCCCTAGGTTGTTGTTGATATGGGGTCAATCTTTTGATGTTGAGTGACCTTTTGTTGTTCCTTGATGTTGCCACTGTCGTTGACTTGGTCAAGGTGATTGTGAGGACATGTTTTGGAAAGTGTATGGCTTGATGGAGGCCTTTGTGAGGTAAGGAAAGTGTATAGGGAGGGCATTAGTTGACTTTCTCACACCAATTAATTAAAATCTTAATCATTTCAAGAGATTATTTGTTGAGCAATGCGAGTGGGTATTTAAAATAAAACCATTTCATTAAATGTAATGTAGGTGTGCAAATAATGTCTCGAGTCTATCAAGAAAAGAAAAAAAGACTTTTTTATAGAAAATTTAAGATTAACTACAATGTCCGAGGAGGACTTAATTGAACGAAGAAAGTACTAGAACCTACGAAGGTTGACTAAAAGACTGTTTTAACATTTTAATTTAATATAAGAATAGGTAGCCCCTAGCTCAGCTACTCTTCATTGTTGGACCACGCCTCTACCTTTCAGCATTGGAAGCAAATTTCTCATGAAGCTATGACAGATTATGCTTGCCTTGGGTGACTTCAGGAATTCCTTGCTTATCGGCCCTGACGGTCGCCTTATCTGCCATCAGATTATCATCATCCCATTTCCCCTTGGCATCAGTTGTGAACTTATTGGAGGGCGGGAGTCCAAAGCATTTCACCAAATCCGGCTTTGCCACGGTCACATGCTTGTTACAGTCAAACCAGCCATTCTCAACATTTGTTGCGACTGAATCATCTAGCTTGCTAAAGGAAATGTCAAAGTCTACTGAACTCACAGAGCTTGAATCATAAAACTCAATCATGTTTACACTCGTGTTGTTTGGGAAATGATCATTGGCAGTGTTGAGATCACTGAGGCGCTCGAGTTTGCCCTCCTTAATTAACCCCCAAATTGCCTTTCTCAAAGTTATACAGTCGTCGGTTGTATGACCGTGATACTGGTGGAAAGCACAGTGCTTAGTGGTGTCCAAGGGATGTTGGAGTCCTTGGGCTGATGGTTTTTTATAGGTTCGAGGAGCCCCTGCTTTACCAAGCCATTTAAAACTTTGCTCAAGGGCACACCCAAATCCTCAGGATGTGGTTTCTCCCTTAGGGGGGAATAAACTCTTAGTGCCCTTTGATTCGAGCTTTGGTCATCGACTTGGTCACCATTCTGAATAGAGTTTGCCGATTTTGGTCCATTGGGGCACTCAAGCTTGCCCGCTTCGATTAACCGTTGAACCGCTCTCTTCAAGGCTATGCAGTTGTCGTTGTGTGGCCATGATGATTGTGGTAATGGCAGTGCTTGGCTACGTCCAAGTTGGCATTGGGGATTCTGGGCTTGTAATTTTTCATGGGCTCGAGGAGACCTTGCTCCACTAAATTCTCAAAAACCTTGCTAAAAGGCATCCCGAAGTTATCATAGTGTCGACGGTATTGTTGTCTTCGCGGATCACTGCCTCCCGACGTACCCCGTTTAGGAACATAACTACCGTCACTTATCACTTTTCTGCCTTTATCAGTAGATAGAGCATCATGTGGATCAACAAAAGCACTGGAACTACTAGTGACCGCAATAACGCTTGCATCAGAAGGTTGGTGAATTTGATAAGGGGACTCACTAGATCTGGTGGGCAGAGATGGAAAGCCTGAAGCAACTGGATTTGCCTCACCACACTCAAGTGGATATTGGGGCCTTAGGACGTAACCACATGGCTCGAATTGATTGTGTGAAGACAGAGCGTAAACTGGCAGGTACTGTTGAAACTTCTGAGGGGATTGAGACTGCAGAGCAGTTGAGGCTGATGGAGAACGCTGGAAATATTGGGTTTGTGAAACTATCGGAGCTAGATCGTACGGATTTCGAGCGAACTGAGCGGTAGGAACAAAGGGATGTTGAGGATATGTCGGGTTTGTTGAAATGATGACAGAACTCTGCCTGCTCGTGTGGGCTTGCGGTATCATAGGGGCAAGCAGGCCTTGATGATTGATGGAAGCAAGGTGACCTAGATTAGACTGCTGAGAAATAGTAGAAAGCAGCTGTTGCAGACTGGGCTGCAGATCCATGTCGAACTGATGGGATTGAGAAGTAGCAAACTGACTCGTTCCAAGCTGTGGGGCGGAAACGAACTGATTGAAACCCAAAAGTGAAAACTGAGAGGCAACGTGGAAAGTCGACCAAGATCGGACTGCTGAGGAGTACCGATTTGATGAGGCTGAGATGTGCTGAACTGACCAACTCCAGACTGATGACCCGGACCAGACCGATGAGGCATACCAAGCTGTAGGGGCTGACACTACCAGAAAAACATGTTTTAGCGACGGAAATTTCCGTCGCTAAAGCCAAATTTCCGTCGCTAAAATTAAACACCGACGGAAAAATTCTGTCGGTGGTCCACCGCTATCGTCCCGCCGCTGATTTCCGACGGCTCAAATTCCGCCGGTATATTTTGATTTTACCAACGGAATTAATTCCGTCGGTGATTTACTGACATCAGCGACGGAAATTTTCGCCGTTAAATCAATTTAATTTAATTAAATTTTCATTTCAGTGACGGAAATTTTCGTCGCTGTAATAAAAATTAATTAAATTAAATTAATTTTCGTCGGTAGAATAAAAATTAATTAAAATTAATGAATTCCAGCGACGGATATTTTCGTCGCTAAAATTAATTTATTTTAATTAATTTTTATTACAACGACGGAAATTTCCGCCGCTGAAAACAAAAATTAAATTAAAATTATATTAAAATTAATTGATATAGCGGCAGAAATTTCCGTCGCTGGAATAAAAATTAATTAAAATTAATTAATTTCAGCGACGGAAATTTCTGTCGCTGAAATTAATTTATTTAATTAATTTTTATTACAGCGACGGAAATTTCCGTCGCTGAAAATTAAAATTAAATTAAAATTAATTGATATAGCGGCGAAAATTTCCGTCGCTGTAATAAAAATTAATTAAAATAAATTAATTTCAGCGACGGAAATTTCTGTCGCTGATACTGAAATAAATTTAAAAAAAAAAATTAAAATATCAATTAACCAAATTTTTTTGTACCTGATATAACAATTCAATTTATAAAACTAAAAATCATTATCAGCGTGCCAAACTAAAGACTAAATATCACCGTACCAAATCGGGAGGGGGAGGGGGGAGGGGGGAGAGGGGGAGAGGCTCCCGCGGGTATCAAATATCTCAAATGTTTACAAACAAGTATAAAATAGTACAAACAAGTCTAAAATAGTCCGTAATCAACTCGGGGGAGGCTGGAAATTACCCTGGTCCATACGAGCCAACAACATCGCAAATTTGGCATCAGTCTCTACATGACGCCGAGCATTCTCTTCCTGCATCTGCGCTTGAGCCGCCAAAGCCTCCTGCATCTGCGCCTGAGCCGCCAAAGCCTCCGCAAGCTTTGCCCTAGCCTCTGCAGCCTCGCGTCTCTCCTCAGCCAACTCAGCCTGCAGAGTGTCGACCCTCGGATCATGATACATGGGCGGGACAACATTTGGCCGACGGCCGGTCGACGTCGACGGGCATTGCCGCCCGTAATCCCCCATCCCTAACACTCGGGCTCCTCTATTTGGATGTCCCTCAGAGGTGACCGAGCGCCAAACATCAGGCACGAAGGGAACGGGCTGGCCGGGAGGCGTTCCTTCGGGAACAACGATGGCTTGATATGCATTCTGTCAAAATAAAACAAACAATTATAATCATATACACAATGTAATGTACATAAATAAATTTACATATTCAAAATCAAGTCATTTAATGATAGTTTACTTACAAAGGCATTAGCAGAGCGATCGTCAACCCATTGCGGAGGTTGATCGGGCGCTGTAGGAGTCCGAACATGGGTGCTAGCGTAAACATCCAAAAAACTGACATTCGGACCATGATCCCTTTCCTATAAATAAAATAAGCGAGATTATTACTTTGAAATTGTATAAATGCAACATTTAAGTTGATTTAAAAGCATGCATACACTACATTTACACTAAAACCATGGATTTCATAGCATCAACATGGCTCCCAGCTAACATACGTACATAAACCTATTTAAAAGCATGCATACACTACTTCATTTAAACTAACATACATACCATGCGGTAGTGATGCTCGCCGACCGGGATCGTCCCTATGGTATGCTTCGTCGCCGACCCCGAGGAGCCTGCTCTATTTGCCTTAGCCTGTTCGGTCATAGCTTTCGCCGCATCCGACGCCCAATATTCGCAAAATTGAAGAAACACCTCCTCGGTCATCCAAGAAGGTGTCAAGGGCTGTTGTTTCGCCTCGAGCCGCTTAGTATAACATTGTTTCTTCGTGTTACCCATAAAAAATATGAATATCTCGTAAACATATAATGATGACATTATAAAATTAAAAGAGTATAATCATTGTTAATTAAACTAATTAAGGATAGATAAATATGTTACCAATATGATCCCTAAATAGCTTCTGAGCCTGTTTATCCAAAACAAATCTAGCCGTCGCCTCGTCGATTTTCGGCGCCCAACAAAATTTCCCCTACAACATATAATGATAACATTACAAAACTAAAAGAATATAATCATTATTAATTATAACATTTTAATAACAAACTAACATTTAAGTTTTAAATAAAAACCATTAACACATTACCTTAAACTCCTCCCACGCATCCTCCTTCTCCCCCGGTGGCAATGATTTCCAGCCGCCAAAACTCGTCATGAGCCGAGACCGCCAATACTGGCCGATCTTTGTCCCTGGGCTAGGGTATCCACCTACAAACCTGCCAAGTATATTTATACAATAACATTTTAACTTAAATAATGAATTATATATAAAACAAAAAGGAACCAACTTATATCAAATTAATGAAGAGTTACTTACTGGTCATAAAGTGACGATATCTGGACAAATATCCTCCCATCAGAATCGACAAGAGTATGAGTTTTGGCCCCAGAGGTGGAGCTAGTACTACTGCGTGTAGGGTCGACATCGGCATCATCAGTACTGGATCGGGACGGTTGCGTCCCAGTAATAGATGTGTAGATGGGCCGTGTCTTCCTACCCTTTCTACTAGAACTCATATCTAAATACAGTAAAAATATTAAAATATACAACTTTAACAATAGGAAACAATATATTCACAATACATATAAAACTTTAAAGCTCAAATAATCTAAAGCATTCACAATACATATAAAACTTTAAACTGTTAATAATATAAAGCATTCACAATACATATAAAACTTTAAAGTTCTAATAATCTAAAGCATTCACAATACATATAAAACTTTAAACTATTAATAATAATCTAAAGTATTCACAATACATATGAAATGCACGATTATATGAAATGCAAATATCACTTTGTCTACTTGCTTTATAATCGAAAATAAAGAAATTTTGGCTTTTGGATAGACCTAAATTATTACTATTGTGAATAATTTTAAATATTAATATTTAATTCTTTGTTGTAAAATATATAATTTTACAATGATAAATTAACATTTATAAACAAAATGAGAGTCGTTCTCAACCACAACTATCAAAACCCTATCTCATCTTAGACCAAGAAAGACAGAGCAAACAAGTTCTCGACTGTTTGAGCAAAGGATTTTCTGTTTAATAAGAATTTTTTTCAGTTTCACTGTCCTCCTCTCTAAGGATCTCAAACATAACAGCCATGTTTGTGACAGTGCCTGATTTACTCTTCACTGGTGTTATACGGTCACAAGTAAAAACAAGGTAACAGTATAACACCAGTGAAGAGAAAACAGACACTATCATAAACATGGCTGTGATGTTTGAGATCCTTAGAGAGAAGAGGATAGTGAAACTGGAAAAACTCTTATTAAACAGAAAATTCTTTGCTCAAACAGTAGAGAACTTATTTGATCTATCTTTCTTGATCAAAGATGGATGAATTTTGATAGCTGTGGGTGAGAAGGGCTCTCATCTTATTTATATTTTAAGATTTTAACCACCAACCACAATACCCTAAGGTGCATCTAGGGTGACAGGATTGATATCAGGCGCTCAAACGTAGGCGATATACATCACCGTTCGCGATGCCGCCAATCGCCCCAAAATGGGATCTAGAACCACTAAGGTAGTGTGCGGTTGAATATGTTACATTATTGAGACATTCACCCCCCTTCCTCCCCCTTTGACTTTAAAAGACTTGAAAATTAGATATTTAGTAACTTATCTAATTGTTGCATACGTAACATGTTATGTTTACTAAATATGTAACATGTTATGTTTACTAAATATAACATGTTACATATTTGATTATGAGTACGGTTATTTATTTTTCTAGCTATTGAAGACGGAAGCTTGTAGAAACCACGCCATTTAAAGTTATAACATATCGTTTTCTTTATATGTATTTTGTCTTTATAGTGGCATATGTTTTCTTCTATTCGTTAATATTACTAACATATCGTTTTCTTTTTGTCTTTTCTGATTCGGTATAACTAAATTGATTATTACCACCATTTAGATTACGCATTATTCGTTTTTCTTTAGATTTTCTATTACTCATAATTAATATTGTCGTAGTTCTTATATATAAACTTAACCACGTACTACATTTTTATGAGACAGTAACGACAAGTTAAACAAGAATAAATTCATATGCAATACTTATTATGAGACAGTAACGACAAGTTAAACAAGAATAAATTCATATGCAATTCAGGTAAAGAAGCTCCCTTCCATTAGAGATGTGTTTAACATATCATTATTTAATTACCTTCATGTTCAAACTACCTACAATTGTTGATTATTTAATCCTTCATTTTGATTTTTTAATCCTCTGATTCCTTCTATAGCTTGTAATGCATTTTAGTCTTGAATGTCAATATTGTAAGCACTATAGCAAAGTTAAAATGAAAGTTAATTGCAAATATATAACAGACTTCAGGGACTGGAAATGTGAAGGGGTTTGGAATATGTTAAAGTCTATACTTTTGAACTTTTTTAAAATAATTATGAAAGTGTATTGCCTTGGATTATGCCAAAAAAATAATAATAATAAGTTTTACTTTTCATGTGTGATACTTTTGGGTTCCTAAATATTAGCCTAATAAACATAATGAAATTTTTATACTTTTTATGTTTCTTAAAAGTACAGATGTGTAAATACTAACATATTTTATCTTTTCTTCACATGAGTATTTATATAAAACTTTTTTTATGAAATATGTTTTCATTGGTGATAAATTTTTAATAAAAATAACCTAAGCTTTATTTTATATTGCTGAAGCCGATTATCAAGAACATGGCAATCGGAAGAAATATGCTAACTCAATTCTCACCAATGAGGTACTATTATTTTAATGCATTGTAAAATCCTAATATATAATTTAGTCAAGTTATACTATTTGATTAATGTTTATAGATTCAATTTCTTTTATGTTATTTCAAAAATAAAATTTTCACTTGATAAACAATCACTACCAATCGAATGAACCCTAATTCCACTTCCAAAACCAAAATCAGAAAAATTTAGAAAGAAAACACACGCCAAAAATTGAGCTCAGTTTCAAAAGTGAAAACAATTTTTGCTGATTTGAATCATTAATTCGAATAAATTGATCGAGATACTGACCTTGTTCGGTGAGGGAAGAGAGAGAGAGAATTTCAGATCTAGGGAGACGGCGGCAGCTAACACGGCGGTGAGGCAACGGCGGCAGCTATCACGGCGGTGGCGGTGGAGTTGAGAGGGACGGCGGTGAGGCGACGGCGGTGAGAGATCGTGTCGGTGATGAGGAGACGGCGGCAGTCGGTGATGAAAGAGAGAGCAAATAGCGGGAAGAGAGAGAAAGTGGGGAGAGAGAGAGAGTTTACAGATTGATGTAATTATGGCGTCAAAATTTTTATTTGTATATCATTTCAGTGACGAAATATTCCGTCGCTGGTAATCCGCCGCTGATAAATACGTAATCACGCGGATTGATGACATGGCATGTAACACCGACGGAAATTTCCGCCGCTGGTTTAATTAACAACAGCGATGGAATATTCCGCCGCTAAACATTAATTATAGCGGCGAAATTTAAATTTCGACGCTAGAATCAATATTTAGCGGCGGAATATTCCGTCGCTGAGGTTAATTAATTTTAATTTAATATAAAACATGAAAATTATTTTAAATATCATTATTTTTATTTATATAAAACATGAAAATTATTTTAAATTACTCTCAAAAAAATAAATATGAGTCAATAAATATGATTTTTGAAAAATAAATAAATCATAAATATTAATTAATTTTAATTTAATAAATATCATTATTTTTATTTATATAAAACATGAAAATTATTTTAAATTATTGTCAATAAGTATGAGTCAATAAATATTAATTTTGAAAAAATAAATAAATCATAAATATAAATTAATTTTAATTTAATAAATATCATCGTTTTTATTTATATAAAACATGAAAATTATTTTAAATTACTGTTAAAAAAATAAGTATGAGTCAATAAATATTATTTTTGAAAAAATAAATAAATCATAAATATTAATTAATTTTAATTTAATAAATATCATTGTTTTTATTTATATAAAACATGAAAATTATTTTAAATTACTGTCAAAAAATAAGTATGAGTCAATAAATATTATTTTTGAAAAAATAAATAAATCATAAATATTAATTAATTTTAATTTAATAAATATCATTGTTTTTATTTATATAAAACATGAAAATTATTTTAAATTACTATCAAAAAAATAAGTATGAGTCAATAAATATTATTTTTGATTTACACTATACCCTATACCCTATACACTATATCCTATACCCTATACACTATACCCTATACCCTATACACTATACACTATATATTATACACTATACCATATACACTATACCCTATACCATATACACTTTACACTATACCCTATACCCTATACACTATACCCTATACACTATACCATATACCCTATACCTTATACGCTATACCCAATATACTATACCCTATACCCTATACACTATACCATATACCCTATACCCTATACCCTATACCCTATACACTATACCCTATACCCTATACCCTATACACTATACCCTATACACTATATCCTATACACTATACCCTATACCCTATACACTATACCCTATACCCTATACCCTATACCCTATACCCTATACCCTATACACTATACACTATACCCTATACCCTATACACTATACCCTATACACTATTGTGATGATGTGCCACCGGAAAAGATTTTTCTCTTTTGAAAATCAAAACACGGAGTCGCCACGCCATTTTTGTTTTAAGGGCCAAAACTTTGAAAAATGCCCGGAATGAGAGATTTGGGTTCGGAGGTCACGTTACACGCCGGGAAGAACGTTAGTGTTCACCCGGAATGCCTCGTAAAACGAGTCTTCCAAGCTTAAAAACCATTTGTGTGTGTGTGCGTGCGTGTGTGTGTGTTCCTTTGGCCAAAATAAGTTCAAAATGAGAAAAATAAAAATTGGGAACTCTTTATAAGGCATTAAAAAAGTCCCATGATTTTTGGTATGATTTTAGGGTTGAGTTTTGGTACTCAAAAGATTTCTTGAAGTTGAGAATCAATTCTGCCAGAATGAAAAAGGCAGTGGACACTTGATTTTAAAATGGATTTAAGAGCTTTAAAACTTCAAAATCTGGGGAAAGTCCGAGAATGAAAGTTGTTAAAAACATCTTAAGTAAGGTTTCTGCAAAAGACTTTTCCATTTGAAGATGATTTGATGGACCAAAACCTTCTGGAAATCTCAGATATGAAATCTGAATTTTCAGAGACTGTTGAACTGACCTTTGGAAAATAATTTGAAAAAAGGATTTAGACTCACGTAAAAAATAAAGTAAAAATATGTCTGGAAATCTCTGTATGTTGGCTATAAAAAGTATTTTGTAGTCAACACCAAATTCCAAGTTTTTCTGTGTCCAAAAAATTAGACAATGGACTGAGGTCTTAGAACAATGCTACTGGACAGCAAGATGTTCTTGAAGGAAAATGTGATTTTAAAGGGGGTTTTGCATCCATGCTTGTCTCCATTTCCTTAGGCTTTGATTAGTGACCACTAGACATTTTATTTTTGATCTACTATATCAAGCCATCCTTAGGGTACATTAGGACTTTAAGCATTTCATTTGCTTGGGAAAGGGGAGATTTAACTTTGAAATCAAGATTTTATGTATGAAAATGATTTTGGAAAACACTTTTTGTAACGACCCCGAATTTCCATAATTTCCATAAACATAAATAAATACCCAAAACACGGGTCCACAACGGTAACTTAAGTCAAACCATTACATAAGTGCGGAAAGATCAGATGTAACGGCTAAATACAGTAACTAATACTAATAAAAGTCCTGAAATTCGGAATCATTAAATAATTCATTTATTCTACTTAATTTCTCCGCCTCTTTCTGATGACGGTTCTCCTCCTTTCTATTCCGGTCCTGAGGGAAAAAGAAAATGAAGGAATGAGCGAACAATGCCCAGTAAGTTCATACGTGGTCTCATCGATACAATGAGGAGACGACTAGAAAGAACGCATCCAAAAATTATATTCAAGGATAGGTTATAAACAACAATTATGTGTATATTTCATAGCAAAGAAAGTGTGGCAACTACAACTTTGTTATGCTTTCAGACTTCCGTCAATTCCATGGGTCATACCCTACATTGAGTAATTCCCAAAACAACGAACAACTACATTGATGTCGTGTTTTCATAATACATGCTTTTCTCATTAAGCATAGTTTCATAACTAGTAAATTATAATGCATACTAGTTATTACATGGGTTATACCCTACATTGAGTATTCCCATATCGATCACCTACATTGATGTCGATTTTTCATAATACATGCTTTTCTCATTAAGCATAATTTCATAACTAGTAAATAGTAATGCATACTAGTTATTACATACAGTGCATTCAGAGGTACAAGAACACACATAGCAATTTCAATACTTGCAGATATTCCATGAACAAGAACATATCACAGAATAAGGAATTTTCAATGACGATACATTTCATCAGAGTATTTTAAAAATTACTATCAGCCACAGATAGCATTCATGTTTTGAAAAGACTCAATGGAGTTTCCAAACGAATTGATGTACAAGAGTACTTAGGATCGTAATTCCTTACCTTAGCTTTGCTTCCTTGCTTAGCAACGCCCTTTACGCGAAATCTACAATCACGTAATAGCATATTTTAGGCACAAGTAACCTTTTATTACTTCTTATGCACCTATACTTCCTTTCCTTAGTTAACCTATGAGTTATTCTTAGACTCACCTTAATTGGTTAACTAACCTTCTATTTTTAGAAGCTTTCCTCATTTAGCAGTTTCTTAACTTAGAAACTTTCTATTCCGAAATCCTAACACTTTGGAACCTAAGTCTTTTAGTATTCTTAAAGTGTTATTCTTCTTCTTTTTCTTTGATATATTCCCCTTTAAAGTCTTTGGACTTCCCCTAAATTCCTTAGGGTTTCTTTAGATTTTCTTAATTTCAATAAGGTTCTTTAACTTTTCAATTTTTACAAAATAGTCCCTCAACTTTTGAAAAATTACAAAACAGTCCCTCAACTTTTGGAAAATTACAAAATAGTCCCTCAACTTTTGAAAAATTACAAAACAGTCCCTCAACTTTTGAAAAATTACTGAACAGTCCCTCAACTTTTCAGTAATTGCAAAACAGTCCTTCAGATTTTGAAAATTACAGAACAGTCCCTCAGAACTTTTGAACTTTTCAGTTCAGTCCTGAAGTTAACTGTTCCGTTAGTAACTTAACTGAGAAATCCTTTCAGTTTTGAAAACTCTGCAGTTTAGTCCCTTTTCCGTTTAAAAACTAACGGTTTTTATGTAAACTAACAAGAATACTAACCCTTATGTGGAGAACACATAAATCATGCCTAGAACACTTTTCGGCCGACTCCCAGAATGTAAAAAAAATTTGTTTTGTTCTTCATTTAATTTTTTAAACATTAAACAATTATTTAATTCCTATATTCTTTAATAAAAATCCCTTTAATCATATTAATTGTGTTTGATTCAATTTCAAATCAATATGAACTAGGGTTAGGGTTATTTCATTATAACCTACAATTCCCCAATAATCAAATCCTTAATTTTTTTACATAAACCCTAGGATTAATCATTAGAAATTCAATAATGGCTACACCTAGAATTAAATGATTTTAAACTTTGAAAAATCATAACTAATTCAATTTAAATCGGAATTGAATGAAACAAAAACTAGATTGTAGGTTATTTTCTTACCTTGATTTTTGATGAAGGAACAATGGCCAAAGGAAGGCCAAAAACGGCTGTAAATCCCCTCCAAGCAACCAGCCGCCGCCCTCCTTCTAGGTTTAGGGTTTTGATTTTTTTTTTTTTTTTTTTTTTTCTTTCTCTTTGTTAAATGAAAGATTATGAGAAAATAATAATGAGGTTTTATTTTTATATCCTAGGCTTTCACCTCCTTGGGCCCCTTTGACTTCCTAAGCCCAACTTAGCCCACTTGATTTAATTAATTAAATTGGTCCATTTAATTAACCCAAGTCCAATTCAATTAAGGAGTATTATTTTATTATTATTATAATTAAAATAATACAAAAAAAATATTTCAAAATTTTTCGGGTCTTTACATTCTTACCCCCTTAAAAGAGTTTGGTCCTCCAAACTAAACGTACCTTAATTTTTGAAGAGATCGGGATACATTTCCCTCATTTCGCTTTCGAGCTCCCATGTCGCCTCACGTTCTGAGTGGTTGCTCCATTGTACCTTCACGTACGGTATAACTCGCCTTCGCAGATTCAGGTCCTTCCGGTCCACAATCTTAATCGGTTTCTCGTCATAACTCAAATCTGTTCGAAGCCTTAGCTGCTTGTATTCAATTACCTGACTAGCATCTACCATATACTTTCTTAACATGGATACGTGAAATACATTGTGTACCCCAGCAAGTACAGGTGGTAAGGCTAATCAATATGCCACCTTTCCAACTCTATCCAAGATCTCAAATGGTCCTACGTACCTTGGACTCAACTTTCCTTTTATATCAAACCTCATAATACCTTTGGTTGGTGAGATCTTCAAAAACACATGACCTCTCACTTGAAATTCTAAATCGCGTCGTCTGTTGTCTGCGTACGATTTATGTCTACTTTGTGTCGTTAATAACCATTCCGAATATGTTGTACCTTAATTTTCAGAAAGTGAGTCGACTTCATAAGTCTCTCCACTATGACCCAAATCGCGTTATGACCTTTCAACGTCTTCAGTAATCCAACCACTAAGTCCATTGCTATAATCTCTCATTTCCATTGACAAAGAAAGATACTCTTCCAATAACAAGTAGTGGTACTTTTACAATTAACATATAGTGATTTTATACACATATGTCTGTCAATTCTAAGTATTGGTGCACCTTTCATCTAGGTGACTCCGATACACCTTTTCAGGCGATCGTTGAATAAGGTTCCCTGCGCTTTTATCAAAGCGCTCCCTTATCCGGATGCATCATGATAATCACATCTATAGAATTTAAGGTCATTTCAATTCGTCTAAACCAATTCTTTCAACATTAAGGTCATTTTAATTCGTCTAAACCAATTCATTCAACATTAAGGTCATTTCAATCTGTCTAGACCAATTCATTTAATATTAAGGTCATTTCAATCTGTCTAGACCAATTCATTTAATATTAAGGTCATTTCAATCTGTCTAGACCAATTCATTTAATATTAAGGTCATTTCAATCTGTCTAGACCAGTTCATTTAATATTAAGGTCATTTCAATCTGTCTAGACCAATTTATACAAAGTCCTCATCAAATGGACATAATAATAGTATATGTAGTGTTCAAGGTACGAGAACACAAAAATCAATTCCACTCATCACAGATACCCATTAATTTCCTATACATCTTTGTATTCCTGGTATGAACAGAAAATTTCGAATAGTGCGATTCTTGTAAGATCTCTCGCTTTTTGTCTCGGTTGTCTGGTACCCAAATTCCCGACTTATACCTTAAGATCACATCTTCGCCCATACGAAGATCTTTGCCTTGTCCTTTGCCCATGAGGACATCTCTCTCATCGTCTACACCTTGAACCTCCTTAACTCTCTCCAAAAATGTAGGTTGAACAATTAACTGAGTTAGATACCCTCTAACTCGCACTGCTAAGTTTGAACCCTCAACGTTATTCCACGCACTTACCCCCTTAGAAATTAATGCCGCTAAGGTTCCCTTATTCTTCCTATTCAATGCATCGGCCACCTTATTGGCCTCCCTGGTGATACAAAATGGTACAATCATAATCTTTAAGTAATTATAATCTTCTCATTTGCCTCATATTAAGTTCCTTTTGGGTGAAAATATACTTAAGACCCTTATGATACGTATGAATCTGACAAGTCGTTTCGTACAAGTAATGTCTCCAAATCTTTAATGCAAACACCACTGTTGCTGACCCTAAATCATGAGTCGGGTAATTCTTCTCGCGTTTTTTTTTCCTTTATACGTAGTCTATAACCTTATCATTCTGCATCAATACGCAGCCTAATCTTTTAAGCGAAGCATCGCTATAAATTACAAATCCGTCTGATCCAGATGGTAACGGAAGAACTGGTGCAGAGACTAATCTTTGATTCAGTTCCTGAAAATTCTTTTCACATTCTTCTGACCAAACTAACCTTGTTCCTTTCCGCGTTAACCTAATTAACGGTCCTGACAACTTAGAGAATCCTTCAATGAATCTCCTATAGTAACCAGCTAATTCCAAGAAATTTCTTATCTTACTAACTGTGGTTGGTTCTTCCCAATTCATTATAGCTTCTAGTTTTCTTGGATATACTGAAATTTCATCCTTAGATATCACATGTCCTAAGAATGCCACTTTCTCCAGCCAAAATTCGTACTTCTTGAATTTAGCATACAATTGTTGTTCCCTCAGAATTTGCAGTACTAACCTCAAGTGCTCTTCATAATCTCTCTTGGTCTCTGAATATACCAAACACATCATCAATGGATACAATCACACATTTATCCAATAGTTCTTGTAATTGTTCCTTCAGTTCCTTAAGTTAAGTCAGCGCTATTCTGACGGTGCCTTAGATATTGGTGCGGTTTCTGGTGCCAAATCTATAGAGAATTCCACTTCTCTTTCTGGCAGTATTCCAGGCAATTATTCTGGGAACACATCCTTGAAATCTCTGATCACTGAAAGAGGTTCTATACGCACTTCTTTCTTATCCCTCTCACTAATATTGGCTAAAAACTTTCACATACTTTTCTTAACATCATTCGGGCTTTCATCTCCGAAATAAAGTTCACTTGGGGTCTAGGATTCGATTCTTGGTCATAAAACTCTTCTCCAGATGGTAATCTGAAATACACTTCCTTCTTAAAGCCATTTTTCTTGGCATGGTAAGCAACTAACCAATCTATCCCCAAAGATAATATCAAATTCATTCATTCCTAACTCGATAAGGTCAACCTCGAGTTCTCTTTCTCCTATTTTCAAAGGGAAACACTTATATGCATATGAAATAGGAATTGACTCTCTCGTCAGAGAATCTATGACCAGAGGTAATCCTAACGCCTCAGGTTCCAAGTTCATTTTCTTTGCCTAATAAGCACTAATAATTTAATGCGTAGCACCAGAATCAAACAATACATATCCATCACTAGAATAGAGTTGACTTGTATCTTCAACAAAATCATTGGTGGATCTTGCGTCCTTGACAATCATGGTAACACTAGTCCACAACCACTACCGGTTCTTTTATCATCTTTTCTTCCTTGAGTAATTTCAGCTTCCTTTGGTTCTGGGTGCTTCCACTGCGGATGTCCCATCTCGTCACAATTGTACTATTTCTTTTCCTTGTGCTTTCTCTCACACACTTGACATTTCTCAGTAGTTCCTCGCCCTTGGGCATCAATTTTTTTGTTCCCATCCTTGCGGTTATCGAAATTCTTATTCTGGTACTTACTTGCAGTACCTCGTTTCCACGGTTCTCATCCGTAGCTTTCCTTTTGTTATCGGTCTCATCTTGGTCCCAGCTTCCAGTTTCCAGTTTCCAGTTTCCAGTGACACTTTTCGGTCCACTAGCTTCTTTAATAAGTAATAATATCTATAATATTTAGTTTAACAAACTCACTACATATATATACGTAGCCGTCTTGCTAGTTAATACTTTACGGTTCTGTCTCAAAAGACTAACTTCAATTTTATATTTCCGTCTCAACAGACTATAATTAAATTTTGTTTTCGTCTCAACAGACTAGATTTTAACTTTTGAAGACTTTCCGTTTCTAAAACACTTTAATAGTTCTTTTTGTTAACCTCTGAGTTATTCTTGACTCCTTGGTTTGGTTAACTAGGCTTTCTATTTTAGGTAACTTCCTAAAATAGTAACTTCCATTCTTTCTATTTTATACTTTCTATTTTAGGTACTTTCCTAAAATAGTAGCTTTCTAAATTTAGTAACTTCCTAAATTTAGCAACCTTCCCCCCTTTGGGACATTATAGTTAGAGAAATTATGACTTCTTATAGGTTTGTTACTTGGATAATTTCCTCATTGAGTCCGTCTCAAAAGATTTTAACTTATTCCTTTTAATCGTCGTTTCATTAGATCCTTGGTCGTTTCAATAGACCACTTATCAAATACCGGTCGTTTCACTAGACCTAAACTTAATTACACTCGACCGTTTCAATAGGCCGTTCATCTTTTCACATCGGTCGTTTCAGCAGACCAATCACTGTTCTCACTTGGCCATTTCAATCAGCCAATTACTTTTCACACATGGTCTTTTCACTCGACCAACTTTCTCGTTCTAGATTAGCATACACGCTTAACACTTAAGAACAAAATACAAACAATTCCTCAAAATAAACTCCAATATTATCATTGCATTAAACTCTTAAATTCCACACAATATCTGGAGTTCGTTTAGAACTAACTACTCATTTTCTCTACTCATAAATAACTCAACGTCCCACTTTTCAATCGTGAAACAACACCTTCCTAGGTCTTCCCCTAGGTCTTTCACTAGGTTCCTTTTGGTGTCTTTTTAGAACCTCTTGGTCTTCCTCTAGACCTTCTTACTGTCTCTAACTCTTAATCATCATTTTCAATTACAATTGGAGTAGCTTCACTACTCCCAATCTCTTCAGCTTATACCTCAATTATCTCACCTTAGAAACCTCATTCTTTATTATCTCGATAACTGCCTCGTCTTTTTCTATAGGTACCTTTGACTCTCCTAGGTCATATTACCAGCAAAAACTCAAAGAATATCTCCTGATCATCTCCTAGAATCAAGACAGATCATCATTAGTATATCTTCAATACATAATATTTATATACTTAAAGTAATTATGCTTTAATCTTCCAAAGCAACGAGTAAGTTATTCCTTTAACCTTTCCACTTAGTTTTCCTAACTTTATAATTTTCAAACCTAGAACCATTTCTTAATTCTGGATTTCATTCCTCAAAAGTCAATTCTATTACTCCAAGGTACTTAGATCTAACACTTCCCATGAGACCTAAAACCGGAGCTCTGATACCAACTGTAACGACCCCGAATTTCCATAATTTCCATAAACATAAATAAATACCCAAAAATACGGGTCCACAATGGTAACTTAAGTCAAACCATTACATAAGTGCGGAAAGATCAGATGTAACGGCTAAATACAGTAACTAATACTAATAAAAGTCCTGAAATTCGGAATCATTAAATAATTCATTTATTCTACTTAATTTCTCCGCCTCTTTCTGATGACGGTTCTCCTCCTTTCTATTCCGGTCCCGGGAAAAAGAAAATGAAGGAATGAGCGAACAATGCCCCGATAAGTTCATACGTGGTCTCATCGATACAATGAGGAGACGACTAGAAAGAACGCATCCAAAAATTATATTCAAGGATAGGTTATAAACAACAATTATGTGTATATTTCATAGCAAAGAAAGTGTGGCAACTACAACTTTGTTATGCTTTCGTACTTCCGTCAATTCCATGGGTCATACCCTACATTGAGTAATTCCCAAAACAACGAACAACTACATTGATGTCGTGTTTTCATAATACATGCTTTTCTCATTAAGCATAGTTTCATAACTAGTAAATTATAATGCATACTAGTTATTACATGGGTTATACCCTACATTGAGTATTCCCATATCGATCACCTACATTGATGTCGATTTTTTTCATAATACATGCTTTTCTCATTAAGCATAATTTCATAACTAGTAAATAGTAATGCATACTAGTTATTACATACAGTGCATTCAGAGGTACAAGAACACACATAGCAATTTCAATACTTGCAGATATTCCATGAACAAGAACATATCACGTAATAAGGAATTTTCAATGACGATACATTTCATCGTAGTATTTTAAAAATTACTATCAGCCACAGATAGCATTCATGTTTTGAAAAGACTCAATGGAGTTTCCAAACGAATTGATGTACAAGAGTACTTAGGATCGTAATTCCTTACCTTAGCTTTGCTTCCTTGCTTAGCAACGCCCTTTACGCGAAATCTACAATCACGTAATAGCATATTTTAGGCACAAGTAACCTTTTATTACTTCTTATGCACCTATACTTCCTTTCCTTAGTTAACCTATGAGTTATTCTTAGACTCACCTTAATTGGTTAACTAACCTTCTATTTTTAGAAGCTTTCCTCATTTAGCAGTTTCTTAACTTAGAAACTTTCTATTCCGAAATCCTAACACTTTGGAACCTAAGTCTTTTAGTATTCTTAAAGTGTTATTCTTCTTCTTTTTCTTTGATATATTCCCCTTTAAAGTCTTTGGACTTCCCCTAAATTCCTTAGGGTTTCTTTAGATTTTCTTAATTTCAATAAGGTTCTTTAACTTTTCAATTTTTACAAAATAGTCCCTCAACTTTTGAAAAATTACAAAACAGTCCCTCAACTTTTGGAAAATTACAAAATAGTCCCTCAACTTTTGAAAAATTACAAAACAGTCCCTCAACTTTTGAAAAATTACTGAACAGTCCCTCAACTTTTCAGTAATTGCAAAACAGTCCTTCAGATTTTGAAAATTACAGAACAGTCCCTCAGAACTTTTGAACTTTTCAGTTCAGTCCTGAAGTTAACTGTTCCGTTAGTAACTTAACTGAGAAATCCTTTCAGTTTTGAAAACTCTGCAGTTTAGTCCCTTTTCCGTTTAAAACTAACGGTTTTTATGTAAACTAACAAGAATACTAACCCTTATGTGGAGAACACATAAATCATGCCTAGAACACTTTTCGGCCGACTCCCAGAATGTAAAAAAAATTTGTTTTGTTCTTCATTTAATTTTTTAAACATTAAACAATTATTTAATTCCTATATTCTTTAATAAAAATCCCTTTAATCATATTAATTGTGTTTGATTCAATTTCAAATCAATATGAACTAGGGTTAGGGTTATTTCATTATAACCTACAATTCCCCAATAATCAAATCCTTAATTTTTTTACATAAACCCTAGGATTAATCATTAGAAATTCAATAATGGCTACACCTAGAATTAAATGATTTTAAACTTTGAAAAATCATAACTAATTCAATTTAAATCGGAATTGAATGAAACAAAAACTAGATTGTAGGTTATTTTCTTACCTTGATTTTTGATGAAGGAACAATGGCCAAAGGAAGGCCAAAAACGGCTGTAAATCCCCCTCCAAGCAACCAGCCGCCGCCCCTCCTTCTAGGTTTAGGGTTTTGATTTTTTTTTTTTTTTTTTCTTTCTCTTTGTTAAATGAAAGATTATGAGAAAATAATAATGAGGTTTTATTTTTATATCCTAGGCTTTCTCCTCCTTGGGCCCCTTTGACTTCCTAAGCCCAACTTAGCCCACTTGATTTAATTAATTAAATTGGTCCATTTAATTAACCCAAGTCCAATTCAATTAAGGAGTATTATTTTATTATTATTATAATTAAAATAATACAAAAAAAATATTTCAAAATTTTTCGGGTCTTTACACTTTTGAGTGAATGATTTTGAGGAAGAACACTTTTAAGTGAGTAAGAAAATGTTTTCAAGTAAGAAGAAATGCTTTGGACCTTTTAAATGGTCATCCATGGAAATTTATTCCAAGGTGACTACATTTTTAGGTCAAGCAAGGATGAACACCAAGTTGATGAACAAATTACATTTTTGAAGTTTGAAATGCATGCATGGATGAGGGAAGTTTAGGGTAAGGAGAAGGAGGGTTTACCAATGATGGTTTAACCCTATCTTCCTTGGTTTGGAGTTTGACTTGAGGAGTATCAAGATTTGAATGTGTTTAGTGTTTGATGATAGAGTTGGTCAAAGAGAAAACAAGTAGATAACACTTAAATCCTCTATGATTTCTCTCTAATCCTCCTCTTTAGGGTTGACTTAAGCTTGGGCTTGTGTATGTTTAAGAATGATTTGAGAGTGTTTGGAGTGAGATTGAGAAAGACTCAAGAGAAAATGGTGGCAATCTAAGGATTCCCACTGTTTTCTCTCTATTTTTCGCCAGAGTATAGCTCCTGTGAATGAATTGTGTTATGTAAATTGAAGGAGGAGGGTTCAATTTATAGGCAACTGGAAGAGACATTTCCATCCGCGCGGAGCCTTCTGACAGTGTGCACTGTTCATTTCGCTGCTGCAGGCTTTTTGGACAGGAGGAATATTTTTTAAAAATTCAAACTGGCTATGTTTTTCAGCTTGCCAATTCGGGTTTTTACAATTTCTTTTCTTTTTTAAGATTATTTCCTTGGTTTAACCTTAAATAACAATCCCTACTTTACCCTTGTTTTGTTAGAAAAGTTAGGAATTGTTAGAAATGTTAGGAATGTTAAGACTTTCATTAATTTTCTAACGAAAATGCTAACAACTCAAATTGGAGCACTTACAACTATACCCTATTGTAACGATGTTGAGTTCCATTTTTTTTTCCCGAAAGATTTTGTTTGTTTTTCTTTTCTTTGAAAATCAATCGAAAAAACACACGGAGTCGCCACGCCATTTTTATTTTGAGGGCCAAAACTTTGAAAAATGCCCGAGATCAGAGATTTGGGTTCGGAGGTCACATTACACGCCGGGAAGAACGTTAGTGTTCACCCGGAATGCCTCGTAAAACGAGTCTTTCAAACATTTAAAATCATTTGTGTGTGTGTATGTGTGTTTTGGCCAAAATAAGTTGAATCTGAAAAGTAAAAATTGGAAACTCTTTATTAGACTTTGAAAAAATCTCATGATTTTTGGTATGATTTTTGGGTTGAGTTTTGGGGCTCAAAAGATTTTTTGAAGTTGAAACACATTTCTGCCAGAATGAAAAAGGCAGTGGACACTTTATTTTAAAATGGGTTTAAAGGCTTAAAAATCTCAGAATCTGGGGAAAGTCCGAGAATGAAATTTGTTCAAAACACCTTAAATAAGGTTTTTATAAAAGAACTTTCCCATTTATAGTTGATTTGGTGGACCAAAACCTTCTGGAAATCTCAGATATGAAATCTGGACTTCCAGAGACTGAGGAACTGACCTTTAAAAGAAAATTTGAAAAAGGGATCTTTACTCGCGCAAAAAGTAAAGTAAAAATATGTCTGGAAAGATCTGGATGTTGGCTACAAAAAGTATTTTGTAGTCAACACCAAATTCCAAGTTCTTCTATGTCCAAAAATTAGACCATGGACAGAGGTCTTAGAACAATGCTACTGGACAGCAAGATGTTCTTGAGGGAAAATGTGATTTTTGGGGGATTTGCATCTATGTTCACCCCATTTTCATCCCTAGACTTGATTCCACTACTTTGTGTTAAGTGGTTATCATATTCAAGTCATCCTTGGGGAATTTATGGGGTTTAAACATGTCCTTTGCAAAGGAAAAGGGGATATTTTGTAGAGATGAAATTAAAGAGACAAATCAACTAGAGATTTAAAATGTGGACCATTTGAGATTGTCATTCATGAAGATGAACTTCAAGATGACCATCTTAGGTCAAGACATAAGTTAAACTAGACATAAAGTAAATCAAAGTAAGAAGAACAAGATGAACAAGAAGTTAAAAGGGAGTTTTAGGGTTTAAAGAAGGAGGGCTTTACCAATGGTGACACCCTATCTTCCTAGGCTTGGAATTTGACTTGAGGAGTATCAAGATTTGGTATTTGACTTGAGGAGTATTAATATTTGGTGTTTGGATTTGTGTTTGAGTGGATTCAAGGCTTGAATGTGTTTAGGGTTTGATGATAGAGTTGGTCAAAGAGAAAACAAGTAGATAACACTTAAGTCCTCTATGTTTTCTCTCTAATCCTCCTCTTTGGTGGTGGTTTAAGCTTGAGCTTGTGTGTATTTAAGAATGATTTGAGAGTGTTTGGAGTGGAATTGGGAAAGATTCAAGAGAAAATGGTGGCAATCTAAGGATTCCCACTGTTTTCTCCCTATTTTTCGCCAAGGTGCAGCTTCTGTGAGCAAATTGTGTTGTGTAAACTGAGAGAGGAGGGTTCAATTTATAGGCCACTGTGAGCTTCATTTTGATCCGCGCGGACTGGATCGACGCGTGCCCTGGTGCATTAAATGCTGCTCCAGGCTTTGGACAGGAAGAATATTATTCAAAAATTCCAGCAGTTTGTGTTTTTCAGCTTGCTTAATTCGGGTTTTTTCAATTTCTTTTGCTTTTTGAGATTCCTTTCTTTGTTTATCTTCAAATAGCAATGCCTACTTTACCCTTGCTTTGTTAGAAAGGTTAGGAATTGTTAGAAATGTTAGAAATGTTAGGGCTTTCTGTAAGTGCTCCAATTTGAGCTTGTTAGAATTTTCGTTAGAAAATTAACGAAAGTTATAACATTTCTAACAATTCCTAACAATCCTAACTTTTCTAACAAAGTGAGGGTAAAATGGGCATTGTTATTTAAGGTTAAACCTCAAAAAGAATCTTAAAAAGCAAAAACAAAGGAAGAAAACCATAAATAGAAATGCTGGAAACATAAACTGGCTGTTTAATTTGAATTTTGAAAAGAAATATTCCTCTTGTCCAAAGCTGGAGCTGCATTTAATGAACAGTGCACGCTGAGGATCCCATCCGCGCGGACATCTTTGCATATTTCAGAGGGCTATAAATTGAGCCCTCCAGTCACAAAAATAAGGAGAAAAAACATCATTTGCACCGAACCTCTGGCGAAATATAGAGAGAAAACAGTGAGAATTCTTCAAGAATTGTCACCATTTTCTCTCCAATCTTTCCCAACTCACACTCATCCACTCACTCTCATACTTAAACCTTAAATACTCATACACTCAAGCCAAAAACTCAAGAACACAAGGAAGATTGGTAAACCCTCCTTCTCCTTACCCTAAACTCCAACCATGCATGCATCTTCAAACTACAAAATGTAGTTCTTTCATCTCCTTGCTTTAGATCTAAGAAGATCACCATGGAAGACCATCTCCATGGATGATCTTCTACAAAGATCAAAATTATTTTCAAGTTCTCTTACTTTCTTGCAAAGAAAACTCATTTTCAAAATCCTAAAAACCATTTTCAAGCATAAAATCTCATTTTCAAAGGATAAAAATCCCCCTCCCCAAGCAAATGAAATGCTTAGTCCTAATGTACCCCAAGGATGGTTTGGTATAGTTGATTCACCACTAAAATGTCTAGTGATCACTAATCAAAACCTAGGGAAATGGGGACAAGCATGGATGCAAAACCCCCCTTAAAATCATATTTTCTTTCTTGAGAAGTTGCTGTCCAGTAGCAATTTTCTCAGACCTCATTCCATGGTCTAATTTTTTGGACACAGATAAATGTGGAATTTGGTGTTGACTACAAAACACTTTTTATAGCCAACATCCAGATCTTTCCATACATATTTTTACTTTATTTTTTGGGTGATTAAAACTCCTCTTTTCAAATTTTCTTTCAGAGGCTAGTTCATCTGCTTCTGGGAATCCAGATCTCATATCTGAGGTTTCCAGAAGGTTTTGACCCCTCAAATCTTCTCCAAAATGGAAAATTCCTTCGCACAAATCTTATTTAAGGTGTCTAGAACAACTTTCATTCTCTGAGTTTATCCAGATTATGAAGTTTTAAGACCCTTGAATCCATTTCAAAATCAAAGGTCCACTGCCTTTTTCATTCTGGCAGAAATGGCTCTCAACTTCAAAAGGTCTTTTGAGTACCAAATCTCAATCCAAAAATCTTCCAAAAAATCATGGGATCAGTTTAAAGTCTTAAAAAGATATCCCAATTTTTACTTTTCTGAGTTTCAAAGTATTTTGGCCAAAACACACACACACACACACACACAAATGATTTTCAGCTTGGAAGACTCGTTTTACGAGGCATTCCGGGTGCACACTAACGTCCTTCCCGGCGTGTAACATGACCTCCGAACCTAAATCTCTGATCTCGGGCTTTTTTCAAAGTTTTGGCCCTCAAAATAAAAATGGCGTGGCGACTCCGTTTCGTTGATTTTCTTCAAATAAAAATGGGAAAATTTTCGGATACGCACATCATCACAGTGGCGACTCCGCTGGGGACTAAGCTTTTTCTAAAAAAAAAAAAATGATATTTGATATATTGGTGGAAACCATTAAACTTCCCGTTATCGCCTCCTAACACGAGTCGGGGATAAATTGTGGTTTAACAATCCCACGTACCGGTATCACCGTTTTCAAAAAAAAACTTTTGAGGGTCAAGCTTCCGTCCCGGCTTTGAAAATCATTTTTGTGTGTGTGTTGATTTTTTTGCACAGTTTTCGTGTTGCTTTGGCCGCCTCGGAGAAAGTCAAAATTTTGACTGTCGGAATAATGTCCCTAACTGTCGGAATTTTCGTGCTTACGTGCTTATGTGTTCATTAAATTTCAAAAAAAAAAATTTCAAAAAAAAAAAGAAAATTTTCAAAAAAATCATGCATCATATTTTTAAGACACATAAAAAAAAAATCTCTATTTTACTCAGAAAAAGAAGATAGACTGCTTGCACACTACGCGCACGTGACCGTACACTGCACACTACGTCCCTAACCCGGGGAAATCCTTGTCGCGGTCCGTTTGGTCTTATTACGCCTCTCGGATGAGCACAGGACTACCCAAACATCCCATGGAGCCTCGTGTCGACCATGCACTTGTCCGTGACACACTTTGTCCGAGACCCGGTTGGTTTTTAGTCTGGTCTGTGTCATGCCCTGTCTGTGTATAGACCTTTCCTTTCAAGCCTTTGTCGGCATACCGACTCAATATCTTTCGGGGACCCTAATCAGTCGAAGTTCTGCCGGTTTTCCGCCGCAGACTTTGACCAAGATATTGACCGGCGCCTTGACTTCGGCTCTGACCGGCACAAATTATACACTGACTCCCAGCATTGACACTGAGTCATCAAGGATTAATGATTATTCCATGCCTAATTACGGCTTAACTGACGACAAGTCAAGATCAATCGTGGACATTTATCAGTCCAAATCATGCCGACTTTTCGTCGAGCCCTCGGACATGATCTTGACTTTTGACGTCAGCTTTGTCCGTAATTTACATCGAATGCTCGTTAAGACTCGATTACCCGCCAGACTTTTAGGATCGTTTTTCTTTCGGTCGGTGGGACCCGCTTGCCCTATAGGACCCTCGCCCGGGGCTGTCCACCCTGGGAGGTCGAAATACAGGTGGAATACGAGGGGCTTATAGACGTAGTGACGGGGCCCACTGATCCAGGATCCAGAGTAGTTTGCGAAAAAGAAGAGCAATCTTTTCCAACCGATTAGGTTAATAAAGCATGTTTTAAGTAAACGTGAACAAATAATCGCATGTTGCATGAGCCAAAAGCCCAAACACCTACCCTCCTTCCATTCCCAGACATCTGAACCTTCGTGTCCTTTCCCCCGCAGCTCCGCACAAAGCTTGGTTTCGGGCACCGGGTCATCGTTTGATTAGTTGGGAAGAGTCAAGCGCGTCATCAGCTTCACCGTTTGTTCCGACTCCGGGTTTCAGAATGTCTGCATCAGCCGGTAATGATGGGGATAACGTCACTCCGTCCTCCAAAATCCCTCAGACAGACCAGTATTGGATCCAGTTGGTAGAACAGATGAGACTTCGACATGAGGCTCAAATTGATGACCTTCTGGGGGTTGTCGCAAGTCATGGTTTGACTATCAGTCTCAATTCCGATGGCACTTTTACCGCAAAGAAGGAAGAGGGTTCTCCTCCTCTTCTTAATCGTCCAGGATACATCAAGATGCTACCCCAAGATTCCTATGTTTCCACCGCCGGGACTCCTGCCCGTCGACTTACAGGGCAACTGGCCCCCAAACAGCAGTCAGGGACGAAAGAGTTCGGTATACTGTCAGTTGTCCCCTCTCAAAGTGATGATCCCACAAATATCAGCCTGAGTGATGAAAATCAGGGAGCAATTGAAGAAATATGGTCAGCCATCAAAGCCCTGGAAGAACGCCAGAACAGACAGCAGGCCTGGATTGAAGAGGCCACACGCCACTTCGGGACCTTAACAATATCCCAACTGATCTGGGGCTACCTTGAAGGACAAACATGTGCCCGTTCCCGGGACCTCAATATCTCTCATTATCCGGCAGAGTCCAAGCACTCGCTACCCGACGAGCCCAGCAGCAGATCCCCCCGGACCAGTTCCACTCAAAGTCATTCCAGCACCGCTCAACCTGAGGTCCCAAATCCGCCACCAGCCGTAGAACACATTTGGTGGGATATTTGTGACTGTCCCGATTGCCTTGAAAGGGACTATCAGGACTGGATACACGAGGACCGTCCTCCTAAGAAAAAGAAAATTTCCTCCCAGCAAAAATTGAAGGAGAGATTCGAGGCCGGTGATAACAGTGTGGGAACGCTCGGGGAGCCATCTGGGGGATTTGATTATTATGTACTCTACTCCAGTCAGTCTTCCCCAAAGCAAAAAGGGGTAAAAGAGCAGAAAAGCCTTGCCAACGACGGAATTGAGACCTTCGGATACCAGAGTACTGCAGAACAGAAGTCCAAACCCCCCTGGTCAGCCCAAGGTTCAGTTTGTCCAGCCTCCCGAGTATACACCGATTTAAGAGAAAAACCGACGCCAGTCTGGCGCTCCCACTCAATCAACATGTTGACTGGAGATGGCAACCGCCACAAAAGGCATCAGTATAACCCAGGGGCTTCGGCAAAGGCTCTACCTCGCAAGAAAAAAGCACGAAGTGACTGGCTTGATGACTCTCTATCCCGAGACAAGGACCAAATCTATGATCCTCACCTATATGGGAGTATGATCACCTTCTGCGATGAAGATTTGCCAAGAGATGTCTCCCAACACAATGAAGCTTTGTACATCACCATTCGGCTCAACACCATATCACTCCCTGGGGTATTAGTGGACAATGGATCATCGGTAAACGTCCTTCCCCTCAGCATGATGAGGGCCCTCCGCATAAATGAAAGGCGTATGATCCCATCTACCCGGACTGTCAAGGCCTACGACGGTTCGTCTCGTCCCATTCTGGGGACAGTGACTCTGGAACTCTGGTACGAAACCCAAATGGTGCCCGCAAAGTTCCATGTAATGGATATCCCCTCCGAGTTCACAGCCCTACTAGGGCGCCCTTGGTTGCATCACATGAAAGCCATAGCCTCCACTCTCCACCAATGCGTCAAATTCATCAACCGGCAGGGAGACCTTGAAGTCATAAGGGGTGACAGTTTCCTCATAGGGAACGAAGCCGAAACAATAGCCAAGAATGCCCACAGCCAAACACCGGGGCTACATCCTTCAAGAGGCAAGTCTCGCCAGCATCCTTTGGAATCCAGCGATGCCAACTATGTCAACACACTCAAGCGAGCAGACTCCGAAGAAGTTCGATTCATCAAATTTAATTGTTATTTCCAACACTTGGAGGCGTACTGGAAGGAAACGCTGAACACCGCCATGATACAGGCACACAAGTCTCCGGTCCTCAATCACAGATTTGTCAGCATTCTGCAAACCCATTCTTTGGCCTCGCCAGCGAGGAGATTTTCATGATAAAAGTCGACAAATACCGCAGACTCGCTCAATCTATGAACGTCGTGTGGGACGCCCTCCCTTGAACCGCCCGCCAAGCCTTTCCGCTCAGTATGGGACATGAGATTTTTCTAGCACACCGAGACGCAATACGTCCTTACATCTGGATTGAGCGGTCAGATTGTGACGAAATGGAAATCCCCAGGATTGAGGAAGATCCCTACATCCACATGCTCAGCTTTCAGACGCCAAACACAATTGATTCTGGTTCAGACAAAGAGATGATAGCAATGCTTGAAGAGGGAGCACAGAGGCCATGCCTTTCCCGAGTTGTGAAGCCACCGACAGCGATGCCGCTAAAGAATTGGGAAACTCTCTCAGGCCCGTCCGCGACCAAAGAGGAAATGATCACCAAGCTTGGATTGGTCCCCCGTCCTTTCGTGTCAACCTTTGTAAAGTCCTCCGAGTCTCTCATTGTTGAGTTTGAGTCTCTCGAGTCGTCCGATGGCCTTACGCCTGAAGACTACGAGTCTGTAGCGAACGTCGTATTCCCTTTCGTCTTCAATGAAATGATGAACCTTTCTGAGTATCCCTTAATTGCCACTTTAACTAATGATGAATTAACTAATAATCTAAAAACAGTTAATAACGATTCACTAGATGAAGAAGCAGACACATTAAATGAACAATATATCAAAGAAATCTTTAAGCAGGTTGTCCGGAAAGAGGAAAATCGAGCCCAAGCTGCCGAAGAGATTTTGACGAGTGTGAATTTGGGAACTGCGGAAGAGCCTAAAGAGACGCAGATTGGTGATTTCTTCGAAGGAATCGGAAAGGATGCTCTGCAAAGTCCTACAAAATCCTCAACTCAAGGAAAGTAGCCCTCTTCATCAAAGAGAACATCATATGCAGATACGGGTTGCCAGCCGAAATCATTTCAGATAATGGATCCCACTTCGAAGGGGAATGCGACAGGCTGCTGGCAGAATTCCGAATAACCCGTCACAAGTCATCTCCTTACAGGCCCCAAACCAACGGAGCCGTTGAGGCAGCAAACAAGACTCTGGAAAATATCATCCGGAAAATGGCTGTCCAAGGCAGAGATTGGCCCGAGAAGTTACACCTGGCACTCTGGGGCTACAGAACATCAGTCAGAACGGCAACTGGGGAAACACCGTTTGCCCTCACATACGGAATGGAAGCCGTACTCCCAATCGAGCTAGAGATCCCCTCGCTCCGCGTACTGCTGGAAAGCCAGATCAACGAGGTCGAATGGCTCCAGAGTCGCCATGACGAATTGGCCCTGCTAGATGAACGCCGACTGAAGGCCATGGAACACATCCGAGCCTACCAAGGAAGAATGGCCAGAGCCTTCGACAAGAAAGTAAAGCATCGGGAGATCCGAGAAGGTGATCTCGTTTTGAAAGAAAAGCCCCCAGTCCGTATCAACCCCCTCGGCAAATGGGAGCCTGTATGGGTCGGGCCATATGTCGTCCAGAAGATCTTCTCCGGAGGAGCCATGCAACTCGCAGACCTCGACGGGAATCCCTTTGTACACCCAGTGAATGGTGACAAGCTGCGCAGATACTACGCGTAAAAAAAAAAGAAGAAGTCAAAAAAAAAAAAGAGAGTGCTAAAAGAGTAATACCCAACTAGGTTGAAAACCCAAGAAGGGCGGCCTAGGTAAAAAACAGGGTTGCACAAAAAAAACCAAAAAAAAAAAACAAAAAAAAAAAAAAACAAAAAAAAATCAAACAAAAAAAAAACAACAAAAACAAAAAAACAAAAACAAAACAGAAAAAAACAAAAAAAAATCAGGTTGAACTACGAAGACCTGAGCTCCTCAAAATGAGGGGAACGTAGGCAGCCGGAAACGGTTCGGTCTAAAGCACAAATAAAAGCCATACTTTGGCATCAATACAATTGATCAGACCATGAAAGCGTCTCGAAAAACTCTAAAGCAATTCAAATATTCATTACAAATTAAAAGCTCTTTGATGAGTCTAAGCCCGATTCATTCCTACAACTGGCAACCTGCTAAAAGAAAACTAAGATACATAATCAAATTAATGTGTCTGCCATGACAAGAAAGGGATACTTGGAAACCTCAGAGTCACTCCAAGCCACTCGTACTGGCCTCTCCCCTCTTCTTCCCCCTTCGAGTCTTCTTTTTCTGAACAGGAAAAATGTCGGTATTCCTCCTACCAAGCTCTGGTATAGGAACAGGATCTATCAAACCAGCCTCTGTCAGGGCCTTAGTAGCCCTAGCGTCATCTCTCATCCCCTGTAGCCTAGCTGGTAGCATAGGAGCCCTCCTCTCCTGTCTCTTGACGTAAGCCTCATAGTCGGTCACAGCGTCTCCGCTCCTATCATGAGGGTTGGCCCTCGCCTCGGCCCTCCTCCTCTCAGAAACAGTCAGGTCCTCCGCACCCACAATGGCCTCACGCCGTCTCAAAATAGCCACCTGAGTCTCTCCCAGATGCCTCTCATACCAATCCAGGTACCAAGTGGTCAGGAACACCGGTCTTGGACGCCTGAGAATAACCCGAGGAGGAAAGGCATCATACCTCCATGCTCGGGAAAGAAATGGAAACACTGAGGGATCATCCATAGAAGCAGGAGCCACCACCCTGGTGGCTATATCATCAAAGCCCTCCAAAGGAACCTGCTCCAAGCCAAACTGTCTCAGAACTAAAGCCGGAATATAGAAGCTGGACTGAGAAAGCCCCGGAAGCATGACCACATGAGACCCATCCTGAAGCACTCTGCGAGTCTCCACCCGCCAACAAGGCACTGACCATCTGATATCCTCTGTCTGGAGACCAGCCATCCAACGCTCCCATGAGCCCTGATCATCGAAATCCACAGCAACCCCCCTCCTGGCAAATGTCCAAGGCTTGATCATGTCGGGAGTTTCCCGAAGAACCCCCAAACGCTCCATCAGCCACAGGGTCAAGAGGAACGGGCTGCCCCCGTGCATATACCGTCTTCCGGTAGCCAGCCTATCAAGAGCATGAAAAGTCTCCCCCAGAATCAAAGGAACGACATCTCTGCCCAGGCGACAGTGAACGACAACATCCAGCAAAGACCGATGGCAAATCCCAAAGGAATAGACCATGAACAGGGTGCCAAACATACAAAGTGCAAAGGCATCCCAATAGGCATCATCCACCAAGCCTAGGCCCCTAAATCTGTCGGGAAGACCGGAAATATCGAAATGATCGGGACCGCGGATCATACCTTGCGCTTCCTCCGGGGAAAGATGAAGGAGGACGCACAATCTGTCAACAAAAGAAGCCCCTCCGGGCAAAGGAACCGCTATCTCTTCCACCTCCGGACCACCAAGCAAGGCCCGAAATTCTTCGACAGTCGGAACAATCTCGTTGAAGGAAAGGCAAAAGACATGCCTTCTAGTGTCCCAAAATGAGGAAGAAGCCCTCAAAAGCTCATAGTCCGGAATCAATTCCTTGAGAGACCATAAGCACTTCACCTTGTACCTTTCTTCAAAGAAGGACCTCCTCTCATGCATGATCTCCCGGGACCAATCCTTGAACTTGTTGAAGAATGACATTTGGGATTCTTGGGACAATTTTGATGGAGCTTTTCTAAAGTTTTCCATGGTTTTTCTCTCTTTCTCCCCGAAAATGGCTGTTTGGACTGGAGGTTGAAGAGGATATTTGAATTTGAAATAAAGTGAGACCAGATCTGAAGCAAAATTAAAGGACAATGTCAGATGCAGGACTCCTCCGCGCGGATATGATTGCTTTCCATCAGAAAAATCTGCAACAGTCCAAGCTGCTACACCAAAAGAGGAATATTCCGTCCCGGTTGCTCGAAACCTGTGCAAAAACCTCCCCAAACCAGTCCATATACCAAACACCCTTGCAAAAAAAAAAAAACCAAGGCTCATGCAACACTGCATTCATACTGCATTGCATTCATAAAATAAAATCCTAAATTATTACATTCCAAAAAAAAAAAGAGTGTGCATAAAAAAAAAAAACAAACAAACATCAATAAAATCCTAAATTATTACATCCCAAAAAAAAAAAGAAAAAAAAATGTGCATAAGCTGTACAAATCTCAATCTCAATCTCAAATCTCAAAAAAAAATCAATCGGAGTCTCTAGCGCCCGATGTCTGCCCCCGGCCCCTCTTGCGACTCGGGCCCGCCTCCTCAGGAGCCCTGAAAATCTCGGGCTCAGAATCGTCTCGTCTCCAGCAGAGGCTCGTCAGGACCAACCGGCACGCTTGACAGGGCAAGCCGAGATCTGCGAAAAATCGTATCCGAAGGTGAAGGCGTCGGACTACTGGACGTACGAAGACGACCCGCCATGCTGCCATACGTGTCCCTGCCCGTGGATCCCGAGAATGACGTGATTCGAAGGCAGCACCGCGCGGGGATCAAGGAGAGGAGACAGAGGAGTCTCTGAAGAAGTCTCTGAGCGAATAGGGGAAGCCTCCCGTCTGACAGGCGCCGGCCGTGGTCGCCTCGCTCTAGCCTGAGGAGCCCCGCAAGCGACCATCCTCCTGATGAATCTCTTGGCTCCGATCACTTGCTTCGTCAGCTTCTCGACGACCACCTCCGAAAACTGCACAAAAGCAAAAGCGTCAAAAAAGGAAGTGATGCTAAAGATGATGAAACAAAAGAAAGAAAGGAAGAGGCAGAAGCGTAAAAAGCCATACCTTCATACCCGGACGAGGCCGGAAAGCTCGTGGAAGCCGCTCAGGCTGAGGGATCTGCACCCTCAATCGGACCCCATCCTGGATATATGAAAAATCCGTCCGAGGGTACCGCGGGATCCCAAGCCCCTCTCTATCCAGAACCTGAGGCATCCTCAGCCTCCTCAAGACGAATGTCGCATACGGCTCAATCGCCACGAAATCCGAGAAGTGCTGGCCGGCTCTGTAATCATCCCAGGTCACGGACCGATCACTCGGGTGCATCATATCGGCGGGAGGCTCCACCGGTGTCCTCAAAGGCGAGTTCACGCCATGCTGGCGCGTCACCCTCTCTCCCAGATAATATGCATCGCAGGTCAGACCTCTCAGAATCCTCCGCTGCACAGTCCAAATCTCAGCGCCCTTCAGCTGCGCCACCTCGAAGCGATCCCAGGGGAAGAATATCATCCCCTCATCTGTCTCGGCCTCCGTCAAAGGAAGGCAATCCGCGTACCTGAGAGTCGTACGCCCCCTGGAGCTTATCTTCTCCCGGGCATGCTTGGACCAAGACTGCATGGCCGGATACGCCCCGACGTACTCCGCCGGCTGTCGCCACATCGTGACGTGGAAAAACTCCAACGCCCATACCTGCGAAAGGTAAAAATCCAATCAATCCAGTGCAAAAGAAAAGTGTGTGCTCAAAGAAAAAGAGTGAGAGGGAAAGCAAAAAGAGAGCTTATACCTCCAGGGCAAACTCAAAGCAGTACAAGGAGCTCACAGCCTTCCGACTGTACCTATCAAGAGCAAAGTAAAGCTCTGCCAGCCCGGCCTCTCCCCAAGAGATATCTCCGACCGTCTCCATGTCCTCCAAGGACCTCAACAAGGCAAAGACTGCCGTCCCCTCAGCATGCCCAAAGAGGGTGCTCGAAAAAGCAAACCACAAGAAGGCCCTGGCAATCTGATCGGCGCCTATCCTCTCCTCCCCAGCCTCATAGCTCACGATGGTCTCCACAATCTTACCGTAGACCACGGCATACTCCATCCCCATCCCCTTTTTGGGAATAGGGGAAAATCCCAGAAGAGCCTGTAGATCCGCATCGCTGTAGCCATCCCGCCACTCAATGCTGCGTCCATTAAAGGACAGGCCCGTGATCGCAGCGTAATCGGAGGGCGTAACCGTAGCCTCGCCCCAGAAGAAGTGAAAGGTGTGGGTCGCGTCCCACCAATGCTGCGCCAAAGCAAACATCAGGCCCTTGCTCTTAGGGAACTTGACCAGTCCCCTCAAGCACTCAACGAACTCCCAAAGCCCCGTCTCAACAACAATCTGTCTCGGACTCGGCAAAGCTCCTCGGCCCGCATTCGGAAGCCGGTCCCACAAGTCAACCACGGACTCCACTGATCCTCGAGTCTTCATTTTGTTCAGCTGCTCCGTCACAAAACGGTTTCCGCCCTGCAAAAAAAAAAAGAGAGAAAATGTCAAAAAAAAAAAATTGCATTTGCATTTGCACAAAAAAAAAGCATACACATGCATTAAAAAAAAAAAAAATTCGGCAGCATAACGGCATGCAATAGACATAGCCCCATTTTTCTCACAGAAAAGACAGTTTTCAACAAATCCCATTCAACAATTTTCAATAAAAAAATGCATACATGCATATCCTACAAGAAGTTGACGGAAATAAAACTCCGTCCCATTTTCTAAAAAAGAAAAAAATGCATACATGCATATCATCCATCTTACATGCAACGGGAGGAAAAATCCGTCCCACTTTTCAAAAAAAATCCTAAACATACATACATCTCATATTGGCAAAATGCCCATTCTTTCCAAACAAAATGCATGCATTGCATCATTCATCAATATCAATATTCAATTTCAAAAAAAAAATCATCATCAACATGCAATATTCAAATTTCAAAAAAAAAAAATCAAAGTCACAATTCACAATTTTCGAATTTTCACATGCAATTTTCGGATACAAAAAAAAATGGCGAAAATGCCAATTCTTTTTCCAAGCAAAATGCACATTTTGGGATACCCACATAATCATTGCAACATGCAAAGCATCAAAATCAAGATTCAAAGCCAATAATATCAATCATTCGAATTTTCAAAAAAAAAATTTCAAAAATCACCCAAAATTCAAATTTCAAACAAGAAATCAACAAAGGGATCAAAGGGTTTCAAAGTATACCGTTCGGAGATTCGAATCCGAAGCCCAATGTTGCCAAGCATCGGGGTAATGCTCCTCCGCAACCGATTGCGAAAGATTGTAATGCCTCCTCATCCGGACGAGCTCCAATCGTCTCTCCGCCACCGGGCCACGTCCTTGGCCTTGAAAAGCGCCTTCCCCGTGTTCCATTGCTCAAAAAATCGAAGAAATCGGAAGATTTTTGAAGCTTTTCTTGGCCAACAATGGTTTCTCCTCGGTTTTTTTCTCTCTCTCTCTCTCGTCTGTTTTCAAAAACTGAATGGGGAAGAAGAAAAGGGCGTTGGCCCCTAATTAATACCCCTGGTTTTCAAACCCTCTCCGCGCGGACAGGATCGTAAGGGTCAAAATGACCCTTTTGCCCTTTAAAATTCCAGGACTCTGCAATTCAGTCCCCAATTTGACAGAGTTAACCAAAGTTAACCAAAGTCAGCCCCTTGTCAAGAAAATCATTTGCAGCTAAAATTGAGACCGAGTGCTTGAGAAAGATAACGAGATCCCGCATCTTTCATCAAAATCTTCTGAGTCAAACGTAAGACCAAGTGCCCTTGAGAAAGATAACGAGATCCCGTATCTTTCATCAAAATCTTCCCTGCAGCCAAACGTAAGACCGAGTGCCCTGAGAAAGATAACGAGATCCCGTATCTTTCATCAAAATCAAACGGCAGTCAAACGTAAGACCGATTTCCCCGAGAAAGATAACGAGATCCCGTATCTTTCATCAAAATCATCCAACGGCAGACAAACGTAAGACCGATTTCCCCGAGAAAGATAACGAGATCCCGTATCTTTCATCAAAATCATCTAACGGCAGTCAAACGTAAGACCGATTTCCCAGACGAATACGTCTGATTTTCCCCAGCAAAGGCTAACAAAATCCCCAGCAAAGTTAACGGAATCCCAAAAGCCAACGAAATCTCGAGTAGAACTCGAACTACGAAAGGGCTTGATTCCCACTAGGGATACGTAGGTAGCCTATCATTAGGTCCAGCCCCTCGACCAAAACGGTCACCCTCTCCATCGGCAGCAGACGAAGTCCACCGAAAGGCCATTTCAAATTAAGGTCCGAGGCGCCTAAAAAGCCATCATCATCAAGGTTCGAGGCACCTAAAACGCCATCATCAAGGTCCGAGGCACCTAAAAAGCCATCTTCAAGGTTCGAGGCACCTAAAACGCCATCTCCAAGGTTCGAGGCACCTAAAACGCCATCTTCAAGGTTCGAGGCACCTAAGACGCTATCACTAGAAAGCGATAAATCGCAATTATCCCCAGCAGAGCGGATACCCGTCAGACCAAAAATGGTCATTCCTATCCCCAGCAGAGCGGATAGCCATCAGACCGAAAATGGTCATCTCTTCTCCCCAGCAGAGTTTCTTTCCAGCAACCGACTGCAGAACTCGCTCATCAGGTTCGAGGCACCTAAAACGCCATCATCTCCAGGGTCAAAGACCCGAACTACGGTCGGCTTGATTCCCATTCGGGATACGTAGGTAGCCTATCGCTAGGTTCAGCCACCCGATCACTCGATCATCCCGCCAAATATGGAGCCTTACTCTTATCGACGACCCCGCTTCCTTCGAAAGCGCCGTCGCCGAGGGGCTACTGTAAGTGCTCCAATTTGAGCTTGTTAGAATTTTCGTTAGAAAATTAACGAAAGTTATAACATTTCTAACAATTCCTAACAATCCTAACTTTTCTAACAAAGTGAGGGTAAAATGGGCATTGTTATTTAAGGTTAAACCTCAAAAAGAATCTTAAAAAGCAAAAACAAAGGAAGAAAACCATAAATAGAAATGCTGGAAACATAAACTGGCTGTTTAATTTGAATTTTGAAAAGAAATATTCCTCTTGTCCAAAGCTGGAGCTGCATTTAATGAACAGTGCACGCTGAGGATCCCATCCGCGCGGACATCTTTGCATATTTCAGAGGGCTATAAATTGAGCCCTCCAGTCACAAAAATAAGGAGAAAAAACATCATTTGCACCGAACCTCTGGCGAAATATAGAGAGAAAACAGTGAGAATTCTTCAAGAATTGTCACCATTTTCTCTCCAATCTTTCCCAACTCACACTCATCCACTCACTCTCATACTTAAACCTTAAACACTCATACACTCAAGCCAAAAACTCAAGAACACAAGGAAGATTGGTAAACCCTCCTTCTCCTTACCCTAAACTCCAACCATGCATGCATCTTCAAACTACAAAATGTAGTTCTTTCATCTCCTTGCTTTAGATCTAAGAAGATCACCATGGAAGACCATCTCCATGGATGATCTTCTACAAATATCAAAATTATTTTCAAGTTCTCTTACTTTCTTGCAAAGAAAACTCATTTTCAAAACCCTAAAAACCATTTTCAAGCATAAAATCTCATTTTCAAAGGATAAAAATCCCCCTCCCCAAGCAAATGAAATGCTTAGTCCTAATGTACCCCAAGGATGGTTTGGTATAGTTGATTCACCACTAAAATGTCTAGTGATCACTAACCAAAACCTAGGGAAATGGGGACAAGCATGGATGCAAAACCCCCCTTAAAATCATATTTTCTTTCTTGAGAAGTTGCTGTCCAGTAGCAATTTTCTCAGACCTCAGTCCATGGTCTAATTTTTTGGACACAGATAAATGTGGAATTTGGTGTTTACTACAAAACACTTTTTGTAGCCAGCATCCATATCTTTCCATACATATTTTTACTTTATTTTTTGGGTGAGTAAAACTCCTCTTTTCAAATTTTCTTTCAGAGGCTAGTTCATCAGCTTCTATGAATCCAGATCTCATATCTGAGGTTTCCAGAAGGTTTTGACCCCTCAAATCTTCTCCAAAATGGAAAATTCCTTCGCACAAATCTTATTTAAGGTGTCTAGAACAACTTTAATTCTCTGAGTTTATCCAGATTATGAAGTTTTAAGACCCTTGAATCCATTTCAAAATCAAAGGTCCACTGCCTTTTTCATTCTGGCAGAAATGGCTCTCAACTTCAAAAGGTCTTTTGAGTACCAAATCTCAATCCAAAAATCTTCCAAAAAATCATGGGATCAGTTTAAAGTCTTAAAAAGATATCCCAATTTTTACTTTTCTGAGTTTCAAAGTATTTTGGCCAAAACACACACACACACACACACACAAATGATTTTCAGCTTGGAAGACTCGTTTTACGAGGCATTCCGGGTGCACACTAACGTCCTTCCTGCCGTGTAACATGACCTCCGAACCTAAATCTCTGATCTCGGGCTTTTTTCAAAGTTTTGGCCCTCAAAATAAAAATGGCGTGGCGACTCCGTTTCGTTGATTTTCTTCAAATAAAAATGGGAAAATTTTCGAATACGCACATCATCACACTTTCGTTAATTTTCTAACGAAAAAAGCTACCAACTCAAATTGGAGCACTTACAGTAGCCCCTCGGCGACGGCGCTTTTGAAGGAAGCGGGGTCGTCGATAGGAGTAAGGCTCCATATTTGACAGGATGATCAAGTGGTCGAGTGGCTGAACCTAGCGATAGGCTACCTACGTATCCCGAATGGGAATCAAGCCGGCCGTAGTTCGGGTCTTTGACCCTCGAGTGACTGTTTTAGGATGAAAACCTGGCGAGCGAGTTCTGCAGTCGTTCGCTGAAAGAAACTTTGCTGGGGATAAGAGATAACCATTTTCGGTTCGATGGCTGAAGTTGTATATCCGCTCTGCTGGGGATAGAGTGACCATTTTGGTCTGGTGGCTGAACCTAGCGATAGGCTACCTACGTATCTTTAGTGGGAATCAAGCCGGTCGTAGTTCGGGTTTTTCGACTATCTTCAGTCGTCGACCCTGGAGTGACTGTTTTAGGGTGTCAACCTAAGATTTGACTATTTTTGGGAAGTTACCCTAAGATCTGACTATTTTTGGGAAGTCACCCTAAGATCTGACTATTTTTGGGAAGTCACCCTATGATCTGACTATTTTTGGGAAGTCACCCTATGATCTCGACTATTTTGGGAAGTCACCCTAAGATCGACTATTTTTGGGAAGTCGCCCTAAGATCTCGACTATTTTTGGGAAGTCACCCTGTGATCCGACTATTTTTGGGAAGTCACCCTATGATCCGACTATTTTTGGGAAGTCGCCCTAAGATCTGACTATTTTTGGGAAGTCGCCCTAAGATCTGACTATTTTTGGGAAGTCGCCCTAAGATCTCGACTATTTTGGGAAGTGGGAATCATTTTGGGAAGTCACCCTAAAGATCCGACTATTTTTGGGAAGTCGCCCTAGATACAGACTATATTTTGGGAAGTCACCCTAAGATCGACTATTTTGGGAAGTCGCCCTAAGATCTCGACTATTTTTGGGAAGTCGCCTAAGATCTCGACTATTTTGGGAAGTCACCCTAAGATCGACTATTTTTGGGAAGTCGCCCTAAGATCTCGACTATTTTGGGAAGTTGCCCTAAGATCTCGACTATTTTGGGAAGTCACCCTAAGATCTCGACTATTTTTGGGAAGTCACCTAAGATCGACTATTTTTGGGAAGTCACCCTAAGATCTCGACTATTTTTGGGAAGTCGCCCTAAGATCGACTATTTTTGGGAAGTCACCCTAAGATCTTGACTATTTTTGGGAAGTCACCCTAAGATTCGACTATTTTTGGGAAGTTGCCCTAAGATCTCGACTATTTTTGGGAAGTCACCCTATGATTTGACTATTTTTGGAAAGTCGCCTACATGATCGACTATTTTGGGAAGTCGCCCTATGATTTTCGTTTGTCGAATTAGGGATGATTGCGTTTTATCGCTTTCCTAGTGTTGTGACCGGGGTGATAGCGCTTTAGGTGCCTCATGCCTTAATGATGGCGTCTTAGGTGCCTCGAACCTTGATGATGGCGTCTCAGGTGCCTCGAACCTTGATTTGAAATGATTTCCCTTTGATGGTTTGGGATAGATGGTCTATTGGTGGACTTCATTTGAAGGGATCGGTCTTACGTTTGCTGCCGAGGAAATGGATGATAATGGGAAAAGAAACGGGATTCTGTTAACTTCGCTGGGGATTTTGTTAGCCTTTGTTGGAGTTTAGTTCAGGAGTATGAACCTAAATGAGAATTCAGTTCAGGAGTATGAACCTAAATGAGGACTCAGTTCAGGAGTATGAACCTAAGTGGGGACTCAGTTCAGGAGTATGAACCTAAATGGGGACCTAGTTCAGGAGTATGATCCTAAGTCGGGGTTTCAGTTCAGGAGTATGAACCTAAATGGGGACCTAGTTCAGGAGTATGATCCTAAGTCTGGGACTCGGTTCAGAGTATGAACCTAAATGGGGACCTAGTTCAGAGTATGATCCTAAGTCGGGGTTTCGGTTCAGAGTATGAACCTAAATGGGGACTCGGTTCAGAGTATGAACCTAAATGGGGACCTAGTTCAGAGTATGATCCTAAGTCGGGGTTTCAGTTCAGGAGTATGAACCTGAATGGGGACTTAGTTCAGGAGTATGAACCTAAGTGGGGACTCAGCTCAGGAGTATGAACCTAAGTCGGGGTTTCAGTTCAGGAGTATGAACCTAAATGGGGACTTAGTTCAGGAGTATGAACCTAAGTGGGGGACTCAGTTCAGGAGTATGAACCTGAATGGGGACCTCGTTCAGGAGTATGATCCTAAGTCGAGGTTTTCACTGAGGAGACCGTTTGAGGGCGTTCGCTGGGAAGATTTGAGCTTACGAGGATTACCGGGGAAAAGGGTGACCGTGTTGGTCAAGTGGTGGGACTCTATGGTAGGCTACCTACGTATCCCGAGTGGGAATCAAGCCTGGACATAGTTCGACAACTGCTGGGGATGGTCTTTGATGGTTTGACGGTATTCGGGAGTCACCCGAGGTTTGATTATTTTTGGGAAGTCGCCCTAAGATTTGACTATTTTTGGGAAGTCGCCCTAAGACTTGACTATTTTTGGGGAGTCACCCTAAGATTTGGTGATAATGTTCTTTTAGAAAAGTCGTTGACTAAGATATGCTTTCATAGTGTTGTGCTTACATAGCCTGCCGGAAGGACTGAGGCTACGATCGATGTTGATGAAGAGTTGTTGGGTTGCCGTTCATGGGGACGGTTTCGCCGACGATTCTTTGCCGTCTTTGGAGGCATTTTGACCCGAAGGAGGAGTTTGGTTGAGTCCCGCATCTTGAGGTGATCCGCCAAGCTTGTAGAAGTTGTTGAGCTTGTCTTCACATTGGGACTTCTTGCTTTTGAGAACTTTCAGTGTCTCGACCGATTTGCATTTGAGAACTTGGTGTCTCGTAACTCGAATTGTATCTCGAGAACTTGGCGTCCCCGACCGATTTGTATTTGAGAACTTGGCGTCTCGACCGGGTGTATTTGAGAACTTGGCGTCTCTGACCGATTTATATTTGAGAACTTGGCGTTTCTGACCGATTTGTAGACACCGGAGGCGGTCTTCATATGTTTGTGAATGTTGGGGGTTGTTTTCGCCAAGTTGCAGACGCCGGAACTTGTCTTTGCCAAGCTATAGACATGGGTGCTATCTTTGCCAAACTGTAGATGCTGGGGGTCGTCTTCATCCATTTGTGGACATTGGAGGTCGTCTTTGGTGGAGACCATCATCGCTGCGGAGAGGCTTCGGGTAGTGATGGAAAACTGGTCTTTCGTGCTTGAATTGCTACATTTGTTAGTAGAGGGACAAATGCACATATGACATTCATGATGATGGTTGCATGCATAGAATCAAAATGATTATGGGAACATCAGTGCATATGTTCGCGAGATGATGCATTTACTTGCTTTTGGAGATGCACTTAGCCTAAGCTTTTGGCAGGAAAATTATGACTTAGGATTGTTCCTATTGATTCAAGTTTTGTGCATGCTACATGAACCCTGGGGAGATTTTTTTGGGAATGCATGTGGTGAGAGGGGATGTATTGGAATGTATGTGTCTCGGAACCTGCTTGGAATGCAGATTTTGAGCAAGTGGGATGGGGGTGAAAGCCGTCGATCGCGATTTAAACAGCGGTTGTTAATGAGGTTTTGTTACCAGTATCGCATGGACCTCAATTTTGATGAGATTGGATTCGGATCCCGGGTCTTGGTTAAAATTTTCCCTCTCAATCTTGGTCATTTGAAGCTGATGCCGACAGGCTGTAGAGTACGTCGGTATGAGTGAAACTTCTTTCATTTGGGTGAGCTGTGACTTGGCTGGAACCTTGTTCGGAGAATGATTTGATGAAATTGCTACTACCGGGAAGCTGCTATGTACCAAGTTCTGAAGCTGAAAATCTAGTTGTTCATGTTCAAAAGACCATCTTGACAAAGCCCCCGGATCCCTTCTTTGGCAAAGCCCCGGTTTGAAGAACTGAGTAGGCGAAGTCCAGATTTTGAAGAAGTGACTTGGCGAAGCCCTAATCTTATAACCTCGTTGTGATTCCGACATAATTAGCAGAGTCCCAATCTGATTGGTAATGCAAAGCGATCCTGAAAATAATCTGACAAAGATCGAATCTATCTCGTAGTGAAGAACCCAATGTGGACCCAAAGATGACTATAGGAGCTCCAACTTGAAGAGCTAATACATGAAAACCTGGGAGAACCGCTTAGCAAAGCCCCAGCGTGAAGAAATTCGCAGTAGTCTTACGAGAGGAGGCACCCATCTTTTCGCACCTTAGTCAATCACCACCGGACAAGACTCAAAATGTTTACGTGCAGGGGCATATCTTTTGAAAGGTGGGAATGTCTCCCGAATTTGTGTATGACACTCTCGCTTTTGGTTTGACTCTTTTCTGAGAGAGTATAAGCATCACAAGGTGTGGAAAAGTGTATGGAAGCCCCGCCGACGTAAAAGACAAAGGTTTGGCTCTATTTCCCTATGATGGAGAGAGAGAAGACTTGTCGAGACACTTGAAAACTTGTTTTATTCGTGACGATCACAAGGTCGCTTAAAACCCTTTGTTAATGTTCGGGTTATTCAACCCCTAAATCTGATATGAACAAATATTTTGATTAATCACAAGGAGAAAGCCAACCGATATCGAGAATCAAGCTCGGAAAGTGTGTAGGGACGATCCTTGATGAAACCGGATTTTTTTTTCGAGATTTGTTTGTGATTTCGACCGGACCAATTATGGTTGCCTACGTTCCCCTCATCATGAGGAGCTCAGGTTGCCGTAGTTCGGGCTTAGCCCGATTGAAGAGAGAATGAATGTGAAAGTTCGAGATTTTGAGGTCCTTTGAGGATTTTGAGGATTGGAGATTCGAATAACATATCTCCTTAGAGTGTCCATGAAAGACACGGATGCGGAGCCCCAGTGGAACATCCACGGCAAGTGTTTGTGGAGGAGAAATGAAATATGCTCACATGAAATGTCGAATGAATCAGATTTGAATTTGCACAATCTTTGATTGATGATTTTGAATCAAGATGGATTAGATTCCAATTTAAGAAAGCAATGAAGCATTAATTTGATTTAGATCTTAAAGATATTGCTATCTGATAGGAATTGTGGCTGGGTTTCTGGGCTTCGATCGGCCATCGGGTGATTTGGGAAATTTTGACCTCTTAAGATGAGAGGTCAGCTGGGCCTTTTGCTGACTGAGCCTCTAAAGATGAGAGGTTGGCTTGCAGGGATGTGTTTGGGAAATCTATGCCGGGGAAGATTGATTGCCTCTAAGAATGAGAGGTCAGATTTTGACTTTGGCCAAAGGCGAGGGTAATGGTAATGGGAATATCCTCTAAAAGCGAGAGGATGGCTTGGGATTGATTTAAGGTAATGGTGAGAGGAAGTCCAAGCCGTCGAGAACTTTTGCGAACTTGCGAGGATTCGGGCTCCCTTTTTGGAGAGCTTCTTGAGGAGTCGGGGACTTTTGCTGAATTGTGAGGATCGACAGTCCTTTTTTTTTTTTTTTTTTTTTTTTTTTTTTTTTGGAAGGCCTCCTGAGGAGTTGAGGATTATCTTTGTCCTTCCTTCATGGCTTGAGATATTTTGCGCATCGCCGACTCTTGAAGCTAACTTCTTGGCCTTGCTTGGACTTCTCTCAGTAAGGAGCAAATGTGATGGCTAAACAGGGTTTCAAAACACGCCGATCTTGAAATGAAAGGTATTATTTGGTGAGGGTGAGGTAATGGCTTTCCTATGGGTGAAAGGCTTCAAATTCGCAATCCCTACCGGATGACCTAATTGAGATTAAGTCTTCATTGCTTGCTTAAGCTTTTAATGAGAAAAGATCCGTGCAAATTCATCGAGCAACGAAATGACGAGGATGATGTGAGCATATGAGATGCAAGAGGGGGAGTTGGTAAGCCCCAATTTGAGAAGGATATCAATTGACTTTCTCACTCCAATTAATTTGAATATTAATCATTTCAAAGAATTAGTGGTTGAGCAGCACAAGTGATCATTTTGGATAAAACCATTTCAATTAAGTGTAACGTGGGTGCGCAAGTGATGTCTCGAGTCTAGCAAGAAAAGAAAGAAGACTTGTATAAAAGTTAGACATTTAACTACCATGTCCAAAATGGACTTACAACGACAAATGTCCAGGAAGGACTTAGGTGAAAGAGAAGTACTAGAACCTACGAAGGTTGACTTAAAAGACTATTTTAGAGATAGGTAGCCCCTAGTCTAACCGCTCTTTGCTGTTGGACCATGCATTTACTCTTCGACGCTGGAGATGGGAGCTATCGCAGATCTTTCCACCAGGATTTCTTTGGCAATCCCTTGCTCAACCCAGCCATTTTCATTGCCTGCGATGACTGGTTCATCGATCTCACAAAAGGGCGAGTCAAATTCCCTTATGCCCACGAGTCTTGAATCACCAAACTCGACCATGTTGACGCTCATGTTGTTATTTCTAGGGAACGGGTTACTGATAGTATTGGGCCCTTCAGGCACCTCTAACTTCCCTTGCTCAATCAAACCTTGGATTGCCTTTTTCAGGGGGACGCAATCGTCTGTCAAGTGCCCATGGTACTGATGAAAGGCACAATGCTTGGAGGTATCCAAAGGAGCATTGGGGTTTCTAGGTTGATAATTTTCTAAAGGATGGAGCAAACCTTCTTTTACCAAACCTCTGAAGATATCACTCAAAGGCATCCCAAAGTTTCTCAAGTCTTGGAGCCGGGATCTGGACGCATCAGGTTTCTTGGGAACAAAGGGAGTGGCATTGTTACAGTCCTGTCCCGAATAGGGTTGGGCAGGAGTTGCGTGGGAGGTGGATGAAGCTCGGTATCTGTAGGTAGGTGCAGCAACTTGCTGTTGATTGTGAGCCCTCTCAAATTTAGCCCCGGAATTAACCATTGCGCGCAAGTCCGCGTAGGGGAAGTGACTGAGGGAGGCTCTCAGATGTGGTTTCAGACATGACTGAAAGATGTCCAATTGTTCCTCTTCAGAAGGAGGGATGGCCATCTCACTGAGTTTCAGATTCCACCGCTTGTAGAAATCCCCGATGTTCTCGTCGGGACGCTGCACTGTTGTCTGCAGATCAACTCTATTTGTTTCCCATTCCAAGTTAGCTTTGTACTTCTCTGTGAAAGCACTAGTGATCTGGTCCCATGTGGCCCTGGCCTCGGGTTTTAAGCGGAAGAACCATTTCAAAGCCCCTGACTTCAAAGAGAGACTGAAGTAGTCGGCCAACTGCTGGTTTGTGCATCCATTAGCTTTCATTGCCAAAGTGTATGTATCCAGGTGAGTTTTCGGGCATGCAGTCCCATCAAACAGATCTAGATTAGGCATCACGAATTTGTGGGGCAGGGCACAATGGAGTCCGGGTCCGTAGGCCGGAAGGCAGACTTCTTAGCGGTCAATTCAGCAATCTACGCTTTCATTTCCTTATGTTGTTCCATGAACCACGCCAGATGAGGATCTTGTGGTGGAACCATGGCATTCAATCCAGTGACTGAACAAGAGTGAGGAGTTACCACTGGCGGCACACTGGTGGAAGGGATACCATACTCCGGGGCATAGGTGAAAACCTGTCCTTGGCCCAAATTACCCTGGGGAATATAGGTAGGAGCTTGGGCAAAGGGATAAAACTTTGCGGCCTGCTGTTGATTTTCAACTAGCAAAGTGGGCAGAGGCAGTCCCGATGTAGCTGGGTAGCTTGGATTTCCGGAGTGGGGCCCATAAGTAGGCTTAGGTGCGGGCTGCTGTCCCTGATTGTTGAATTGCATGGCTGTCTGAGGCGATGGTATATAACCCGGGGGATACTGCGGTCCTGGTGATTCTGATGAAACTGGGATGGAGGTTTGGTAACCCATCGAACCCTGAGTGAGGAATGGGTTGGTGAAAGCTGTGGGAGGAGCAACTGAGCTAGCATCCTTCCGAGGAGGGGCTCCTGACGGCTGTTGAGGCATGCCGAGCTGTTGTTGTGGCCCTTTGAACTGTTGCTGCGAAGGCCCGGATTGATCGGTTCCAAACCGAGGCGGGATCCCAATTAGCCGTGGCATTCCAAGATAGCCCCAACCACGAGAAGACATTCCGCATCGATTCGCCCCCACCGAGGAACCGCAACCGATTTGTGCCGTCTGCCAGCGTGGATCCAAGTGGTCTCGAAACTGGGAACCGTCGGCCCGAAGATCGAGGAGCATGGGTTCTGGTAGTGGTACCATAGGAGGTGGGTGGTGGCATCCTCGGAGTAATCGGGCGACCGAGAGCGGGATTGGCATCCTCGCCTTCTTCCACGGTGAAGGTGCCATCGGGATTGAGGCCGGCGGCCAAACCATGGCTTTTGATAGCCTCCATAAGGCTATTCACCGTGCTTCCTGTCGTTATCTCATCTCTGTTCCGCTAACCGATTCCACCGTTGTTACGTCTCGAGGGGTCCCTGAGGCGGAGTGGTTGTCCATATCATTACCGGCCGATGCAGACATTCTGAAACCCGGAGTCGGAACAGACGGCGAAGCCGATGATGCGCTTGACTCTTCCCAACTAATCAGACGGTGACCCGGTGTCCGGAACCAACCTTTGTGAGGAGCTGCGGGGGAAAGACACGAGGGTTCATGTCCGGGAATGAAGGAGGGAAGGTGTTTGGGCTGGGCTCATGCAACATGCAGCTATTTGTTTTGTTTACTTAAAACATGTTTTATTAACCTAATTGGTTGGAAAAGATTGCTCTTCTTTTCGCAAACTACTCGATCCCGAATCAGTGGGCCCCATCACTACGTCTATAAGCCCCTCGTATTCCACTGTATTTCGACCTCCCAGGGTGGGCAGCCCCGGCGAGGGTCCTATAGGGCAAGCGGGTCCCACCGACCGAAAGAAAACGATCCCGAAAGTCTGGGTAATCGAGTCTTAACGAGCATTCGATGTAAATTACGGACAAAGCTGACGACAAAGTCAAGATCATGTCCGAGGGCTCGACAAAAAGTCGGCATGATTTGACCGATAAATGTCCACATTGATCTTGACATGTCGTCAATTAGGCCGTAATTAGGCATGGAATAATCATTAATCCTTGATGACTCAAAGTGTCATCGCCGGGAGTCAGTGTATAATTTGTGCCGCCGTAGTCAAAGTCAAGGCGCCAAATATCCGGTCAAAGTCCATGACGGAAAACCGGCACTTCGACCGATTAGGGTCCCGAAAGATATTGACTTGGTATGCCGACTAAGGCTTGAAAGGAAAGGTCTATACACGTACAGGCATGACATGCATCGACTAAAAACCAACCGGGTCTCGGACAAAGTGTGTCACTGACAAGTGCATGGTCGACACGAGGCTCCATGGGATGTTTGGGTAGTCCCGTGCTTGCACCGAGAGGCGTAATAAGACCAAATGGGCCGCGACAGGATTTCCGGGTTAGGAACGTAGTGTGCGGTGTAAGGTCACGTGCGCGTAGTGTGCAAGCAGTCTATCTTCCTTTTCTGAGTAAAATAGAAAATTTTCATGTGTCTTAAAAAGTATGATGCATGATTTTTGTTTTTGAAAATTTTCTTCTTTTTTTTTTGAAATTCCTTTTTTTTTTTGAATTTTTTTTTGAAAGTAAATGCACACATAAGCACATAAACACATAATTCAAAATTCAAGTCAACGGGTCCGATAGTCAAAATTTTGACTTTTTCGAGGCGGCCAAAACAACACGAAAATGTGAAAAATCAACACACACCACAAATGATTTTAAATGCCGAGACGGAAGCTTGACCCTCAAAAGCTTTTTTTTTTTTTGAAAACAATGATACCGGTACGTGGGATTGTTAAACCACAATTTATCCCCGACTCGTGTTAGGAGGCGATAACGGAAAGTTTAATGGTTTCCACCAATATACCAAATATCTTTTTTTTTTTTTAAATAAAGCTTAGATGTCCCCAGCGGAGTCGCCACTGTAACGATGTTGAGTTCCATTTTTTTTTCCCGAAAGATTTTGTTTGTTTTTCTTTTCTTTGAAAATCAATCGAAAAAACACACGGAGTCGCCACGCCATTTTTATTTTGAGGGCCAAAACTTTGAAAAATGCCCGAGATCAGAGATTTGGGTTCGGATGTCACGTTACACGCCGGGAAGAACGTTAGTGTTCACCCGGAATGCCTCGTAAAACGAGTCTTCCAAACATTTAAAATAATTTGTGTGTGTGTGTGTGTGTTTTGGCCAAAATAAGTTGAATCTGAAAAGTAAAAATTGGAAAAAATTTATTAGACTTAGAACAAATCCCATGATTTTTGGTATGATTTTTGGGTTGAGTTTTGGGGCTCAAAAGATTTTTTGAAGTTGAAACACATTTCTGCCAGAATGAAAAAGGCAGTGGACACTTTATTTTAAAATGGGTTTAAGGGCTTAAAAATCTCAGAATCTGGGAAAAGTCCGAGAATGAAATTTGTTCAAAACACCTTAAATAAGGTTTCTGTAAAATAACTTTCCCATTTGGAGTTGATTTTGTGGACTAAAACCTTCTGGAAATCTCAGATATGAAATCTAGACTTCCAGAGACTGAGGAACTGACCTTTAAAAGAAAATTTGAAAAATGGAGTTTTACTCGTGCAAAAAATAAATTAAAATATTTCTGGAAAGATCTAGATGTTGGCTACAAAAAGTATTTTGTAGTCAACAGCAAATTCCAAGTTCTTCTGTGTCCAAAAAATTAGACCATGGACAGAGGTCTTAGAACAATGCTACTGGACAGCAAGATGTTCTTGAGGGAAAATGTGATTTTTGGGGGATTTGCATCTATATTCACCCCATTTTCATCCCTAAACTTGATTCCACTACTTTTTGTTAAGTGGTTATCATATTCAAGTCATCCTTGGGGAATTTATGGGGTTTAAACATGTCCTTTGCAAATGAAAAGGGGATATTTTGTAGAGATGAAATTAAAGAGACAAATCAACTAGAGATTTAAAATGTGGACCATTTGAGATGGTCATTCATGAAGATGAACTTCAAGATGACCATCTTAGGTCAAGACTTAAGTTAAACTAGACATAAAGTAAATCAAAGTAAGAAGAACAAGATGAACAAGAAGTTAAAAGGGAGTTTTAGGGTTTAAAGAAGGAGGGCTTTACCAATGGTGACACCCTATCTTCCTAGGCTTGGAATTTGACTTGAGGAGTATCAAGATTTGGTGTTTGACTTGAGGAGTATCAAGATTTGGTGTTTGGATTTGTTTTTGAGTGGATTCAAGGCTTGAATGTGTTTAGGGTTTGATGATAGAGTTGGTCAAAGAGAAAACAAGTAGATAACACTTAAGTCCTCTATGTTTTCTCTCTAATCCTCCTCTTTGGTGGTGGTTTAAGCTTGAGCTTGTGTGTATTTAAGAATGATTTGAGAGTGTTTGGAGTGGAATTGGGATAGATTCAAGAGAAAATGGTGGCAATCTAAGGATTCCCACTGTTTTCTCCCTATTTTTCGCCAAGATGCAGCTTCTGTGAGCAAATTGTGTTGTGTAAACTGAGAGAGGAGGGTTCAATTTATAGGCCACTGTGAGCTTCATTTTGATCCGCGCGGACTGGATCGACGCGTGCCCCGGTGCATTAAATGCTGCTCCAGGCTTTGGACAGGAAGAATATTATTAAAAAATTCCAGCAGTTTGTGTTTTTCAGCTTGCTTAATTCGGGTTTTTTCAATTTCTTTTGCTTTTTGAGATTCCTTTCTTTCTTTAACTTCAAATAGCAATGCCTACTTTACCCTTGCTTTGTTAGAAAGGTTAGGAATTGTTAGAAATGTTAGAAATGTTAGGGCTTTCGTTAATTTTCTAACGAAAAAAGCTACCAACTCAAATTGGAGCACTTACACCTATACACTATACATTATACCCTATACCCTATACGCTATACGCTATACCCTATACACTATACCCTATACACTATACTCTATACCCTATACCCTATACCCTATACACTATACACTATACATTATACACTATACCCTATACACTATACCATATACCCTATACACTATACCATATACCCTATACCCTATACACTATACCCTATACACTATACACTATACACTATATCCTATACCCTATACATTATACCCTATACATTATACACTATACCCTGGGTATAAGCCACAACAAAGAAACATTCTGCATTGTAAGTTTACAACATCATATGCTGAGGACCAAACTACCACCAAGTTTCGTCTACATCTATGGAGGATCAAAATAACTGCAGATTCCATCTCCATATATCCATATTCCTCAACAACTATGGGCACAAAAGTTTACAAAAAGCTCTACAGCACCAAAACATGATATTTTCTCATATCAAAATCTCCCAGCTCAAGCGAATAGAAATCTCATATCAGCCTCAGTTAACTTTCCCAGAGCCTCCATCGACCCGCCCACGTCCCCTTCAAACACTAGCCTTTTTTTTTTCTTGCGGCTTCAATCTCTCCTCAATTGTGTTCTCAATAACAAACCTCACAATCCTGATTGGCTTGTATTGGCCTATTCTATGGATTCTATCTTGGGCTTGTCGCTCAACTGCTGGATTCCACCATGGGTCCATCAAGAAAACATGCAAAGCAACCGTGAGATTGAGGGCAACACCGCGAGCTTTCAAGCTCATGAGGAAGATTCTGCAATCAGGATCTTGAGTAAATTTGGCAATTGCAGCATCTTTTGCACTCAGGTTCATGGATCCATCCAACTGGACGCAGCTCACACCAGACTTCTGAAGGGAGTAATAGTGTATATGGTTTAGGGTTTAGGGGTTAGGGTTTAGGGTTTAGGGGTTAGGGGTTAGGGGTTAGGGTTTAGGGTTTAGGGTTTAGGGGTTAGGGGTTAGGGTATAGTGTATGGGGTATAGGGTATAGTGTATAGGATATAGTGTATAGGGTATAGGGTATAGGGTATAGTGTATAGGGTATATGGTATAGTGTATAGGGTTTAGAGTTTAGGGGTTAGGGTTTAGGGTTTATATAGGGGTTAGGGGTTAGGGGTTAAGGGTTAGGGTTTAGGGGTTAGGGGTTAAGGGTTAGGGGTTAGGGTTTAGGGTTTAGGGTTTAGGGGAATTAGGTTTAGGGGTTAGGGTTTAGGGGTTAGGGTTTAGGGTTTAGGGGTTAGGGGTTAGGGTTTAGGGGTTAGGGTATAGGGTATATAGTATATGGTATAACGTTTTCAGTTAGTTTTTTTGAAATTTCAGTCAGTTTTTTAGCGTTTCCAGTTAGTTTTTTAGAATTCCAGTCAGTTTTTTAACGTTTTCAGTTAGTTTTCTAACGTTTTCAGTTAGTTTTTCAAAATTTCAGTTAGTTTTTTGAAATTCCAGTCAATTTTCTAACGTTTCAGTTAAATATTTTAATGTTTTTCAGTTACTTATTTTGTTAATTAGTTCTAAAAATAATTAAAAATTAAATTTTATAATCACCAACGGAATATTCCGTCGCTGTTTAATTTTTTAAAAAAATAAAAAACATTTAATTTCACCGACGGAATATTTCCGCCGCTGATAAATTAAAAAAAATTAATTAATCAGCGGCGGAAATATTCCGTCGGTGTAATATTTCAAAAAAAATAAAAAATATTTGATTTTCATCGACGGAATATTTCCGTCGCTGATAAATTATTTTTTTAATTTATCAGCGGCGAAAATATTCCGTCGGTGTATTATTAAAAAAAATTTAATTTTCACCGACGGAATAATTCCGTCGCTGATAAATAAAAAAAAAACATTAACTTTTCACCGGCGGAATAATTCCGTCGCTGATAAAGAACTAGTGACGGAATATTCTGTCGGTAAATTATGCGCCAAAATAGTGGCGGTAATAAAACGAATATTCGAGGAATATTCGTTTTAGCGACGGAATATAGCGACGGAATTAAATTTCGTCGGTAAATTTGACGCCAAAATCATTCCGTCGCTAAAGCTTAATTTTCGTCGCTAAGTAGCGACGGAATGAGTCCGTCGCTGTTGATTCCGTCGCTAAAACACCAGTTTCTGGTAGTGTGAGAGACAGGCTGAGTTATAGGCCGGGGCATGCTTGGCCCATTAGTAGTTCCACACGAAAGGGAGCAAGGCATTCGACGGTAGTCGGCATGCCCAGGAAAGTAATTAGCTTCAATCTCCGCATGGACCGTAAAGGTTCCATTAGGGTTGCGAACAATTGATAGTCCCTGGGTTCTGACACTTTCCAATAACTGACTGATCTGAGCCTCTTGATGCTGTCTTATCTGTTCCAACATCTGATTCCACTTTTCAGCATTTTGCGGATTCTCGGGGTGCGGAGTCATACGTCCCCCACTGTTCTCATCTGAGCTGGCCATTCTGAAACTCTTAGCTGAGGCGAAGGAAGAAACTGATATCTGATTCCAGAATGACTGAGCTGAACAAACGATGACCCGGGATCTTGATCCAAACTTCGCTTACTGTGGAAGGCATAAAAGGGTGTGGTCAGACTCAGGAAAGCCAAACAGGTTGGTGTTTGGGCTCAGGGCTCATGCAACATGCGGTTATTTGCTTGAGTTTACTTAAAACGTGTTTTCGTAAACCCTAAGCGGTTGGAAAAGATTGCTCCTTTTTTTTCTTTTACTACTCTGAGTCCTGGATCAGTGGGACCCATCACTACACCTGCGAACCCTCAACCTGTAACCCCGAACAAGGGTTCCGTAGGGCAAGCGGATCCCACCGAACGAAAAGGAAAACGATCCTAAGGTCTAGCGGATCATGAAGTCTTAATGCGCACTCGATGTAAATTACCGGCAAGGCCAGCGTCGATGGTCAAGATCGAGTAAAAGTGCCTGACGAAAAATTGGCATGACTTCGACTGATGATAGTCTGCAAGGGATCTTGACTTCGTCGTTGGTTAAGCAGTAATTAGACATAGATTGAGCATTAATCCTAGATGACTCGGTGTCATACCGGGAGCCGGTGTATGAGCCGTGCGAATCAAAACCGAAGTCCGACCCCCAGTCAGGATCGGGTCAAAGTTCATGACGAAAAACCGGCATGGCTTCGACTGAGTTAGGTCCGCGGGGGATCCTGACTTGGTACGTTGACTAGGGTTTGACCTACTACGGGGCATGGCGCCGACAATATCATCTGATCACGTGACCGGACCAAACCAACCGAGTCTTGGAAAAGTGTGTCACTGCGGACAAGTGGTCGACACGAGGGTAAACCAACGGCCGTTTGGGTCGTCCCGTGCTCGCACCGAGAGGCGTAGTAAGGCCTCCCTGTGCCGCAACCGAGATTTCCCGGTTAAGGACGAGTGAAAAGCCGTGTTGTACGGTCAACATGCGCGTAGGTGCGGCAGTCTACCTTTTTTTTTTAGTAAAAACAGAAATTTTCAAATGTGTCTTAAAAGCATGATGCATGCAAAAAATATATTTTTTTTATTTGAAAACATGCAAGCACATAAGCACATAAAGTTTTAAACAGTTAAAAGGAACGATCCGACGGTCAATATTTTAATTTTTCCGGGACGGTCAAAACAACAACAAAGCATAACGGGAAAAATACACACACACACAAAACCAAAAAAAAGTCTCAAGTGTTGGGCCGAAAGTTTGACCCACAAAAGCTTCTTTTTTTTTGAAACGACACCGGTACGTGGCATTGTTATACCATATTTTATCTCCGACTCTGGTAAGGAGGCGTTAACAGGAAATTTAATGGTTGCCACCTATATACCGAGTATCATTTTTTTTATTTTTTTTATTTTTAAAAAAAAAGCTTAATTCGCTCCCCAGCGGAGTCGCCACTGTGATGATGTGTATCCGACCGCACCGATTTTCTTAAAATGAAATTTCTTTTGAGTCGCCCGACAAGACCTTTTTTTGTTTGTTTTTTGAAAGCTTTGAAAAATCTTTATCGGACTTAAAAGAAAATCGTTTTCGGAGTCGCCACACCATTTTTTGTTTAAGGGTCAAAACTTTAAAAAATACCCTAGATTAGAGAAAATGGGTTCGGAGGTCACGTTACACTCCGGGAAGAACGTTGGTGTTCACCCAGAATGCCTCGTACGACGAGTCTTCCTCACTTGAGACCTTTTTTTTGTGTGTGTTTGTGTGTGTATTTAAATGGATTTTTCTAAAAATAACTGAAATTATAAGGACTGAACTGAAAAACAGCTTGAAAACAATGGTTAAACTGAAAATAACAGAAAATTTGAGGGACTGTTTGCAGATGACAGTGCCATCCGCGTGGACAAGATTGCAGTGCAATCTTATCCGCACGGATAGGGATGCAGTCTCACTATTTTTACAGTTTCTTAATTAGTCACTGTAATTTCCAGAAAGTTAACTGGATTTACAGGACTTAACTGGAAACTGTAACTGGAAAAAACAGAAAATGAATGGGGACTTGGATTTTGGCATCCATGCTTGTCCTCTCTTTTCCTAGACTTTGATTAGTGGTCATAAGTGATGAATCTACTTTATCAAGTCATCCCGGGGGTACGTTAGGACTATGTGAGCATTTCATTTGCTAGAAAAAAAGAGGAGTTTAACATGAAAGTAAATTGACAAGAGATTTAGGTCAAGATGTATCAACTTTTAGAGGAAGATCTCTAAGGTGGTCATGAGATGACCATCCTTGAGATATATACTCAAGTGTATCTCCTACATCTTGTGTGACCTATTTTGTATGTCTAGATGATGTTCATCCAAGGAAAATGTTCCAAGGTGAGCATCTTAGACATGGGGAGGGGAATTTGCAGGAATGTAAATAATGTTGACCATTTGAAATGATCATCTATGGAGATTGACTCCAAGATGACCATATTGAGGTCAAGGAAGCAAGTAAAACTAAACATGTAATGGAGCATGAAATATGGACCATTTGAAGTGGTCATCCATGGAGATGAACTCCAAGATGACCATCTTCTTGGTCAAATAAGCAAGTACCAAGAAATATAAAAAAGGGAGTGGGGGAATGACATAAAATAAAAAGGGGATGTGGATCATTTAGGAGGATCATCCATGGAAATGAATTCCATGGAGATCCTCTTGGATCCTTGGGACAAGAGGGAAAGGGATGAACAAAAGAAGAAGTAACAACAACTACTTCACATCATTTATGTAGGAAGATGTGTGTATGATTGAGTTTTGAGTAAGGAAGAACAAGGGTATTACCTATGTTTCTTGAACTTGAGTGTAGGTTTTGAAGGTTTCAAAGGGTTAGGATTGGTTTTATGGTGGATGAGAGTATGAATATGATGTGGAATTTGAGTTTTGAAGGTGTAAATGGTTGTTTGAGGGTTGATTTGGGCAGAGTGACAGTAGGTTTTCGTATTTTTTGGGGGTTTTTCTCTATATTAAACTGAGGGAGAAGGGGGGTATTTATAATTTGCATGGGTGCTGATCTTATCCGCGTGGACAAGATTGTAGGTACAATCTCATTCGCGCGGATGACCCAGCAGGCGTGCCTGTTTTTTGCAGAAAGCTGTTTCTGGCAGTTTTGGCTTATTTAAATGGTCAATATTCCTTTTCTTTGGAAATGACATACTTTCAGCGAGGTAATTGTCCATTTTTTTTATTCCTAAGAGGTTCTTCCTCATTAAAATTGTCAAAATAATGTCCAAAATGCCCCTAAATGATTATAAATCATTAATTTGGGCTGACGGGACATTGACGACCCAGATTGGGATACTTACAATGACGCCACAACTTTTGGGTTGAGATAAGATAACTAGCTTTTGAGTGATCCAACCCTGTTAACACAACACAAGTAACAACACCGTTAGAGATCAAGCCGGATTTGATTTCGCCTCAGACCCTCGGGTGTAACAATGAGATCTCTAAGGAAGTATGATCTGAGAATAATGCTTTGAAAGCCTTAATGTGTATGTGTGTTTAGGGTTAGAAAAATGTGGCATACCTTGCCCAAGGGGACAAAGGGGAGTATTTATAATGCAGAGATAGATCTGTTCTGAGAGATCTCAAACTTTGAGCATGTTATCTTATTTATGACAAGTGGCGGGCTCTTATAGAAGCGTACAGTCAAATGACACTGCTATTGTATTAGATGTTGTAGAAAGGATGAAGGACAGAGGAGCAGGTGATAGTTGGTTTGGCGTCACAATGCGCGTGATGGTCGCCTAGTGCTCCATTAAATGGTATAGGGAAAGGTCTGCCAGCTAGTGTCAGAGTTTGTACGGAGTCGTGCTCTACAAGATACGAACCAGGAGTACGGAGTCGTGTCAATTTTCTTCCTTCCTTGTAAATTGAAAATATTTTATCAATTTTGCTTCGTTTTTGTACCAAAAAAAATTTGAACTACATATTATGTTTGCCCCAATTTATACTCCATCATGTAATATTTTATCCTTGTAACATTTTTAGCTCCTTTTGTCCAAAATTCTAGATCCGTCACTGAATCCAGTAGCATCTGTTCTTTGCAGGAGAGGTAGTTACTTTACTTGGACATGCGGTGTTGGATCGCTTTGTTTCTAATCATTTGCTTTTGTTCCAAGGGATAGATTCCATATTTATGAGTAAAAATAATAATCATATCTTGTATAGTATTGATGCTGCCATAAAAAATGGTTGCACAGGAAACTGACCGGGGTAGCAACGGAGACCGATCCGGATAAACACGCTCCTCAAGGTCCTAAATAACGTGGGACCTACGAGAGAAAACACCGTTAGGGCGGGGGGATTTTCCCCCCGAAGACCCTCCGGCGTGAGAATCATTAATCCGATTCATAACATATATTGACATAATATCTAATATTTTAGAGAGAGAGAGAGAGAGTGTGGGCATACCATAAAAATGAAAGGAGGGAGTATTTATCTAAATTCCAAGCCCAATATGACATCATCCTTATCCTTGTCAATTGCCACGTGTCACGCCGTCATTGGAGGGAAATCTCTCCTGAGATTACATTTGGATAAGGTCAAGAGTCCAAAACTTGTCAAGGCAATGCATCTCCTGGAGACATCAACATGCTGCTGAGAGAACCAAGATGCGACATGCGACATCCGACATGCGGGAACCAATGTCCGACATGCGGGAACCAACAGGAGACATGCGACATGCGACAAACCACAGGAGGCATGCGACATGCGACAAACCACAGGAGGCATGCGACATGCGACAAACCACAGGAGGCATGCGACATGCGACAAACCACAGGAGGCATGCGACATGCGACAAACCACAGGAGACATGCGACATGCGACAAACCACAGGAGGCATGCGACATGCGACAAACCACAGGAGGCATGCGGCATGCGACAAACCACAGGAGACATGCGACATGCGACAAACCAACAGGAGACATGCGACATGCGACAAACCACAGGAGGCATGCGGCATGCGACAAACCACAGGAGACATGCGACATGCGACAAACCACAGGAGGCATGCGACATGCGACAAACCACAGGAGACATGCGACATGCGACAAGCTACAGGAGACATGCGACATGCGACCTGAGACATTCAATACTTAACAATCATAACATCGGCAATATGCAACATATAGATTATAACATATAATATGCGGCATATAGAAATAACACGTAATATGCGGCATATATCAAATAATACATCATACGCAGCATATAACACATAACATATAATATGCGGCATATATCACATAACATATAACATGCGACATATATCACATAACATATAATATGCGGCATATAGAATATAACACGGGGGAACCAAACCATAATTATAACTTTGACAATATTCTCATAAAATGTGGACCCCCTATAGACCATAAAATAGGGCCCCCTATCCTCATAAAATAGGGCCCCCCCAAAGACCATATACTCGGGCCGGGCAAACATTTAATAGAAATAATATTTTGCCATGGCGCATCAGAAGCCCCCGACTCCTTAGCTCGATTATTCATGATCGAGCTGAGGAGTAAAACAATATTCATAACAAAATATTTCTTATCACATCGAGTCAACTTCCCTGGGACAAAACATAGGTCCATTTCCTTGATCTTTCCAACACTTTCATTACTAACTTCTCATTTTACATCAACTTTTTGCATTTTCTCTTTCCCATTTCAATCATTTCTGTAAATTTTTGGCTGGTAAAATATGCGTAAACCAATCATACGAGAGCCAACATTATACGGCTCAGATCCATAAATGCCAGCGACACGAACCCTGGTCGCTGGACTTTCGAATAACTTTCCTTCCCTACAATTTGTTTCGACAATTCTGCCGAAAACCCTTCGATCCCTCTGACTTTTGACATCTTTTCAACAATTCAATATGATCTGGGTCTATACTAAAACAATTTACTTTTCTGTTTTTTAGCTTCGCTTTTCATACTTCGGTCGTCGCGATCTGCGACTTATCCTTAACTTTAACTCGAATGATATTGCCTACTTTCTTTAACTTGCTTTGAATTTTCATTTTTTGCGCTCATTATTCTACCTTGATCTCACTTTATGTGTCTCCTACTGCATTTTGCTTCAAATTCTACCTTTAATATGTCGCCATTTTTGCTTCGACAGTTATCTTTTTGCTTCGATAGTTCATCGAAGATTCACTTAACGACCTTTATCTCTATATACATACTACTCCCTTCAAAAGAGTGAGGCTTGTCTTTAGGCAGCCTCACTCCCTAACTATGCTTCTTGCCCTTCAGCTTTACTCAGCTTCAGGGCGACTTACTATTCCTTGTCCATCTGCGCCTGACACCTTTAAGCTAGGACTTTCTTGAACCAACTCTAAAACCAAAATACATCCAGGTCACAGCCTCATTTGGGCTAAACCTCGCGGCCAAACTCACTTGGCCCAAACCAAAACTCGCGGCCAAACCCACTTGGCCCAAACCAACTCTCGCGGCCAAACCCACTTGGCCTAAAACAAAACTCGCCAATAGCACACGTGCTAACTAAAAAGCGACAATTACAAACGCGCTAGCTAAAACACAATAGCCACAAACGCGCTAGCTAAAACGCAACCATCACAAACGCGCTAGATAAAGCGCAACCATCACAAATGCGCTAGCTAAAGCGCAACCATCACAAATGCGCTAGCTAAGGCGCAACCATCACAAACGCGCTAGCTAAGGCGCAACCATCACAAATGCGCTATCTAAAACGCAACAAACACAAACGCGCTAACTAAAACGCGACAAACACAACCTTGCTGATCAGAATCGCGCTGATCAAAACCTTACTAATTAAATTGCGCGAATCAAAACCGCGCTGATCAGAACCGCGCTGATCAAAAACTTACTTGATGCTAAACCGCATCACTAACAAACCGCATTCAATCATTCCGAATAAAACTCAAATCGTCTTAAATCAAATCTCGCGCTTTTGACCACTTGGCCAAATCAACTAGCTCCATCGCTGCTCAACTTTTGCCTAGCACCTTTAAGCCAGGTCTTTTCTATGCCTATTAAAAAGTCAGAACTTTTATGTCAAAACTTTTCAAACTGTTGCATCTCGCCAAACTTTTCACTTTTCAAAAACTTTCCAAAACGTGGCATCTCGCCAAACTTTTCACTTTTCAAAAACTTTTCAAACTGTGGCATCTCGCCTCAATGTCACCAGGTCAAAAGGTTTGGCGCCTGAGACCACTATCCCCAGGTCGCCGCCCCTGATCTCGCCCGTAAAAAGGATGGGACTTTTCTAGATGCCTGGAACCACTATCTCCAGGTCGCCACGCCTGGAACCAATATCTCCAGGTCGCAGGAGCTTCGCCACTCAGGCTAGGCTAGGAGCTGAGCTCCGCCTCTCGCCAGACTCCCGAGTCCGCAAGCGCAGATCCCGTTGTGCCTCGGCTTTTCAACCAGACTTTTCGAGCCAGCCTCGCCAGACTCCCGAGTCTGCCAACGCAGATCCCGTTGTGCCTGAAACCAATATCTCCAGGACTTTTCTGAGCCAGGCCTCTGCCAGGACTCCCGAGTCTGCCAACGCAGATCCCGTTGTGCCTGAAACAATTATCTCCAGGACTTTTCTGAGCCAGGCCTCTGCCAGGACTCCCGAGTCTGCCAACGCAGATCCCGTTGTGCCTGGCTTTTCAACCAGGACTTTTCTGACAACTTCATCAATTTTTTCGCAGCTTTATCAATTTTGGGGCCGCTTTATCAACCTTGTCGCAACTTTATCAATTCTGGGGCCGCTTTATCAACTCTGGCACATGAGCAGTTCGGGATGCGAGCCCAACAGCATGGGATGTCAGCCCAAGGTTTGGCGACTTGAAACCGTTATCTCCAAGCCGCCGCCCCTTTCTCGCCCATAAAAAAGCTGGGACTTTTCTAGGTGCCTGAAACCATTATCTCCAGGACACCGCAACTTGAAACCGTTATCTCCAAGCCGCAAGGTTTGGCGACTTGAAACCGTTATCTCCAAGCCGCCGCCCTTTCTCGCCCATAAAAGCTGGGACTTTTCTAGGTGCCTGAAACCGTTATCTCCAGGACACCGCGACTTGAAACCGTTATCTCCAAGCCGCAAGGTTTGGCGACTTGAAACCGTTATCTCCAAGCCGCCGCCCCTTTCTCGCCCATAAAAAAGCTGGGACTTTTCTAGGTGCCTGAAACCGTTATCTCCAGGACACCGCGACTTGAAACCGTTATCTCCAAGCCGCAAGGCTCGCGACTTGAAACCGTTATCTCCAAGTCGCCGCCCCTTTCTCGCCCATAAAAAGCCGGGACTTTTCTAGGTGCCCGAAACCATTATCTCCAGTGACACCGCGACTTGAAACCGTTATCTCCAAGCCGCAAGGTTTGGCGACTTGAAACCGTTATCTCCAAGCCGCCGCCCTTTCTCGCCCATAAAAGCCGGGACTTTTCTAGGTGCCCGAAACCGTTATCTCCGTGACACCGCGACTTGAAACCGTTATCTCCAAGCCGCAAGGTTTGGCGACTTGAAACCGTTATCTCCAAGCCGCCGCCCCTTTCTCGCCCATAAAAAAGCTGGGACTTTTCTAGGTGCCTGAAACCGTTATCTCCAGGACACCGCGACTTGAAACCGTTATCTCCAAGCCGCAAGGTTTGGCGACTTGAAACCGTTATCTCCAAGCCGCCTCCCCTTTCTCGCCCATAAAAAAGCTGGAACTTTTCTAGACGCCTGGAACCACTATCTCCAGACGCCGCGCCTGGAACCACTATCTCCAGGTCGCAAGGTTTGGTGCCAAGGAACCACTATCTCCAAGGCACCGCCCCTTATCTTCAAGCTTTCACAATCCATCTTCAAGCTTTATCAATCCAGCTTTAAGCTTTATCAATCCATCTTTAAGCTTTATCAATCCATCTTCAAGCTTTATCAATCCAGCTTTAAGCTTTATCAATCCATCTTTAAGCTTTATCAATCCATCTTCAAGCTTTAGCGGCAACAATCTTTATCAACACATAGGCAGTTCGAGATGCGAGCCCTTCATATCAGCAACTCGAGCTTTACCATCCGGCCAAGTAACTTGGCCGACTTTGTCATACTTGACAGGGTACCTGTCAAAAACACAGGGTAGTCATATGCAAATCTAGAAACCCTTCCTTTATATTTGACATAGCAAACAAACATTACGCAACTCTTATATGAATGAGAGAAATAAGGAATTACAAATATCTTTCTCATTTTACCAAGCATATCATCATGACCATCACTTTTCATTACTCATCATTTCAAGATCTCAAACATGTAGCAGGTCAACGTTCCCATATATCATGATACTTCCATTTTCACTTAAGGCCTTAGCATAATTTTTCATAATTTTGACGCCATTTTGCATATAAGCGTCGAGCATAAAATTCACATATTTTATTTCGCGGAATATCCTTTTTCTAGCGCCATACTTCTTTTACATTTAATTCGATCAAGATCCATATTTTGTTAACTTGATGACTTTCATAATTAAACAAACAAGCAAGGGCATAATTTAAAAATTGGCGCGACATGTTGCCATATAATACTAATCCACGCTCATCCATACTTTAGCAAATAGGCAACAAGCATTCCATATCATATTACACATTCTGAGGGGCATATTGAAAATCCTTATGTGAACCGTTTACTTGAGCATTACTTTATTGATCCTATATCTTCATATTTATAAGGCACGCTCCACATTAGCGGCAAAGCATATCTCTCATCATAACAACCACATTGTAGCATAATATCACATAATCAATTTCGTAAAGCATGGACTCCGTATATTCCAGTTATATTAAATTGGTCTCATTTATGTCAAAATCACAACATTTAAACATTTCTCATATCCGCATTTTGACTCACATGTTCACTTAACCAATATCTTTCCACGAGAATTTATTTTCGCAACCCCATTATAAACGATGATCGCTAATTCAAATAACTCATATCCCCAGAATTAAATAAAGCCCAAGACAATCTTTTAAGAATTTCATATTCTAGTCATCTTTAATATACTTTCAGTTTTCGTCTAAGGGATTCATCGTAAAATCAGCTAATTCTATCAAGCAAGCATAATAAACAGAGAACACTTTCTTTAACTTTGTCAGATACCCATTAACCATTTTCATTTTTTGTTATGCATATTTCTGACCAACAAAACTTTAGTCACCCATTATCTCTTTTTAATGACATAAGTAGGCAAGCAGGTCAAGCCAATCCATTAAATATAGGAGCACAGAACATATTTAATTTTGCTATGTAACAACATTTCTAAGCAGGCATCCTTATTCTCACATAACGATTTCATGTAAAAGCCATTTAACATGACCATAAAGGATGGGAAGAGACGACCTGACGAAGGTTGATGATATTCCGGATGGATTCAACACCAAGGCTGTCACACGCTTGTCCTTCCCATTAACTTTTTAACTTTTTTCATCCACTTTTCCTGTCTCAAATACTTAGCCCAACAAATAACAATACCATTTTTTCTACTTTTCATTTTATCAAAGTGAAGGCTACAAGGAAGAGTTGACCTGACTTATTTGACCGGCAATCATTGTCTCCGGCGGCTTTCCTCTTCCCGAACCAAACTCACTGCCCAAAAGACAACAAATACTTCCAAGAAGGCATGCAATTCGTTATTTCTTAACCAAGAATACACCATTAAAAACATAAGGATGATTTTGGCAAACTATCTTGAATATAGACCTAAACATAATTTTGCATATGTCGCAAAGCACTTCTTTCTATTCTTTTCATATGAAATTGCCAATTGTCAAAACATTATTTCAAAATATACTTTAACTATTTCACGGAGCTCATTCCCGCTAGGTTATAACCATTCACATTCAAGTTTCTATATTCCAATTATCTCTTGTTAGGGACGGGAAATAGGCAAGTAACATGTTAAGCCAATTTATTGTATCAATTTAGCATAGTAAATAGGGAGCATTTTTGACTTTACTACGCACCAGAATTTCTAATCATATGTTCATTTACACTATTTTCCTCGTGCTTACTTTCCTTTCTTTTTCATCTAATAGCTAGGGCAAATAAGACGACAAGATTTAATATCGCTTAAAGTAATGTCAATTTAAAGCCCCCTACTTAACATGATATACATATTCAAAACATATTCATATTTTTAATAAAAGTGCATTTGCATATACTTGTTATCAATTTACTAAGCATGTATTGCTAATCATTTATTCATTATAAATGACAAGGATGGAAAGAAGCGACCTGATGGAGATTTGCGGCAATTTTGACGAGATCCGTCAAAGAATTAACGAACTTTTTAACGGCCGACCCTTGATATAACCTCCAAGCTAACAAAGATAACACATCAAGAAAACCCACGGGCTGACCCAAAACTCACGGCCCAGACTCATGGCCCAACCCAAAATTCAAGGCCCAAGAAAAATAACACATACTTCCATTTCAGCATTTCTTTCCTCTTCTATTTTCCTTAGATTTTTCTTTTTATTTCCACTTTCAATTTTCTTCTTAGACCTGACTTGAAAAACGAATTTTGACTTTCTTAAACTTTATTCCCTTTTCATTTTCATTCCTTTTCAATTTCCATTCAGCAGCCCTCTATTCTCTTTCCTTCTCCATGGTCAAGCAGCAGCAAGTTCAGGTACGGGGATCTTCAAGCTGCAACACGCACACCGCCCCCGCTCCCAGCGACCTTCCTAATCGGAGAACAGGAAACGGCGACAACCATCCTTTGCGCCATCCTCCACCTGCGGCAAACTCTCTTCCACGGCGACAATCAACCTCTGCGCCCTCACTTTTCGCGCCGAGGTACGCTCATAATCCTCTTCCTTTTCGAATCCTTTTGATTTCACTATCCTCAATTTCATTTCTGGGACTTGATTTTTGGCGACCTCTGGTTGCGATTTCATTTTGATTGCGCCTCTCCCCGAATCCGGCGAGATAACGACGGCGACCCTCTACGAGCTGACACGTGCCGGATAACGTGGCTAGCTTATTGACACGCGTTGGGCAAGGCTATTCTCCCGCTGACACGCGTCTCTGGCACTGTACACCACTGTTACTTTCTCTTTCTAACTTTCTTTTTAATTTTCCGGCGAATGGCTTCTTCTCCGGCGACGGCCGCTTCCAAAATCTGGCCTCTTCCTCTTCTTCTCTTTTATTTTCTGACCCTTGACCTTCTTTCTTTCTTTCCATGAAACTACCAGGTCCGGACATTGATTCGGATCTGTCCTTAATTTGCCCAGGAGAATAGACTTCCAAATTCCGGCTAACTCCGGCGAACTCCGACAGAAAAGTTGCCCTTCTCCACCATTTCCGGTGACCAATCTTGAGAAAAGCATTCAAATGACCTCGACCCAGAAATCCTCACATTCTTTTTTTCTTCCCAGATTTAGCATTTCATATTTGGGTTTACCTTTTATTGCCCAGAAAACGAAAAATGAAAATTTGACTCCTCCCAATTTCGGCTACTCAATCAGGCCATTGCCATCCCCCACCGTTGAAATCTAGCTTGGACATACTTGGCTCCTCTAATCCGGCACGATTTGCCGGAAAATGTCAGTCCCGGCAACGGAACCAACTGATGCTGCCATAAAAAATGGTTGCACAGGAAACTGACCGGGGTAGCAACGGAGACCGATCCGGATAAACACGCTCCTCAAGGTCCTAAATAACGTGGGACCTACGAGAGAAAACACCGTTAGGGCGGGGGGATTTTCCCCCCGAAGACCCTCCGGCGTGAGAATCATTAATCCGATTCATAACATATATTGACATAATATCTAATATTTTAGAGAGAGAGAGAGAGAGAGTGTGGGCATACCATAAAAATGAAAGGAGGGAGTATTTATCTAAATTCCAAGCCCAATATGACATCATCCTTATCCTTGTCAATTGCCACGTGTCACGTCGTCATTGGAGGGAAATCTCTCCTGAGATTACATTTGGATAAGGTCAAGAGTCCAAAACTTGTCAAGGCAATGCATCTCTCCCGAGACATCAACATGCTGCTGAGAGAACCAAGATGCGACATGCGACATCCGACATGCGAGAACCAATGTCCGACATGCGGGAACCAACAGGAGACATGCGACATGCGACAAACCACAGGAGGCATGCGACATGCGACAAACCACAGGAGGCATGCGACATGCGACAAACCACAGGAGGCATGCGGCATGCGACAAACCACAGAAGGCATGCGGCATGCGACAAACCACAGGAGACATGCGGCATGCGACAAACCAACAGGAGACATGCGACATGCGACAAACCACAGGAGGCATGCGGCATGCGACAAACCACAGGAGGCATGCGACATGCGACAAACCACAGGAGGCATGCGACATGCGACAAACCACAGGAGACATGCGACATGCGACCTGAGACATTCAATACTTAACAATCATAACATCGGCAATATGCAACATATAGATTATAACATATAATATGCGGCATATAGAAATAACACGTAATATGCGGCATATATCAAATAATACATCATACGCAGCATATAACACATAACATATAATATGCGGCATATATCACATAACATATAATATGCGTATATCACATAACATATAATATGCGGCATATAGAATATAACACGGGGGAACCAAACCATAATTATAACTTTGACAATATTCTCATAAAATGTGGACCCCCTATAGACCATAAAATAGGGCCCCCTATCCTCATAAAATAGGGCCCCCCCAAAGACCATATACTCGGGCCGGGCAAACATTTAATAGAAATAATATTTTGCCATGGCGCATCAAGTATACATTATTCCGTAAACATTTGGACCAATTTTCTAAAGGTTTTTATTATATCGGTAAATGGTAATTAAATGTTGATGGAAATCAAGAGGTTTCAATTTCCAGGTACGAAAAATGCATTCTCTACACTTTCTGAAATAGAGGGTACCCCAAATGTGCTACTTTTGCGGTTTGAAGCTCCTATATATTCTTTGCCAAGTTAAATAAGGCTCTTGTTTATCACGTATGACATATTGGAATATTACCCTGGAATTTACTCATCTTGGTAGTAGCTAAGATTTATAATTATTAGATTATACTAATTAACATTCTTGGAATGTGACAGCATTAAAATCCATCAAGCAAGCGTTGACTCTAATTTTTGTTTTGACTGGGATGAAAATTCTAACTTATTAATTCATCTTTCTTACTCCCAGTCCCCGAGATATCATTACTTTGAATGAAAGCAAGCTAGTCCAGCTTTGTCTTCGAAATGAAGGAACCTTTGGTTCTCTACTAGGAAAAGGGAGTAAATTTTTTTATCATAAAAAGAGAAGACAAAAACTCATGTGAGAACACTATGACCCGTCTCATTCATGAGACGGGTCATTTTTGACCCATGATCCGGAAAATTACTCTCTTCTCTCTCTCTATACGTAAATGCAGAGGCCTCCATTGCCGACCCAATCTCCGCCCTAGCCTAGCTCTCTCCCTCTCTCCAACCCACCACCCACCGCACCTTCATCATTTCCGGCCATTATCGCCGGCGTCGACTTGAGAGATCCGTCGATCTCTCCCTCTCTCCAACCCACCATCCAACGCCCCTCCCCCACCTTCTCTTCCTCGTTTTTTTTTTCAGATCTGAGCCAAATCTAAAGTGGTTGTTTGGTGGAGGCGCGTCTTGATCGGAAGAATCCATGGGAGGTGGTGGTGTTTGAGAGTGAAGGTAGAGACAACAATGAGGGTGAAAATGGAGGTTGATTGAGATTGAAAAATGGGGGTGAAATTGATCGGAGTTTGGATTGACGTAAATTGCCGGCGGTGAGCAGAGAGATGGTGATTGCAGACATTGATGTGTGTAGTGTGTGTGTTCTTGAGCTTAATTTTGAGGGAAGGAATTTGGTGAGGGAGCTTGGTCTCCGGTTCCTGCTTATAGAGAGAGAGAGGAGAGAGAGAGATATGAGATCTGTGTGTGAGAGATAAGGGAAGGAACTGTTTTCATTTTGATTTCGTTTTGAGTAATACTTCTCATTTGTTTAAGTAATAGTTGGTATTGCTATAAGTAATAGTACTACACTTTGTGAAGTAATAGTGTTTTTTTTTTTTTTTAAACTAATAATAGTTTTAGAAACTGTTTTCATTTTGAGTAATACTTCTCATTTGTTTAAGTAATAGTTGATATTACTATAAGTAATAGTACTACACTTTGTGAATTAATAGTGTTATTTTATTTTTTTAACTAATAATAGTTTTAGGAACTGTTTTCATTTTGAGTAATACTTCTCATTTGTTTAAGTAATAGTTGGTATTGCTATAAGTAATAGTACTACACTTTTGTGAAGTAATAGTGTTATTTTTTTTTTAACTAATAATAGTTTTAGGAACTGTTTTCATTTTGAGTAATACTTCTCATTTGTTTAAGTAATAGTTGGTATTGCTATAAGTAATAGTACTACACTTTGTAAAGTAATAGTGTTATTTTTTTTTTAAGTATTACATTATCAATGACTTAAAGTAATAATACATTCAGTCATTACATTAAGAGATGGTAACTATTACTTTTTCTAAACCACTGAAAAGCCGAAAAAATAATATAAAAACTAAAAAATAATAATATAAAAACTAAAAAAAAAAGCAAAAAGCAAAAAAAAAATAAAAAATAAAATAAAATAAAAAATTGGGCCTAAAAAAAATATGAGAGGCCTAGGAAATAAATAAAGACCAATTAAAAATACAAAGAAGGCCTCAAATTGCTTTGGCTGGAATGAATTTGGCGTGGACTAGGAATGATTGGTTTGGGCGGTTATGCCCATGGGTCATGGGTCGACCCATCTCATGCATGAGACGGATCCCCTTGTTCTCATGGGAGACTTGCTCAAAAGAGAAAAGGAAAGTTTCTCCTTTTTTTCTCTTGTCAGAACATAATCTACTCCATTAAATTAAATGAAGGAATATGCCAAATCTATCACTTTTGTTTCGATATCGTTTGTAAGAACCCAAAAATTTTGGACCTCTAAATTAATTATTTTATTAGGAAAATTAATTAATGTAATTATAATTATTAATTAACTTTTAATAAATGGGCTATTAAAAGTTAAATTGAATGAATTAAATCAAGTGGGCTAGGTAATTGGGCTTGTGCAGAAAAATGACCCAAGGAGGTTAATACCTAAGTATAAATACCAAAACCTTCCTAAAAATTTTTATAACTCTCATTATTACCAAAAAAAAAAAAAAACAGATTTTTAAAACCCTAAGTACTAGGGGCGTAATTTGGAGCTTTTGGGGAGGGGAAACAGCCGAGTTTCTGCTTCTTTTGGTCAATCTTTCTTCACCACAATCAAGGTAATGTCAAACCCTAAATCCTAGTTTTTGTTTCATTCAATTCGGAGTAATATTGAATTAGTTATGATTTTTTAAAGATTTAAAATTATGTTGTTCTTGGATAATCATTATTAGGGTTTTAAATGTTTAATCTTGGGATTTATTGATAACTTGAGGATTAGAATGATGGGAAATTGAATGTTATAACAATATGATCATAACCCTAATTTGTTCTTGAATTTAGAATAGAAAGAATATAGATTTAATCAATTAATGGTTTAAAGAATTATTGATTAAAGAGTAAATTAATTAAATTATTGGGTTATGTTAAAAAGTAAAAAGGAAAGAAAATCAAATTCATGAAATTGTGAACCTGTTATGGTTCGGCTGGATTCCGTAGGCAAGATTAGGTATGTTTTGTTTAATTCGTTAAGCTTTTGGTTTAGTTTAAAAGATTACAGTTAAGTTTTTAACTAAAAAAGGACTAAATTGAATAGTTTTAAGTTGAAACCATTAGAATTCCAACTGTTCAGTCAGGAATTAGATGGAGAACTTAACTGAAGGACTAAACTGAAAAGTTCAAAAGTCGAGGGACTAAACTGTAATTATTTGGAAATCGAGGGACTATTATGTAATTAATTGAAAGTCAAGGGACTAATTCGTAATTTCCTAAAAGTTGAAGGACTATTCCATAAATATTTAAAAATTGAGGGACTATTTCATAAATATTTAAAAGTTGAGGGACTAGTTTGCAAATATTTAAAAGTTGAGGGACTGTTTTGCAAATACTCATAAGTTGAGGGACTATTTTGCAAATACCTAAAAGATGGAGAACCTTTTAATAATTAACCAAAAGTAGAAGGACTTAAGTGAAAATCCTACAAGAGGAAAGTTTATTTTAAAGTCAAGAATTATGAAAAGGATGGAAAAGAGAACAATCCTAAATAAAAATCAAACCATAATTAGGAAATTACAAACCCAAGAATAAGGAAATTCCCAAATATGGAAAGTTTTCAAAAATAAAAACTTTCTAAACTTAGAAGATTACTAAATAAAGAAAAGAAAGAAGTTAAATTATAACGCATAAGGTTTAACTAAGTAGAGATAGTTAACGACAAATGCGAGATACTAAGTTATTCTTACGTGGCTGTAGATACGCACGGGAAGAGCTGTTCAAGAAGCTAGACCAAGGTAAGGAATTACGTTCCTTTACTGTATTTGAATTCTTTTCCATTGGAATTCATATACCTTCTTGATATGATTAGACTATCAAATGGCATGATAGTTATTTGTGAATAATCCGCGTTATTGAACGTTACTTGGAAATATCTATATTTTGTGATAATGTTGTTGTTCACAGAATATCTGAAGTTTGAAACTTGTCATATGCATACTTGTACCTCTGTATGCTTTCTCGTTCTAGCATGTTTGTGGAATCACTTACTTGCTTAGAATGGACATGCCCAGTTAGAAAAGGCATTGTCAGAACTTGTCTAGTTAGAAAAAGACTTGTTCTTATTAGGGATTGCATGAGTGATCACATGCCTTCTCTCAGGAATTGTCTGATTACAAGGGCAATTCTAGACCCCGAGCATATATGTGTGACAGTACCATATATGTTTCGACACACACTAATGGCTTGATGAAGCTAGGTGTATTAATTGTACATTTGGCATTGAGGTTATAATGTACGTTGGAATTGACGGAATTTGTATGAATCCCTTTGAATCGTAGTGCCATAATTCTTTGAAGAATATCTTAAATGGTGTCTTGACTGTATTGTACCATGATCTATTATAAAGCTAAATTAACCTATCCTTGTATTATATTATTGAATTGTTCATTCTGGTCGTCTCTTCTTAGTACCCGAAGAGACATCGTATGAACTTACTGAGCATTCGTTCGCTCACCCTTTCTCCCTTAAATTTTTCTTTCCAGGTTCTAAGTAGAAGGGAATTGGATTGGTCGTGAGAAGGGCGACGCTTGGAGAATAATTAGGATTATTGAACAATTAGTTATTTCATTTGGTTGTAAGTACATTAATGACTAGTGTGGTTTTACTAGCTGAGACAATAAGTATTTATTTTCGCTTCCGCATTTATTAAGTATTTATGGTATTTAATGACATTTATGATGTAATAGGATTTTGGGGGTGGAAACCCTAATATTTTGAAGTTATATTTAATGCCATTGAATGCTCATTTATGTATGGAAAATTAGGGGTGTTACAGTTGGTATCAGAGCAATGGCTTTAGGTCTTATGGGAGAATTAGACTTAAGTACTTGGAGATAGTTAAATCGACCTTGAGGAATGGGAGTTAACCTATTCAACTTAGAACTAAGTAAAAGAAGTTGGAGGGACAACTTACTTGTATGCTTTGAGGATTATATTTTTGCTTTATTTTAAAAGAAGTGTATATATTCTGTATTGGAGTTATTTTAATTAAATTCTTTGTCTGATGTGGAGTTTATAGAGAATAAGCTGACTAAGAGTAACTAGAAAGTCAGAAACATGGAGGTACATATTAAAAATAGCTAACCGAGAGTGGAATAAGATAAGTGTGAAATTGCTGGATGAAGAAAAGCGAGTGTATGACCTCGAGAAGAAGATAGATGAACAAGAAAAGTGTGAGCTGGAGCTAAGGAAGTCAGGCTACCAGATATATGCAGAGAAATTAGATATCCAAGTCAAATATGACGAGCTATCAACCGAACACGAGAAGTGTGAAATCTAGAGATCAAGTGGAAGATCAGAGAGGACGCACTGATGGCTAATCAGAAGTCCTGGGAGTCATTTTATTTAAGTTGATTCAGACTTAGTCTAGTAGTTTCAGTTGAAATTGAATTTTTATTTCAAGCAGAAAAGATTTTGAGACAATTTATGTCCTTTTACTAAGTCAGTATTAATAAAAGTATTAGTTAATTTTATTACTCGTACCAAGTATGATAATTAACTATCCATTATAAAGAAAAGTCAGAAGTTAACTTGTTGAGAAACAACAAGAAAAAGCATAGACCAAGTGAAACGGCCTATGAAACCATGGGGCGAAGTAAGACGACCATGGGGATAAAAGTGAAACTAGCCAAGTGAACGACTTGTGAAACCATGGGTCGAAGAAAGACGACCATGGAAATAAAAAGTGAACTAGTCAAGTACAATGACTAGTAAGATAAAGTCAAACTAACTAAGAAAAATGTTAGTTGAAAAGTAAATTGTAAAGTCTTTTGGAGACGAAAAATTATGTAAAGAACCATCTAACGAACATTAAGTTAATGGTCTAGTACCAAAGGCCAATGAATAAAACTTTCGTCTAGAGAAGACGTGAACCAAACCGTAGTCTAGTAAAGTGACTAACGAGCGAAAGGGAAAACTAGCAACTAAAAAGCTAGCACAAAGTGTAGAAGTTAAATACAATAGTCATGCGTGTAAAGGTACTGTTGTACCATATTCATGATAAGTATCAATGAAATAAGTACATATAACTGAAACAAAGTAATCCATATTTTGATTTATGATTGCTCGGTTTGATTCCTTAGGTGTTAATTGAACGTGTTAACCGAAACGAGAAATATTAGTCTATTGAAACGACCAATGTGAATAGTAATCGGTCTGTTGAAACGGCCAAGTGTGAATTATAGCGGGTCTATTGAAACGACCTGTGGAAGTAATTTTGGTCTATTGGAATGACCTATGAATGTGATGTCAATTTATTGAAAAGGTCGATGGTCTAGTGAATTGACCGATTGTATAATGGAAGTCTGTTGAGACGCCTTTATTCAAGGAATGCTATAGGAACAGCAAGTGTGAGTATCAGTATTGTTGGTCTGTTGAAACGACCAATGAGTCTGTTGAAACAACTCATGAGAATAATGCCGCTCTATTGAAAAGACCAAGGGTCTAGTGAATTGACCTATGACTTGATTTAAATGTTTTAGTCTATTGAGACGAATTCTGTTTATAGTATAAAACTATTAAGCATTTAGTATTGCTAGTATAGGCGTGAGTAATAGTGCCTTGTATTCGTAGTACCGATAAGTATCGTGAAGAAGATGGTGCCTAAGTGAGTACCCAAGTCATAACTATAACCATCGAAGAGTTGAGATCAAGGGCGAGGTTCGTGGTCAAGAATTGATGAAAAATGTGAAGTGTGCGAAGGGAGGCACAAGACTGTTGAGTGTCGGTACAAGGAGAAGAAAATGAAATTGAAACCTGAAGTGTTAGAAGTACCTTTGGTGATAGATACTCCGACTAATGAGTCGATTCCTATATTGCCTATGTATAAGAAGTACCCTTTGAAAATAGGTGATAGAGAACTCGAGGTTGACCTAATAGAGATGGAAATGAATAAAATAGACATTATTCTGAGAATGGATTGGTTAGCTGCTTACCAAGCAAAAATAGACTGTTTTAAGAAGGTAGTGTAATTCAAATTACCCTCTTGAGAGGAATCTTATTTTCAAGGATTGAAACCGAGATTTAGATCGAGCTTCAGTTCGTAATGAAGGCTCGAAAGATGTTGAGAAAAGGATATGAAGGATTCTTGGCCTATATTGGAGGGATGGATAAGAAAGAAGTAAGTATAGAGTCTCTTTCAGTAATCAGAGATTTTAAGGATGTGTTTCCAAAAGATTTGTCGGGAATACCAGCGGAAAGGGAGGTGAAAATTTTCCATATACTTAGTACCAGAGACTGCACCGATATCTAAGGCACCGTACTAGATGGCGCCAAATGAACTTAAGGAATTGAAGGAATAACTACAAGAATTGATGGATAATGGGCTGATTAGACCGAGTGTATCACCTTGGGGAGCACCGGTGTTAATTGTGCAGAAAAAGGATTAGGTCGATGAGAATGTGTATCGATTATCGATAGTTGAATCGAGTGACGGTTAGGAATCAATATCTGTTACCAAGGATTGACGAATTGTTGACCAACTTCGGGGAGCATGTTATTCTCGAAGATAGATTTGAGATCATGATATCATCAACTGAGAGTGAAGAAAGAGGATGTGGCAAAGACGGCCTTTGGGACAAGATACGGCCATTACGAGTTTTGGTTATGCCGTTTAGGTTGACGAACGCACCAGCAGCATTTATGGAATTGACAAATAGGGTATTCCAGGAGTTTTGGATAAATGTGTAATTTTGTATTCATAGATGATATCTTGGTATAATCTAAGACTAAGGAGGAACATGAAGAACAGTTGAGGTTAGTTCTGCATGTTTTGTGGGGACAAAAAGTTGTACGCTAAATTCAAGAAGTATGAATTTTGGCTGGAGAAAGTGGCATTTCTAGGACATGGGGTATCTAAGAAGGAATTGAAGTAGATCTGGCAAAGATAGAAGCTATAGTAGATTGGAAGAGACCAACAACTGTTAGTAAAATAAGAAGTCTCTTGGGGTTAGCAGGATACTACAGGAGATTTGTTGAAGAATTTTTGAAGTTATCAGGACTGTTAATGAAGTTAACACAGAAAGGAGCAAAGTTCGTTTGGTCAGAGGAATGTGAAAAGAATTTTCAAGAGATGAAGAGTTAGTTAGTGTCCGCACCTATTCTTACAGTACTATCAGGATCGGACGGATTTGTGATATGTAGTGATGCTTCGTTGAAAGGACTAGGTTGTGTGTTGATGCAGAACGATAAAGTGATAGCTTATGCGTCAAGGCAACTGAAGAACCATGAGAGGAATTACCCGACCCATGATTTGGAGTTAGCAACTGTAGTACTTGCCTTGAAGATTTGGAAACATTACTTATATGGGATAACATGTCAAATTTACACTAATCATAAGAATCTTAAGTATGTTTTCACCCAGAAGGAGCTTAACATGAGATAAAGGAAATGACCTGAGTTACTTAAGGATTATGATTGTGAAATTTTATACTACATAGGGAAAGCTAATAAAGTGGCCGATGCGTTAAGTAGGAAAAACCACGGAATGTTAGCGACGTTGATCTCTAAGGGGGTAAGAGCATGGGAAGATATGAAGGATATGAGTCTTAGAGTGAGAGTTAGTGGATATCTGGCTCAATTAACTCTACGACCTACGCTTTTGGAAAGGATAAAAGAAGCACAAGAGTTAGATGGGGAAAGAGAGGCTCTAGTCGGAAAAGGGCAAGGAAAAGATCTTCGCATGGGGGAAGATGGAATCCTGAGATACCAGGAAAGAATATGGGTGCCAAACAATGATGAGATTAAGAGAGAAATACTGAGGAAAGCTCACTGCTCAAAGTTCTCCGTACATCCGGGAAGTACTAAAATGTATAGAGACTTGAGAGGATCGTTCTGGTGGAATAACATGAAGAATGATGTGGCAGAATACGCGGCACGATGTTTGACCTGTCAGCAAGTGAAAAGTGAACATCAGAAACCGGCAGGCTTACTACAATCATTACCAATTCCAGAGTGGAAGTGGGAGAACATTGCTATGGATTTTGTGAGTGGATTACCGAAAACACAAGGGAAGCAGGATGCTATATGGGTTATTGTAGATAGATTGACGAAGTCGGCACACTTTCTAGCAATCAAGAAGACTGATCCGTTAGAAAAGCTGGCCAAGCTGTATATTGATGAGATAGTAAGGTTACATGGAATACCAGTCTCAATAGTGTCCGATAGAGATGCGCGGTTTACCTCGAAGTTTTGGAACAGTCTACAAGGGGCACTTGGGACAGAACTGACGATGAGTACGGCGTTTCACCCACAAACAGATGGGCAGTCAGAAAGGACCATCCAGACATTGGAGGACATGTTGAGGGTTACATCGTTAGATTGGCCAGGCTCTTGGGATGAACACTTACCGTTAGTGGAGTTTGCGTACAACAACAGTTTTCACGCAAGCATTGGAATGGCTCCGTACGAAGCACTATATGGAAGAAAATGTAGGTCACCAGCTTGTTGGGATGAGGTTGGTGAGAGAAAGTTAAGTGGACCGAAATTAGTACAAGTCACTGCAGATAAAGTACAACAGATCCGCAAGTGGCTACAAACTGCACAAAGTTGACAGAAATCCTACGCAGACAACCGAAGGCGAGAATTGGAGTTTCAGTTGGGTGATCGAGTGTTCTTAAAGATCTCACCAACAAAGGGAATCATGAGGTTCGGAATCAAAGGAAAGTTAAGTCCGCGATACGTGGGACCATTCGAGATTCTTGACAAGATTGGGGAAGTGGCCTAGAGATTGGCTTTACCACCGATTTTAGCTGGAGTGCATGACGTGTTCCATGTCTCTATGCTAAGGAAGTATATTCACGATCCAAGTCACGTGAACGAGTACAAACAGCTAAGAGTCCGTGCTGATTTGACTTATGATGAAAGGCCGATCAAGATCGTCGACAGAAAAGACGAGAATGTGAGAAAGCGGTTGATTCCTTATGTGAAAGTACAGTGGAGCAACCATACCGAAAGAGAAGCAACTTGGGAACTGGAAAGCGAGATGCGTGAATTGTATCCCGATCTGTTTTCAAGCTAAGGTACGTTAAGTTTGGGGACAAACTTCTTTTAAGGGGGTAAGAATGTAAGAACCCAAAAATTTTGGACCTCTAAATTAATTATTTTATTAGGAAAATTAATTAATGTAATTATAATTATTAATTAACTTTTAATAAATGGGCTATTAAAAGTTAAATTGAATGGGTTAAATCAAGTGGGCTAGGTAATTGGGCTTGTGCAGAAAAATGGCCCAAGGAGGTTAATACCTAAGTATAAATACCAAAACCTTCCTATAAATTTTTATAACTCTCATTATTACCAAAAAAAAAAAAAAAAAAAAAAACAGATTTTTAAAACCCTAAGTACCTAGGGCGGCGGCTGGAGCTTTTGGGGAGGGGAAACAGCCGAGTTTCTGCTTCTTTTGGTCAATCTTTCTTCACCACAATCAAGGTAATGTCAAACCCTAAATCCTAGTTTTTGTTTCATTCAATTCGGAGTAATATTGAATTAGTTATGATTTCTTAAAGATTTAAAATTATGTTGTTCTTGGATGATCATTATTAGGGTTTTAAATGTTTAATCTTGGGATTTATTGATAACTTGAGGATTAGAATGATGGGAAATTGAATGTTATAACAATATGATCAAAACCCTAATTTGTTCTTGAATTTAGAATAAAAAGAATATAGATTTAATCAATTAATGGGTTAAAGAATTATTGATTAAAGAGTAAATTAATTAAATTATTGGGTTAATGTTAAAAAGTAAAGAGGAAAGAAAATCAAATTCATGAAATTGTGAACCTCTTATGGTTCGGCTGGATTCCGTAGGCAAGATTAGGTATGTTTTGTTTAATTCGTTAAGCTTTTGGTTTAGTTAAAAAGATTACAGTTAAGTTTTTAACTGAAAAAGGACTAAATTGAATAGTTTTAAGCTGAAACCATTAGAATTCCAACTGTTCAGTCAGGAATTAGATGGAGAACTTAACTAAAGGACTAAACTGAAAAGTTCAAAACTGCAGAAGGACTAAACTGTAATTATTTGGAAGTCGAGGGACTATTATGTAATTAATTGAAAGTCAAGGGACTAATTCGTACTTTCCTAAAAGTTGAAGGACTATTTCATAAATATTTAAAAGTTGAGGGACTATTTCATAAATATTTAAAAGTTGAGGGACTAGTTTGCAAATATTTAAAGGTTGAGGGACTGTTTTGCAAATACTCATAAGTTGAGGGACTATTTTGCAAATACCTAAAAGATGGAGAACCTTTTAGTAATTAACCAAAAGTAGAAGAACTTAAGTGAAAATTCTAAAAGAGGAAAGTTTACTTTAAAGTCAAGAATTATGAAAAGGATGGAAAAGAAAACAATCCTAAATAAAAATCAAACCATAATTAGGAAATTACAAATTCAAGAATAAGGAAATTTCCAAATATGGAAAGTTTTCAAAAATAAAAAATTTCCAAACTTAGAAGATTACTAAATAAAGAAAAGAAAGAAGTTAAATTATAACGCATAAGGTTTAACTAATTAGAGATAGTTAACGACAAATGCGAGATACTAAGTTACTCTTACGTGGTTGTGGATACGTACGGGAAGAGCTGTTCAAGAAGCTAGACCAAGGTAAGGGATTACGTTCCTTTACTGTATTTGAATTCTTTTCCATTGGAACTCCTATACCTTCTTGATATGATTAGACTATCAAATGGCATGATAGTTATTTGTGAATAATCCGCGTTATTGAACGTTACTTGGAAATATCTATATTTTGTGATAATGTTGTTGTTCACAGAATATCTGAAGTTTGAAACTTGTCATATGCATACTTGTACCTCTGTATGCTTTCTCGTTCTAGCATGTTTGTGGAATCACTTACTTGCTTAGAATGGACATGCCCAGTTAGAAAAGGCATTGTCAGAACTTGTCTAGTTAGAAAAAAACTTGTTCTTATTAGGGATTGCATGAGTGATCACATGCCTTCTCTCGGGAATTGTCTGATTACAAGGGCAATTCTAGACCCCGAGCATATATGTGTGATAGTACCATATATGTTTCGACCCACACTAATGGCTTGATGAAGCTAGGTGTATTAATTGTACCTTTGACATTGAGGTTATAATGTACTCCCTCCGTCCCGGAGAACTTTACCCCTTTACTATTGAGAACGGAAAATAAGAAATAATGTTATTAAAATATGTGTTGTGAGTGGGAGGAGAGAGAATGAGTGGAGAGAATAGTAAATTTGAAAAGTGTTTTGAGTGGGAGGAGAGAGAATGAGTGGAGAGAATAGTAAAAAAAAATTCCTTTTTAGGAAAGTGGGACTTTAAAGTGGGACGCCCAAAATAGTAAAAGGGATAATGTTTTATGGGACAGAGGGAGTACGTTGGAATTGACGGAATTTGTATGAATCCCTTTGAATCGTAGTGCCATAATTCTTTGAAGAATATCTTAAATGGTGTCTTGACTGTATTGTACCGCAGTCTATTATAAAGCTAAATTAACCTATCCTTGTATTATATTATTGAAGTGTTCATTCTGGTCGTCTCTTCTTAGTACCCGAAGAGACATCGTATGAACTTACTGAGCATTCGTTCGCTCACCCTTTCTCCCTTAAATTTTTCTTTTCAGGTTCTAAGTAGAAGGGAATTGAATTGGTCGCGAGAAGGGCGACGCTTGGAGAATAATTAGGATTATTGAACAATTAGTTATTTCATTTGGTTGTAAGTACATTAATGGCTAGTGTGATTTTACTAGCTGTGACAATAAGTATTTATTTTTGCTTTCGCATTTATTAAGTATTTATGGTATTTAATGACATTTATGATGTAATAGGATTTTGAGGGTGAAAATTCTAATATTTTGAAGTTATATTTAATGTCATTGAATGCTCGTTTATGTATGAAAAATTAGGGATGTTACATGGTTAACCTTCGTTGTTTCTATATTTGACTTATAAATCTCACGTACTTAAAAAATATTAAAAAATATTGCAAACATCAATTACTACAATTCAAACTAACAGGTTGTGTGGTAAACACATGATTTTAGAGAGTCAACGATACTTCCACGAAAACATTATTATAATAAGAAAAGCGTGATGAACCATACAATTGAAAAATGACAGGAAGATTTATTTAAGATATTTCCAACATTTTTAAAAAATAGGGGTTTATGTGACTGATATAAAATATACATGGTTATTTGCATAATAAAAAACCATAAAAAAAGATTATTTGTCCAATTTAAAAAGAGATAATTAAACTTGGACTCTGTTTGATAAAACTGAAAATTAAAAGTTGAAAGTGTAGAAATGAAAATATATATAGAGCTAAAACCATTAAGTTACTGATTTTTTTTTTAAGACTTGAGTTTATTTGGTAATAAAAAAAATCATATACATCTAAATTTAATCAAAATTTCAACACAACATTCAAAAAATTATTTGAATAATTTCAATGACTTTATAATTTGATTAATGTAAATGAACTTTGAATTTTTTTTTTTGAAAAAAACTTAATTATAATACTCATTTAAAATTATTATTAATCAATATTTTAATAGGAAAATAACTACATTTTCATATTTCTTTGATCAAATAAAAATTGAATGAAAATGTTTTTTTTCAATAATAGAAAGTAGCAATAAATAAATAAATAAATAATTTATGTCGATAGATGGATTTAAACTCATTCTCTTTCTTTCTCTTCCCTTCTCCTCTTACCTTGTTTGTTAAGACTCTCCTTTTCAAGTTAAAATTAGTAACCTTTTTTAAAACAATCTTAATTAGTTAAGACATTTAATTTTACCTTACCAAATAAGTTTAATTTTTTAATTTCTTAAATAAAGTGTTTAAAATTAAGAGCTTATTTTGTTTACCAAACAAACCCTTAGTCAAATGCATCTGCCCCCGCTACAACAACAACAATTTCAAATCTCGGTAAATTATACTTTCCGCGCATAATAAAATTCTTATTTTTCTTTTTGGTCCACTCCAGAATAAGGTTTTTAGTTGTTTTATTATTTGAAATAGAATGGATAATGGGACACACTTAATACACTCACAATAACAACACACTTTTTATTTCCTACCAACTTTCTCTCTCATACTTTACATTTTATTCTCAAAACAATTATTTTTGAAATTGTTACTCACCTTGCACAATTATTGAATACCCCCGCAATGCATTTTTCACAAAAATGACACCAATTGCAATGATCATACTACCATTCAGCATTATACACCCAATGGTATACACACGCAATTGAATTTTTCTACACTATTTACTAAATACACCCACCCTTTCATCTACCTATTAAATTTTCATCTTCCCCCATAAAATTTGCATTTCCCTTGAACCCTACAAACTTACCTTTCTTACCTTCCCTCCTACCTCCATCATTAAAAAGAAAAAAATCTCTTTCACTCTCTCACATCAATCTTACAAAATTCTATTCAAAATTACTATATTGTGTTAAAGATCAAGCATGGATGGAAAACACACTTAATCTAGGCGTAAATGTGTATATTTTGTACACCCTAAGCGTTTTTACAATGTTTATTTATTTTTTATTTTTTTTAGCTTTTTTGACAAATCTTCGTCACCATGGTTCGGTTGGTGGTGGAAATAAATATTTTCAATGTTTGGTGACTGTCGATCAAACATATTCGCATTGTCTGACAAATGATTACCAAACATTTAAAGGTTGTTCAAATATTATTGGTCAAAAAATGTTAAATTTTCAACTATTGACGGCAGAACATTTTGAAATTGTGTCCCCACCGTTACAAAACCCGTTCTCTCTCTCTCTCTCTCTCTCTCTCTCTCTCTCTCTCTCCTTGCATCTGCGTTGTTTGAATTTGTGAGGATTAGGTGTGTTCGCGCGTGCAAGTGGATGTGGGGTGAGTGTGTGGTGTGTTTTGTTATGTTAGGTGGGTGTTTATTTAGGGTTTTAAAAGGATAAAGTAGAAAAAATTGGTGTTTAGTCTATACTCCCTCCGTCTCAAAATGTTTGTCCCATTTGATTTTTTTGTTGAATTTTGACCACAAATTTATGAGAGATTAATCATGTTCATAAAATTCTAAAAGTTGTTGTTGATAATATTATTAATATGGTGAATCAATAGGATTTTTTAGAATTTCATGAACATAATTAAATTGTCATATATTTGTGGTTAAAGTTCAACAAAAAAGTCAAATGGAACAAACATTTTGAAACGGAGGGAGTATTTTTTTAGATAAATGTAGTGGTCCGGAAATATTTAATAATTATGCACGATGAATAATGATTCTTTTATTTATTTTTTTAATTTTTGTATAAAGTCAAACTAGAAAATTTTATTGTGAGAGCTGAGACGGAGGAGTAATTATATTGGTTGGACATAATTCATGGGATGTATTTGCACTAAGCTTTGTCATTAACCACAGAGCATCAATTGCATTTAACTATTGAATTATTCTCACTTGTGTTGGTTATTATATGCCTGACATTTCGGATCTCAACATGGCATGTTTTTTTTTTCCTGGCACGTGATACTGTTCTCTCTTTCTCTAGGTAACAACAGGATTCAGATATAGCATTATTGTACAGAAACTAGTACTCCCTCCGTCCCGCCCGAAAGGGCAATTTTGTCACCTAGCACGGAAATTAAGAAATGAATAAGGAAAGTGATGTAAGAAAGAGAAAAAGATTAAATGTTGTGAGTATGAAAAATTAAATATGAGAGAGAATGAGTGGGAGGAATAGTTAGGAGAGAGAATGTTGTGAGTGTAAAAGTAAAGTATGAGAGAGAATGAGTGGGGTGGGAAGAGTATAAAAATAATAAAAACTTTCCTTTTTGGGGTAGTGCCCTTTTAAATGGGACGCCCAAAAAGGAAATTTGTGCCTTTTCGAGCGGGACGGAGGGAGTACTATTTTATCCGTGCCACTGGCACGAACGATGACGATACACAAATTAAAAAAATTGATGAAATCGCTCTCTCCCCCCATATTAATATACTCCCTCCGTCCCGGTTCACTTGGCACCAACTTTTTGGGTGTAGGAATTAAGGAAAAGTGATGTAAGAAAGAGAAAAAGTTAAATGTTGTGAGTATGAAGAATTAAATAGGAGAGAGAATGAGTGAGAGGAATAGTTAGGAGAGAGAATGTTGTGAGTGTAAAAGTGAAGTAGGAGAGAGAATGAGTGGAGGGAATAGTGAATATTCTTTTCCATTTTGGGCAGTGCCAAGTGAAGTGGGACGACCCAAAATGGAAATTAGTGCCAAGTGAAGTGGGACGGAGGAGTATATATATATATATATATATATATATATATATATATATATATATATATATATATATATATATATATATATATATATATATATATATATATATATACTCCCTTTGTCCCATTAATAACTTCACCTTTTGCCATTTTGGGTGTTCCGTTTAAAGCTTTACATTTCCTTTTTTGGCAAAGAATCTTTACTATTTTTTTCACTCATTCTCTCTCCTATTTCACTATTACACTCACAACACTTTTCAAATTTACTATTTTCTCCACTCATTATCTCTCCTATTTTACTATTACACTCACAACATTTTCTCTACCCTTAATTTACGTGTCGGGGCTAAAATGGTGAACTAAATATTGGGACGGAGGGAGTATATATTTGTCACTACCCTGAAGATTACTTTGTTCTAAAATCAATATTTGATAGAGGATGATTTTTTTTTTTTTTTTTGCAACTGTCGCACCAATGTTGTTGCAATCTCAGAAAACTTGAAACAAAAAAGTATCAAAACTTGTACGCAATTTAACGTGAAAGAATCTCACCATAAACAACTTGAATCACATATGATCTCAAAAATTACATCACGTAGAAAGGGAACCGATACCTGGCTAAATAAGCATTATATAGAAATTGTGATTGACACATCTAATCTAATTGATTACTCGATTCACCTCGGGCAAGACCGAAAAGTATAGATCCCCCTAACTAACTTTTAGAAATACTATCTGCAGTTTACAATCAGCAAAAAAGTGCCTCAAGTATAATCCGAATGGACCCGACCTAAAATGAAGGAACCAATGGCATAGCGCATGAGTCACTTAATCGAGAAGAAAATTTTATGAAATTGAATATCATGTTGCATTCACCAAATGAAAGTTGATTAAATCATGAATATGATGTAAATAGGACAAAAATATCGAAGTTGTATGGGTTTAGGGTTGCAAAATGGGGGTTTTGATTATCCAATAGGTGTTATCCATTAAAAATTGCATGGTTTAAACTATTGTACATGATACAATATACAATAGTTCAAAGCATGATACAATCTACTCACTAGACAGAAATTGCCACTCCTATCTGGGTTGAAATGGTCAAATCGAAAGAAATCTTGAAAATAATCTAAGTCAAATGAGAATTTACATGGGTGAGAAGAGATCTTGTTAAAGCATCAAGCACACAAAAGCCAAAGATTCAACCGAGCAGATGAACATAAAGCTAGCATTATGAAATCTTCAAACTAAAGTAATATTCCCACTTCAAGATGGCTTGCTAGAATTTCATTCTATTTTAGGCTTGAGTATAGCATTCTCATAATGAATAACTAATTAGCCCACAAATAGAAAGAACTCACACAAAGCACAAACTAATATGCAGAAAGGTAAAATTAGGTGAAGAACATCGAAGTATAGAAGTTGTTTGGATTGGAATGGCCAAGACATTATTTTCTTAACAAATATTGCTAACAACTTCCTCCGTCACAAAATCAATATTCATTTTTGTTCTTGTTCAACAACAAATTTTAATATTAATTTTGGAACTAATACATACTCCAAATTTAACTTAACAAATATCAGCTACTACTTCCTCAAAATGAATACTCATTTTTTTCTTGCTTAGGACCAAAATTATATATTCATTATGGGACAGTTACACTCCCAATTTTCAATACATAAACCAAAGGAGCAGAGACACTAACCTGAAAAACTTTGATCTGGATTTTGCGATGCAAGATATTGTGGAAGATGTGGTGGGAAAAAAATCTATGGATATTGCTGAGATTTATATTGAAGAATCAGAAGATAGTTCGCTCTTGGGTTTCCGAGTTCGGGCCGAAGAAGGAGAATAGTTCCAAACATGCGAGATAATCTCTGCCGAAGATTGTGAAAGACTCGGTCAAGAGTTTCAAGTGCAACTGCATTTGCATCACTAACAAAGTTACATTTCAAGTCAGGCTTAGACTCTCATCTCTTGCTATTCAACTGAACATTTTTGGCTGAGTTTAGTTTTGAAGGCTTCCCTCAGTTATGTATATTCTCAGATTGTCAGTGTCAGAATCAACTATCCTTCCTTGCCTCACAATTTGATATAAGATTCCTCACATTTCCAACTATCTTGAATTCATCTGGACCTGGATCTCCTAGGGATGACCAAATCCGGTCCGGTTCCGGTTCCGGGCCTTGAACCGCCGGTTCCGGTTCGGCGAGGAGGTGAACCTTAACCGGCCCGCTTTTCTCACGGTTCCGGTTATCCGGTTCCGGTTTTCTCACGGTTTTGGTCCGGTTTCGGGCCGGTTCTATTGAAAAACAACAAATTTTCATCCGGTTAGGAGCTTTTTCTGTCCGGTTCACCATTTTGGTGAACCTTAACCGGCCCGCCTCCAAACCGGTTCCGGTTTCGGTTTTCTCCCCGGTTCATGGCGGTTCCGGGCTTTTCCGGGCCGGTTCCGGTCCGGTTTTCCGGTTCCGGTCCGGTTCCGGTCCGGTTTGGCCATCCCTAGGATCTCCTACTTGAGACACTCTTCCAGGGACTTCAATAAAATCATATCCCTATACGTGTCAAACAATTTAAATAGTAATGGAAAATTCTAGTACAACCAAAACATCAATTGAACAATAAATTTCCAATCAAAATTCGGCAGTTAGATTGAAATAACCCCAAAAAACAAAAGATGAGAAAAACTAACTACATTAACAAATCGTCCTGATATCACAATAAATAACACATGCGTAATTGGATTCCCAAAACAAATATGCATAGTACACGCTAAAGTGTTGAAGGAATTTGTCAACTTTTGCCCCCTCAACCCCCCCCCCCTCAATTTTTTTCCAGAATATCAACAATACAGTAAAACAACTTACTGATGGTACACCAATTTTGGCAATGCATAAGTACATACTAATAGAGGGTGGGGGAGGAATTAGGTATCGACTTACTTGGAGAATCCTACTCTACATTCAGATGTACTTCAAAGCATGTCTCCTTAACTTGCCAATCAAAGACTTGTCATGCCATTTCATACGCCCAACCCTGGATCATAAATCAGCTTTAAAGAAGGAATAAATAGGGCTTACATAACATGAGAGAGAGTTGAATTACTATGGGATTAATTAGGGCTTACCGATGAAGTTACCGATGTAGAAGGTATTCGGGCTCAGAGAGTGTAATTGAGGCCAGGGATGCATAGAAGACAACACTAAATTTACACAACCCATGAAACTCATGACAAAGGACTTAAATAATTTGGTTTACAGTCTTAAATTTGCAAAAAAAAACATTAGAGAGAAACAATCAACATAACAAATGGGGGCAAAAAGAGAAACCCTAACATGTGGAATGATTCGAAGGTTTTGAGAGAAAAAGAAAGAGAACCGATCACGTCTTCGGTAAGTGACCTACACACATTCAACCTCTTTCTCTCGCCATAATAGTCACATTAGATGAAGAGGAAATGCTAGGACCAGAGGAGATGTTCGTCGCTGGTTGAAATGACGGTTGCGACGGAGGGGAGCAGTGACGACCAATGAAGAGAGGGATAGAAGAAGTTCTCTGAAATTCCCACCGCTGCAACCTCTGATAATGATAAAACTATCGCAAATTGAAGCGTCGTCATTGCTTAAAAATTGGGCAGAAGGAAGAGGAGGAATGGGGTTGGATTGAAAAGTGAGCGGGCGGTTTGGGGAGAAAGGTTTGCGTGTGTAACCGCCGTGAAGAAGTTATTTACTTATGCTCAGTCCTGACCCTCCTTTTTCTTTTCTGAAACTCAAACCTGACCGCTCTTTGTATGGCGGTTGAAACCCAGAAGTATTGTAATATAGTTATTACAACAACATACAATGTGGGCTGAAAAGAAAATCCAATCTTGACTAATTTTTATAAAAAAAATTATTATCTTCATAATATTTTTTAAACTTATGGATACATCACACATAAATTCGATCTTATTATAAACGTGTTTTACATTAAAAGAGAAAAAATGATTTTTTTTCATAAGTATCAGTTCTAATATTACTAGAGTAACCCCCGTGCGATGCACGAGACGTTACTTGTATAAAAACACATGAACTAAACTTAAATTTATAGAAAACTGTGATTTTTTATACATTATGAAATACTTCCTTAAAGACTACATTGTCAGTAAATACATCAGATACGCCTGGCTTATTATTATTACAAATCAATATTTTAATACCATTTGGACTTTTGATCCGAGAGAAAGCAACATACAGTTGACCGTGACAAAATACTGACTTCTTCAATATAAGACCATCAATAGATAATGATTGAACTTGGCATTTATTGATCGTCATAGCATATGAAATTGTCAATGGAAATTGTCTTCTCTCAAATCGTAAAGGAATCCTCGTGTCCGATGGAGTTAAGGACATCCTGGGAATCAAAACTTTTCAACCAATATCACCTGATGAAATAACTTCACCTTCCAAAACATGATTTCCAAGCCTCGTGATAATCAAACGCGTCCCATTGCAAATACCCAGAGAAGAGTCTATATTACGAAGTAACATAACTGGAGTTCCGACTTTCAAGTGTAATGTGTGATTTGGAAGGCCAGAAATACAAATACTGTTTATGAATTCAGGCATCTGAAGATCACTCAAGGACTCTACACTTTGATCGGTATGACATGGCACATCAAAACTCAAATAATTCCTCGTTGTAGAATCAATCAACGACACCATATACTCATTCACAACATTAACCACATCCAAGGTGGGAGCCAAAATTGCTCTTTCTCAAAAAAAGATGAATCATGAAGGCCACTCAAATAATCAGAATATATACTATTAACTATTGCAGTAATTGGATCACTATATTCCGCAATTATAAACTCTTGTGGGATTTCAATTGGAACAACTCCATCATTTGGCTCATTAATTTTTTCATCTCCAATTCTACCTATCCAATCAGCAAATTATCTCAGTTTCTTTGAGCTTAAATTTGAATCTAAACCTTGTAATCTCATATTTGTTTTCAATCTCAGAACGACACAATGCCTCCATAGATACGACGAATTAATAGTGGCATGCACAATATCTTGTCTACTACCCTTTGAAATGACAGGAAGTATTTGCCTAAAATCTCCACCAATAACAATAGTCTTTCCACCAAAAGGATACTCATTTCTCTTAGGATCAACAACTCTCATTATATCTCGCATACTTCTATCTAAAGCCTCAAACAATGTTTATGCATCATTGGTGCCTCGTCCCAAATTATTAATTGTGCTTTTATGATTAATTCTGCTAATTAAAGGACTTTCTTGCGTGATATTGCAAACGGAATCTTTAGTCAAGTTAAAAGGAATACCAAACCTCGAATGAGGAGTTCTACCCCATGTAACAATAAGGACGCTATACCACTTACAACATTTAACACAATAAGTCCCCGTGAACGCAAAGCAGCAGATAAAGTCCTCCAAATATACGTCTTGCCACTCCCTCCATAACCATACACAATAAACATTTTCCCAATCTCTGCAAAATATGTTTCATAAATGACATTATACACTTCTCATTGATTGTCATTCAAGTTAACCACAAGTTCTCGAAACTCAGCTTCTAACTCTTCTCGATCATAACACATTTCATCATAAATTAACCAATTCGTCGTGCCTTGAAAGTACTCCTCATTAGGATATGGCAACATCGTAAACTCAAGTATACTTCTTCCCTGTTTTTTAAGGATTTTCTCAATTTCAGCAAGCCCGTAGTTACGAAGTTGTATTTCATCCAACATCAAACCTAGAGATAGCAGAGAAAAAGGAGTAAGGGAACTATAATTAAAGGAAGTGAAAAAGGAACGTATGAAACAATAAAATGTGGAACTAAAATTAAGAAATTGAAAAAATCACCTGGGTGATTAAGGATAATCCTTTGTTTATAAATCACATCCTCACATAAGTAGCTCCAACAGTTATCCATCACATATTTTGGTCTACTCATAGACCCAGAAGTAAGTAGTGTTGCAAACAGAGTTCTCATTGAATGAGCAGTTGAAAACTAGCTAGATTCAACAATCCCATCGATATACTCCCTATCATCATTCAACAAACCTAACGCATAGCAAGCATCACAAAAGGTCTCACAGTGAACACCATTCACAAAACGAATTTCATTATAACTCTTTGCTCCACAAACTTTCTTAAGTAGACACCTCAAGTAATAAATTTCACCACAGCCGGGAGGGACAAATTGAAACCCCTCTTTTCCTTGGAACCCGTTCACGTATATCATTTTTCCACACAAACATCATCAGAAATTGTGAATAAGTCAAACATCTAGCTTCGACATAATTCTTGTTCGCTTCCATCCAACCCAAGAACATATTTTGCGCAACCGAATCACGTTGTAAGACAGACTCAATATTATCTGAATCAGAGAAAATGATATTTTGTTCATTAGGAAGATGAAAACTCAAGCGTTCCACTGGAGGATCCTTATATTGAATTTCAAAACCATAAATTCTCCAAGCAGCTTCACATGAAGAGACATAACGACAATCATAATACAAATTAATCCCATCTACAACCTGTTCTACACTTTCCCCAGTTCCCGTTTGACAAAATGTGGCTGTGACTCGATCATTGCCTTTGTTTATGTATTTAAATAAATATTTGATCGCACGTGATTGATTGCACCATTCAACATTCAAATGTGCACCGTACGTCACCAACAAATATCTGTTATGAGGCACAACATGTTTGTTATCCAAGTAGACACCATTTTTCAAAAAAATTCTCCCATCATCTCTTCTTCTATACACAGCATATCCATCCTCATCAACTCGAGTCAGCTCAACAAACATTTTTGGATAATGTTTAAAACATCACCCATTAACTATGCATGTAGAATTTGGTCTATCTTTTTCGCACGGACCGTGAACCATTAAGTCTCTCACTGCATTGAAATATATTGGGTCAACATTTTCATCCGACATTTCAGCGAAAATGAAGCGATCAATATCTTCTGGTGAACGACTTTTAAAGTCAGTTGCAAGAAACAACAATATATGGGCATGGGGTAAACCTCGCTTCTGAAACTCTATCGTGTAAATAACTGTGAAAGAGGAGAAATAAATAAATTAAAAACATAAGCGTAGATTCATTTATACGAACATAGGCAAAAAGTATTTTTGTAGTAAATTGTTTGTGGTATTTGAAAATAATAACATTAAACAAACCTGCTTTAACCTCGTCAAAAATTCTATTCTTCCTGATGTCCTTTATCATTCCATCAAGCTTGGTTTTGAATATTCGGCATAACACGTCTGGGCGATCCTCAGCCTTCAAACCACAATTCTCAACAAATCTAGTAATTTCAGGATATTTAGGATTACACGTTAATGTCAAGAATAAATCAGGATATCCAATCAATCTACAAATAGCCATTACATCTTGATAATTTTGAACCATATATCTGGAGCCACCGGTGAAAGAGGACGGTAAAATAACTCTTTTACCTAGTTTCGTTGCATCACAATCACCTTTCAAAACAACTTCTTGTAAACCCCTATACATTTCTGCTCCCAATTGTTTCTGATGTAACCTAATATAAGTCAAACGTGCAGACTCAATCATCGTGTGCGCATCCACAATATACTGTTGAAACAATCTCTTAGAGCTTAAATACAGAACACAAATAAAAACACTATTATGGAAGAGCTTAAATATACATATGGATCACATTCCAAAGCTCATATTCACCAGATCAGTCCATCACAACATAAATGTGGACAACCCATCTTCAGGCCCATACTTCTCGACCCATACTTCCCATGAAAGCCAACCTAAATGAAAACATTACATTCAACCCTAATCTGGTATTTGACTTGTGAGGATCCTCCTATATATAAGTTCTAAACCTACCCCAATCCTAAGGTCCCTAACTATTATCTACCGCATCTGCCTCCGCCTCCAATCCCATACCTCTCCTCTCTCTCTCTCTCTCTCTCTCTCTCTCTCTCTCTCTCTCTCTCTTCCTCTCTCTCCCCCCTTTATATGTTCTCCACACACAAACCCTATCCTACAAATCCTGCTAAAAACACACTCCAACCATTTCTTTCCCAACGCTAAGTCCACAGAAGTCATGATTATCTCCTTGGTTGATCACTACCAGCACGAGAAAAAAAAATGGGCAAATCCAGATTCCCAATATTTCATTCTCCATCAAAAAATGTTTAATCATTTCCCAGTCCAGAAATCTACAATTGAAGGAAGTTTCACTCCAACTTACAATAGATCCGGTACGTTCTACACAGATCTGACATTTAATTTATTTATTTTACGTAAATAGTATTTTCTATATTTTTTTTCTTGATATAAATATTTGAAGTACAGATCTACTTGTATTTCACATGAATAATTTAGATTTATTTTAATATATGATATAAAAGCTTAAATAAATCACCAGATTATAAAATGAACAAACTGAAACTTCATTGCTAGTCAGATCTATATACTGCAGATCGTTATGACCGACTTGATGAACTTGTTTCTTATAAACTCATTATTTAAAACACGTAAAAATTTAGATCTACTTTTACTGCATGATGAAATTGGTTCTAGTAATATAAATAATTTTTATAAATATCATAAAGAAGTTTTGTAGCAAAGATTGACCGATTATTGTAAATATATTTTTTCCTTTGAAAGCATTGTCAAAATACTTTATACAAACTAACATGCCAAAATATCTTATTTTATATTTTAATATTTTATGTAAATATTATTTTCAAAAGTTAAGTATTTCTTCATTAATAAATTTCCATTTATGAAATTTTAACACTATTAACCTACAAATCTGGTGTGCTATGTACATATTTTTTGTGTTGGCGATTTTCTATAAATGCATCGGTACGTAGAAACTTTAACCTTTATTTATAATAGTTAAAATTGGAATCCGACTTACATCTCCCAAATAAATCTTTTTCCTAAAACAAATTTCAAGTACACTATTTGTACCTGACATATATAAATTCTCGATGTATTTAGTTAATAAATGTCTTATTTTTCATGTTGACAGTGTTTAAATAATCAAGCCAGACAGAAAAGAAAACCAAATATCCAGTTGTAGGCACAGGCCAATTGTACATATAAATTTGTTAAATAGAATTATAATTTTGTAAATTAGACATAGTATTTGTAACTAAAGTACACCTCACAAGTATGCACATGCTTGTAAAAATCATAAGCACAGAATAGCTACAGATCATTTAGACACAAGCAACGACAGAGGAGGAGAATACAACAATTCAATTCAAGCAAAAACAAACATGAGGTACACCCTACTCTTTTTCTAATTGCATAAATGATAAATTCTAACACATAGTATATCACATTTAACATATATAGCAGTAAGCACTAAATTAGCAGTACAATTGTAATTTACATAGAATAAAAACAGCTGACATACATATCCTAGTTGAACTTTCCAAATTCGTTTTCTACCCAAAACGATTTTGACAATAGGATAGGCAGAAATTGACCTAGAAAAGGATAATTTGAATGAGGTAGAACACTGTCGTGGGGTGAATGTGGATACCATCAGCCTAATTTCAAAATTTCCCCCTTTCTATATAAAATTTGAAAATTTTCAAAAAGTTACATTTCCCCTTGGTAACTGTGAAAGAAACCCTTTCCCCTATATTTGTTGACAACTATTTCAAAAACCACTTTATACGTCACATTTTGTCATATTTTTTAAAAATAATTTGCAGAGTGAAATCTACTTACTTTTATTTAAAGTATTATGTTGTACTATTTTTTAAAGATGATGAGACCTTACTAATTTTAAAATAAGTAAATACAAAAAATATTTCTTTTAAACCTTCAGTTCCTTGATTACAAATTTCTTTTTTTGGTTGCAAAAGGTTCAAATTTTCAATTACATTTATTTTATCTACACAGTCATTATAATTCTCTCAATTTTTTTTTTAATTTTCTGAAATATTACTTGAACATACCAAAAGTGTCAAGTTGGGCCAAGCGGGTAAAGCCCAATCACATACAGCCTTGACTCCCACATTCTCAATGAACCTGGCCCAATCAAAGCAAGGCCCAAAGCCCATCTCAGCATCGGGCCGACTAAGTCTATGGTCCGACCTTACGTGTCCCGACCTAACTTAGTCCGACCTCACTATCCAAGCTCTAATACGGTACGATCCATGCTCTACTCCGTCGCCGTCGACCATTCCTCAAATGGCGACCTCGACCTAAACAACAAGTGACGACCCGACACTCGCCGGCGTATTTAGTTGAACAATTCTCATAACCACATCCCTACAAATCGTGGACCGTTATAGACACGTTCCCATGACCAAGCAACCGCCGCTACAATCTCGTGAGCACATGTCGCCTCCCCAAAAATACAACCACCAACGCCTATAAATACTTCATCACTACCAAACAAGAGAAGGTAACCGCCATTTTGTTATCTCGAATTCATTATTCAATACATTTTGAGCTATATACACCGTTGTTTTACTCACGCCCGAGCGTCTTCGCCGAAGACACATCCGCTAGTCGTGGGTTCTCGATTTCAGTCAAGAAGCCAGGTGATTGGTCCCGCCACGTGGAGGATTACCGATAAGCACAATTCCTCGCAAAGATCGCTTGGTTCCATTGCACGGAATCGTGCTTTAGCTTGACCTCGAAGATCTCATCCACCTACAACAATGGTGACCTCCAGACGGCATGTCGCAGACGTTTCAAGCAGTTCGAAGAAGTGAACAATAACAACAATACGAACGCCGGAAATCTCAACACTAATGCCGAAAATGCAAACTCGCTCCACCCCCGCCAAATCGCCCTCACGGTAGAGCAACACGCTCTACCACAGGTTGTTGATGGCAGGGATTGCCGATACGAGAAGGGGGAAAAGACACATGGAGGACAAGGAGCTCCACCTCCTCCTAAGCGTCCAACCGCTCGTGGAATGTTGGAAATAGGTGCAGTCCCTCATCCAACCCATCGAGCAGAAGGAAATGTTATCGAGCGAGCCCGCATTTTGGCCGAGCTATCGGGCACAGAGGAGGCCGAGAAGGCAGATGTAAGATCGTAGAAGGTGGCTCCCTCTCAAACCTCAAACAGTAACAAAGCCAGAGTGTTAGGCCCAATGAGGGTGTGGGTCAAAATGCCGATCAAAGAATGGTAGCCCGACCTCAATCGCCCGTCCATGTTCCGAGCAATGACTTAAGGGCTAGCCTCACCAGAATAGGGAGCAGGAAGCTCAATCGGATTTGAGGACGCATTTAGAGGCTAATAGAAGCCGACGCGGTTCCCGCACGCGACACAAAGATCAAAGATCCCATAGGGACAGGAATGGGCGCAGTCGCCTATCGAGACGAGAGGCACAGTCGCCACTGGGGTAATAGGCGCAGTCGCCTACTGTAGATGATAAAGCAGTCGCCACAAAGGAATGACAGTAAAGATCTCCAGCTCGATCGTAGCGGGCTCATTCTCACGAGACAGGAGGAGTAGGCAGTAACTCCCCCTGTAAGCGAGGGCTGGGAGGTCGAATGTCGTTCCCCCGCTGAGAGGACAGCCCGACGCAGAGAGCGGTTGTTGATGAAAAAGAAGTTCGAACAATGGGAGGAGGAGAAGAAAAAGGAGATTGGAAAGGTCGAACGAATTGACTTTGCTCTTCGACCTCTATCCAAGGAAATCAGAGATAGTCGACCTCCTCCTAGTTTCAAAGTTGCCTCTTCTCGGAGAAATATTCTGGTCGACCAACGCAAAGAGTCATATAGCACATCCGGAAGCCACAATGTGTTTTGTCGCCAATGAGGATGACAATATGTGCAAAGCTCTCCTAAGCACACTCACCGGGCAAAATTTCTTTAACTTGGTTCAATGGTTTGCCGCCGGTAGCATCACCACTGGACATGCTTCAGACAAAGTTCCTAGATTGTTTCTCGACCGCCGGAGCTCTGGAAGCGATCACACGATCCGAACAACTTGGTACAGTTAAAATGAAAGCTCGATGAGCTACTTCACCAAGTTCAAGGAAATGGTTGATAAGATGAGGAGGACCTCACCGATAGGAAGTCATCAATTGCTTCCGAAACGGTATTTCCTGGCAGATACGGATTATGAACTCACAAGCCAGACAAGAATAACTCGACAGGAGTTGTTTGAGAAGGTGTATAATGTCGCTCTTGCTGAGGAAAGGAAAGAGAAGAAGAATGGTAAGAGTCCCAAGACTGAGGGCGCCGATGATAAGAAGGACCCCAACAAGAATGGAGGAAATAATAAGAATGGAAAAACAGACTAGGGCCACAGAGAAGGTACTCGAGGTTTTCACTCCCTTACTAAGTGAGTCGAACGTAAATCATGAATGCCGTCGAGTTAGCTCCACATGCCCCAATGAACCCAGGCAACAAGTTCAAGGGACAACAAAGAAGTACCGTGATTACCACAAAGACACATGACATCTCACGGAGGATTGCTTGGGTTTGAAGCGTATCATCCAAAGAATGGTCGAGCAGGGGAGACTCGACGCATATGTGAAAAGACCTCAAGCCGGTGGAGGCGAGCAACACAGTGGACAACAAGGACCGAGGCAACCTGCATCGAACTTGGGGGTCATTACAGAGCAAGCAAGTAACACCGCTATCAAGCACAAGATCTTTCAACTCAAGCAAAGCCCCGCACGTGCCTCCAAGGAGAAATGTCGTAGATGAAACGACGCCTTCTACCCCCATGAGTTGGCGACTAATATGGCGGCTAGGAGCAAGTTCTCGTCATCCCAGTCTCATAGACGGATGTACGACGAGCGTACTCTTAGTCGACACTGGGGCCTCGCAAAGATATTTTGTTCTACAAGACTTTCAAGGAGACGGGTCTTAATGACGAGCAGCTTGGAAAGATATGATGGCAAAGTTGGAGGGCTTCACCAACCATCGAGCCGATGCTAAAGGCCGATAGAGCTCGACGTCGACCTAGGCCAAGACCCTCAAAGGATCGTGTCGAAGGTACAATTTATCAGGATTGATGTAAACAAATGACTATGCCGCCATACTTCGTATTCCCGGACAGTCGCTCTTGGAATGGTGGCATCGATCCCTCATCGCCGAGTCAAGTTCCCCACACCCGCCGGAGTAGGCCGCGTACAAGGCACGCCGAGCCTACCTCGGACCATGTTCTTCGGGAAAGAAAGAAGAGGGAGTTAGAAATTGAGACTGCAGATGGTTACTTGAAGCCGTCCCGCCGGTCACCAAAACTACTCGACCGTCAACAATCACCAATGTGGAGGAGTCGACCTATCGCTCAAATGACGAGGTCATGATTGAGTCGACACGTCACTCCGAAACCACAGAGGTCGATCCAGATGTAGTTATGGTCGATCAAGTCCTCATAGGCAACCTACGCCTTCGCATCGACAATAACTCGGGGCCACCACCACCACGAGGTTGCAGCACAAGTTGGATGACATGATAGCCGAGGAAGCTCCACATTTGGGGGCCGAGGAGAGACAAAGGGTCGTGGAGATAATCATTGAGACTCTACAATCTCGTGGATGGACCGTGAGCTAGAGGTCATGGACGAGCTAGAGTCAATAATCACCAACCCTTCTTACCCCGACCAAAAAATTCAAGTTGGAAAGCAAATGCCTATCTCGTTGAGGAGCGAGCGTAAATCATCGAGCTACTCAAGGAAAGTAAAGACGTCTTCGCATGGAGAGTAGAAGACATGAGGGAAATCAAGGAAGAGGTCGCCGTTCACCGACTTGAAGTCAATCTGACCATAAAGCCTAGACCCCAAAAGTTGAGAAGTTTTGCTCGCGACAAGGAAGAGGCTATAAAAACTGAGGTACAAAAACTTTTGAGTGCAGGAATAATCAAGGAGGCCACTCATACAACATGGTTGGCCAACGTGGTCATGGTGAAGAAATCAAATGGCAAATGGCGGATGTGTGTCGACTTCACCACTCTCAACCTTGCTTGCCCTAAGGACAAGCCTATCCTTCTTCCTAGAATCGACAAGCTAGTCGATTCCATTGCCGGGTCACTCAACCCTCGCCTTCCTCGACGCTTACTCGTGGTACCACCGCATTAAGATGCATGAGGATGACATAGTCAAGACGGCATTTCAGCGGCCGGAGGCATCTACCGCTACAACATGATGCCATTTGGTTTGAAGAATGCGGGTGCAACCTATCGTAGAATGGTGAACAAAGTCTTTGCTTCCCAAATTGGCCGAAATATGGAGGCTTACGTTGACGATATGGTCATCAAAACTAAGGCCGAACGTCACGTAGTCGACTTAAAAGAAACATTCGCCAATTTGCGAGCAAACGACATGAAGCTCAATCCCAAAGAAGCGTGTTCGAGTTGCACTGGAAAGTTCCTGGGATTTATGGTATCTCAACTAGGCATAGAGGCTAATCCAGATAAGATAAAGGCCTTAGTCGACATGAAGGCTCCCACCAGTATCAAAGAAATGCAACGACTTAACGGGAGAGTAGCAGCCCTAGGTCGCTTTATATCCAAGTCGGCTGAAAGGTCTCTCCCCTTCTTCAAATCATTGAGGGGGACGAAAAACTTTGAGTGGACGGCCGAATGTCATTCGTCAGTTCCAACAACTCAAAGAATACCTTGCTACTCCTCCACTACTGAGCAGCCCGACCACTGGTGAGACCTTGTTTGTGTATCTGTCTCGGAGACAAGTCGGTTGCAGCAGCCTTGATCGTAGAAGAGGAAGGGCTTCAAAAGCCGCATACTACATCGCAAAGCCTTATCGATGTGGAGAGCAGGTACTACAATGCGTAAAAGGTCTCCTATGCTCTAGTCGTAGCTTCAAGGAAGCTACGAGCTTATTTCTTAGCTCACCCTATCGTGGTACCGACCAACGCGCCTCGAGGAAGATATTGCACAAGCCGGAGAGTTCAAGTCGATTGCTTCAATTGGTCAATTGCCCTTACCGAATTTGACATTGAATATCGACCTCGAAAGGCACCGAAGGCTCAAGCTCTAGCGTACTTCTTGGTCGAGCTTACGTTCACCAAGGAAGATGATAAGCAGCGAGTCCCAAAGGAGAAGGCTAAAGGAAAAGAACACGAGTTCCAGCCCGCTATTGCTCTACCCGACGATTGCTGGAAGGTTTATTCGGATGGATCAGCAACCAAAAGTGTTAGTGGAGCTGGGATTGTCTTGATCGAGCCAGAGTCTGGAACCGTGTACGAGGAATCACTAAGGTTCAAGTTTGATGCTTCCAACAACCAGCCGAATATGAAGCCTTGATAGCAGTTATAGAATACGCCAAGTGTTTTGGAGCAACTAAAATCATGGCTTATTGTGATTCCCAACTGATAGTCAACCAGGTCAGAGGCGAGTACGAGGTGCTTAGTTCCACGTTGATTAAATATCGCGACCCGGTGAAGGAGCTAATAAAAAGATTTGGAATTTTGGGAGATTCAGAGGATCGAAGGGAAGACAACGAGCTAGCCGACCTCCTCTCGAAATTAGCCACTTCGTATGAACCACATGGTGAGCCCCATCTCTTTCCTCGAAAATCCAAATGCGAGAGGGTAAAAATTCAATGTGTAGATGATCCCTCGAGAAATTGGATTTATGAGAAGTGTTGGATCGAAGAAATGAAAGCGTACATAGAAAGTGGCGAGCTGCCAGATGACGAGAAGAAAGCTCGAGCAATCAAAAAGAAGGCTCCGAGATACGTCATTCAAGGAGGCAATCTGCTCGTAAGATCCTACACTCGACCATCGCTAAAGTGCATCCACCCTCAAGAGGTCGCCCTATTGATACATGAAGTACACAAAGTGGGATTTGTGGCGGACACCCGGGGCCAGTGACCTCTTGCACAAGTTAATTACCTTGGGATACTATCGTCACATACGAGAGCCGACACTCACAACTTTGTTCAACAATGTGATCAATGCCAAAGGTTTGCCAACTTACCTCATATGCCGACAACCGAGCGCACCGCACTGCACTTGGCCATTTGATATGTGGGGTGTCGACTTGATTGGACCCTTCCCTCCCGCCCGGGAAATTGCAAGTATGTGATCGTCGCTATCGATTATTTCACAAAGTGGGTCAAGCCAAGCCATTAGCTCGTATCACGCAGGAGAATGCCATCAACTTCATTCATGACTTCATTTGGTGTCGGCTTGGTTTTCCTCGAGCTATAGTGTCCGACAATGGTTTACGCTTCTCCCAAACCTTCGAAGCGTAGATGAATCGAGTAGGAATCAAACATTGAAATCTTCTGTCGCCTACCCCCAAGGCAACTAGCAAGCCGAGGCAAATAATAAACTTGTACTATCTTCACTCAAGACAGACTCGTAGGTCGACGCAATAATTGGTGGACGAACTTCCCTCGCTTCTTCGGGGCGCTCATACAACCACTGGGGCCTACTTGGGAAACCCCTTTGCTCTCACATATGGATCGGGCCACGGCACCTCGGCAGAGCTCAGCATTTCCTACCGCTAGAGTGACTTTCTTCAATCAAGAACGTAATGATATCAACAGATTGATCGACCCGGATCTCGATCGACGAGAAGCGAGATACAGCCTACCTTTGAATGGTCAACTACAAGCAGCGAACCAAAAGTTACCACGACAAGAGGGTCAAGGCAAGGTCGTTCCAAGTGGGTGACTATGTACTAAGGAAGATCGAGGCAACATGAAGGAGAACCCAACAGAATAAGCTATCTCCTAACTAGGAAGGTCCCTATATGGTTACTCGAGTCGTCAAGGAAGGAACTTACATGATAGCTCATCCTGGGGGAGAAGAGTTGAAGCACCCTTGGCACGCCACTCACCTCGTCAGATATTACTTCTAGTTTCCAACTTTCAAGCTCAAAGTTTGTCCTAGTTCTAGTTTTCTATTTCGATGTAAGCATGTTTTACTTCAATGAAATTACAAGTTCTACTCGACCAAACATTGTACTACACGCTATGCAATAAGCTCGATTCTTAATCAGCTTTATTCTTTTAACAGGTCCGACTCAACGTCGACTTCGTTCTTATAAGCTCGATTCTTAATCAGCTTTATTCTTTTAACAGGTCCGACTCAACGTCGACTTCGTTCTTATAAGCTCGACTCTTAGTCAGCTTTAGTCTCATAACAAGTCCGATCCATGGTCAAATTTGTTCTAATGAGCTCTACCCTATGCCATCTCTAAACAGGTTCGACCTTAAGTCAACCTCATTTCTGAATTCTTACAAGGCTTAGGTCGACTCTTCCGAATATATCTAGCTCGACATATATATGCTGAAGTTAAAGGCATGAAACATACAAGGATATGAAGTCAGCTAAGATTAAACATGTTTAAGTCTCCCAAAAGCGGGCTGAGACTTGCAAAAATATGATTACATGTTTCTATGCCTCCCAAAAATTGGGCCAAGGCATTCAAATAAATTTAAAAACAAATAAAAAAAAAGAAAAGCAAAGTACTGTTTGGAACTTGTTCATTACAATTCAACTGAATAATTCAAGAGTCTTGGCCGCATCGCTTGGTCGTCGCAGCTCGACCCTCCCCATCTTCTTGTTGCCGGGGCCTAGGGTTTACCCGACTCGAGTAAACTCCGCTCATTTTCTTCTTCCATAGTGGCGGCATCCTCAAGCTCTCGTTAACCACATCAAAATTCCTATCGACAACGGGGAGCTTCCCACTTCTCACAGCCTATCCTCTTCATCTTCCCCGGGCAATAAAAGCCAAGTCATTCTCAAGATAGGGAACGAGCGAGTGGCCCCGACGAGCCGCCATGTCGCATCGGGACTCGTAAAACCAACGAGCTAATTGCTCGATGGTAACTGTAGCTGTTGGATCCACCAGTGCTCGACGAGCCATGTGTCTCTTACCAACCTCAAGAAAGTCCTGCGCCTTGGCCACGATGGCATTGTAGTACTCATCTCCCTCCTTAAATTTATCAACCGCGACTCAAGAAGATCCTTAGCAAAAGAATAAAGAACTAAGCTCAAGGTCTTTTTCCCACTTCACCCGTGTAAGCCGACGATCCTCATTCACCCGACCAAGAAGGTGTCCTTCTCTTCGTAAGCTTGAACCGTTGCGCTCCGTCTTGGCCTTCTCAAGCTCTTTCTTCTCAACATCCTTCTCCGCCTTCATCTCCTTAAGTTTGGATTCTGCAGCTTCAAGGTCGGACAGGGCCTTTGTCTTCACCATCTCATAGGCTTCGTACGAGTTGTCCAGATCGTTATACTTCTCCTTCATATCCGCAAGCTCCTTAGCCTTTTTGGAATAATCTTGAAGGGCTTGCCTCTCCCTCTCAATGGAGGCTCTCCAAGAGCTTTTCACTTGCTCGACCATGGTAAGATTCTACATTTCAAAGAAACCGAAGAAGTGTTAGCTCGTAATTTAAGTGGATCGAGTAAAGGAATAAGCGCCTAGAATGAAAGAGAAAGTGAAAAATTACCTCGCATTGAATCATCCTGCAGCGAGAAGAGAATTCTTCAGTGGGTAATCCCCTTATCGCAAAATGAGCCACCAGAGGTTGACATCGATGGCCCTCCCGACCACGACCTCGGCCCAAACTCATGTCAGATAACGTCGACTCAAACCGTCGACCCCAAGAAGAGGAGGCACGTCACTCGGCCTCCTCATTTGATCCTCAAGAGACTCGGAGTTGGGCGAGAGGAAGCCGGTGGAGGAGATTGGCCCGAGATAGTTGGTGGAAGGAATTGGCTCGAGGGAACAACTTTCCCTTATCGATCGCAACCTCTTAGTCCTCGTGAGGTTGATCATCGCATCCACCTCCATGTCGTCATCATCAACGCCTACAACGTCCAAGGGATCGGCTCCTACTCGTCGCCTCCAGAGGTCCCAAAGCATTGACGCCCCGAATTGGATCGGAGCTCAAGCTTGCTTGGCCGACCTAGAGGACTCGTCACCTCCTTCGTTGACATCCACGTATTGGGTATCACTTCTTAGAAGATCATCCTCCTCAACTCCCTCCATTGGCACCATCCCAATGTTATCCTTCGACAGAAGCCGGTCCTTACCGAAGCCTCCCTCTCGCCATGAGCTCGAGCATTAGCAGCTCCACGAGCTTTCTTTGCCTTCTTCTTATCGAAATGCCAATGATACGACCCATGTTAGCCTCTTGGTCGGGGTTAAAACTTCAACAAAGTCAAAAATAGCAAAGTGTTAGATCGACATACGAAAGTTCTACATACGAGCGTAAGTTCTATGTACGAGCAAACCATGTGCGACTCAATTATCTTATATGCGAGCCAACAAATGACGAGCTAAAAGAGGGACACAATACAAATGATCTATTATGTTGTCGATCGACAAGGTGCAATAGACGAGTAAAGGGTTCAGCAGAGATGAGGAGATCTTACCACCCGCCGTGCTCCCCATTATCCTTGCAGTAGTTTTCTGTCTTCTTGCAGCGTTGACACTTATCACCGAACCTACCCTGTAGAGCGAGTGACCCAAATGATATATTTGGCCTCTCAATACAGAGTAAGGGGCTCCACCACTCCATCTCCGCACATCATCCCGTACTGGATGAAATTATACTTGGTGCGAGCGCACTCTCCCAAATTTACGGGCCTTATCTCAACTAATCGACACAAAGTCTTATACAAGTTAAGATGCCAGGATGGCTCCCAATAGTCCCTCTCATCAATGGTTTCTGTTTCATCGTTGGGCAATGGGAATTCCCATCCTAATCTGCTCTCTACCACCACTACATGAGAGTTCCATCCACTGTACTTGCTGGTAAGGTTGGTAAAAAGTTTGGGAGACTTGGGTTTAGAAGGGGTGCTGATGCTCAGGTCATCCCCGCTATACTTAATACAGAAAAATTCTTTGAACACTCTCATGCAAGGTTCATACCCCAGGAATCTGCACACCATAGCAAAGCACACAAGGACCCTACAAGTATTGGCTCCGAGCTGAAGGGGAAGGGCATTTGCACATTCTAAAAACTCATTTATAAAGGGATCAAGAGGCAACCTGAGACCGGCTACGAATTGACCATAGAAGAAGGCCACCCTAGTGGGGTCCTTAGTGAATGATGACCTAAACAATCTCATAAACTCCTTCTGAGTATAAATGGTCACCCTATAATCCTCCTTACGCACCTCACATAAGTCCCAGATCAAGCTGTACCTAGAGGGCAAGTTCTTATTGCCACGCAATGGCCCTTGGGGAACATAACCCCTTTCATTCTTCCCCGGTACGACGGAGGAGCCAAACGCATCCACTATTCGAGTACTTGAGGAAGTTGAAGTTGTAGCTCCACCTCGAGTCGTCATATCTGTACAAACAAAAGAGGAAGCAGGGGAGTCAGTCCTATGATCACATTCAGTCGACCTACCTAAGGGCGACCTAGACTCCCCTGGAAAACCTATTCTGTTCCTAAGGAAGGAGGGCTTGTGGACATCCCTAACATAAAACAAGGTGATATGGTCGAGCAGTTCGTGAAATAGATGAAAAGTGACGATATTCGAATCATCGACTACTAGGTTTTCAGTGTCTTCTACAATGGGCAAACCTATCTCACCGAAATTCAACTCCCACCTGGTCAAAATAGAGGCGCATTCATCCAAGGACATCACTCTCCACTCATCGTTCACGTTCTTATACACCCTACGGTTAAAGTGCAAGAACTATACCATGCCCCTAGTTCGCTACTAAAGGTCCTAAATTATTGGCGGAAGTAAAGACAGAACAGAAATTAAAGCCCTAAAGGAAGAATAGGAGAGAAATACCTTCGTAAATGTGGAAATAGGAAGCTGTTGCAGAAGACGGAGGCCCAATTTAACTCAACTGCTTCTTCGCTATTTTCGCCGGAGATTCTCAGAGTTTGAAGACGGTAAGAATTCGAATCTGAGGGGAATTCTGAGTATTTATATTTTCCTAAATTTGGAAAGGAAAAAGAAATTCAAAATTGATTTCCCAAAATTAAAATCCGAAGCGGTTTTCGAGAAAGACTACCAAGCGTCAGAATGGCAATGATGACAGGAAAACGGCGCTCGTTCCGATCTGACCGTTCATCGACAACGTCCAGGATTGTGCCACGTCATCATTGTCGACCTACTTTAAAAATTAGCAACGACCTGCGAGTAAAGTAATTCTCATCAAAGATCTTCTTAACTTCCAAGTCGACGAAGTCAACTCGAAAGTTGGGGGCCACTGAACATACCAAAAGTGTCAAGTTGGGCCAAGCGGGTAAAGCCCAATCACATACAGCCTTGACTCCCACATTCTCAATGAACCTGGCCCAATCAAAGCAAGGCCCAAAGCCCATCTCAAGTATCAGTCGACTAAGTCTATGGTCCGACCTTACAGGTCCCGACCTAACTTAGTCCGACCTCACTATCCAAGCTCTAATACGGGTACGATCCATGCTCTACCCGTCAGTCAGGTCGACCATTCCTCAAATGGCGACCTCGACCTAAACAACAAGTGACGACCTGACACTCACGGCGTATTTAGTTGAACAATTCTCATAACCACATCCCTACAAATCAGGGACCGTTATAGACACGTTCCCATGACCAGTAACCGCCGCTACAATCTCGGAGCACATGTCGCCTCCCCAAAAATACAACCACCAACGCCTATAAATACTTCATCACTACCAAACAGTAGAAGGTAACTGCCATTTTGTTATCTGAATTCATTATTCAATACATTTTGAGCTATATACACTGTTGTCTTACTCTCACGCCCGAGCGTCTTCGCCGGAGACACATCCGGCTAGTCGTGGGTTCTGATTTCAGGTCAAGAAGCCAGGTGATTGGTCCTGCCACGTGGAGGATTACTGATAAGCACAATTCCTGCAGCATCATTACTTTTTATCAAAATCAAAATTAATAATTCATTCTATTTATTACAATTTTTATATAACCCCTTCGTAAATACCATGAGTGTTTAGACCATAATTTTCATAACTTCACCAGTTTTTCTAACTGTTTAAAAAATGTTATCACTTTATTACTTTTACTTACTTTAGAAAGAAAAGTCATGTTTATTTTAACCGTGGAATAACTTTTCAATAAATACCATTCCCGTGCTTAACATAATATGTAGAATTTAAGGGATATTTTTGGAAAAGAAAAACCGATATATATATTTACTTCTACTACTTTTCATAACATATATTAATTACAACTCTACTTTTAAATCTTAATAAAATTTATCCTTATAACTCATCAGATAGTTTAATAAACTGACATTAATATCAGCTACTGAAATTTGCAAGAATTATTTAGGGATATTTTTAGACAGAAGGAATAAACTAACATACTTCATTGCCAAATCATATTTACAAACATTTCCAATACTATATGAAGATTACAAACTAAAAGACTCCATTACTTAAAGGAGATAACATATGTGGCTTCTCCATTACTAAGAGTAGAATGCATACCATAGATCTCCATTACTCAAAAGGAGTTGCATCGTAGGCTATTAAACAACTTAGCCTTCACTAATTGATCATATAGTAGAGTACTAACAACCCATTATATACAACAAAAGAAGTTGCATAGACTTCAGGCTGACAACTATCTGCCAAAAATAACACAAAAAGCATAACACCAGCTGACCTTACATAATCAAACCCCTTTTCAGCAAAAACCAAACTAAGCACCTTCGGTTTTACCTTCCTTAGCCACCTTCTCTTCTTCATTTCCAGAAAACGCACTCATTAAGTTACGTTTCACACCTATAGAAACTTCAGTAGCTATTGATTTAACATTCACACGCTTGATAGGAGCCATACCATTATCTGCATCATCTCTATCTTCATTGTCCACAGTAGATACATTGTTAATGTTAGAGTACTGACTAATAAGATGCACATCAGATGTCATCTTCATAACTAGAAAGGGTCCTAGGTTGACACCAGTTGAAAAGTCCTTCAAATTAACTTTGAATAACGCTTTCAAACCAACAATCCTTGAAATAGATTTTAGAACACCCTGTGACAAAAAACAAATGGACGGACATCAGGTACATGAAAATGACAAATATTTTCGACTATAAGAAGACATTTTTACATTAAATAAATGTATACCTGCCCATCAGAAGTTCTCCAGCTGATTTTCCTATAAGCTGAACATACTCTTTGTCCCACAAAATAAGAGAAGCAAGGCTGCAACACGCACCATTACCCTGTACCTTAGGGTTCCCACTGGATCAGCTAAATCGCAGTAAACACAGTAAAATGTTGAACAAGCTATTGCCATCTTTTTAAAACAATTTTTGCAGGACACATAGAACCAACCCTACATTGGTTCTACTGCAACAACTTGACAATAAACCCAGAATTGGTCAATCTGGAAATAGAAACAAAGATGCTAGGTCAGTATATTTTTTTTCATTACCCAAACTAATTCAATTCAAATGTTTAAATTATTAACCTCATGAACCCTAATCAATCCTTCCAATGTAAGAATCTTGTCCCTAGATGATTCAAGGTCAGCCCTAATGTTCATGCTAGATAGCATGATCAAATTTGTCACTGGAATGTCAACATTACCTTCATGCACCAGACTTCAAAAAAGTATGCAGTTAGTACAAATCAATATTTTATAATTTTTTATAATAAATTTAATGTAATAGTATGATCATACTCACCCTCTATATATGAAAGTCATCAATTTCTGGGACATTGGTAGTGAAAATAACGTTGGACACATTGTAAGTGTTTGACAAATGCACTTCACCGGGAAATCTTTTTACATGACACATTTGCATAATCACAACAATTGGTCCGTGATGATTTTCAACATGATTTGCCAGTTCATCATTAAAGTGACCTAGATAGTGCATGGTATAACATTTCCCCTACACAATTATAAGTCAATAAAAGTGATTTGATCAAGCAATAAAAAAAGAAAATATTTAAAAAGAAGCAAAGTTACTCCAAGTTTTGAAGCGTTATATCAAGCATTGTTGTCTCCCTTCCTTGCACCTCGCGAGTCTGCCTAGCGCTTCGGCTTGAAAGCCTTCCTATCACATCTAAATTTTTTAACGTTTTTAGTTGGAATAATATTTCTGTTTAAACATGTAGCACGTTCATAGCATATTCCCAACAAAGTTTTTACCAATTAAAAGGTTATCGTCGATGTTTTCCCACATATCAAGGTTGTCAAATAGTTTGAAATCAAATACATTTCATGGGAAATCAGCATCAAATACTTCAACCACATTTGTTTTTGGAGTGAATATCATATTATATTCGGCAGATAAAGTCTTAATCTTCATATTGTTATTTGCCAACACAAAATTCTTTATAGCGTAAAGATGTTCCTCCCTCAGCATGTTTTGAAAGCGAGAAATAAGAATTCTCTTTATTGATGCATGGATGCGAACACCCTGAATATTAGAATTAATAGTCAGTGAATAACTTCGAAACAACATTACAACAAAAAAAATAAAAAAATATTCCTACAAAAACAGAGCAAAGTAAAATAGGGTACTTACTCCATAATCATGAAAAATGCACTCAAAACTATACACATTCTTTGAATCATCTCCAACATGTAGGCTGTAGGACCGGATCAACCTCACCTTCACAACCTGATTTATATTGGAATGATCAAGTTGACTTAGCATTTTAAATAGTGGAGACATTTTCACTCTTAAACAAACGGCTACACTCAATACACATAGTATAAGGAAAGGATTGCTATATTTATGGATGGGGAGAAGGCGCTTTCAAATTTGAATTTGAATTCAAATTTTTGCTATCACCGTTCCAATGACCATTAGTACTAAGGATGGAAATGCAATATCTTTCCAAAAATTGAAGGTCCAATCACATCTTGACATGCAGGCGACACATGTCATTTTTCTTTACTACTATGATGCCTGGTGTTGAAACATTACCTGTGGATGGCAATAAAATTACACGTCGCATAACCAACTGTTGTTTTTTTGCAAATACTCTCTACAGTAGTAACTGATATCAACTTTCTATGTGGAAAGACGTAGTTGCCCTTAATGAAATATTGTGCGGACTATTATACCCTTTGCCTGTCTTGTTATTATATATATAGAGATAAAATGTCAGTTATAATAGTATAAAGTGTCAAATATTCAAATGACATTTATAACGTAAAATCTAGGAAGAAACGCGTTTCTCCATAAGTTATGGAGAAACGGGTTACGGGTATCCAGAACCTTTTGAAAGGATATCTAGAAACTTTTTGTATTGGCCATGACCTTGTCCCCACGGTTACTTCGATATCGGGCTCAAAGGTTCCTGGATATCCGTAACCCTTTGAAAGGATATCCGTAAGCTTATGAAAGTGATATCCGTGAAACCTTCAAATGATATCCGTAAACTTTCAAAATGTTTCGGATATTCATTCGATGATTTCTGGATATACATTTGAAGGTTTCGATATCCAGAACCTTTTCAAATGAATATCCGTAAACTTTCAAAATGTTTCGATATTCATTTCGATGGTTTCGGATATACATTTGAAGGTTTCGATATCCGTAAACCTTCAATAAGCAATTTCTGGTCTTGGCCTTCGATTTCGCTTCAAATCTATTTTTCTCGATATCCGCCCAAAGGCTTCGGATATCCGTTCCAAAGCTTCGGATATCCGTAACCCTTTCGAGACTCGATATCCGTAAATTTTCTTCTGGTTATCAAACGTATAGCTTCTGGCTATTAAAAACGCGTTTCTCCATAGTTATGGAGAAACGCGTTTCTCAGCAGACCTACTCCATTTATAAACATTCAAACCGTCACTTATAAATGCCCGATTTTGAGGGTGCAAGAAGTCCAATTGTACAGGGCCCATAATTTTATTGAACCTCATATTTTATCCCACTTCTAAAACCTAGCCCAAAATGCTAGTAATAAATATATTAACTTAGATATGGTAATATTACATGAAGTGTTGGTTGTTTGGTTGAATAATTCTCTTAAATTTCTAGTATTGGTGCTAGATCGAAACCTCTCCCCCCCTTCCTACATGATTTCAATGTTCTATTTTTCCTTTTACTTTTTTTGGGATAGAGGGAATTTTTTTCTTTTTTTTTTGGATGGAGAGAATTTTACAAATAAAATGTAAATACCAAAACTAAATTATAGATATATTTACTTGGAGAAAATGCTAAAATTAAATTAAGTTATAAATATATTTACTTGGGAAATTATTAAAACTAAATTTAAATATTTTTATTTGGAGTAACTAATGGAAATTTTATCAATAATATGAAAATACTAAAGCTATATATGTATACTCCCTCTGTCCCATAAAACATTACCCCTTTTACTATTTTGGGCGTCCCACTTTAAAGTCTCACTTTCCTAAAAAGGAAAAAAAAATTACTATTCTCTCCATTCATTCTCTCTCCTCCCACTCACAACACTTTTCAAATTTACTATTCTCTCCACTCATTCTCTCTCCTCCCACTCACAACACATACTTTAATAACATTATTTCTTATTTTCCGTTCTCAATAGTAAAGGGGTAAAGTTCTCCAGGACGGAGGGAGTATATATATACATATATATACATAGTGTATTACCTTTTGTTATATATTAAGGCCCCATATTCAAATTTAGCACAAGGCCCTTACAATTATTGAGACGGGTCTGCTTATAAATATTCAAGCCGACACTTTTAACATTTGCTAAAAGAGTACTAGTGGTAATGTTAAGGATTGCTAGTTGTAGTGTTAAAAATTATCGATTTTAGTGTTAGGTATTACTAGTTGTAGTTTTAAATAGGGTCGATGGTAATGTTTTAAAAGTGTCGTTAATAATGTTAAAAATGTCGGTTATAGTATTGAAAATTGTCAGTTATAGTGTCGAAAAATGCAAGTTAATTTTTATAAGTTACGATTATTTACAAAAATGTCACTGTGCGTTTAAAAAAAGTTTTACTTATTTAAAAAAATTCTATTGTGAATTTTGAAAACACGTTTTACACTAACGCGAGTGTAAAACATATTTTTCCTGAAATTTTGTGTTACAAAAATAAATATTTCAAAATTTTAGTTATAAGTATAACATTTTTTAAAATAAAATTGATAAAAATAATTAAATTGTAAAAAATATAAAATAAAAAGAAAAAAATAGACCTAATTCTTTGTTGATTCCTAGATGACCCCATCATCTATATGGATGCTCACTACTCACTACATAAGAAATCTTGCCATCATCTTTTCTTTTCTGAAAAAATGGAAGCCTTTATATGCATATTAAAAGTATTGTCTCAAACCACTCATCACAATTTATATTTTAAAAGTTTTCTACTGAAAGAAAAAACTTGACAAAAAAGTTGACGGTAACAAATTAATTACTTTTCAACTATTGTGACAAACTAAAAAAATTGGAAAAAGAATAATAGGACCTACTAAATACGAATCCCTTGCTGATGCTCATTGACATTAAAAAAAAAAAAATAATCAATTTTTGGTTTTCCATTTTATGCTTCAAATATCCAAAAACGAGAGTTTGTAATACTCCTTTATGTAAGATCCCCACATGTCGTGGCGGATGCAGATTTTTTTTGTTGGTGTGGGCCAACTTTATAACGTTAAAATTTATTTATATTAAAAAAACTAAAAAATTGGAAAAATGAATGAAACAATATTTATGTAATTTGCGTTTAAATGTATAGAAAATAAACATTGTCAAAATATTTCATGAATAAAATTTGGTCATTGAAAACATATACTCCCTCCGTCCCAGCCGAGTGTACACTTATTTCCCTTTTGGTCCTCCCAGCCGAGTGTGAACTACCAAAAATGGAAAAAATTTTGATATTTTATATTCTCCATACCCCACCCACTCATTAACTCCACTCATTCTCCACCATACAATTTATTCAACCAACCTACTATTTACTCCACTCATTCTCTCTCTTCATTTTCTATCACACATTTTCATTATCTTAATAATATTTCTTAATCGGCGTGCTTTGATCAATGGTGCACACTTGGGTGGGACGGAGGGAGTAGATATTTTTTAGAGACGAATGAATAATTTTTTTAAACTTTGTTTTTGTTTTTTGAGACCTTTAAGAAAATGTTTTTTTTTTTTGAAAATTGGGCTTGTCCAACCGTCATTGTCCATATGTGATATTTATAACTACTATCCACAATAATTCACTAATTATTTTCTATCCACAATAATTCACTAATTATTTTTTTATCTCGAGTAAAAAAAAATATACTTCATTCGTCCTAATTTAAAGTTTCTATTTTCCTTTTTAGTATGTCTCATTTTAAGTTTATTAGTTGTTTTATTAACTAAAATGAATAATGAAACCCACTTGTTATTCTAATAACAAAAACCTCATATCCACTTTCTCTCTGTTATTTTACTTTTCATACTCACAACATATAATTTTTTTAATACACGTGACAAGCCAAACTAACAACCTTAAACTGATATGGAGGGAGTATGTATTCCTTACCTCATTTTTTTCCCTATCAAAATTTTTCTTTAATCCCAATACTATTAACATCCTATACCACTTTTTATATTTTATAGAATAAAAACATCATTTTTTTTAATTACTGTGTCCAAATTATTTTTAATCCCAGTTTTTATATTTCACGTAATAGTAACATCATTTTTTTTTTTAATTTTTTGTGTCCAAATTAAAATGTGACAGTATATTTCTATGCTCTAAATTTCTAATCCATGGTGGGCGTATTAGACTTGAGTGATAGTCTGCCTGGTTGACTCAGCCACATGGAGACCCACCTCACTCAAGTGGACTCATTACTCACTAGCGAAAAAACACCCAACTTTTTTAATACAAGGAAAATGACATAAAAAGATCCTTACTCCTAAAGGCCAAAGTGGTTAGTATCTATCAATATCCCTTCAACCCTTTCCACCTATTCCCTCCCATCCCCAAATGTATATACCTGAATCCTACCCATCTTATCTCCTCAAACACATTAAAAAAAATATCTTTAAATATTTACTGTTAGCCGTCCCATTACAAACTACACATTTTTCTTATTGTGCATCATATTACAAATTACACACTTGCTAAATTGAAAATATTTTATTACTTTTATATTAATGAGACCCATATTTTATACTTGCAACAACAATTTGATTATTATTTTCTACCTCATTTTCTCCTAACTACCTCACTTTTCATACTCACAACACCTAATCCACTACATTTATTCTTTTCATGTAAATAATAAATATGTAGATTGCATTGAGACGTAGAGAGTATATACATTCATAAATTAACCCTTACATTTTTTACTTCTTCCTCCTTCTGCATGGATTTTTTTTTATTAATGAACGATTTAATCTATTATAAGAGTTGAACGATTTAATCTATTATAAGAGTGACTCCTCAAAGTGAAAAAAATTATATTTGGTGGGATTCAAATTCCTGACCTCTCACATTAAAAATGAAAATCGAATGTTGCTCGAGCAAGAGCTCTTTGGCTCTTCTTTCTACATAGTAGTTTAGTAGTGTTGGATATTTGTTTTGTTTTGTCCGAAAATATACAAGCATATTTTATCTTTGAGTTTATAAATAAATAATTTTAATGTAATTTTTTAATGAGTAATATACAAATATTTTCCTTCTAATGCTGACAAGTAAATTGTGACAAATTACTTGTTATGGGATGGTGATGGTGTGAGTATTTTTTAGTATTTTTTTTAATTAACAAAGCAAGTGTAAAATAAATACCCACTAAAAAAAGAAATGAGAAGAAGGAAAAGGAAAAAATCTGTTGTGGACCTGTGGCAGCTTGATATCATATCAGCCTTTTCTCGTGCCTCTGTTTTCTAAAAGGTTTCCAGTACAGAAAGAAACCCCTCTCAACGGGACTCAAGTCTCCAACACAAATGGGTAAGCCAGAAACGTCGACGTTCTAACGCGTTTCACTTCAAACCCGCTGTTCGTGCGTCTCAGCTGGTAACCCCTTCCCGTTCCTGGCGATTTCTTGCACATTTTTCACACTTTTTTTCCCTCTCCTTAATTTCCGCCTTAAAACACTTTACATATATAGCTTATAGCTTATATGTGCTGTGTGTGTGTGTTTTAGTTGAATTCGGTGCAGTAAAGTGGAGATTTCCACAGCGTAGTTGCTAGAGAGAAGAGGAAGGCGGTTGTTTTTAGAGAGAGAAAGTATAGAGGAGAGAGAAAGAGAGAAAGAAATGCGTGAGAAATGGAAAGCTGGGAAGAAGATAACTATTGGTGTATGCGTCATGGAAAAGAAGGTGAAATGCGGCTCCGAGGTTCTGTTCTTGTTGCTTGAATTACGCTAATATAAATGATACGCAGTTTTTTCTGATCGAACCAAATGTATTTTCACTGCTTAATACTTGAAATTTGATTTCCTTTTTTTTTTTCCTCGCCGGTGACGGCGTTAGGTTTTCTCGGCGCCTATGAGCCAAATTCTGGACAGGCTTCAATCGTTCGGTGAATTTGAGGTACTCTATCCATTGATCGCAACCTTGTGTTACTTGGTGATTTAGTTGAGAGATTCAAGTGTCGAGATTATAGAATAGGAGTGGCTATTATGTAGGAATGTTAGGTGACTACTGACAGTTGATCTGATTATTGTTTATTGATTATCATGCTAGTGCTAATATGCTATGTTGTTGTGATTCAATTTGTTTGTTATTGTTGTGTTATGTGGAATATTTCTGATATGACTGGCTTGTGGTTTTGTTCTTGTAGATTAAACATTTTGGTGACAAAGTTATACTCGAGGAACCTATAGAGAGGTACCTTTATCAATATAAATATCATTCACTAGTGTATTATGTTTGTATTCACTTGTTAATAATGTTACTGCAAATGTGCTATTTTCTTTCTCTTAAATATAACAATTGCGTACCTGTACAAAGTTATCCATACCTCTGTTATAGTTGTGATTATGCTATGACTGTCGAAGAAACATTAAGAGATTTGATTTTTGTCTGTTTGAGTTGAGAGGATTATCTAGATTCATCAGATTGACCAACGGTCCTTTATTTATTTGCTTATTCATTTATGTGTTTGCTTAAAGTGGTGGGGGAAAAGGGGTAGGGTGGACAAACTTTTTCTTCTGAGGTGTGCATTCTAGCACTTTGACTCTCCTGCACTTAAATGAATCGGTTGTTAACAAACCATGTTGTATGCTTTCTTTGCATTTATCAGCCGCTGATTAATAATAGCTTGGATCAGGCCGAGGATCAATAACATTAAGTTCATACCAAGTAGATAGCAGAGTTTCTTGAATGAAGGGGACATTTTGGTCTGGGCATATTAGATGCATCTCTTTCACTAGTTTCCTGGACGAGTAAAACAATTGAACAAGGAAAATGCAAATGAAATAGAAGCACTAAATATGCTTCTGATGCCTTATGAATTTTATGTTCTACTTCCTTGTATAATTTTATCTTGGACCTTTTTGTTGATGTCTAAATACGAAATAGTTCCTGATTGGACCTGTACCATATGGTTCTTAGATATTACAAATGATTGAGTAAGCAGAACACTGAAATTTCTTATGCTGTAGTTTTTTATATAAATTTTCTAGACGTTTCATGATAAGTGCAGTTAGTTTAAAGAGGCAATTAAATGAATGCTTCTCGTTCCCTAATTAAATTTTGAGGAAAAGCTATTTCATTACACACTTAAGTTTTTCTTATGATAACAAGGACTTCTTGTTGAAAACCACAAATTCCTCTCCCCTCTGAATGTTGTACTCATATTAATCATTCATTTCAAACAATAACATGTTCAGTCTAATACTTCATATTCTTGTTGCGACTTGCAAGTGTTACCTATTACGTGGTGTAATATAGACTCTCTCATTGGTTAATTTTCCTATTGACATCATTATTTCAGGTGGCCCTTGTGTGATTGTTTGATTGCTTTCTATTCCTCTGGCTATCCGCTTGAGAAAGCTGAAGCTTATGCTGCATTAAGGAGGCAAGTATTTATCGTTAATGCTGCTCTAATAGATGATCAAAATGAAAAAAGAAGAAGAAAAAAAAAGTATTTTCCTGCACACGGGGAGGCATCTGTATGTTATTATGGCTAATTAACGACTTTCTGTCTGTAACCAATGTCCATGTTCAGGTTTGTTTAGTGCTTATTACAATTTTTACCAAGTCGTAATCCCTAGAGATTCCAGCTGTGATTGTACTTATTTGATTGAACCTCACATTAGCAGAGGAGTGAAATCTGAAGCTACAACTTTTGGAGTTTAGTTATTAATACACAAGTTAAGTCATTCTCCAGATACTTGCTTGAGATTAATGTTGTATAGACAGGGATTTTAGCCAAACTAGGCAGAAAGGAGAAGGAAAATAAGCTGAAGAAAAACCCTTCCAGTCAATTAGGTGGAAGTTGGAACAAGGACATTTAGGGCTGTTGCAGCATACTTTAATGGTTGTTTGAGCAAATGAACCATATGATTTGTTAGTACCAAATTATCTTTTTTCTCTATGGGCTGTTGTAACTTGTAAGATCAATTGGATTTTAGAATGACTACATTCAGGCTATACATATCAGTTATACATAGTTACTTTTTACCTAGTTATTGTAAGTGTGTAATGCCATTCTCCACCTACCCATTTTACTCTTTTTTCCCTTTCTACCAGAACTTGCTTCAAACATGGTATCTAGAACCTAACAAGGACACTAAGGTTTAAAGAGTAGTAGTTCAATGCCCAAAATCTTCCATTGGTGGGATAGTAGTTTGGTCTTGGACTCACAAGACCTTGCCACTTGAAGAGATCAAACTTGTAAAAACCCTTTCGGGTGGGGCAATCACCTGTGCTGAGTGTGATCTGTTTCACTATTGTGCGGCATCTTAAGTAATCCCTCTGTCCCATGAGCATCTCTTTCATGTGAAGGATGCCCCAATCAAGGAGGTTCTATATGATGATGAAGCATACAAGTTCCATGATTTTCTAACTTGAAACTTGTGGTCTCATATATTATTAAAATCTTGGTGTTTTGTCATTATGATCACTGACAACTGTAGTAACCAATTGCTTCAAGTGTTTCTCTTTCTCGGTCATCCATCTTCCCGTTCCACATACGCACAGAAGAGTTCAGATTTTGCAATAACTTTAACAGGCAGTGTATGCTAGTACATGTTCAGCCTGCATCTTATGTACCAACTCATTTAGACAAAAAAAAAAAAAAAAGCTGATTCTTGTATTCTGCACTTCATTTTTCAGGCCTTTTCTTGTAAATGAACTAGAGCCTCAACACCTGCTTCATGATCGAAGGAAAGTATATGAGGTATGGCTACATAAACTCCATCAACTTGCACAAATTTAGTCTGAGAAGTGTTTAGAGCCTTACGGACCTACTTATTTCGTTCACCATATACTTCCGTGGAAAGTCGCTCTTTTGGTCTACTGAGTTGGTAGGGTGGTTGGAGAAACCTCCCTCCATTACCGGCTCCTACATCATTCCAAACAAGCATTACATTTTCTTATCTTTCTTCTTCTTCTTACCTTCCAAAGACTGATCTTTTTGTCTTTTTGATGTTTCTTCTTTCATTTTGGATGGAAACTCTAGTGTCTCGAATTGTATGGTATTCCTGTTCCAAGATATGCACTCGTAAATAGGAAAGTACCACGTGAAGAGCTGGATTGTTTTGTCGAGGAAGAAGATTTTGTTGAAGTCCATGGGCAACGGTTTTGGAAGCCTTTTGTGGAGAAGCCTGTTCATGGTAAACAATTTCATTAACACAGATATTCAAATTTCTATTTCTTCTGCTTCCTTATATAATTTAATGTACATCTTTTCTAGGATCAAAGGGTGTTCTCTGGAATTTTCTTGTTGTTACTCTTGTTTATTTCTTTTCGGCGTAAGCTGTTCACTTTTGTAATGCCATGCTTGTGTAATGTTTAAGTATTATGGAAGCGTGTGGAACTACTTTTTTTTTGTTAACTTAATATTTCAAATACAACGTAGGTGGAGGGATTTGAACCCTTGACCTTCCCAAGGGAAGGCAAGGGCCTATGCCATCGGAGCCAAGGCTCATTGGCACCTGAACTACTTCCCTTGAGTTTTTTTTTTCATGGAACTATGATTTTTTACTTTAACCGCACGAGGACTCCATGATGTACTGATTGTACTTCTTAATTGTGCATGACTAGATTGAGTTTTTATTTTTCCCAAGGTGATGACCACAGTATAATGATATATTACCCCAGTTCAGCAGGCGGAGGAATGAAAGAACTATTTCGAAAGGTGAGAATGCTAGCCCGATTTTTCATTGCGTGTTCAAATTAAGTTGTTTGAAAGTAGCTTCTCATTTTCCTACCTCAAGTAATGTTGTAGAATCATGGGGAGCTTGTCTTACAGATTTGAGTAGTGAAATATAGAACAGAATATACACTTCCATGTTCTTTTGGGTGGAAGTAACTTTGTTAATTATCCTATCGTAAAACATCTATCTTAGCAGAGGAAGAAACAAAAATAATCAGTGGACCATTTGCTTAAAATTTCTCATGTTTACCATTTTCATAAGTTAGCATCAGTTTTCAAAAACAAATGTACTAATCTAAGCTCAGATACACAACCCGAGATGCATTCCTTATATTTTCTCTTTCCCTTTTATATTTGCCCAGAATGAGAGCAAGAAGGGGCCTTTTTCTTCTCGTCTTTGCTGCATGAAGATGGATTTAAATCTTGCTTTTGTGATTTGCTGCATGAAGATGGATTTAAATCTTGCTTTTGTGAATATGAACATCTAAAATTGACATATTTAACACTCCGTTACCGAGTTTTGATTGGGACTTCTAAATCCCTACTCTCACCTAGTTAATCCATATGTTGCATTATTCCTTGTCCAGGAGTCCTTATGTTGGTCTTTTTAAAGAAAAATCTTGGTTCACTCGCACAATTTTTAAATTACTAGAGAAGTGATCAAGAGAAGTATTTATTCGCTCGCACATGAACTTAAACACACACGTCACACCATCACTCACTCACTCACTCACTCACTCACTCACTCACTCACTCACTCACTCACTCACTCACTCACACACTATAACAGTACTGGAACTATTCTCCCCTAAAGTATTTTTTTTTTTTTTTAATGTGGGCTTCTTATAGCTCATGAATGTTATAATCAAAGATTTCAGACCACAGTTCTGTATTTTCTGCTTTCAGGTTGGCAACAGATCAAGTGACTTTCACCCGGATGTGAGAAGAGTGAGACGCGAAGGATCTTATATATATGAAGAATTCATGCCAACTGGAGGAACTGACGTTAAGGTTGTCTAACCCGTCGTACTCCTTTCATTTCACACACCCCCTTCTCTCCACCAGAAAGAAAAAAATTGAAACCATAAAAAGGGAAGAACAAGCAAACAGGGGCACATGAATAAAACTAAAATCAAATACATGAAGTTCTACCTATTCTTGTCTCTATTGCAATTTTGGTATATAAAGCAGTTCTTGTTTATAAAGCATTTCTTGTTATCATATTCTAGGTGTATACAGTAGGCCCCGAATATGCACATGCGGAGGCAAGAAAATCCCCAGTTGTTGATGGTGTTGTCATGAGAAACCCTGATGGCAAAGAAGTAAGAGATCTCAATAATAGATGTAAATTTATATTGATCTACTTGTTCTCTCCTTCTCTCTGCAAATGTCTGCAACAATAAGCATCTTGAAGTCTGTGTCTTTCTGTTCTCTACTTAATTGTTTGCATAAAGTTCATCAATTTTCTCGTTTCTCCCAAACCTTTGCATGAAGTTCTTTACTTATTTTGAGGTAGGTTGTGATTCCTGCTATGATGCTAACATCTGCTCTGTCTGTTTTTAAGTTTAGAATTATTGGCTTCTACTTCAACAATCACTCTGTGAGCTATAGCAATTCCTTATTTCTTTGCTTCTAAGACATTCTTAAAGTAGCGAGTTTGTTTATGCTATATCATGTAGTAATCGGTGGCTCCATATAGTGCCTTTTCACATTTACCTTTAGGTAAATGGAACCTTCATCAAACCAGTACACTTAATTTGCGTGCTCGAAAGGAATTATCAAATAATTATGACGGCAGGATTTAATATAGAATGTGAAAGCAGTCTAAGTTTATTACTTCTCAGGTCAGGTATCCTGTGCTTTTGACTCCTGCCGAAAAGCAAATGGCTAGAGACGTTTGCATGGCTTTCAGGCAAGGGGTAGGTTATTTGGTCTGTAAAGGTTTAATTTTGATTTGCAAGGTCTCAAGGTTCAGAACTTAGTTTTCCTTACTATTTTGTTTTATCATGTACTTGTAGGTTTGTGGGTTTGATCTCTTGCGCTGTGAGGGGCGTTCATACGTCTGTGATGTAAATGGTTGGAGTTTCGTGAAAAATTCCTACAAGTAAGCGTCAATATTCTTCTTTAATACAATCTCATTTTCCTCGATGGAATACTGAGTTCTGTTTTTGAGTTTATTGAGTTATGTGTTGATGTCCATGCATAACTGGTTAATTACGATAACATCCCTTTAAAAAGTTCACCTTTCGTTCTGTCAGTGTAAATTATGTTTTCCATGATTATGCAGTATACTTCAATTGTTCCTTTCATTGTGGGCATGGCTAGGTAAACTGTCACAGTAGAAACACTTTACAACTAAGTAAATATAGTTTCATGTTTGTTGCTTTTCGTTTTCTTTTCTCTTTTAACTACAGATTGACTGTTACACTGCATCAAACTCTGGAGATGTTTTTATGTGTATTTATATTGTTGTATTGCATTAAGATAAAACTGTTCCTCCCTTTTTCCAGAAATATTGCTGTACCTGTATTACTTAAAACTATTGTGGATCTGATAAATATTGAGGGGTTTTTTGTACTTACCCAAGATTAACAAGTATCCATTGGCCCAGCCTCATGAGTAGGTTCACTTTAGTGCCTGAAAGTGTTTAAGCTAACGTTGATGGTAGAAAGCTACGAGTGCTGTAGTCTTCAAACTGTTCTACAGCTTTTGATGTGGGACTGGATTACCAATCTTAAGTTCCTTAGATACCAAATTGGCCAGCCTTACCCTTGCATTCTTTCTATTTGGGTGATAAACTGGCCCCCTACTCTCTATTGTCCTGAACAATCAGCTAAGCTGTCACATTTTAATAGCTAGGACAATATAACTGTCAGTACTGGTTCCTTTTAAACCATTTGTAACACCCAAGATGGGGGGACCGTGCTGCCCAACATCATGGGTTGGGTTCCCATGTTGCCAAAATGCTTTAAACATCTTCATGTTGATGGGTAGCATAAACAGTTGCTCTCAACATGGTCCGCTTCTGATGTGTTGCTTAACCTTTGATCCAATGGGAAGTAGGAAACGGAATAACAGCAACACTTGGGTAGAAAACACAAACATGGGTGTTGCAAAACAGCATCTACTTTTGATGCGTATGCAGGCATTTGTGGGCGTGGAAATATGATACTCGCTATGTCCCACAATGATTGTCCTCTATTGACTTTACACAGGTTTTGTGAAGGTGTTCGACTCCTTCTGTATTTTCTCCACAACTCTCTAAGTGTTAATTGTTGATTACTGGTGTCAAATGGGTGGAATCCATTTCTCATTATATCTCAAAATTAAACAGTATAATCAGCAAATGGTTATGAAACGCCTTCTAATAGAAGGAAAAGGGGATCACTTTTTGAGGACATCTAAAATGGAATAATGAATTATTGTTTGGGGAAAGGAGTAGATATTATGCTTGTGGCTGATACCTTTGTAGGGTCATGAGGATTTTAACTTTAAATTTGATGTTTTATTGTAAAATGTATTGATTATATCAGTTTCTAACTGCAGGTATTATGATGACGCTGCCTGTGTTTTGAGAAAGATGTTTTTAGATGCAAAGGCGCCTCATTTGTCGACAACCATTCCACCAATTTTACCATGGAAGGTCAATGAACCAGCTCCACCTTCAGAGGGACTTACTCGTCAGGGAAGTGGGATCATTGGTTCGTTTGGACAGGCTGAGGAGCTACGTTGTGTAATTGCTGTTATTCGTCAGTAAGTTTTGCATTATTTATTTGGTTTTATTTTAGTTAGGAAGATTTTTATTAGCATGGGTGCCTATAATTATATATTTTGGGCAGTGGTGATAGAACTCCAAAGCAGAAAGTGAAATTGAAAGTCACCGAGGAAAAGTTGTTGAATTTGATGCTAAAATATAATGGTGGGAGACCTAGAGTTGAGGTGATTTTCCTATCACCCTCATATATTCCATCTTCTTCCTCCATACTTCTTTATTTATGATTATTTTTTTTTATTTTTTTCTGGCAGACAAAGCTTAAAAGCGCAGTCCAGCTACAGGATTTGTTGGATGCCACAAGGATACTAGTACCCCGGTCTGGGTATGACCTCACACTGAAATTATTGTACTGTGTGTATATGCGTGTGAGTGTGTTATTTTGTTTTCTCCTTCCATACATCTGCATTGGTGTTGTTTTCTCTGTCATATGATCTCATAGAGACAAGTAAATTCTAGGTATTACAACTAGAATTTCAGATGAGCTTTTGCTTGGTTATAAAGTGAGCTTTGTATTGGAAACTGTGGAATTCTTTGCTGTTTAAGGAAATACTCCCTCCGTCCCACGTGATAGTGGACTAAATTTTTGGGTGTAGGAATTAAGGAAAAGTGATGTAAGAAAGAGAAAAAGTTAAATGTTGTGAGTATGAAAAATTAAATAGGAGAGAGAATGAGTGGGAGGAATAGTGAGGAGAGAGAATGTTGTGAGTGTAAAAGTGAAGTAGGAGAGAGAATGAGTGGGTGAAATAGTGAATATTCTTTGCCATTTTGGGAAGTTTGCATTCACGTGGGACGGACCAAAATAGAAATAAGTTTGCATTCACGTGGGACGGAGGGAGTAAGCATTTTTGGTGGATGTGCATTCATTGTTCTTATATATGTATATACCCGAAAGACTCACAAAGCCGAACCAAGTGATAAGGGAAATCCTGAATTGGGCTTTTTTTTTTAGCAAAGTTGAATTGAGCTGTTAATTAATTAATGTATCATTTTGGATTATTTTATGCTCCCTTATTGAATATTTTTTTAACTTGGTTGGCTGTTCTCTTTGTTTAATTCTTGATACCTCCTCCCTTCACTCCATTATTTTATGTTCACTTTTTGATTGACAGCTGCTAATTAATGGCTTAATATTCAAGAAATGGTTAAAATTGAATACTAAGTAAGAATTTAACTTTCTTTAGACCTGGTCGGGAAAGTGACAGTGAAGCAGAAGGTATTGAACATGCAGAAAAGCTCCGTTTAGTTAAGGCAGTTCTTGAAGAGGTGATATTCAAATTTCTATTTAGTTATGTCTTTTTTTCTCTGTCAAAGATAATTTCTGAATTCTTAAGTTTCTAGTAGGTTTCTAGATTGAAAGGTTTTCTCCTTATATGTGTACAAGACTGTTGAAAGTGGACGTTTTGTCATGTAATCAGGAAGAAGTTGAGTCAACTATCTTACTTGAATGGCTTAGTGGTAATGGTAGTATGTTGATTGCGTATATGTCGCTTGGGGTGTACATGTGCTTATGAATTCTTGAGTTGTTCACTGGGGGCATAGTGGGGCTTGAGGGTTCGAAAGTTATTTGCATTTTATCTGACTGGATTTATGTTATGTATGATCAAGAAAAGGAAAAATGTACACACAGAATTTACATGCTTCTAGATAGATTTAGGCAGTTTTTATAGTGAGAATTTGATGAAGCAAAGTCTTGCTCAAACTGTAATTAACCTCCTAATTGACCTGAACTCGAAAATCATTTACTCACAACTAAATTGTGTATATGTTAATGAGGATATATCGTCACTCTCAGACAGGTGTGATGGAACTTTTCTACACCCCGTAAACATTTCTCTGTGTTGGAAATAACTGCTGTTTTGATTTCCAGGGCGGGCATTTTTCTGGGATTTATCGGAAGGTACAATTAAAACCGCTAAAGTGGGTGAAAGTCTTAAAAGGTGATGTTGAAGAAGAAAGACCGGTAGAAGCACTAATGGTTCTCAAATACGGAGGCGTTCTGACACATGCCGGCCGAAAACAGGTGTTAAACATTGGGGATCACACGCAACTCTTTTTGTCTTTTATCATTTTTTTGGATGGAGCACAAGTGAATTGTGCTTATGAAGTAATTTACGCTTTATAATTGTTTTATGTCTGTCAAATAAATGTGTGCTTCCCCCTTCCTTCTATTGGCAGGCTGAAGAACTAGGCAGATATTTTCGCAACAATATGTATCCAGGTTTGTACATTTCACTTCTTGTTCAGATTTAATTTAAAGTCCTTTGGAGTAACACAACTCTTTCTCTGCTTGTAAGTAATGTTAAAGGTATATTTTCCAATATAAAAAGTGAGAAATAAGCAGAATTTTGAAATGAAAAAAATAAAACGACTGTGGGTAAAAGGAACACTGTCGCTATTTCTATGGTAATCATCCATGACAATAGGCAATTATCTAATAGGACCAACTAAATATAGACAGAGAGGATCAGGATTTGGGTCAGTGGAGGAGCCACATATACAACAAGGGGGTCACAGCTGACACCCTCTAAGTTTAGAGATACTCAATTTACTCCCTTGCTGTTTTAAAAAAATGCTAAATTTTAAACTAGTAAAATTATTAATTTTATCACTTTTGACCCCCTTTCTGTTTAGAAAACAAAGTGCATCATTATTTTGACCCCATTTTGTGTCAAGTTTAGACTCTACCATGTAATGTTCTACCCTTGTAATAATTACGACCCCTTTTATGCAATTTCTAGCTCGTCCTGGTTTGGGTTGGTTTCAACCCTTCAATAAATCCACCAAGGATCAAGATGCAAAGCTCAAATGATTTTTTGTTGAATCTACTTGGTAGCAGAAGTAGTAAGTTATAGTGCGATCAACCTGGCTAAATGGTAGCGAAAAGAGAAAACCAAGAACACCTGTGAAGCTATATGGCTTTGCTGCCAACATTTCCGAGGACGCCCTACCTTACATTTCGCACCATGAAAATAGTTTTGGGTTTGCCATTCCCAGTGGGCCCTAGGCTTTCCTATAGAAACCCTTCAAAGAACTTGCTCATAAGAGAAATATATAACCTCATGATTGATTCTGGGATGAATAAGACGATACTACTTTTGTACCACTTGCCGTGGCAATATGTCCCAGGTAGAATTCACACACCGATAAACACTAAAGCAAATGTTTCCCTGGTTGTGGTGGCCCTGCTGGATATTATGGACCAGCTGTAAGCTAAAATTACTCCCCCCCCCCCCCCCCACTTCTTAGGTGAGGGTACTGGACTGCTTCGCCTCCACAGTACATACCGTCACGATCTTAAGATCTACAGCTCAGATGAGGGTCGTGTACAGGTACAGCCTTTGAATATCTCTTTTTTTTTTGTCTAGCTTTGCTTTTGGTTTTGTTAATAGATTGTTTTGTGGTTAAAATCTGTTTCAAGATGTCTGCTGCTGCATTTGCCAAGGGCCTCCTGGACTTGGAGGGACAACTAACTCCAATCCTGGTTAGTAGCTTGTTTTGAAACGTGTGCTCATTTGACTTGCTGAGTTTGACCTCACATGATTAAGATGGTCATTATTTTTGAAGGTATCACTTGTTAGCAAGGACTCTTCTATGTTGGATGGACTAGACAATGCCAGTATTGAGATGGAAGAAGCTAAGGTTTCTCCTTTACCCACATTTGATTTACTCTTAGGGCAACTCCAATGATGGTACTAGTTCAATAGGTATCAAAATCATATTTTGATACCTATGAGCACTATTCATATGGTATCAAAAACCATCTTCAATCATAGGTATCAAAATTTTGGTATCAAATTAAAATTTTAAGTTATCAACTTTATTAATATTTTAAACATGATTAATAATTTTAATATATGATCATTAGTTTATTTAATTATTTTTTAATTAAATAACGGTTTTATAAATAATTATGTGAAAACTCAAATTTTATATAAATAATTTTATAATTATTTATTTTGTAAATAATACTTTTAATATGATAATTATTTATTTTTTAACATGATAAATAATTTTGCATTATGTTTAACTATTTCTTAAAGCTCTAACAGTGAGTACCAAAATTTTGTGTGGTACTAAGCAAGTTAGCAAATTTGCTATGTTGCTTAGTACCACACCAAATTTTAGTACTCATTGTTTTTCCTATTGGAGATGCTAGTACTTTGACATAGGTATCAAAATTTGCATTTGATACCTATTGTTGGAGTTGCCCTTAAGCATACACATTAACCTCTATTCTTGCATATTCTGAAGTATCTATTACCAGGTGTGTCCACAGAATGAATTATTGTTCATCTATTTCTATATGTAGTAAATTTAAAATGTCAACCTAATTGACTTACAATTTCTCTTAGATTTAGGAAGTTGAGATTTAGATACTAGCTATTTACATTGGCCTTGTCAGACTCTGAATAGATTCTCCACTGCATAATAAATCTAAGCCATTATGTTGGTAAACGCTTATTCATGTTTCACTAACTCGAGAATTAATAATTAATAACTGATGTTTCATTTAGTAGTCCTAATTCACCCCACTTTCTTTACAGGCTAGATTGAATGAGATTATAACATCTGGAGTACAGACAATACTAGCTAATGGATCCTCTGAAAAACCTTGGATGATCGATGGGGCTGGACTTCCTCAAAATGCTTCTGAATTGCTGCCACTACTGGTAAAATCTTAATGTGTGCCACTTGCAAGATTATTTTATCTTTACATAGTGCTGCTAAAGATACAATTTATTTAGAGTTTGAGTAGCTGTTCAGAATCATACGTTCATATAGCCCATACTTAAGTGTAGCCCCATTGAAGTGATTTACCGTATACTCCCTCCGTCCCGGTTCACTTGGCACCAACTTTTTGGGTGTAGGAATTAAGGAAAAGTGATGTAAGAAAGAGAAAAAGTTAAATGTTGTGAGTATGAAGAATTAAATAGGAGAGAGAATGAGTGGGAGGAATAGTTAGGAGAGAGAATGTTGTGAGTGTAAAAGTGAAGTAGGAGAGAGAATGAGTGGAGGGAATAGTGAATATTCTTTTCCATTTTGGGCAGTGCCAAGTGAAGTGGGACGACCCAAAATAGAAATTAGTGCCAAGTGAAGTGGGACAGAGGGAGTATATTATAAAATTATTATTTTTCTTAAAGAAAGCTGAACCTTGTTTTTTCTCATCTGATCATTTGATATTTGGAAGTTTTTCGTTGTTTTGAGATTCACATGACAACATCGCTTGGAAGGAAAGGAACGAAACCTAGTTGACATTTGTTAGTTATGATTTTTCATTTTCCTTCTCAAATCTGTTTAAATTTTGGCTTTTGACTAAAACTCCAAAAATTGATATTTCCAAATTTAAGGAAATACTTTTAGGCTTGTCGAGAAATTTCTAATAGTAAGATATACCGATAAACAACAACAAAGCCTTAGTCCCAAAATTATTTGGGTTCGGCTAACATGGATCGTCAATTAAACAAAAAAATAAAGAAATTTAAAATAAGAAATAGCTGGGATGAAAATTTTGGATAAAGAAAAATGAATAAAAATAAAAATGAAAAAAGTGAAAAAAGTGGAAAAAAAAAATGGAAACAAAAATGAGATTTAGAAAAAATAATCTTACCTGTGTATGGTGAAGTACCAATTTAATTCTAGCATCTATGATGTTGGGTCCTATAAAATCAGAGTATATTGGACAAACAAACAGATGAAAGTAGAAGCGGGAGAGATGGTTCAGAAAAATGCAGTTTTTGATTGATGAAGTTGGTGAGAGAGCAAGTTTGCCTGATTGAGGTAGGTGATGATGTCTGTTACAGGCAAAGTTGGTATATAAATAAACATGAGATTGAAAAACAATTGGTAAATACTGGTAAGCATGATGATTCACATGATTGGAAGCATACTAGGCAGGGTCTCAAGAGTTTGTCCCTGAGGAAGCAGCACCTTTATATATATGTACATCAGTTAATAAAATAGCTTTTCAAGGTTACTGGGGTTTGATGTGCTGAAACAAGTTTTTACTGAACAAAACTTATCATGAGATTTTGCCAATAGTTATTGAGACAGTCCTGTTCAATATACACCATAATTGGTACTGCTTTGGTCTCTTCTATGTTCTGTTGTGGTTGAATCACCACCAAAATCTCGGTAGAAGTGTGTATTTTTAGCTACCTCGGGATAGGTCAATGTAATCTACCTTTGACAGATGAGAATGAATGACTTTCTTCCTTTTGGGATCCTTCGATTTGTGTACTGACTGCATATCTATCAAATAGGTGAAGCTGACCAAAAAGGTTACGGAACAAGTAAGAATACTAGCCATAGATGAAGATGAGAAGCTTGCAGAGACAACCTCTTATGAAGTAATTCCTCCATATGACCAAGCAAAAGCACTTGGTAAGACAAACATAGATGTTGATCGTATTGCTGCCGGATTACCATGTGGAAGTGAAGGATTCCTTCTGATGTATGCGCGGTGGAGAAAACTGGAGAGAGACTTGTATAATGAACGTAAAGAGTAAGTTTTTACTGTCTTTGACTGTGTAATACTCTCTTCATTCTCATCAAAGAGTTTATAAAAGGACATATGAATATCCCTGAAGTTAATCAAAATAAATTAAAAAAATGCTTGAGCATACATGAGGTGCTTATTGCACTTTTGAAGGCTTAAATTTGAAAGGTTAGGACAGATGTTGGCATTATTTTTGAATGTTGGCTCTTTAAGTGGAACATTTTGAAATAGAATAATGGTCTCTTTGATTGGAACATAGCAAGTTTAGTTCTCAGGATGAACAGTTTTCATCGGATGGTCAGAAAATTCGTATTGGTTGAAGTATGCATTACTATTAAAAATAATATTTTCCCATATTGCATGTGAATTGTTGAATGTGGTTCACTAACATTCTTGGATGAACTTGCAGACGCTATGATCTAACACAAATTCCAGATGTTTATGACTCATGCAAGTAAGTTAAATCAGTTAATAACACTTCTCTTGATTTAAATGCATTAATTTTGGAAAGTCTTGTGTTTGTCCAACATTACTCTTTCATTGGGATTTGGGAGGGGGTGTTACATTTACTTCACCCTATTTGAATATATATATATATATATATATATATATATATATATATATATATATATATATATATATATATATGTGGCGATTAAGATCTCCTCATTCTACTGGGAACTGAAATGTTAATAGCATTACTAGGATTAGTAGTTGCATCTTGTTATAGATCAATTTGAATACTCTCTTTGTCTCCCTTTTCTATTTTTAGAAATAGTTCAAATTCCTAAATTTGTATTTCATATCATTCTCAATTGCATCTTGGTTTACCTTTGCAGATATGACCTCTTGCACAATGCACATCTTAATGTGGAGGGATTGGATGAGCTTTTTAAAGTTGCTCAGGTACAAATGTTATTGCTTCTTATTAGCATGTTCTGTTGAAAGAGGCTCTGCCATCCTCTCTCATTGTCTCTTCGATTCATGGCATCTAGTCATCCACATAATGCCTCCTCGTGAGTACTTGTAAAAAATAAAAATAAAAATTATGTCGCTCCGTGAGTGCCTTGCATGTACAACGCGTTATAAAGATCAACAGTTGCTTCAGGATTCATGTTTCTTGTGATCTCAAGTATATCCACAAGTTTTATTTGTTGCTGGTCTGTGGCTTATAATGCTTTACCATGTTTATTCCGCCTTTAGAGGCTTTAGCTTTATACTCCCCGTCTTGAAGAGACAGTCCCATTTGATATGTTAAACTTCTTACTGTTGTGCTTTTGCCTTCTTATAGTTCTCTTAATTGCACGAAAGCTATATGCTCCCTCCGTACCGAAATTATCTTCCCACTTTTTTGTTGTTAGTGCGAAGGTACTTTGAGTAATAAATTTAGGTTAATTTAATAATCCTAAGGAAAATTTAAAACTTGTTACTGATACATTATTATCGATACTATCAATAACAATTTTTAGATATTTATTAAGGTAATTAAAGTAACCTAAAATTATTCTCAAAGTACCTTTCTATTAACAACAAATGAAGTAGGAAGTTCATTTTGGGACAGAATATATTCAAAAAGAAAGTAAAATATTGAAGAATAAATGGAGATTTTAAGCTTGAACTTTAGAAATGTTATTCTTTAATCCTTGTTGGAACAAACCAAGATAGAAGTATAGAGGGAGTAACAAATAGGACATTTAGCGGTCCTTGCGCCAATTACAAGCAATGATTATTCTAGAAGAACTACTTGAAAAGCTTTTTGAGCTTAAGTGGCAAAAATAGACTACTGCCTCTGGTAGGGAGCGGCAGAGCAAGAATTTTGAAGGACTGGAACACATTTTTCTAAGTATTGTCTTCAATTTTAAACCAGGGGAAAAGAAATTAAACTGTAATAGAATTATCTTTGTCTATTCCTATGTACTGCCTCCGTCACATAATGATCTTCCCACTTTTTTTTCCGTTACTACGAAGGAACTTCGAGCAATAATTTTAGGTTGATTTAATTATGCAAATGAAAATCTAAAACTTGTTATTGATATACCATCCAATACTATCAATAACAAGTTTTTTGATTTTCATTAGGATAATTAAATCAATCTAAAATTATTGCTCAAAGTTTGTTCGTAGTAACGACTAAAAAAGTGGGAAGATCATTTTGGGACAGAAGGAGTAATGTTTTTCATCCTTAAAAAGAGTGCCAAGATCGGGGCTGTAGGATAGTAAATCAGCAGGTCAAAAGTTAGGGCCCAACCAGAACACTTTACATGCAATAATGTTTTCTATAGCGTTTTACTATTTCAAATTATCCTGTAGCACTAGCATACTACCCCAAAGTCGAGGATGCCAATTTCTCCCTGCCCAAATGGTGGTTGTGCGTGTGCCCACGTCCTTGGGTCACTATGCAGTTTTTCTAGTCATGAACTTATTATTGGCCTTAAATGGTCTGTTATTATTTTTCAGTTACTAGCGGATGGTGTTATTCCAAACGAATATGGAATCAATCCGAAGCAGAAGTTGAAGATTGGCTCAAAGGTATGCTTGTTGATATAGCTCCTCGTTGCCCTTCTATATAGTACTTTATCTATTTCTATGTACTGTATTTCATCCTTAAAGATTTCCAAGAAAGGGGCTGTGAAGTAGTAGAGTTAGCAGGTCAAAAGTTAGGGCCTATCCAGAAATCTACTTTTGAATCTTGAGATGATAACAGATAAGGAGGAGGAAATACGTTTCAATGGTTTTGTGTTTCGTAAAACCCCACCAAATCACATTAATTCAAAGTTATTCCTCTCTTAGTTTTTTTCTTGCTACCTCCACCATTGCCATTGATTATCGAACTATTATTTTCCTAATATCTGATCCACATTGTATGGCCTAACAATCCAAACAATTTCGCGCACTACATCTCCTGTTGGACTTACTTTTACTCTGAAAAATGAATTCATTTCATCTTTTTTGCTTTACACCCTGCGAATATTGACGAACTTATTAGAAAACTATATAAGAACGATAAATAGTAGAACTTGATGAATAATGATGGATAGACACATCAACCTGACACTTGTTTCTGACTCCTTAGATTGCTCGTCGCTTGATGGGTAAAATTTTGATTGATCTGCGGAATACTTGCGAAGAAGCAATAAATGTTGCCGAATTGAAGAGTAGTCAAGATCACCCTTCAACACCTATCAAGAGTGTGAAAGACGATACTGATTATCAACCAAAGCTTCATATTAGGAATGAAGACTCAAGAAGAACTAGTTTCACAAGTGAAAAGTCAGTGGATCTGGATGATGATGATGACAAAGAGATCAAGTACCGATTGGATCCAAAGTGAGTGTATTATCTTTTGTTAATTTCCACCCAGTTTATTAAAGTCATATAAACTCAGCCTTTGCGCCATATATAATTATAAAGGATGTAAAAGTAAGGCTTATTTGTCCAAAATATTGATCGTCTTCCTATATTTACTTACGTAGATATGCCAATGTGAAAACTCCAGACCGACATGTCCGGACGCGTCTTTACTTTACTTCGGTGAGTTAAGTAACCTTCATGATAATTTTTTTATTATTTATTCCATCGATGTTGAATAGATACCCCCCTCTCACTCACTCTCTCTCTCTCTCTCATACACACACTGACAGCCTCACACATACATAGATTCATACTCCCTCTGTCCCATAAAGATGTTCGCACTTTGTATTTTTGTTTGTCCAAAAAAGAATGTCTTATTTCCAAACTTGTGCATTTGAAATAAGTGAACTTCCTAAACTGTACCACTAAAATGTTTGAATAGCCATTTGCCACTAGCATAATTCTGACTTTCATTAAGGCAATTCTTACTTTCATTAAGGATAATATGATGGAAAGGAATATATACCACTAAAATGTTTGAATAGTCAAATAGGAACATCTTTATGGGGCAGAGGTAGTATAAGCTACTGCAAGTTATGTACGATCAAATTATTTTATCTGGTGCTTGTTTGAAATTTCATATATAGGATAGAATATAATGAAAATGGATTTTACATATGCTTATGACAGTATGAGGCTCTTTCAGTCTTATTTTATCTGTTCATTCACGATAATGTATCTCTTTTACTGGATTCTGCAACAAGAAATTCTCAAAACGTAATGTATGAATGTTTTTAGTTATATGTAATGTAATCTATGAAAATGCTACCTGTATTGGGAACTCTGTTTTAACATGTGTAAAGGTTCAAATGATGCAGACTACAGGCAAAGGCACACACACCTAAGTGTCCCAAATTTGTCTCTCTTCTGTTTTCTTTGGATGCATACTTCCTAGACTTCTTCTTTGCTTGTTTGCTTTAGAAGATCTTGTTCCCTTTGTTTCAGGCTCCGATTCTGTGTGCCTAGGTCGCTAATAAAAAAAATGCTTAGTCCGTTGCTTTACAATAAACAACATGAAAGTTGACATTTAAAACAAATTGTAAGTCTAGTGGGGGACTAAGTATGGGAAATAAGCAAACAGGCCGTTGGCGAAACAAACGGTACATTGGAAGAGTTTTAGCAGTTTATTGCTATGTACTCCCTCCGTCCCGAAATGATAAGTCTCATTTACCATTTTTGTTTGTCCCAAAAAGATAATCCCGTTTCCGAAATTGATAGGTTAAAATCATTGAATTTCCAAAATTTTCCACCATGGGAGAAGAGAGAGAAGGGAGGATGAGAGCTAACCAAGGAAGAAAAGGGAGAGAGAGAGTTATGTAGTAATAATTAAACCTTATTAAGGGTAGTGATGTATATGGAAATAGGTTGTTAAATTTTTTAATAGTCAAATGGGACTATCATTATGGGACGGAGGGAGTATCATTTTATTAGCATTCACAGAGTATCATCTTGATAACACCACTTCCACATACTTTTGAGGACAATCAGACATTTTCACAGTGGGTGACAGTTGATCCTCCATGACCATAATGATCTCTTGATACAAAGGGAATTACTAATACTCCCTCCATCCCAGAATAAATGACGCGTTTGACTTGTCAACGTTTTAAAGGAATGTGCTTTACTTGCTTGTAGAATGCGACATTTATTCCGGGACAGAGGGAGTAGTAGAAACCCAAACCTTTTGAGTAGACAGACATTTGCATTGACCATTGCGTGAAATTCAAGTGATGTGATTGCATTCTTTTGCTATGGAAACCTCAATGATAAGACATTTCTACCCTTTCCTTCGTACATACTCGTAACGAGGTAGTTATATGCTTGGTCTGTGTAGCAGGATAATGATCACCCTCCTCCCTGTTATGGCAATGGTTTCACGTTTTGCATACCTGTTAAATTTGGTGGTTTTGTTCTATCCATAGATTTGTATCTCATCTCTAGAATAGATTCATTGTAGGATTGATTCGTAGGAGGGCGTTTTTAATTGATTCCCTTTACTCTAAATGCAGGAATCCCACATTCATTCTCTAATGAATGTTCTTCGCTACTGTAACTTGGATGAGTCGCTACAAGGAGAAGCCAGTCTTGTTTGTGACAGTGCTTTGGAACGTCTGCTGAAAACCAAGGAGCTTGACTACATGAGTTATATTGTCTTGAGAATGTTTGAAAATACAGAGGTCAGTCTCGTGATTTTTGTTAGTACTTGGTAGTCTTTGGAAACTGACTGGAGAGTTAATCAAATTTATGTGACGCATGACTAACAATCTTCTGTCATAACTTCGTTCTTGGAACTCCGAACTCTGTTATGATACTCTACCATGTACATATTCCCATGATGAAGAACTTCTCACTCTTGATTCTGCAAGCTCATCATTAATATGATGATGATCCTGTTGAGGTCTCCATAATATAAATGAGTATGTTGCGCAGATGCGACATGAATTTAATGCATTCTTGAGCTAATATTCTGTTGATAGTTGAACCAGCTGTTAGAGTACATGTATAATTGAATGCATGATTTACTCTTTTTCAAATGTTTTTTTAAGTACCTCGTATTTTACCTTTTAACTTGATTAATATTAATATGTTTTGCTTAGATCACTGTATTTGTTATGTTGAACTGTAGGTACCTCTGGAAGATCCGAAAAGGTACCGGATAGAGATGACTTTCAGCCGTGGTGCTGATTTATCCCCCTTGCAGGTAATTTATTGCCAACTTAAAGGAGGTTATTCTTATATCAAGACTATTAAACACTAGTAATTTTATGATTGTGATATTGCTCAACCCATTTGGAAGCCGAAAATACTTTTTATCTTAGTATGTGTGTGCTGTAATTTACTCGCATCTTCAGCTCTATGTTACGCAAGGACTTCACTACAACAACAACAAAACTCATATGTGTCATCGTGAAAGAAAATATGAAAGATAAAAAGAAAGTTAAAAGAAAAAATAGGAATACAATTTAGAAAAGGAAAAGAAGAGAAGAAAAGAAGTGATAATAAAAGAATACATATGTATATATACACATATATATACACATATATATATGCATATATACATATATTTATATATATATTTATATATATGCATATATATATACTCCCTCCGGCCCGTAATACTTGACACAGTTACTGTTCCGCACGGGAATTAAGGAAAAAGTAAAAAGGTTGATGTGTTGTGAGTGTAGATAGTTAAGTAGGAGAGAGAATGAGTGGAGAGAATAGTAAATTATAATGGTGTTGTGAGTATTAAAATAATATAGGAGAGAGAATGAGTGGAGGGAATAGTAAAGATTCTTTGCCATTTTAGGAAGTGTGACTTATCAGTGGGACGCCCAAAATAGAAATGTGTGTCAAGTATTGTGGGACGGAGGGAGTATATATATATATATATATATATATATATATATATATATATATATATATATATATTATGTATAGGAAAAAATAAATAAATCGAGCCCCATCACCCACATGAATTTTTGTCCTCCACTCGGGCCTCTTCAACGCCATATTAGATGCCTAATTTAGAGATGAGAAAGCAGAAAAGTTTTGTTTGGCACACAATTCTATAGCAATGATAGTTAATAACCAAAAGCAATGTTAGTATGCTATGAATTTTTCACAAGTCCTAATTTTTCTGGATATGCTATTGCATTGCAGAAGGACGACAGTGAGGCTGCTTCATTGCATCAGGAGCACACTTTACCAATAAATGGGCCGGAGAGGCTACAAGAAGTAGGGTCATACCTGACATTGGAGAATATGGAAAAGATGGTTCGTCCATTTGCTATGCCAGCAGAAGATTTCCCTCCTCCATCAATTCCCCAGGGATTCACAGGCTACTTCTCCAAAAGTGCAGTAGTGTTGGAGCGCCTGGTAAATCTTTGGCCCTTCCACAAGCACGGAAATGCTAATGTGAAATAATAAATTAATTTTCCTTTTCACCATCCCATGTCTGTTAAATCCTTTTGATTTCTTCTGTGCCCATCAATATTCTCATACATATTTTTATTTATTTGTAACCGTTGAACAGGAAAATAACAATACTGGTAAAAATAATTTTCCACTAACACTGTTTCCTTGTAATTTGTGTTATTCATTCGTGTAGGATGATCCGAATTGCTGGTGATTTCACTTTTAATCAACCATCAAGACATATATTGTACTATATTAGAGTCTCCACGAGTAAACAGTCAGGTGGGAATGTTTTTGGGTTGCAAAGTTTGGGCACTGTTACAGATGTTTTTAGTCGATAACTTTGACTGGAAAGAAAGATATCAGATGGAGATGTTGAAACGTAGTCCATCTTTTCCTAATTGTGCCTGGCGTTTATATGATTGCCTTTGAGATTCTCTATATATATAGTTCTTTTTTCTCTTTGATATTCAAAGAAAGTTACAAGGTCCCGAGACCTTCGAATAGGCTTTATCGATTCGCCCCATCGCTGAGGTGAATAGCACATAGCCTTTTGGGTTGGATCTGTTGGCCAACAAATAACCTGTTTTTTGCTCAAGTTGTTAGGGATAACTGGATGTCCCTATTTGGTCTCATTTACCTTTTTGCAACACAAATATTTGATATGGGGCCCTGAAAAATAATTCCTGGAAATAGTTAATGCTGATAGTTGACTGATATATGCTCTCTCCGTCCCTTAATATGAATGTTGATTTTTTGTTTTGATGGACATTTGAGAAAGTTGAATGTCAAGCACCTTTAATAGCATAAACATATATGCACCCTTAATGGTTTCACCAGGCTATTAACAAGCTGATCACTAGCCAAACTGAATATGGCGCTTTCTTTATAGTTGCACATACAGAATTCAACAAGTAACAGTGACCAAATTAAAAGGACTGAAAACATGAACACTGACCAAAATCTGGTTGATCTTCAGAAATATGCCCCAATGCTGCCATTCTCCCCTTACTTGTCATTGAGTCCTGCAATTAATAAATCAAAATTTTATTGCTTGTTTTGTCTCAAAATGAATATCCTATTATTGATTCAGGACATAAAAAAATATTCATTTTGGTATGAAGATGGTAATTCCTTATAGTATGCACAATAGAAAGAACAAGCTGAAGATTATTAATGTGTTGGTGTATTGAATGTACGCATAGTAAGAGAAGAAAGGATTATTGTCGCAAGGGAAATTGGCACCTGCTACCACCTTTTTGATCAATCATGATCATAGGCATCGTAGGTGCCATATCTCCTGCGAAAGTAATCCAATCCTCTCCATCTCTTCCATCCCGGTTTCTCGCTCCCTAATATTTGATTTGATAGTATATACTGTATGTAGTTTGAAAGGAGTCGCGAGGTTATCTTGTCGGCAGGAGACTGACATTCTTCCTGCGACAAGACTCCCCTAAACTCCTCTCTAACTAACCAAAAGCTTGTTAGCTTCCCTTTCTCCCCAAGTTCTCTTCACCTCTTGTATTTATAGTACCAAACTCAACTATATATAATACCCCCTCCAGGCTATTTAATTTAGCTGTCTAATTAGTATTACTTTTCTACATTCTTTAAAAAATAATTGACAGTCCGTGTTCAAAAAAGCTTTCACATTAACAATTGCTGGGTCTGGTCAACATTTATACTCTCCTCAAACTTAATATTCTTCAGTCAACTTCCTTTCGTCCTTGGTCAACTAACTAAAGAATTAATGAGATCAAAGACAAGTATTTTCCCTAACATCAATTGAACTGGATCCTTGATACTTTGTGAAACTACAATAAAATTTGACCAGGTATTTATAAATTTAGTATTATATTTTAAAATTCGCTTCAAAAAAAAAAAGAAAAAACTTATTTATTATATTTTAAAATTTAGGGGCAGTTACCAAATAATCCTTCATCCAATCCAAATGGAAACAACCACTTAGGATAATGCATACTCCCTCCCCGTTCCACCCAAGTGTGCACCATTGACCAAGGCACGCCGATTAAGAAATATTATTAAGATAATGAAAATATGTGGCAGAAAATGAAGAGAGAGAATGAGTTCTAATATTAAATTGTTTCTTAAAAATGAAATATGAGTAATGAAATGAGGAGAGTATTATATTTTAAAATTGGCTTCAAAAAAAAAATACTTATTTATTATATTTTAAAATTTAGGAGCAGTTACCAAATAATCCTTAGTCCAAATCCAAATGGAAACAACCACTTAGGATAATGCATATTTTGGAAATCGACCACTAGGTCCTCAAATCATTGATGGATGATGGAAATTACACCCTTGCAACGTAGGTAAATGACAAGGACGTGCGTGGAGTTCCTTCCTGCTCTCTTAATTCGCTATCTCTCTCTCCCTTTCTCTTTTTTTTTTTCCTTTCAAAACTTTAAAATGAAATATCTTAAAGATTCATAAGTCAAAAATATAATTAAAAACCACCGTTGTACTCGTATTGTCAAAACGAATCAAACTAGTAGTCTCAACATATAATCTGAATAAACTTTGAAAAGTTAACAAGTGTACCAAGTTCACATTTGTTTTTGAAAATTTCACAGTTGTTTTTAACAGTTGTTTCAATAACAAATAAGTGAAGTTCACGATTGTTTTAATTAAGTTAACAATTTCTGCATAAAAATGTCATCTATTATACTTAATTCACAGTTGTTTTTAGCTAAATTCACATTTGTTTTTAGTCTTTTATGATCTCTATTTTTGCTATTTTATGAGATTATCTGACATAATTTGTTAATTCATAACTGTTTTTGTTAAGTTTAGATTTGTTTTGGCTAAGTTCACATTTGTTTTTAGTCTTTTATGGCCACAATTTTTGCTATTTTATGAGATTATTTGACATATTTGTTAAGTTCATTGTTGTTTTTAGTTAAGATCACAGTTGTTATTAGTCTTTTATAACCTCTATTTTTGTTATTTTATGAGATTATTTGACATATTTGTTAAGTTAACAGTTGATATTAGTTAAGTTCACAATTATTTTTAGTCTTTTATAACTCTCTATTTTTACTATTTTATGAGATTTTTTGATATATTTGTTAAGTTCACATATGTTTTTAATATTTTTGGCAATTTTTTTTTTTTTTTGCTATTGTATGAGATTATGAGCATATTAATCAAATTTTGTCATTTATTTTGAAACAAAACAAAAATATTATCTTTAGACCTTTCTCTATCCTTACGGGACAAAAATTCATTATTGAGACAAAAAAATAAAAATTAGGACATTTATATAGGAAAGACGGAAGGGGTTAGTGATAGGTAGTATTAAAAAAACTCTTAAAATTTTGAAAAGTTTTTGATAATTCAGTATTAAAATTTGCTACTACGTACATTCTCTAATGCTATATCTGTGTTTATTTGTGAGTGTGTTGATGTGATATTATAAAATGTGATTGGATCTAAGATTAAATGGGCCCCAAGGCAATATAATGGGCCTAGCAGAATAATGGAATAAGGGCCCTAAAGATATACTCCCTCCGTCCCGGAACAATCTTCACACTTTCCCTTTTGAGCGTCCCAAAACTTACTTCACACATTTAAAACTTACCTAAAATGGAAAGGAATCTTTACTATTCCCTCCACTCATTCTCTCTCCTACATTATTTTAATACTCACAACACCATTATAATTTACTATTCTCTCCACTCATTCTCTCTCCTATTAATTTGACTACTTTATTTTCTTCGGTGATACGTTTTCTTGAGATTATGGAGGATGTTGGCAATTGTTCAGATATAAGAGCAGATGCTAATATTCTCTCTGAAGTGATACATCAGTTTGAGTTTATTTTCATGTTGCACTTAATGAAGTCCATTTTGGGAATCACACATGATCTTTCACAAGCCTTACAAAAGAAGAATCAAGACATTGTTAATGCCATGACTCTTGTAACTATATCCAAGCAACGATTGCAAGACATGAGAGATAATGGTTGGGAGACATTAATGAATGATGTCCACATGTTTTGCTCCAAGCATATAATGTGATCATTCCAAGTATGCAAGATGCATTTGTAGTTAGAGGGAGGCCAAGGCGCAACGAGGAAGTGAGCACAAATCTTCACCGTTATAAGATTGACTTGTTTTATAATGTGGTAGACTCGCAACTTCAGGAGCTAAACAATCGCTTTGATAAGAAAAATACCGACTTGCTTTTGAATATGGCTTGTCTTGATCCGAGGAACTCATTCTCTAAATTTGACAAGATAAGATTAATCCAATTTGCTGTGTATTATCCAAATGACTTTTCAGAGATAGACATGGAAGTGTTGGGGAACCAACTTGAGAACTACATTTGTGATGTCCGCTCTAATAAAGACTTCTCTGATTTGAAAGGAATTGGAGAACTTGCTCAAAAATTGGTTGAAATGGAGAAAGATGGCGTTTATCCATTGGTTTTTTTACTTGTAAAGTTGGCATTAACTTTACCCGTTGGAACAGCGACGGTGGAAAGAGTATTTTCTGCAATGAAGCTTCTCAAGAGTAACCTTCGGAATAAAATGGAGAATGATTGGATGAACGATTGCATGGTAACTTACATAGAGAAGAAAATATTTGATACCATCAGTAATGAAGATGTAATTCATCAATTTCAACTTATGAAAAGTCGAAAACCTCCGCGTTAGTGTTGGAAATTAGCTTAAGCACCTTGCATATATGATTGCAACATTGGTGCCCTTTTGTAAGTAGTTGTAGGGGTGCTTCTCATACTTTTGTGTATCCTATATGTGTGAGTTCACCCCATAAAAGCACCTCTTTTGTTCAAAATTAAACTCAGTACATGGGTTTATTATTTGGTGCTGATGTATAAAAATTATACTTTTGTTTGATACTTTCTGACTATGCCTTGACTGTACCAAATGGAAGCCAGTGTCAACAGTTTAATAACTTTTTGGTATGTTTTTATCTTATATTATGTAAAGTTACATGCTCTGATGGCTTTACTTTTAGCTAGATACATTTTTATGACAGAATTTAGTAGATACTATGATGTTCTTGCACAGATTCCGAACTGGATTGAAGGTGAATCACCTGGTTCTACCAAAGATAATCCATTTCCTTTACCAGATGTCTATATGGAATCACAGCAGAGAAACGTAAGTGCAAGATATTTGTGTTTCTTGTTCATTAACATTAGTATTTTTTTCTCTCCGTAGGGTTGTGTTTTGACAGTTATTTATTCTTGTTTTTATTAATTCCAGCACAAGAATTTAGCAGACGGGAAACAAGTTTTGAGAGAAACATAGCTTGAAGATATCTGGAAAAAGGAGCTGTCGAGTGCACTCCATGTCTATTTCAAAGAATGGCTATATGGTTTCCAACACTTTAGGCCCAGGTAAGTGCTTTGCAAGTGCTATTATATCCTTGTTATAAAATTTTGGCAAGTAAATGCTTTTTCATATTGAAATTCATAGAGTGAAGTTTGACGGTAAAATTTCGGCACCCACTAATAAGAATTCCTGGATCCGCCACTGATTATTAAGGATATTCATTTTAAGTGACTTGGTGGTATTAACTCATACTATATTATATGATTAATTGGCATATATTTTTATTATTTTAGCTGCTTGAACATTAACAAATACTCCCTCCGTCCCGCTAATATTAGCACACTTTCCTTTTTGGGCGTCCCGCTAATATCCGCACACTCCCAAAAAGGAAACTTTATATTAATAAAATATTCACCCAACCCCACTCATTCTCTCTCCTACATTATTTTAATACTCACAACACCATTATAATTTATTACACCCTCCACTCATTCTCTCTCCACTCATTCTTTTACACTCACAACATTTTATTAAAATATCATATTCCTTAATTCCCGCGCAAACAGTGTTTGTGCTAATACTAATGGGACGGAGGGAGTATGCAAATCTCAGCTCTAGAGTGTATAGTAAGGCAAAGTGCATCAAAAGTTTGACCAGTGTGCAGTGAAGAATTTTAAATTTTATTACAGTAGGCTTTGAAAAAAAGCCATATATTAGGTGATTTATTCAAATAATTCAACTCTTATGGTAATTGTTAGCTGAGTACTGAATTGACTAAGCATTATACAAATATTTGCTCTTAATTTCAAAAAAAAGACGATTTCATATATGCAAACATATTTAATATTTATTTGAAAAATTAATATTTTTAAAACTTTAATTGGTACTCGATATAGCAATCAACATTAAATTTATGTATTATGTATCAACCAATTATATAGAACTAGTATGGTAGTATCATATTGTAAAGATGATGCTGATGTTCCTGTGCAAGTGGGCGACCGCCCAGCACCAGTTTCAAATAACGTTATTTCCTCTTTACAGATGGGCGACCGCCCAAGCCAAGTGGGCGACCGCCTAAGTGCAAAAACCAACGATGATAAACTTTCTGTACAGATGGGCGACCGCCCAAGCCAAGTGGGCGACCGCCCAAGTTCAAAGCCAAACGAAGTTGAAGCTTCTGTTCAAGTGGGCGACCGCCCAGGTTCCAGTGGGCGACCGCCCAAGACCAAATTCTGACGGGATTTAGTTTCCAAATTACGTTTGGCTCTTTGATTTTATTTCTTTAATTTAGTTTTCCTTTTCCCATTAGAATTCCTTCAACCAGAATTTACTTGTAACATATATATTCTTGATTGATCAATAAGAATTTCAAGTTTTGGGAAAATCATAATTTGTTTTCCTACATGGTATCAGAGCGGCATCATACACAAGTTTGAATCAATGGCGGGGAACGATGCTATCGTTAATAATCCCCCTAAAATCGAATATAATTCTCCGTTCTACCTTGGTCCTCAGGATAGGCCAGGAGATTTATTACTCCTACTCGTTTCAATGGTGAAAATTATGATGATTGGGCTAGTGATATGCAGACGGCTCTTGAAGCTTGCCGAAAATTTGGTTTCCTAGATGGTACGATTACTCAACCTGTTCTTCCCTGCACCACATCTGATTGGAATACTATTCATGCCATGTTGATTTCTTGGATCATGAATACTATTGAATCCAATGTTAAAAGCACTCTCTCGAAATTTAGAGATGCTAAACGTTTGTGGGACTCCCTTAAAAATTGTTATGCCGTGGTTGACGGTCCACGTATTCAACAATTAAAGGCTTCTATTGCTCGTTGTGAGCAAACTAAGGGTATGTCTGTGGCAACTATTTTGGTAAATTGACTGGGCTGTGGGAAGAACTCCATAGTCATGAACCTCTGATCAATTGTACTTGTTGTGACAACTGCTCAGCTACTCAGCAACATGCAGATCGCAGAGAGATAGGCAAGCTTCATCAATTTCTTATGGGTTTGAATTCCGAGTATTATGCTAATACTCGCACCAATATTTTATCTATGGATTCTCTCCCTGGTCTTGATAGGGCATATAAATTGGTGGCTCGGGATGAGCGGGTTCGTCTTGCCGAACCTGTTCTTGAAGATGTGGTTAGTTTTGCTGTTCGTACTGGTGGAGCTCGTAGTCGTGACAATCCTGATAAATCTCATCTCACATGTACCCATTGTAAGAAAATGGGACATGATAGTACCACATGTTTTGAATTGCATGGATATCCTGATTGGTGGCTTGAGCAACGCAAATCCAATACCCGCGGCGGTGGTCGTCCGCAGAATGGGCAAGGTAGGGGTTCTCCTCGCATCGGATCTACAACAACACCAGATCGTGGGCCTGTTAATGTTGGTGCATCTGCTGTAGGATCTCCATCTGTGGCTTCCTCTTCATCGTTTACAGCTGAACAATGGCAGGCTTTGGCAAGCCTTGTTGGTAATACCCAAATCTCAAATGATCGCCTTCATGGTAAGTTTGATTCAACTTCATGGGTAATTGATACAGGTGCTTCAAATCATGTAATTGAAAACGCCTTGCATCTTCTTGATTCTCGGACTATACCGGCTTGTCCTGTTGGTTTACCTAATGGGTCATCAGTTTTGGCTCATACTGAGGATTCCGTTCGTCTGACGGACACCATTACTCTCTCTCATGTTCTTTTTATTCCAAATTTAAGCTGCAATTTAATTTCAGATTCTCAACTGTCTGACAATATTCATTGCACTGTCCAATTTAACTCATCTATGTGTGCTATACAGGACCTGTCGAGGAACCTGATTGGAATGGGTGTTAGGCGGGATGGACTCTACTACTTTCGCGGCACATCTTCAGCATATAATGTCTCTGTTACCGGATCACCTTCTGTGTTGGAGTGTGGCATAATCGCTTGGGGCACCCTTCCGAGAATGAAGTAAAGCTTCTTCCTCCTGTTCGTGGTACTTCTGACAGTTTACTTAAACCTTGTTATACTTGTTTTAGGGCTAAACAATCTAGAGATAGTTTTCCTGTTAGTGACCATAAGTCTACTAGAATTTTTGAGAAAGTTCACTGTGATTTGTGGGGTGCATACACTCATTCTTCCTCTTGTGGTGCACGGTATTTTTTAACTTTAGTAGGTGATTTTTCCCAAGCTGTTTGGGTTTATTTGTTGGTCAATAAAATCGAAGTTTTTCGTATGTTTATGGCTTTTATTGCAATGGTTGAACGTTAGTTTTCTCAGAAAATTAAGGTTGTCCAATCTGATAATGGGCCTGAATTTAATTGCATGCTTGATTATTTCTTCTCCACTGGCATCACTTTTCAAACATCTTGTGTTGGTACCCCCCAACAAAATGGTCGAGTCGAGCAGAAACATCGTCACATTCTGAATGTTGCTAGAGCTCTTAGATTTCAGGCTCATTTACCAATTTTATTTTGGGGAGAAGCAGTTCTTACTACTGCCCACTTGATTAACCGGACTCCCACTCCCCTCATAGGCAATAAGACTCCCTATGAGGTTTTGTTCGGAAAATTACCTTTCTTTGACTCTCTTCGGGTTTTTGGTTCTCTGTGCTATGATCCTAATCAGAAAGCGAAGGGAGATAAGTTTGCTAGTCGTAGCCAAAAATGTATTTTTGTGGGCTTTCATCTTGACAAAAAGGGGTGGAAGTTGTTCGATCTAGAAACAAAGAAATTTTTTGTCTCCCGGGATGTGAAATTTTTTGCGAACAATTTTCCTTACAGTGATTTGTCGTCTGTGCCTCATTCCCCGGATTCTGTGGAGATTATTATCCAAGAGGCTGTTTTCGCCTTTCTTGATTATCCGGACATGTCAGATGTCATTTCAGAACCTTTGACAGTAGCTCCTACAGATGTACCTGATCCCGTGACTACAGTTTCTGAAGATATTACTCCTACAGAGGTCTCTTCTGCTCCTACGACAGACACCTCTCCTTCTGAGCAAGAGGCTTTAGGGAGGGGCATGCGTACGAAAGTACCCTCCGTTCTACTTCGGGATTATATTGCTGCTACTGTTACTTCTGAGCAAGATGATGCTGATGTTCCTGTGCAAGTGGGCGACCGCCCAGGTCTTTTGGGCGACCGCCTAGCACCAGTTTCAAGTAACGTTATTTCCTCTGTACAGATGGGTGACCGCTCAAGCCAAGTGGGCGACCGCCCAAGTGCAAAAACCAACGATGATAAACTTTCTGTACAGATGGGCGACCGCCCAAGCCAAGTGGGCGACCGCCCAAGTTCAAAGCCAAACTAAGTTGAAGCTTCTGTTCAAGTGGGCGACCGCCCAGGTCCCAGTGGGCGACCGCCCAAGACCAAATTCTGACGGGATTTAGTTCCCAAATTACGTTTGGCTCTTTGATTTTATTTCTTTAATTTAGTTTTCCTTTTCCCATTAAAATTCCTTCAGCCAGAATTTACTTATAACATATATATTCTTGATTGATCAATAAGAATTTCAAGTTTTGAGAAAATCATAATTTGTTTTCCTACACATATCAAAATTTTGTTAAACCAATTTTCACGTATCAATTATAATTGATACGATTAATACACAAGTTGCTTATACCAATTAAAAAGATTTGTCAGTCCTACTCCTAACAATGCCAACCCAGCCCTTTTACAGCACTAGTTCTAACAATAAGCGGGTCTAAGTCTAATATATTTGTGGTTCCTGAGGTTGGAGGTGAACAATCAAGACATTGGCCAATCACATGTTTAATAACTTTGACCAGTTTCTTACCTTAAATTAAATCTGAACTATTCATATTCTAGGTCGTTCTTTAACATTTGTTTGGATTATTAGTCAAAAGTTTTGATTTTCGTGCCATTGCATTTGAAAAGGGAAGGAAATAATAAAAGACTCAATGACTAGACTTGAATGAAAACAATAGTAAATCAATTACTAATAGTAAGAGTTGTACTTTACATTGTATAATTTCATTCTCATTACTTGTACAATCTCCGTTTAAAAATAAATATCTTTAATAAACTTGTCAAATATTTTTTAACTGTTTTATTTTATTTTTATATAATATTAATTTCTACATTTCATAATAAATGTTATTAAAATTGAATGTACAAAAATAGGAAATAATAGTATTGAACAGAATAAAATTGATGGTCAGGCCCAAGAGCCTGGCGATTATCCAAGCAAGCCCAAATGCTCATCAAAGTACAAAGGCCCACCAAATTATCCTAACTGTACTAGCCTAACAAGAAGATCAGTCGATCAATCTTATTGTGTGACCTTCATTGATCTCGAGCTATCTTCGTCCGGCATACGATCCACTTCTTGCATAATCTCTACCTACTAAAGGCACGAAACAAGATCGACCTCGATCATTCAGGCGACCTAGGCCAAGCAACCCGTTCGTATACCCACGTCGTCAGTTGTAACCGCCTCCTATATTCTCGAATACAGTTACGCCCACGTTACCTCCGTGATTTATGAGATTCGTAAAAATCACTTAACAAAATTGTATAGACTAGACCACATCTAACGTGAAAAAGTAATGTCACTTGAGCTATTTTGAGAATAAGCAATTTCAATGCGGCTTATTACAAACATATAACTCTATATCTCATCATCACACCGGAGGGTATTAGCCGGAGACTATCCCCGGCAAGTTTTATGTTCGTTGTTTCAGGTTTTAGTTGCCGTAGATCAACCTATTGCTGGACTAAGGCTGATACGAATTGATTTCTACATCATCAGTTTGGTTCCATTGTCGGGAATCGAATAACACTCGACCTCGAAATCTCATCAATTTGCTAAGACATGGCATCTGACAGACATACCGCTACAGTTTCAAGCAATCCCATTAACGAGCACGTTGGTGGAAACAACCCAGGCACATACATTGGTGCTGGGAACCGCACAACAAACCATTCTCCCCCTCCACCGAGAAACCCCGTGAGGAGACCCACTCGTTCTAACAGTGTGGCGGACGGAGTAGGGATTCAAAATAGGAGAAGGGATAAAAGGTTAATGATCACCTAAGGAGGTGGTCAACAAAACAAGAAACTTCAGACGGGTCGAACAGTTGTTGACGATCTAGCAGGTCCCTCTGCTCCTCACCCTAGCAGAAAGGATATATTGTTGGAGCAAGCAAAGGTATTTCAAAGCTTGCTCGAGGTTCATAATGAGTTGCTCGAGTTGCCTGAGTCTCCTAAGAAGGACGACCGTAGGTCCCAAATGGTAGCTCAATCACAAACATCTCATCGACGTGATAATGGGACCCTTAGACCTTTGGGAGGTAAGAGGAGAAACGACCGACCTCACCCAGCCAACAATTTTGTTGATAGGCTTAATAGTAACCGGGAACAAGAGGCTGACTCGGCACAGAGAAGGCAGCTCGAAGCTGATCGTGCCCGAGGTAGGTCACCTCCAAGAGGAGGTCTATCACCCCCTAAGAGGGACAGAAGGGAAGGGACCCCTCCAAGGAACGACAGGGATATGTCGTCGTCATGAAGGCAGCACCATAGAGAGGAAAGACATAAATCCAATTCAATACCCCATCACATAGATGTTTTAGACGCCATAGAGCTATTGAACCTCAAAAGGAGGTTGGATGATATGGATGCAGATCGCCAAGTGACAAATGGTAGGGTCGAACGAAATGACTATTCGACCCCTCACTTAGTGGATGTTGGACGAGGGTCCCCCATAACCTGGTTTCAAGCTGCCCGTCCTAGAGAAGTATGCGGGGACGACTAACGTCTTGAACCATATGCATCATTTCGAGGCTTCCACGTGTTTGGACTCCTCAAAGGATGATGTGCTCTGCAAGGCGCTGACCAGCACATTTACAGGTGCCGCCCTAACTGTAAGTACCCAAATCCGGATCGTCAAATTCCGTTAAAAGTTAATCGGAATTCGTTAACTGGCCCTTTCCAGGTTAACCGGAACCCGTTAAGCTCCCCATTCTCAAGCCAACGAGACATCCCGGGACTGCCCCGTGCATCCCGACGTCAAAGCATACTCAACACACGTTATCACACGTAAGAGTACAACTTTCCCTGAAAAACGCACTTTTCGGGACTTTTCGGGGGCATTTCGGACAATTTTCGGACAGTTATTTAAAAAACGGACAAAACCGGGAATAATGGGACAAAAACCCTAGCCTAGGTGAGTCACAGGGGCACGTGGCACGCATGCCAAAGCCCACAAATCGACATCAATCAAATTCGAGGGTGAAAAGACCAAAATACCCTTTATTTTGAATGACTGTCCGTCCGGACTGTTTTGCTTGAAAAACCTGAATTGCCAACAAGTCCTCCAACTTTCCAAAATACCAAAGGACCTCCTGAAATTGAAGGAAAGTCCGTCCAGACTGTTTTACAATTTCACCTTATAAATACAAGGGCTGTCAAAACATTTCAAAGAGGAAAAAATATAAACACTCTTCACAAACCCCATGGCATAAACCTGTCCTACCCCCTCCCGAGCCCTGTTTTGTCTCGATTTGCATGAAAACCCCGTTTTCCGACCAAACACGAACCAAACAAACTCAAAACGCCCTTTCAAACACTAAACCGTATCCCGTATACGTCAACCGAGTCAAAGAGTCAACCCCTAGCCATAGGTAAAATTCTCTCTCTCTAAAAGCTCGTTTCACCTCGATTTACGCATCAAACGCCATAATCGTTTCGATCAAAGTTCTCGAAATGTTGACGTAACGCCGTCTACGGGGTTCGATACGTTTTACCCCAAAATCATCTTCTCTCCCGTAAGAGAAGTAATTTCGGGTTAAAACGGCGTTCCGACCCCATTTTTTACGTTTATGTTATTTACAGTCCGAATCGTTTGATCCGTCGATTCACATCTTTACAGTCCGAACCGTTTGGTTCGTGATAGTCATTTACAAAATTCGAATCGTTTGATCCGTCGATACCGTCATTTAAATTATGTACCTTTACAACTCCGAGCAGTTTGGCTCGTCGATCGCATCTTTACTGTCTGGATCGTTTGATTCCGTTGATACCGTACTTTAAATACTGTTATTTACAAATCCGAGCCGTTTGGCTTGTGATAGTATTTATTTATCAAAGTTCGAGTCACAAAACGACTCGTTGATCACATGTCATTTAACGCCTTTTTTCATAAAATTAGTAACAATGTAATGCCCGGTTCAAAACCGGAGTTCGACATTCGAACTCCTTTTCAAAACGCGCAAAAGTGACGTTTGGCATCCAAACGATCATTTTTAACTCAAAACCCGACGTTTGACATTCAAACGCTCTTTTCCTTAAAATCAATGTTTGACATTCAAACCAAGATTAAGCTTGTCATTCAAGCCCCCCTTCTTAAAAAATGCAACACACACACACGCACACAATTTCGAGAAAGGTAGAAAGACTCGTCATACGAGGCGTTTCGGGTGATCTCAACATACTCTTCCCGAAACGTAACGTGACCTCCGAACCTAACAATCTCTGGTCCTAAAAGCCATTTCTAAAGTTTGGGCTCATAATACAAAACGTCACATTTTCAAAGCCATTTCTAAAGTTTGGGCTCATAATACAAAACGTCACATTTTCAAAGCCATTTCTAAAGTTTGGGCTCATAATACAAAACGTCACATTTTCCAATCCATTTCCAAAGTTTGAGCTCATAATACAAAACGTCACATTTTCAAAGCCATTTCTAAAGTTTAGGCTTATAATACAAAACGTCACATTTTCAAAGCCATTTCTGAAGTTTGGGCTCATAATACAAAACGTCACATTTTCAAAGCCTTTTCCAAGTTTTGGCTACCAATCGAAACGACCCCCCTTTTTCAAGCAACAGCCATTCTCAACGTTTGGGCTCAAAATAAAAAACCGCGTGACGACTCCTGTCTCCCTCCCGAAGCGAGGTCCCAAGCTCGCGAAAGGACCGCTCGCCGCGCTTTTCGCGCGCGATCCGGATAATATCAGTTGGCGACTCCGCTGGGAATATGAATACTTTTTCAAAACTACCGTCGTTTTCAAAAAGCATTCTATGGGTCAAACTTTCGTTTACCTTTCCTCGTTTTTGTGTGCGTGTGTTGTTCGAAAAAAAAATCGAACGGTTTACAAAAAAAATGTTGCATTTTCATCCAAAATCATAACATGTTCGTGCCTTTGCGTTCATATTTGATTTTCATGCTATATTTTGAACTGCGCATAAATTCTTTAAAACACATTCTGAGAATCTCTGTTTTACTCAGAAAAGAATTTAGTGACCGCACATTACTTGCACTGCTGCCTCGGTACACTGCACACTACGACCCGTAACCCGGGATGACCGTTCAATTGCAGCTTGAATGGTCTGCCAGACACCTTTCGAGCGCGCACGGGGTCGTTCCAAACAGCCCATCCTAGCCCGTGTAAGCCATGCACTCTTTGTGTCACACTTTGTCCAAGACCCCGGTTGGTTTTTGGCTTAGTACGTGTCATAAAGCCCAAGTGTATGTTTTTTACGCCGGTCTCCCTCACAAGTCAAACTTAAAAGTTGAGACCGAAAGTCGTTCCCGACCCGAGGTCTTGGATTTTTAGCCTTGACTTTGACGCGGAGCCATGCCAAAAAACATACCCGAAGGTTCAATGTGACACCGTGTCACCAAACCCTCAACGTATGCACCGTACCAGCCACAACTTGGCCAACGCCAAAAGCTAAGGCCCCTCGCGCAAGCGAGTCAGGAGAGGTCATGTCAAAATTTCGGCACGATTTCTGCCTTAACTTAAGGACGTTGACTTCGACCGTGTCTCGCGTGTCACATACGTTGGAAGTTTGCGTGACCAGCTAGCATTAAGTTCACTTTTTCCTTTGTCGGTGGAACTCGCTTGCCTTATAGGACCCTCACTCGAGATTGTCCGTCCTGGGAAGACGATTTACAGGTGAAAAACGAGGGGCTTATAAATGTAGTGACGAGATCCACTGATTCGAGCCTTAGGTTAGTTACGAAAAAGAAGACACGATCTTTTCCAACCAATTAGAACTCTGAGAAAATACGTTTTAAGTAAAGATTCATCGGTAACTGCACATTGCACAAGCCCGAAACCCTGAGCCAAATTCTGAAACCTAAACCCTGCCTTTCGTTCCCTGCAGCGAGCAGAAAGTGGTTCAGAATTCCGGGTCAGCGCCTCGCCAGAGTCACAGTTACGGCCGCATCAGATAGTTCTTCGGTTCCCTCAGTTCCTTCAGCCAGACTCTCCGACATGTCAAGCTCACCGCGAAATCGTGACAGGAACGAAACCCCGCCACCGGTAACATATATGACATTGGAAGAAGCCATCCGGGCCTGTGAGGTTCACAAAAGGCAGAAAGAAGATCAGCAGAATTTCGTAGTACAACTTCTGAATGAGCGAGGTATAGCACCTATCCCCCAGCCAGATGGTACTTTTTTTCTGATCGAGGACGACGAGCCCTCCCGATCAACTCCTCAAACCTTCAACCAGGTTCCTCCCCCGCCAAATTACGGGATTCCTTCGAACCAAGGAAACAAATGACCAAGGCTTCGTGTTTCCACCTCTCAAGGCACCCCAATCATATACGGCCAAGCCGGTATTCCCATCACTCGCATAACCAAATAAGACCATTGGGCCATCTCAAACGGATCTCAGTATCCTCCAATATCCTCCCGGGTTCAACCCGTTGCCTATACACGAACCTCAAAACACCGGGGACAAACCCCGATACAGTCCAGAAAAGGCCCCCATATATCCACATATATCAAGCCTCCCACCTCCAATTACTGCCGCTCATATGGCAGCACCCGGCACCGAGCCTCAAAGTCCACCACTGGACCCCGCCTTGGCCTGGATGGTCGAACAAATGAAAGACCTGAAAGCCAGCATAGGCAGCTCAAAGCAAGAAATACTCAGATCCACATATTCGGGAATGGTCACGCCTCTCCCTGCCAAGTTCAGAATGTCAGAAATGGACCGATTCGACGGGACCGAATGTCCACAGACGCATGTTGACACCTACGTTCTCGGCATGAGAGCAAAAGGAGCAACCCTCCAGCAAATGGCCGATCATTTCCAGCATACGCTCAAGAGTTCTGCGCTACGATGGTTCCTAAGGGTCAAACCTGCAGATCGCCATACCTGGGACCAGATCAGCAATATCTTCCTATAAAGGTACAGATCCAACCTGGAGTGGGAATCAAGTTGTGAGGACTTAATCACCACCGAGCAGAAAACAGATGAAAGCGTCGGAGAATTCTACAAGAGGTGGAGTTGGAAACTCTCTGAGATTATGGAGCCACTCTCCAAAGACGAACAGATGAGGATCTTCAAGTCTTGCTTGAGGCCGTCCATCAGAACGCTCATCAGCCATCACTTCTTCCCAGATCTCCGAGCCATCGTCAATGCCGGCTCACAGTTCGAAAAGGATCTCAAAGAAAAAGCTGACTACAGCAGTACTGCATGTATAGCACGCCAGCAGCTACATTCAATCCCGCACCGGCCCCCGACAAAGGGAAAGATACCTCTGTCAACTACATCCATCAGGGAAGACAGTCGGGCAACAGAAACCCGGCCTCGCAAAGCAACAACTCCTCCACGAAGCAGCCTTTCGTACACTTCGACAAGTTGGATATGCCTCTAAGCAAGATGCTAGAAGGGTTGATCAAAGAAGGCCTCCTCAAGCCTATTGAAAACTACAAACCAAGGAATCCTGTAGTTAATGCCGACAAAAGCAAATATTACGCCTTCCACCCGTATCATGGGCATACAACTGACAACTGCATGGAGTTACGATATGAGATCCAGAACCTGATAGAGGAAGGAAAATTGGAGCGTCCCCGTGGACCTAATACAGTCGAAAACCCTTTTCCGAACAACAACAGCACAAACTCCATCGAGTGGGTGCCAAAGAAGACTGCCGCAGAGCCAGTTTCTCCGCCTCTTCTGGCCACGTCCTCATCAAACGTCCACATCAGTTACGATGTTTGTGATCGCTTCCGAATGCCTTGAAAGTACGAGTTCCAAGACATCATCGGGCGATTCCCCCAAAAAGCGTAAGAAACTCTTCTCAAAGAGGAACCGAAAGAGAGATATGAGCCGGGAGACACCGCAGCTGGTACACTCCTGAGAGCCATCCTGGGAAGTTCGATTACTATGTACTCTACTCCACTGGGCTTCCTCCCTTCCTTCAAGCCACGCAAATCTTCAGCACGTACAGGTGGGAAAAGCCAAAATCCCGCCGACACCAAAGTTCAAGGCCTAAGGACACATGAATACCTCAAATCTTGGCAACCTTACCACAAGCTTAATCCCCCGCAGGATCAGCCAAGGTTCAATTTGCCCAACTTCAGAGCACGGGCCCGCAAAGGAAAGTCAAAGTCAACTTGGCACTCGCACTCAATCAACGTGTTGACCAAGGGCGACCACCGCCACAAGCAGCCTCGACACAATCCCGAGGCACCACCAAAAACTTTGCCTCTCAAGAGGAAGACAGGAAATGGATGGCTCGATGACTCTCCCTCTCCGAAAAGAGATCAGATCTACGATTCCAGATTGTATGGCAACATGCTCACCTTCGTGACAAAGACCTACCGAAAGGGGCCTCTGGGCACAATGAAGCCAGACATCACTATCCGGCTCAACACCGTCTCCCTTCATGGGGTGTTGGTAGACAATGGATTAGTAGTCAACGTCCTTCCTGTCAGCATGATGTTGGCCTTACGCATCGATAAAGGCCATATGATCCCATCTGCCCGAACTATCAAAGCCTACGACAGCACGTCTCGTCCCATCTTGGGAATGGTGACTCTGGAGCTCTGTTTCAAAACCCAAATGGTGCCAGTAAAGTTCCACGTGATGGACATTCCGTCCGAATTCACAGCTATGCTGGGATGCCCATGGCTACACCACATGAAAGCCATAGCCTCCACTCTCCATCAGTGTGTCAAGTTCATAAATCGACAAGGAGATCTCGAGGTCATCAGAGGGGACAGTTTCCTCATAGGGAATGAAGCCGAAATGCCAATCAAGCGTGCCCGCAGCCAGGCACCGGGGCTACCTCATGCAAGCCGACCAAAGGACTACCGGGGAAAATCTCATCATAATCCCTCAGAGTTCGGAGGTGCTAACTACGACAACGTCCTCGAGCAGAAGATCCCCGCGCAGCCGTTCATCAAGTTCAACCGCCATTTCCGAAACTTGGACCCAGATTGGAAAGAAACCCCGAGCATCGCGATGATACGGCACACAAAACCCCGTCTCCTGGCCGAAGATTTGTCAGCATCCTTCGAGCAAACTCTCTGGCCCCGCCAGGTAAAGAAATCTTCACGATAAAGGTCAACAAACACCGGCACACTCATGATGAATGTATGGCAGTTGTCTGGGATGTCCTACACGAAGAATTGCCCGCCGAGCCCCTCTTCTCAAGCGAAGGGCATGATGTTTTTCTAGCAGCTCCAGCTTTACAGCAGGGCGCGAGACGTCCTTACATCTGGGTTGAACCATCAGACAACGAATCAGGACTCTCCGGAGTCAAAGATGCGGCAGATCCGCAGGAAGATCCTTACATACATATGCTCGCCGAGAGACGGCACCAGCCCGATGAGGTCACCTACGATAAGGGCTCCAATACCATGGAAATCGTCAAACTCAACGTCCAGTACAGGCAGTTATCCGACGAGTGGAAACAACTGGTTGACACGACAAAGAACCCTTCTGACCATGTAACTGACGACGACTTCGTCAACATCATCTTTTCCAGATATCCCGATGATACCAAGGATCCGGTCCTTATTATCAGATTCTGCAATGCCAAAGTTACCCTCGACGATTGCTTGATCATGGTAAACGAGGCACTAGCCAAGCGAGCTCAAAGCTCATCATCATTTCCCAGACCCAGTGGCAACCGGCCCGTGCCGTCAGTCAAGCTTACAGCCAAGAGCGCCGTCAAGGCCGAAGGCATCAACGAAGGAGACAGAACTCCCTACCTTGCTACAAGTCGACGCCTGAACGCTTCCAAAGAGCGCCACCCTAAGAACATCTCGCGAGAGTCTTCCCGCAAGACAGTATCAAGCTTCCGAAGAAAGGAATGATCACCTCAAAGATCAACATGCTCAAGTTCGATCCTCGCTCCCACCATCACGGCCACGGATTCGTGCACCCCGCCAAAGAACCGCTAGCTGTGATAGACTTGGCTCTCCAACGAGATCACGAGACCATCAACACCGCATAATTCAATACCCCCGTAGGTTTAATCAAACAAATATGGGCAAACTTCTTGGTAACCAGATCAAAGAAGGCCGCATGGAGTACCCAAGCACGACTTCCTTCGTCAATATCATCCAAGTGTTCCCGCCATTTGGAGACCTGGATATAATTACAGTTCTAGACACCAGTCAGACGGTGCGCACCTACGGAGACTGTTTAGCTCTCGCAAGGAAAGCCCTCCTAGAACTAGCTGTACAAGAGAACCGCCTCTGGGATGAGAACAAAGCTCATTAGACTCACAGGGACCAAGCCCTTAAAGCACCACGAGCAGTTTCAGATAGAAAGCTAGAGGCCGCTCTAGACCAATTCGACCTCAAAGGTTTTGCTCACGGCAACTTCCTGGACTACCATCGCTTCTCATTAAACCCCCTCTTGCAAGGGAGGATGGTCAACGGTCCTGACGACCTAGGAGATGGAATGGCACATCACAAGGAATACCTAGCCAAACAGCATGAGGAGTACAAGCGCTTATCTCCCCGAGAGAAACAAGTCCTTTGTGAAAGCGACGACGAAGATGAGGAAACTATTCTCTTCCAAGCCCATCACGAAGTCAACAAAACTGGAATCCCAAGGGTCCTAGGAGGATGGGAGCGGATCATTTTCGTTCTCAAATTGAAAGGCCAACTGAGGAAGAAGGTCTATTCAAAAAGAAAAGAAAAATGGAAATACATCTCCAGCAACTGCTCAGGGAGATTCCACAGACTACGGCATTCGTTTACAGAAACGATCAATTGGGACAGCAGCCAGTTACATGGGCAGACGTTCGGGAAGCCGTGTACTCACCTTCTGACACACCTGCCACTCAATTAAAGCAGAAGAGAAAGCTCTCCCCGATGGAAGTTTATCTAGACTGCCGCATACAGTTCAAGGAAGCACTGGCTATTCTCACATGGGAAGAAACGCAGGCGCTAACTCTCGACGTAGGCTCTACTGCAAGAGAGCTGATCTGGGCTGAAAGTGGAGGAAAATTAGCAAACCATGACTATCCCCTAACCCAACTCCTGAATGCCATGAGCATGCTCAGCAAGAAAGAAAGAAGTGAGGTATACCGTGAAGAGATCAAAGAGACTGTTCGCTTGAACCAAGAACTCTCTAACCTCCCCCGGAGGGTCAGCAACGCACAGTTCAGTCCTGGCAACCACTGCTGCGCACTGACGTTCGAACAACTGCGGCAAACCATAGACTCCCTCCCCGCAGAGGCACCTAAACCAGTATCCTGGGACAGAATCCGGAAAGCTGCCGAAGCCCCCGGGAAGACATCCACAGTCAACGAATTAAGAGAGGACATATGGCCCTATGCTTCGAGAAATCCTCCTCTGACTATGGCTCAGCTCAGAGCGACCTGTTCAGAAGGGACCAAGCCTGATGTCAGTGTTCTGACCCGATCGGGTCAAATCCATGTATTACCACCCAAGGCCACCAAAAAGCCAACGGAGCCAGAACCGCAACCCGGTCTGCCCGAAGACACAAGTTTCGTGAAGGAGGACCCGATCCTCACTCAGCTCAAGCAGACTCAGGCGAACATTTCCCTTTGGTCCCTGCTCACATCTTCATACCCTCATAAGCTCAAGCTAGAGGAAAGTTTGGCCCGCACCATGGTCCCCGTGGACGCAACTCCAGACGAGGTGATTCAGATGATCGACAACATCAACTATGGCAACATCATCACCTTCACAGATTTGGACCTGCCAAAATTTGAGGCTGATCACAATGAGCCGCTCTACATCACAGTTCAGCTGGACGAGCGTCGCCTTCCCCGTGTACTGGTAGACGGAGGTTCCAGAATGAATGTCTTGCCCACCAAGATGATGGACCCGCTTGACATCAAGCCCACAGATTTGAAGCCTTCAGTCCACACTGTCAAGGCCTACGATTCTACTTCCCGCACAGTTCTCGGGGTTGCTACTCTAAATATTTGATTCGGCAAGCGGATGATCCCCACCGAATTCCAAGTATTGGACATTCCTATCACTTTCACAGCCATCCTGGGGTGACCCTGGCTGCATCAAATGAACGGCATGGCATCCACCCTTCATCAGTGTATCAAGTTCATGCAAGGCAACGAGCTAACAACAGTCTACGGCGACAGCATCACCACCGAGGGGACCAACACCAACGACATTCCAGTGTTAGAGATCAAGCATGATGACGATATGGCATTAACTGGAATCACCTTGGAGACCTCCAAGATCCAAATATGCAGTGTGGACCTTCCACTATTTTGGGACAAAATCCCTCCCGCCATGAAGATGATGAAACTCATGAACTTCATCCCAGGACTAGGGCTCGACAAAAGGTTACAAGGCCAACACCAAGTCATCGAAGTCAATGACCACACTACAGTCCAGGGGCTCGGTTATGTGCCAACACCAGCTGATATCAGGGAAAACAAAAGGCTCGCCAGCACTAAGGCAGCAGCCCGCAAAAGGGGAACCTCCAACGGCACACCCAACCTCCGACCTTACAGTTTTGACCTTGCTCATTACTTCATCAAAGGAACCGACAGCAGAACTGAGGGAACCAACAGCGGAACCGACATCAGAACTGAGGGAACTAATAGCGGAGCCGACAGCAGAACTGAGGGAATCGACAGCAGAACTGAGGGGACCGAAAGTGGAACTGATGAAGATGAGAAAGAAGCAAGAAAAGTCAACACAGAGACTACAGAAAGGATGGTAAAGCTAGCATGGGACCTCAAGTGTTTCAGAGGACTCAAAGCTAATCCGATAAGGGGAACGCTCCTCGACATCACAACTCTACCTGGACCAATTGCCACCACAGTTCAGCATGAGTACACATTCAAAGGGATCCCAGACATAGAAGAGCAGCTCGAGACACTCTTCATGGGAAGAAGACTGTTCGGGTCAGCCTCCGAGGCCACATTCGAGATAGTAACTCCAAAGCAGAAGGAACCAGAATTCATAGAAGATGCTCTCAGTGGACCCGCTCTACAGAGTCTTTTTGAAGAAGTCATGGAGGTGCCAAACCTGATTGACCTGGGCTCCGAAAATAGCATGATCGCCATGATCGGGACAGCAGAAGCCAAGCCTCTCGACCCCCGAACCCTCACCAAGCATCCAGCAATGCCACTGAAAAACTGGGTAACTTTCACCGGACCAAGGGCAAGCCAGACAGAAATGGAAGACAAGCTGGGCCTGCACCCACATCTCTCTAAACCCAGTCTCAAACCCTCTGAGTCAGTCATTATCAAAGTCCAGTCCTCTAAGTCGTCCAACGGCCTCACGCCGGAAGACTATAATAATGTAGCCAACAATGTATTCCTGAGCGTATCAAATGAAAAGTTCGACCTTTCGGATTATCCCCTCATTGCCACTTTAACAACTGATAAGTTAACAAACAACTTAAAAGACGTTAATAATGACTCACTTGATAAAGAAGCAGACACACTAAACGAACAATACATTAAAGAAGTTCTCAAGCGTGTAGTAGACCAAGAGGACAATCGGGCCCAAGCTGCCGAAGAGGTTATGACTAAAGTGAACCTGGGGTCAGTGCAAGAGCCTAAAGAGACACAAGTGGGCAGTTTCTTTGCCGGTACAGAAAAAGAAGCCCTGATAAATCTCCTCAAAGAATATGTTGACGTGTTCGCCCGGTCATACCAAGACATGCCAGACTCGACCCTCAATCGTGGAGCACGTAATCCCTCCGGATCCGTAATCCAAGCCTATCAAGCAGAAATTGCGCAAGATCAAGCCAGAATGGTCCTTGCAAGTGAAAGAATAAATTGAGAAGATGCTTCCTGTCGGCTTCATCAGAGTAATTAAGTACCCGACCTGGCTCTCCAACATAGTGACGGTCACCAAGGCCATTGGAAAGGTCAGATGCTGTGTGGATTTCCGAGATCTCAACAAGGCCAGCCCTAAAGACGATTTCCCACTACCCAACATCGACATGCTAGTCGACACCACGGCAAATTTCGAAGTAAAATCCTTCTTGGACGGTTTGCCGGATACAATCAGTATCAAGATGTCCGAGGAAGATCAAGCCAAGATCGCTTTCACCACTCTGTGGGGGACATACTGTTACACGATCATGCCGTTCGATTTAAAGAACGCTGGGGCTACTTACCAGTGGGCTGCGACAGCCCTCTTCCATGACATGATTCACAAATAAATCGAAGTGTATGTCGACGACTTGATCATCCACTCCATAGGATCAGACATGCAGCACATGACAGATTTGAGAAAGTTCTTCAACAGACTCAGAAAGCACTCCATGAGATTGAACCCTGCAAAGTGCACCTTCGGCGTCAAGCGAGGCAAAGTACTGGGGTACATGGTTACAGAAAGAGGCATCGAAGCCGATCCCAAGAAAATCAAGGCCATCATCGACATGAAGCCACCACAGACACTGACAGAAGTGAAAAGTTTCATGGGAAGACTTCAATACATCAGTCGCTTCATCAACCAGTTGACATCTCTCTGCGAGCGAATGTTCAAACTAATGAAGAAAAATGCTACATCAGATGGGACTCCGAGTGCCAGACAGCTTTCGAGAAAATCAAGACATACTTGGTGAATCCCCCCAATCCTGTGCCCGCCACATGAAGATAAGCCACTCCTCCTGTACCTAACAGTGACAGACACGTCAATTGGGGCTATGCTGGCGCAAGAACATAAAGATTCCAGAGTTGAGCATGTAATCTACTTCGTAAGCCGAAAGCTTCAGGGAAGTGAACTCAGCTACTCAGCATTAGAAAAAACTTGTACCGCCTTGGTATGGGTAGTCGAGAAACTGAAACACTACATGCAATCACATTCAGTGCTCTTGGTCTCTAAGATGGACCCCGTCAGATATCTCTTCGACAAGCCATCTCTATCAATGAGACTAGCCAAGTGGTCATTCTTCCTGGCTGAGTTCGACATCAAGTACATGGTCAGAAAATCAACAAAAGTCAGAGTAATGGCAGATCAGCTGGCAGACTTCCCAAGCAGTGAACTCAAGGGTCCTGATCCACAGTTTTCGGATGACGGGATTTTCTCACTCAACAACGCAAACCGCTGGCAACTCTTCTTCGATGGGGCAGCCAACAAGAAGGGAAATGGTATTAGAATGCTCCTGGTCGATCCTAAAGACGAGCACACTCCCATAGCCATCAAGCTGAATTTAGAAGCAACCAACAATGCAGCAAAGTATGAAGCTTGTGCAGCCGGCCTAGAAGCCGCTCTTGAACGTAACATTTCAGAACTAGAAGTATACGGAGACTTAGCATTGATCATCAATCAAGTGTCCAACAAATGGAAGACAATAGCTTCTGGCCTCCAGAAGTACCACACGTACATGGAAGAGCTCATCGCTCAGTTCAAGGACATCTCTTTCCACTACTTGCCAAGAGACAGAAACCGCTTCGCAGATGCCCTGGCTACCCTAGCATCCCTTGTCGAAATTCCCGAGGGAAAATCAGTAAAACCCCTCAGAATAGGCCGACGGGAAACCCCCGCTTATTGCTGTGAGATCGAAGTTGAACATGAACCGATCGACGAGCCTTGGTACAATCAAATCTACCAGTACCTCCAAAATGGAGAAGCTTCCTTCACAAATGAAGATGGAAAATACAAAGAAGGGATCAAAGCCAAAAACATGATGGCCCTAAAACGCCTGGCATCCCATTTCGTCCTTCTGGGGGTATGTTATACAAGAAGCGCCACCAAGGACCACTCCTCCGGTGTGTAAATAAAGAAAAAGCCAGCGAGCTGATGAACGAAGTTCACAACGGAACCTGCGGTCCGCACATGAACGCCAGAGCATGGACACAGATCATCCTCTGTATGGGTTACTATTGGGTTTCAATGGAAACAGACTGCATCCAGTTCGTCAGAAGCTGCGACAAATGTCAACGGTTCTCCAACCTCAATCACATCCCTCCTCACGAGCTCTACTGCATGACTACACCATGGCCTTTCGCCACATGGGGAATAGACATCATCGGCAAAAATCACTCCATCAGGGAGCAATGGTCACGAGTTCATATTAGTCGCAGTCGACTACTTCACCAAATGGGTAGAAGCCAGATCATACAAAGTACTGAATTCTAAGAAGGTGGCCGAGTTCATCAAAGAGAACATCATGTGCAGATACGGGGTGCCCAACGAGATCATATCCGACAATGGGACCCACTTTGAAGGAGATTGTGACCAACTGTTGACCGAGTTCAGAGTTACACGCCACAAGTCTTCTCCCTACGCACCACGTACTAATGGTGCAAAGAGAGGCAAAGCAAACAAGACTCTTGCAGGAATAATCAGAAAAATGGCCGTCAGAGGTCGGGATTGACCCGAGAAGCTACACCTAGCCCTCTGGGGATACAGAACATCAGTCAGAACCGCCACAGGGGAGACTCCTTTCGCACTCACATACGAAATGGAAGCGATGTTGCCAGTTGAATTGGAAATTCCATCCCTCCGAGTCCTCTTGGAAAACAGAATCAATGAAGTCGAATGGCTACAGAGCCGTCATGACGAACTAGCTCTACTCGACGAGCGCAGATTGAAAGCCATGGAACACACTCGTGCCTACCAAAGCAGAATGGCCCGAGCATTTGATAAGAAAGTCAAGATCCGAGACATCAGAGAAGGCGACTTGGTGCTTAAGGAAAAGCCTCCTACACAGACCAATCCCCTCGGAAAGTGGGAACCTACCTGGATAGGCCCGTTCATGGTACAAAGAATCTTCTCCGGAGGAGCCATGAAGTTAGCAGATTTGGACGGAAACCCTTTCGTTAACCCCGTGAACGGAAGCAAGCTCCGCAGATACTTTGTTTGAGGTAGAACACGAGTTAACTCTCATTCCCCATACACCACCCCTCAGTAAAATCAAAGTGCTAAAAGAGTAATACCCAACTAGATACATTCCCGAAAATGATCCAGGTAAAAAACAGGGTCGCACTTCTTTTGTCTTTTTCTCAAATTTCACCTAAAGTGTCGAACTACGGTGACCTGAGCCCCTTAGTCCAATTGTAAAAGGGGAACGTAGGCAGCCATCATTTGTTCGATCTCAAAAACAAATAAATTTCAAATACAACACGAATCGCTTGTGTTTCGAAAAACTCTTTAAATTAACCTACAGATTAATGACGGTTAAAACAGTCTTTGATAAGTTCAAGCACGGTCAACTATTGACTCGCTACACGCTAGCAAAACAACAATAAAACACTTAATCAAATTAATGTGTCTGCAATGGAAGTGGCTGGATATTTCAAACAGTAAGGTCAACCTAGTCCCTTGTACTCGGTCCTTCGTCTTTCTTCCCCTTCTCTTTGCCATGACGGGTATTCTTCGCCTTCACAGGAAATATCCCCGTAGTCCTTCTACCTGGCTCTGGGACCCTTCCCGATGCCTCTGTCAAACCTGCGGCTGCCAACGCAGCCCTTTCCCTAGCTCTGTCACGAGCTGCCTCTCTTCGAGTCGTCATATCCATGCTTCGATCGGCCGCCTGACTAGCATTGGCCTCATAGTCAGCCATATCATCCCCAGTACAATCCTGAGGGTTAGCCGCCGCTTCGGCCCTCCTCAAAGTCGAGCTGTCACGGTAGTCAAGGCCCAACAGCTCACTCCGTCTCCACAAAATAGCCATCTGTGTCTCCCCTATACACTCCTCATACCAGTTCAAATACCGAGTGGACAGAACAGTGCCCCCTCTCCGGTGAAAGAGAACCCTGGCAGGAAAGGACGTATATTGCCACAACCGCGTGAGAAGCAATGGCGTCGAAGGATCTTCCATCAGAAGCGATCCCACCTCGAAGGTAGCAGCATTACTCAAGCCCGTCAATGGCACCTGCTCCAGCCCGAACTGTCGCAGCACCAAGGATGGAATGTAGAAAGAAGTCTGGGACACCCCCGGAACTCTGACAATGAGAAGACCCTCCTGAACGGTCCGGCAGGTCTGTAACTTCCAATGAGGAACCCACCATCGCAGATGATGCGTGCCGAGTTTGGCCATCCAAAGCTCCAACTCACCGTGATTGCCTCCTATCACCAAGGGACGTCGAGAAAAAGACCAGGGATCACATGACAATGGTACCTCGGGCATCATTTGCAACTGCTCCCTCAACCACAGAGTAAGCATAACGGGACTCCCTCCCCATATGTATCGGCTACCGGTCGCCATCCAACCTATGCCAAGGACTGTCTCGCCCAAGATCAAAGGCACGATGTTCCCTCCACTCCGCACCGCTCACCAGTCCAAGACATCGTGATGGCACACCCCCAAGGATGTGAATGTGAACAAAGTGGCAATTGCGCATAGAGCAAAAGCATCCCACGCAGAAATGCTCCCCTCAGCACCGGCGAATCTATCAGGCAGCCCCGAAATGTTGACATGATCCGTATTCGGTATTAGCATACCGTATGCTTCTTCAGCTGAGACGCCAAGCAAGGACATTAACTTCTCAACGGTGGTCAGGCCGCCCGTCAAAGGAAGGACAATCTGCTCCACCTCAGACCCTCCAAGGATAGCCCAAAAATCCTCGAGTGTGGGCGTAATCTCGTTGTACGAGAAACTGTACACGTGCCTCCTTTCGTCCCAGAAATGAGACGCAGCTCTCAAGAGATCCCAATCCGGCATGAGCTCCTTCAAAGCCCAAACCGCCCTCATTCTATAACAGCCTTCGAAAAATCCCTTGCTTTGCCTCGTGTGGTGCCGTACCCACGTCTGGAAACTCTCCAAATATCGCTCTTGCACCTGAGACGACAACCTTGGAAATAAAGCCATGAGAAACAAAGAAAGCCTCCAAAAATTTGAGAGAGAAATCAGCTTTGATCAGAAACAAGCGTAGTGTTTTCAAATTTGCAGAAACTGGACTGCAATTTAAAACAATCTGGAACTGAATCCCAGTCCGGCCGGCCTGTTTTGCAGTTTGACTTGGTCAACTCTGCAGCCAGCTGCCTCAAATCTCAGGAACAATTCCAAACAGCCTCCTGTTCCAGCCTTGACTAAATTGCATTCATCCGTAGTTTAATCATTCACTGCCGACACCACATCCGCCCCGGGCTCGTGCAACAGTGCAATTAATTAAATAACAGTGCATGTAGATATAAATTTTGACCAGCTCGAATTTTATGCATGTCCCATTTTTATTTATTTTTGATCAACCTACTTGCTTATTTGCCAAAAATAAAGGAAGGTAATCAATAATAAATATTTCAAAATACAAGGATTCGCCTCAAAGGCCCTTTCAAATACAAATCAAATGTTTGGACAATACACACAATTGTCTAAATAAAAGGACTACTCAGAGTCCTGCTCGTCATCCGAGCACTCGTAATACTGCCCCGCTGCAGCCGGATCCACGGTGGACCAATAATCCGCAAACTCCTCGAGATCGGAGTACGAAAAGCTACGGCCCCGCTCCTGTGCCGCCGAGGACTCTCCCTGCTCGTATCCCGAATACGAGGAATGGCGAGCTCCGAACCCAGCAGTCCCAGCGGATAACTGGCTGAACCCCTGCGCAAAATATGTGCCATCAGTCGTGGAAACAGAAGGGTCCCTAGCAGCAGACTGCCGAGAAGGCATCGGCTCATAAACATCCGCACTCCTCCGGGAACTACACCGCAGAAAATCCGCGAGCCTCCTAGCGTAGTTGGCTAATCCATCCAAGCGCCTCACGGCCTGATTGTAAGTACGGCCAGACACCTACAAATCAGGAAAGCCGTCAAAGGAGAAACAGATAGCACAAACACAACATTTGCAAGATGCTACTACCAAGTACAGAAAAACAAAGCAAAACACTCACCGAAGCATCAGGATCCACCCTGTATTGAGACCTCGGCTGCTCCGGGATGGGAATCAACAGCCGCCTGTGAGAACCACCAACGCCCTCGAATGACAAGCGAGTGCGAGGGAGCGGGTAGTCTCGGGGACGTGCAGGGCCCTCGCCCTCTCTATGCAGCACCTGTGGGCTCCTCAGCCTCGTCCTCCGGAAGACATCATAGTCGGCGTCCTCTATGATGAATTCGACATAGGACACACCCTGCCTGTACTGCTGCAACTCTGTCAATGGTATCATCGTAGGATACTGCATATGAGGAGGCGGATCCATCGAAACCAAGGGAATGGACCGTTGAGCATGCTGGCAAGACACCCTCTCGCCTAGGTACATCACGTCGCAATGGAACCCCACCAGCAGCTTCCGCCGACGTGTAACATCCCCAGCAGCCTGCACCGCAAAGTGATCAAGCTGGCTCCACCAGGTCAGCTGGATCCATGTAGAAAAATCTCGGTCCATGGCCAGAGACACCTCATAAGTCAGTCGAGTGCTCTCCCTCGACTTTACCATCTTCCTCGCCGCCCTCTGCCAAATCAACATGGCAGGGAACAAATGTGTATATGCCTCCCTGGTATCCCACCTCTGTAGGTGGAACACCTCCAATAACCACACTTTTCAAACGCAAGGAAAGTTATATCAGCTACAAAGCAGATACATACGAGTACAAGTGAGACAAGGAAGAAAAAAAAGAAGAAAGGAACTCACATCCAAGGCAAACAGGAAACAGCCTAATGTGTTCTCCTCTCCCCGAGAGAACCTATCCAAAGCGTGATAGAGCTCGGCCAGACCGGCCTCTCCCCAAGCAAACCCTCTCACAGCCTCCAGGTTGGTCAGAGAGCCGAGCAGAGCAAAATGACATGCCGTGTCAGCAGTGGGAAACAGGGTAGCTGACAAAGCGAACCACAAAAACCCTCGAGCCAAGCGCTCTGCTGTCATCCTCACAGAGCCAGCCAAATACTCCTCGATGCCCCTCCTCAAATGAGCCTCCATCGGCCCATACCAAATACCCAGGCCCCTGGCATCGGTAATGTCAAAACCAAGCAGCTCCGACAACTGCTCCCGGGTAAAGCCATCCACCCACTGAACACTATTGCCCCAGAATGGCAACCCAGTAATCGCTGCAAAATTAGTGGGAGTCACGGTCGCCTCACCCCACCTGAAATGGAACGTGTGGGTCGTATCCCACCAGTACTCGCTCAAGGCGACATGAAGTACCCTCGCCCTCTGCGTCGAAGCCACCACGGCTACCACGCTAATGAATCCTGCTAGGTTGGAGTCAACCACGAAATGTGGTGGACTCCTCTCCCCGTCCCGAGCCTCATCTGGGATTATCTCCCACAGCTCACGGACCGCCTCAAAGGCTCCCCTGCTCTTTAAGTTATGTACATCAATCGGCCCTCTCCCCTGCAGGTGAACACGGCAAAAGTATGTTACTACGGAGATAACATCTACAAAATGCACAGGCGCATATCAAGATGATAAAACACGTCAAAAAAATTTCTCCTAAAAATATTCCCGTCCCAGCCAGAATATTAACGGTTCAAACTTTCCAAACATTTCGAAAAATCCGTCGAACACGGAACTTTCCAAACATTTCCAAACATTTCGAAAAATCCGTCGAACACGGAACTTTCCAAACATTTCAAAAAATCCGTCGAACACGGAACTTTCCAAACATTTCAAAAAATCTGTCAAACACGGAACTTTCAAAACATTTCGAAAAATTCGTCGAACACGGAACTTTCAAAACATTTCAAAAAATTCGTCGAACACGGAACTTTCCAAAACATTTCAAAAAAATCCGTCGAACACGCAACTTTCAATACATTTGGAAAACTCCGTCGAAATCGGAACTTTCAAAACATTTCGAAAACTCCATCAAAATCGGAACTTTCAAGGCATTTCGAAAACTCCTTCGAAATCGGAACTTTCAAGGCATTTCGAAAACTCCATCGAAATCGAAACATTCAAAATATTTCGAAAACTCCGTCGAAATCGGAACTTTCAAAACATCTCGAAAAACCTGTCGAACTCGAAACTTTCAAAACATCTCGCAAACCCCGTCGAAATCGGAACTTTCAAACATTTCAAAAAAATTACTCCGTCCCAAATTAAACTTACTTTAATTTTGGAAAATACCCCTAGACATGGAATTTTGCCACCAAAATATTTATGTTGTCTACCCTTAACGTTAATTAAACTAACCTATAGTCAATTTCGACAAAGGTGCATCACAAAGTCAAAAGCCCCAATTCGGGCACCAAGAACCCTAACTCAATTCTAGTCAAATTCCCAACATTCAAGAATGCACATTCTAAAAATTAACAGAATTTAGAGGATGCTTACCCGCCTCGCGATCCCCTCCTTGGATTTGTGGGTGTCCCGAGCCGGATAAAACTCGATTGGATCCATGGGAAGAACGGTAGTCCGCACCGTCCTCTTCAACCTCGCTCTCTCGTTGTCGGTCCTCCTATGCCGACCCCTTTGCCCTAATCCGGCTTCCATAATGATAATCTCGCAAAGATTTGAACAAAACTCGCAAAAAGGGGGAGAAATTTCTCTCTTTTCTCTCTTCTCTCTCGCTGAAAATGGCTTTTTCTGGCCATTTCAGCGTCGGCCCCGGCGCTGATTTAAATCTGTCCAAATTGAAGAAGGGTCCGGCCGGACTCTTTTACACCATGAACTTTCCTTTGCCACTTTGGCCCCTCAGCTTTCCAAAATTTCGAATTTAACCCTTTTGGCCCTCAAAAGTTAAAAAAATCCCCAGTTAGACACTTATAACGCCCGCTCCCCCGAGGTTAAATCCCAGTTAGACATTTCTTACACCCCGTCTCCAGACATTAAAATTCCCGTTAGTCCTCGCTAACATTCCATCTTCGGACGTTAAATCTCAAACCGTCTTTCGGACGTTAAATCACAATTTCGCCTCCAGACGTTAAAATTTCCGTTAGTCCTCACTAACATTCCGTCTTCGAACGCTAAATCCCTCTTCGGCCGCCATAGTAAGCCCGAGTATCTTTCACTCCAGCCAGTGAACATTCATTTCCCCGGCCGTCAATCGTAAGCCCGACCATCTCATTTCCACGGCAATCACTGTAAGCCCATACAATGAATCTTCTCTCCGGCCATCAATCGTAAGCCCGACCATCTCATTTCAGCGGCTATCAAGGTAAGCCCGCACAACAATCCCTCTTCGGCCGCCATAGTAAGCCCGAGTATCTTTTCACTCCAACAAGTGAACATTCACTTCTACTGCTGTCAATCGTAAGCCCGACCATCTCATTTCAGCGGCCATCAAGGTAAGCCCGCACAACCAATCCCTCTTCGGCCATCATCGTAAGCCCGAACACCATATCCTCAGCAGACAAGAGACGAGCGGCCAGTCAGCGTAAGCCCGCACAACGACCTTTCAAAAAAAAACCTTTTCGTCAAACCCGGAACAGTCTCACTTAGGTTCATACGCCTCCCAACAATCTCACCTAGGTTTAGACGCCTCCCAACAGTCTCACTTAGGTTTAGACGCCTCCCAACAGTCCCACTCAGGTTAAGATGCCTCCGAATAGTCTCACTTAGGTCAAGGCCCCCACGAACAGCCCTTGCACCTACGAACTATGATCGGCTTGATTCCCGCTCGGGATACGTAGGAATCCTTCCGCTAAGGGTCCAGCCAGCTGACCTCCCAGGTCTCTTCAAGTAAGGCATCCCCCAATTTGGATCCTTATCTTTTTCGACGACCCCACTTCCTCCGAAGGTGACGTCGCCTAGGGGCTACTGTAAGTACCCAAATCCGGATCGTCAAAATCCGTTAAAAGTTAACCGAAATCCGTTAACTAGCCCTTTCCAGGTTAACCAGAACCTGTTAAGCTCCCCGTTCTCAAGCCAACGAGACATCCCGGGACTGCCCCGTGCATCCCAACGTCAAATCATACTCAACACACGTTATCACACGTAAGAGTACAGCTTTCCCCGAAAAACGCACTTTCCGGGACTTTTCGGGGGCGTTTCGGACATATTTTGGACAGTTATTTAAAAAATGGACAAAATCGGGAATAACGGGACAAACCCTAGCCTAGGTGAGTCATAGGGGCACGTGGTACGCATGCCAAAGCCCACAAATCGACATCAATCAAATTCGAGGGTGAAAAGACCAAAATACCCTTTATTTTGAATGACTGTCCGTCCGGACTATTTTGCTTGAAAAACCAGAATTGCCAACAAGTCCTCCAACTTTTCAAAATACCAAAGAACCTCATGAAATTGAAGGAAAGTCCGTCCTGACTGTTTTACAATTTCACCATATAAATACAAGGGCTGTCAAAATATTTCAAAGAGAAAAAATATAAACACTCTTCACAAACCCCACGGCATAAACCTGTCCTACCCCCTCCCGAGCCCCATTTTGTCTCGATTTGCATGAAAACCCTGTTTTCCGACCAAACACGAACCAAACAAACTCAAAACACCCTTTCAAACACCAAACCGTATCCCATCTACGTCAACCGAGTCAAAGAGTCATCCCCTAGCCATAGGTAAAACTCTCTCTCTCTCTCTAAAAGCTCATTTCACCTCGATTTACGCGTCAAACGCCATAATCGTTCCGATCAAATTTCTAGAAATGTAAATGTAACGCCCTCTACGGGGTTCGATACGTTTTACCCCAAAATCATCTTCTCTCCTGTAAGAGAAGTAATTTCGGGTTAAAACGGCGTTTCGACCTCGTTTATTATGTTTATATTATTTACAGTCCGGATCGTTTGATCCGTCGATTCGCATCTTTACAGTCCGAACCATTTGGTTCGTGATAGTCATTTACAAAATCCGGATCGTTTGATCCGTCGATACCGTCATTTAAATTATGTACCTTTACAACTCCGAGCCGTTTGGCTCGTCAATCGCATCTTTACTGTCCGGATCGTTTGATTCCGTTGATACCGTACTTTAAATACTGTTATTTACAAATCCGAGCCGTTTGGCTTGTGATAGTATTTATTTATCAAAGTCTGAGTCGCAAAACGACTCGTTGATTGCATGTCATTTAACGCCTTTTTTTCATAAAATTGGTAACAATGTAATGCCCGGTTCAAAACTGGAGTTCGACATTCGAACTCCTTTTCAAAACGCGCAAAAGTGACGTTTGGCATCCAAACGATCATTTTTAACTCAAAACCCGACGTTTGACATTCAAATGCTCTTTTCCTTAAAATCAATGTTTGACATTCAAACCAAGATTAAGCTTGTCATTCAAGCCCCCCCCCCTTCTTAAAAAATGCAACACACACACACACACACACAATTTCGAGAAAGGTAGAAAGACTCGTCATACGAGGCATTTTGGGTGATCTCAACATACTCTTCCCGAAACGTAACGTGACCTCCGAACCTAACAATCTCTGGTCCTAAAAGCCATTTCTAAAGTTTGGGCTCATAATACAAAACGTCACATTGTCAAAGTCTTTTCTAAAGTTTGGGCTCATAATACAAAACGTCACATTTTCCAAGCCATTTCTAAAGTTTGGGCTCATAATACAAAACGTCACATTTTCAAAGCCATTTCTAAAGTTTGGGCTCATAATACAAAACGTCACATTTTCCAAGCCATTTCTGAAGTTTGGGCTCATAATACAAAACGTCACATTTTCAAAGCCTTTTCCAAGTTTTGGCTACCAATCAAAACGACCCCCCTTTTTCAAGCAACAACCATTCTCAACGTTTGGGCTCAAAATACAAAACCGCGTGGCGACTCCTCTCTCCTTCCCGAAGCGAGGTCCCAAGCTCGTGAAAGGACCGCTCGCCACGTTTTCCGTGCGCGATCCAGGTAATTTCAGCCCTAACTTGGTTTCGTGGTTTGGCTACGGGCTGTATCAACTCGTGGAAGTACATGAGGAGAAAGTTTAAGAGAGATTCTGAACTGATGGGGCTCATAAAAAGACAGTCACAGACTTGAACAACATAGCTCAAGAGAAGATGGAAAGCACCATGAGCTACTTTACAAGGTTCAAAGAGTTGGTCGACCAGATCGAGGAGGATCTGACGGATAGAGAGATAATTAACTGTTTTAGAAATGGAGTATCCTTACCTGACTTATATTACGAGCTACAAGTCAGGCGAGCGATCACGAGGAACTACTTAAAAGGGCCTAGGATGCGGCTGTTACTGAGGAGTGCAAGGAAAGGAAAAGGGAGAGGAGCTTCAAGAATGTTGATGCTGGAGAGTCGTCCAAAGGGGCGGCAGCTAGAGTCGATAACAATAACAAGGGGAATAACAGAACTAGGGAGACTGAAAGCGAAAACTTCACCCCCTCACAGTTAGTCGGAAAGAGATCATGAACAATGTTGATTTGGCTCCACCCGTTCCCATGAATCCTCAAAACAAGTTTAGGTGGGACAACAGTAAGGATTGTGAGTACCATAAGGATACGGGCCACAATACGGAGGACAGTATGAGTTTGAAGAGGACCATTCAGAAGTGGGAAAATGAAGGCAGACTTGACAGGTTTATGAAAGGAGATCCCCCCCCCCCCGACAGGGGATCGACCAGCTAGAGGGATACTCGAGCCAAGGCAGCCTAGGCTAACATTGGGAGTGATCACTGAGGTAACGAGCAACACATCCCTCAAACACAAAGTTTTTCAGCTAAACAAGGCTCCATACGTCCCACCAAGTTGTGTACAAGATGAGGTTATCAACTTCTACCCTTACGAGCTAGCAACCAGTATGGCAGCGAGAGAGCAGAGCTTGATCATCCCGGGGCTAATTGACAACTGGACGTCCAGCAGGATTTCGGTTGACACAGGAGCATGCAAGGATATTCTCTACTACAAAACTTATTCAAGAACTGGGCCTCACAAATACTAGGTTGTCACCTTACTTAGGTCGACTAGAGGGTTTCACCAACCACAGGGTCGATGCCAAGGGCCAGATTAAGCTTGAGGTAGACATCTAGAAGCATCCTTGAGGACCACGACCAAGGTAACTTTTGTAGTTATTGACGTAATAAGTGATTACCATGCTATACTGGGAATTCCTGGACAGGTCACATTGGGAATGATCCCCTCAATCCCCCATCAAAGGGTTAAGTTCCCCACCCCACTTGGGGTTGGATGTGTATTGGGAACAGCTAGGGAGTATCTCAACCATGTTCTAAGGTCCAAGAAGAAGAGGGAGATCGAGGTAGACACTTTGGAGGCCAGTTGGAAATTTTCTAAGTCTGTAACTACGACTTTAAGGTTGGCACCCATCCGATGTGTAGACGAGGAGATGGAATTAGTGCATCATGAAGCAGCCTATCCCTCACATGACCACGTCATGATTGAGGTGACACGTCCCTCCAGCAGCCAAGATGGTACACAGGATACAGTTTCGGTCAACCAAGTCACCATTAGAAACATATGCCTCTCGATCGACCTAAACTCAGGGGCCACCAACAATAATGATATGGCTACCGAACTAGATGGCATGATTGAGGTAGAGGCTCCACACCTTGGAGCAGAAGAAAGGAGGAGAGTTAGGGAAATCATTATTGAGACCCTACAGTTCAGAGATGGCCCAGAGCTAGAACCAGTGGATGAGCTGGTAGAAGTAGATACCAATGTGGCTTATCCAGAGCAATGAATCAAGATAGGTGGGCAACTGTCACCTTAGGAAAAGGCCGAAATAGTCACCTTGTCGACGGAGAGTTTGGATGTTTTCGCGTGTAGAGTTGAAGACATGAAGGGAATAAAATAAGAGGTCGCGGTGCATAGGTGTAGCGTTGTGAAGGATTTTTGAGTCGCCACCTATATTATTCGTTTGGAAAACATATAAAAACCATTTTTTTAAAGAGATTTGGGTTCGGGGCTTAGGTTATGGAATGGGAAGGTGAAGGAGCACCCATTCCACCCAATCCGGAGATCGGTCTTGCTAAAGAAAAGAGAGGTTTTCGAAAGAGAAGAAGATTTCAAATAAAAATAAATAAAGATCCATTTAACGGGGTTAAACGGAATGTAGGATCGATTGCTTCGAGACCATCCCCATGATTTGGAGAGGCTCTAGGCTGATCCTAGATTCTATGGATTTATGCCACTCTAACAATCAATTAGAAAGGGATTTAGGGGTTACCTTGCATGAGGTGATTTGGGCAGAGTTTCGACTCAAGTTTAGAATCAAATCTTGATACGAACAGAGCTTTGCCTCAGTCCTTGACTTGGATCTTGATGTTTGTTTATCAACAAGGTTGACAAACAAACTTTGAGGTGATTATAGGGTGATTTTACAGGAATCTTTCAAGGAGAGAAACCAGTAAAATGTGTGTGAATTGTGGAATTGTGGACCTTTTGAACCTTGGAAGTCACCAAGTATTTATAGGTGTTGGAGGGGTGTTGAGGATGAGATCAAACACTCCTAGGAAGGTTCCAGACTCCCAAAATCATTGGTTGGCCGGATGGATAAAGTTTTATCCCGAAAAGAGATTGAAATCGATGAGGAAACTGTCATCTGCATGCTGCAGAATGACAATATCTCACGCGAGACACGCCATTCCGCACGAGATATTATTGTCTGTGGACAATTCTATCCTTTCCCCGTTATCTCGTATGCAGTTTAGTCCCGAACTAACGGTGGTTAGTCAAAACTTAACGAAACATGACGAAATGGTGGATTTTTACTTCTTGACTCAAAGCGAGACTTAGAGTGGCATAAATATGATCCGATGGGATCAGAATGGGGTGTCTATAGAACCCCTCGTCGACAAGTCTTATGAAAGAAGTCATGTCGATGATAGAAAAGACATCATTCTGAACATCAGGATGGTCGGGCCGCACGGCTTCCTACGTATCTCTATCGGAGAATCAGACCATGACGTAGTTAGACTCCAAAACACGAAAAGGTTGCTTTGTTATTTTGAAAATCATTTTGAAAATCGAGGAGATTTTGTTTTGAAAGATAAATTCATACTGAGGAATCACATCAAGATCCAATTCTGAATATACCTGTCTGTCTGAAGATTCGCCTGTCTGGGCTCCAAACCTGCAGGAAATATGTTAGAAAACAAAGGCTTACCTTTCCGGTCCCTTGATTCCTGTCGGTTTTTGTGATGATTCGCCCGTTTGGGCTCTGAATCGGGCTTTTTGAAGATGACGATTCACCTGTTTTTGGGCGCTAAATCGGGCTTTTGTCTTGACGATCCACCTGTTTGGGCGTTGGATCGGGCTTTTATTTTGACGATCCACCTGTCTGGGCATTGGGCCGGGCTTTTATGATGGCGATCCACCTGTCTGGGCATTGGACCGGGCTTTTCTGTTGACGATCCACCTGTCTAGGCGTTGGACCGGGCTTTTATGATGACGATCTACCTGTCTGGGCGTTGGACCGAGCTTTTCTTTTGATGATTCACCTTTTCTGGGCTCTGAATCATGTGGACTGAGTTGATTTTTGGATCACTTGGTTTTCGGGCGACTGGTGCCGTACCGGGCGATCGTGCGGGTGTCACGTTTGGCTCGTTCCGTGATTTGCGGTGCCGATTTTTCCACGTTTCCTTGCTAGTGTATCATTTCCAAGGGTAAATGTGTCAAATTTTGAATTTTGACGTTGCGTAGACGCTTATTGTCGGGGACAATTTTGTCAATTTCCAGAAGGTATATCTCGCGCGAGACAGCTTATCTCGTGCGGACTTGTACTGTCGGGGCTAATATAACAGCAGCTGATGGTTTAATTTGAAATCACCTCTTTTCAAATTCCCTCCCTAGCTCGAGCCAAGGCAATTTTCTCTGCAAAATTTTGTGAATTGTTTGTTGATTCCTCCCTCCAAACAACTTTCAATCCTTCCTCCCTCCACAATCCATGGCTCAAGAGAGAAAGAATCCGATTTTGGGGAGTTACTTGCTTGGGAAAGATTATCCTCGCAACAACCTCACCTTTGATAGAGACGCGCATATCTCCACCGCTGTTCGGGAGGGTTTGGTAAGAGCTTCTCTCTCAACTCTTGTTCCTTATATTGCATTGTATTTGAATCCATGCTTTTTGATTCCCAATTTCATCAATGGCAATTTTTCTTTGCTTTTGCCTAGAACTTGGTTCTATCTTGCATGTATCGTTTTTGTTGAAATTGTTGAATGATTGTTGTTGCATTGCGTGTGTATGAGTCCCCTACATATCATGGATTGTAGGAGGGGTTGATTCGGGTCATCAATTGCATCTTTGGGCAAGCTTTTCTTATATGCACGCCAAGCGTTCGATGAAATGCCCCAATGAAAATTTTCTTCCATTCCTTTAAATTTCTGACATTGAATGATTTCTAACATTGCTCTTTTTGCTTTTCCTCTGTTTTGCAGTCGTATAGGCCGACGAAGAATTGCCGTGGGAGCCCAAAACTGGCTAGAGCCTTGTGGGACAAGATCAAGGACCTTGAAGGGGTTCGAGATAGGATGGCCCAAACGGGGCTTCTGACTTTTGTTGATAACCTTCAGGGGATGAGACGGACTCCCCAAGTCCTTCAGTCGATCAGGGAAAGGTGGTGGGATACTACCCACACCGTGCATTTGCGCTTCGGGGAAGCCACTATGACTCCGACGGATTTCCTTGCGATCACGGGGCTAGAGTTCACCGGTGAGCCACTTCCGAGGACTGCAGGTTATAAGCCTGCAAGTCCAGCTGTGTGGAGACAGTTGATCGGTTTTGCCCCTAACAAGGTCAAGGGTTTTGCTGCCGAGTTGTCACCTCTCCGGGGTCAACTTGAGACTTATGCGGAGAAGCCGAATGCAGTTACTGATCGGTTGGTGAGGGGTGCCCTCTGGTACATTCTTTCGGAGACCATTTTTGCGAACCACTCTTCTACGGCCCGTCTTTCCCTGTTAGGTTTGTTGGTGAATTTGGATGAGGTGAGTACCTATGACTGGGGCTCAGCGGGGCTGGCCTTCTGCTACCACGCCATGGATGAGGCGTGTAGGCACACCAAGGATTCCCTGTCGGGGTATTCTTATGCTTGGGAGGTATGCTCCTGATTCTGTTTCTGTCCTCTGTATACTTTGTCTGTATTTCGTACTGAATCCGTTCTGTTTTCTTGTGCAGATATGGGGCTATATTGTCTTTGGGTTGTACAAGTTTGAGCTGGAGAGCCGGACCCCTTTGTTCCCGGATATCAGGAGGTGGAGCCATCCCAATCGAAGCGTTGACGAGGAGTAGGATCGGGAGTGGACCCTGACGGTCGCGGTGGCACGGGCCCTGCTGGATGCTTTTGAGTATGAGCGGCTAGGCCTTTATCCATGGACCATGTTGGAGCGGGAGGTCCACCGTGCTTGGGATGCCACCGCGATGCAGAGGATGCTGGTATCACTGGAGGGGGATACCATGTACATGGGAGAGCGATTCTTCCCACAGCATGGCCGGGGTAGACTGTCATATATGGTGCCCGCGGATCCGCCGAGGGCTATGTTCCCTACCCACCTCATTTCTGATGCTAATTTTGTGGAGGGTTGTGAGGCTATGACTCGTGTTGTCCAGGGAGCTTCATATGCAGAGTTCTTGCCTTGCCTAATGGGTTCCCTTCCGGTGGGTGCTAGGCGGTCGTTCGCTCGTGGTTCCGCCTCTGCCTCTGCTTCAGGTTCGTCAGCCCCTAGCACTTCTTCCCAGTCTACTGGTTCTCTTCCCTTTGTGCCAGATTTCGGACCTCTAAGCTACACGTACATGATGGGGAGTATGCCGATGATGTGCCATATCCCGACTCTGGATCATATTCCTGAGGGTTACCGCCTTCCGCCCGATGTCTCCTCGGTATGTTTATGTTCATATTATCTCTCGTCTCACGTATTCGTCCATATAAGTGTATATGTCCGACTTCATCTGAGCATTTCTTTTCTTTTGTTGTCAGGTCACTATATTCGCGGCCGATTACAACCGTGGAGCGACTAAGATGGCGGGACTGATGGCCCTGGTGTCGGACCTGTCTGAGAGGCTGTTCCAGAAGGCTTCTTTAGAGGCTTCGACGGTGGCCTCTGCGGTGACCCCTACTTGTGGAGCTAAGAGGTCGAGGAGGGATGGTAGCCCCCGTGGTGGTGATGGCAGAGGTGCCGGCGGGTCGAGCGACTTGATGGCGTGATCCCCTCCTTTTCTCTTTATTTGATTTCTGATGACTTGTATATATTGGCCGTGTGGGCCCAGAAAATTTTTCTATTTTTTCTTTGATACCTGTTAGCAAGTAGGTAGCATAAAAACATGTTTTCTAATTCCTAATCCTAGGTCTAACTAGTTAGTTTATTAACTTTCTCGACTTTCCGTGTTTGGAAATGGAATGGCTGCCTAGGCCGCAATTTTGAGCTTGAATTTGGTGTTGCACTGTATGTTGGGAACTGTATGCGCGAGTTTTTCGAGACTTGCTTCATCAAGTCGGGGCTAGATCGTTATTTGTACAGGACTGTTGCTGTTTAGCCGTGGCGATGTATCGCGCGGGACAATGTATCTCGCGCGAGACACGCTACCCAGGCAGAATACTCTTCCTTCTTCGAACAGGATTTTGTCAGTTTTCCCTATAAAAACACCCTGTAGTCCGGCCAGATAACTCATCCTAGCCTTTCAAACTCTAGAGATATCCTGTTAGGGTGAAGTTCTTGTCTTCTTTTCCAACCCTGTGATCCATGGCTTCCAAGGACATTGCCCCAACGTCCATGATTGTTGATGATTTTTCTTTGTCGTCTGAAGTGATTGAAGCCTTCAAGCAAGCATCAAAATATTTTGTGAGGTCGTTTCGCAACCGATCTCGCAATAGGTTTATAGCAGAATTCGGATTCAGAATCCTTTTCACCTTGAAGAACCTCCAACCGGATTGGAATCTCTTGCAGGGTGTCGCTCGATTTTGGGATCCCTCTGTCCATCTTTTCAATTTTTCCTTGAATGAGATGGTGCCTACTGTGGAGGAATTTGCCATTATCTTGGATATGCCCTTGACCGGCGAGATTGTTGTTCCTAAATACAATAGGAATCATTCAGAGGCTTTGAACGAGGTGCTAGGGATCCCCCTTGATACTTTCTATGAGTTGGTTCACCGTAGGTGGGTAGATTGTTCTTCTTTTCCTGAGCGATTCAGCGGAGATTCGGATGATGATGCCTTTCATGTCTACAAATGGAAATTTCTGGCCCTTTCTCTTTTCGGAGATGTTTTGTTCACATGCAGGGATGGCTTGGTTGACTCCCAATTGGTGGAAATTGTTCTGCAGGCTAGAAAACGTTCTAGGAACATTATTCCGCTAATCTTGGGTGAAACCCTACATGGTCTTGATGAGCTGCATAAGACCGGTGCTATGACTTAAGGGAGTCCTCTTTTGTTGACTATTTGGCTTAGGGAGCACTCAAGTTGGTAGGTCCCCCGTTGGAATATTCCCCTTTCACCTACCATACGAGGAAGTTGTTGATCAAGGATCTCTCGACGGATGAATGGGCTGAGTTGATTGCGAAGATGGTAACTGCTGATATTCTTTGGTGCCCACCTTATTGGAGATTGAACAAGTATGTTGCCAATACCAAGGGTTTTGACAGGGTTGTTCTTCCGGGTTTGCGAGATTCCTCCTTTTATTTTCCCAAGTGGGTGCTCTGTCAGTTTGGTTAGCAGCAGGACACTTATCTTTTGGAAGGGGCCTCTCGTGATGTGTCTTATATTGGTGTAGAGTTTGCGCAGGTGCTAGCTCAAGCGTGGGGCAAAGGAACTAGTCGGGACCGCTGGTCGAACCTTCGGACTTTTAATGCAAGTGTCTTCTTGTCTGACAAGTATTTGGATTGGTTCCTTCATATCGGCCCCCCTAGTGTGGAGAAGATTGATGATCTGCGGCTTTCATTGCTAGGGGATTCTTTTGTAGCTAGCAGTATTTTGCGAAGGAGCGAGGCTCAGTCTGATCCTGCTAATGTACGGACCGATCCAACCCAAGATTTTCTTGATGGGGATTGGTACGAGAGGCGAGGCAAAGGGATGCCTGGAAAGACGCAAGCTTTAGATAGGCCCAATGTCTTCAAGAGGCTTTCGGAGTCCGTCTTTGATCGTCTCGAGGGATGTTCTGCTTCGAAGGGCCCAAAGCACAAGAAGGATCGCGAAGACGGTGGTGATCATGTCCGCCGATCTACCAAGTCAATGAAAGGCTAGATCTTCAAGGAGTACCAAGAGATTGCTTTGATAGATCAATAGTTTTATTAGTATTTTTTTTCAAGGTTGTTAGCTTAGCAAATTAGTCGTTGTGGTTAGGATTTCCCTTTTGCCGTTAATAAAATGCATTTGATTAATGAAAGGACAAAATTGAATTTATTTATTTGATTAGACCGAACCCGAAGGCTGCCTACGTTCCTCTTTTACAGCAATTAAATAAGAGGCTCAGGTCTAACGTAGTTCATTTTTTAGAGAAAAAGGATGAAATACGGTTTCAGGCCGAAGGGTAATCTCGCGCGAGACAAGGCCCCCCCTTATTTTTTTTTTATATGCACACCCTTTCTTTTGCCTAGACTGCCTTTTTGGGTTTTCAGTCTAGCGGGCTTCTTTTCTTGTGCAAGCTCTATTTTTTGCCTAGGCCGTCCCCTTCGGGATTTTCAACCTAGCGAGCAATTTTTTTTTCTTTTTAGGAGGCCAAGTTACGCGAAGTATTTCTTGAGCTTGTCCATGTTGACCGGCTTCGGTAGATCTCCGTCTAGATCCACCAACTGAAGGGCTCCCCCAGAGAATATTTTCTTCACAATGTAGGGTCCTATCCATCTTGGTCCCCACTTGCCTAGCGGGTTGAAAGGTCTAGGACGATGCTCACAGAGAACCAGGTTGCCTACTCTGATATTCCTTGTCTTGACCTTTTTGTTGAAAGCCCTTGCCATTCTTCTTTGGTAAGTTTGGGTGTGCTCGGCTGCTTTCAGCCTCCTTTCGTCTAGCAAGGCGAACTCTTCGTATCTGCTTTCTAACCAGTCGACTTCGTTCACTTGGTTTTCCAGGAGAACCCTTAGTGATGGTATTTCCGATTCTATTGGCAAGAGAGCCTCCATTCCGAATGTGAGGGCGTAGGGAGTCTCTCCTGTAGCTGTCCGGACAGAAGTGCGGTATCCCCATAGTGGGAATGGTAACTTGTCGGGCCAGTCTTTCCCAGTGACTGCCATTTTTCTGATGATGGTTTCGATTGTCTTGTTTGCGGCTTCAACTGCTCCATTCGTTTGAGGCCTGTAAGGGGATGACTTGTGCCTTGTGATTTTGTATTCGGTCAGGAAGCGATCGGTTTCCTTCTCGAAGTGTGAGCCATTATCGGATATCATCTCTTACAGGATCCCGTATCGGCAGATGATGTTATGTTTGATGAATTCTGCGACCTTTCTGGCATTCAAAACTTTGTAGGAGGCGGCCTCGACCCATTTAGTGAAATAGTCAATGGCTACTAGAACAAAACAGTGTCCATTGGCTCCTGTGGGTGTGACCTTTCCAATCACGTCTATCCCCCATGTCGAGAACGGCCAAGGAGAAGTCATAGGGTACAGCACGGAAGGCGGTGCGTGCTGAAGGTTGGCGTGTATCTGACACTTATGGCACTTCTTGACCATTCTGGTACAGTCTGCTTCCATGGTTAGCCAAAAGTACCCTTGTCTGATGATCATTTTGGCGAGCATATTTCCGCTCATGTGGGTTCCACATATGCCTTGATGAACATGGTCCATTATTTCTCGGGCCTCTTCCTCGGTGGCACAAAGGAGGTTTCCTTGGGAATGCTTCTTGAATAGACGGCCAGCTATGATGGAGTAATTAGCGGCCAACCTTTTAAGGGTGATTTGAGTCTTTTGATCTGTCTCAGGTGGGATGGTTCCATCTAGGATGAAATGCCAAATATCATGGTACCAGGGCTTCTCTTCGGAGTTCTCAACAATAGCACATTCGGATAACCATTTATCTTTGAAGTCGTAGAGATCTATAACGGCGCAGTAGGCGGGAGTTGAACGTCGTGATATTTTGAAGGGTTTGACTGCCTTTCCTTTAGGGATTTCGACCAAGGAGGCGAGTGTAGCCAATGCGTCTGCAAACCGATTTTTATCGCTAGGAAGATAGTGGAATGAGACATCCTGAAATTGTTGCGCCAACTCTTGGAGGTGGGCAATGTATCTGTGAAGGGTTGGATCTTGGATCCTCCACTTCTTCAATGCCTGATTGATGATTAACTGGGAGTCCCCAATTACCTCGAGTTCAGTCACGTTGCATTCTAGGGCTACCTCAAGCCCTGCTATGCAAGCTTCATATTCTGCGGTGTTGTTGGTGGCGTCAAAGTCAAGACGTATTGCTAGTGGAGTATAGATGTCGTCAGGGTCTACTAACGACATTCTGATGCCGAACCCTCTCTTGTTGGCCGCGCCATTGAAAAATAATTGCCACTTATTTTCTCCTTCTATGCTCATGATGTCCTCATCAGGGAATCGCGGGTCTTCCCCCTTCACTTCGTCACAAGGAAATTCGGCCAACTGATCTGCGAATACACTCCCCCTGACGGATTTCTGAGTGACGTAAGTGATATCATATCCCGCGAGCATGAAGTACCATTTGGCCAATCTCGAAGACAAATTTGATTTGTCTATGATATACTTCAACGGATCCATTCTTGCAATGAGACGAACTGGGAAGGCTTCCATATAGTGCTTTAGCCTTTGTGATACCCAAACAAGAGCAGCGCAGGATTTGTCGAGTGGAGAGTAGTTGATTTCGCTGCCTTGGAATCTGCGGCTGACAAAGTAGATGGCGTTCCCTGTGTGTGAGGTAGGCTGTTCTTGAGCGAGCATAGCCCCTAGCGCATTGTCAGTAACCGTGAGGTATAGCTTTAAGGGATTTTCCTTGTGTGATAGAACTAGGATGGGTGGGGAAGTTAAGTAATGCTTAACTTCCTCGAATGCTTCTTGACATTCTTCGGTCCACTCTTGAGGTGCGCTTTTCTTAAGTAGCTTGAAAATAGGATCGCACATTGTAGTCAGTTGATTGATGAATCGACTGATATATTGGAGTCTGCCCATGAATCCCTTTACTTCTTTCTGTGTTCTGGGTGGAGGCATGTCTATGATGGCTTTTATCTTGGCGGGGTCTGCTTCTATGCCACGCTCGGTGACCATGTACCCTAAGACTTTCCCTTTGACCACTCCGAATGAGCACTTGGCGGGATTGAGTCTCATCTTGTGCTGTCTCAGTCGATTGTAGAATTTTCTGAGATCTCTGAAGTGCTGACCATCTGTCCCCCTTGAGTGGACAATCATGTCGTCCACGTATACCTCTATTTCCTTGTGGATCATGTCATGAAATAGCGTCGTGACTGCCCTTTGGTAAGTAGCCCCAGCGTTCTTGAGACCAAACGGCATGACCGTGTAACAGAACGTCCCCCAAGGTGTGGTGAATGCTGTTTTGTGCTGGTCCTCCTCTGCCATGAGGATTTGGTTATACCCTGCGAAACCGTCGACGAATGAGCGAACTTCGTATGCGGCTGTGGCGTCGACCAACATATCTATGTTTGGAAGCGGGAAGTCATCTTTGGGGGATGCTTTGTTCAAGTCTCTGAAATCGATACAGACTCGTATTTTCCCATTCGACTTGGCTACTTGCACTATATTTGCTAGCCATTCCGGATACTCGATCACTTTGATAAAACCCACGTTCAAGAGTTTCATGATTTCTTCTTTTACTTGCATTGTGTTGGTGTAATGCCCTAGGCTTTAGTTATGTTTAACTGAAAACCATTATGTATCATCTTTATCGTTTATGTTTATTATTTGATTATTATAAAGTTTGCATATTTATTGTAATAATCTCCGTCCCTAATTATTAAGAGAATAATTAGTATAATTGTCAATGGATAATCATGTGATGATTATATGCATAAGAGATGCACATTGAAATTATGGGTACTTGTTAGAGAACAAGTGACTGGACATGACCCGCATGAGATTTATGTCATGGTCAAATGTCATACTTAAATCTCATACGGTTACTTCATTTATTTCCTAGACCTGAGATTATCGTAACCTTACATATGATGAAAGTCATGTTTGATTTTAGTCAAACGATATCTTAACACGATATCTATAAAGACTATCATTGGCATGATCAGAGTCATGATGGGAAGGATGATAAGTCAAGAAGGAATTTGTCCCTCGGAAGAGAGATGTTATGCTTGGGCCCCTCGATGAGTGATAATGATGAAAGTGTATGGCCGTACCCCAATATGATTGGAATTATCATTATACTCAAGAATCGAGAAAGCATTGAACATAGACAAGTTGACAATGACCATGACTTGTGTTCAAATATAACATCGTGAGACAAAGGAATAAATGGAAGTACACCGTTGGAAACGTGAACTCTTACGTTGCATTATTTGGGTAGACATAATGGCTTGCTAGAGTCCGCTTATGTCTTATGAGGTTCGATATGATCGAACTCATTGCCAACATGATGTAATCCTATTGGGTCACACACAACTAGAATGAATTGGTTAAACCGGAGGAAGAATGATTGAGAGGCTCAGAAACTGGCTACTTATACCGCGCGACATATCAAGCCAATGGCTTGATATACCGCGCGACATAATAGGCCAATACGCGGTTTGACAGCCTGTCTCTCCTAATACGATTAGGAGAGGTATTCCTACTATTGTAGTATAAATACAAGGGTTACATCAGGACCTAAAAGGTCAGCCGAAATTTTAAAGCAAAATTCACAATCAAATTCTCTCAATATTCTTCAAGGTTTAGATCTAGCAATCGACAAGAAATTGTTCTTGGATTCATTCGAAGGTGTGGATACCAAAAGAGGGTCTTCGCTCGTTCATCGATCAAGACCTAGAGTTCAAGCAAGTTGAAGAACGAAGTTTGTGATTCAATATCACATAATCAAATCGTTCGATAGCTCAAGACCGGAAAGCGTTTCAAGGTTGGTTTAATTCTATTTCATTGATATTCAAATTAATTGTATAGAACGGATCCTAGGGCTTCTTGGGTTTTATGTTTTTAATGCTTAATTCCGCTGCGCATGGACCCGTAAAACCCAACACATTGACCATTCCGGTTTGATTCTGCGTAGTTTCTGTTTGACTGGCTTGGCGTTGGGTAGCAGTGGTATCTTGTGCTCTACAATTGACTGATTCAACCCAGGCATATCCTTGTAGAACCAAGCAAAGACGTCGACATATTCTCTGAGGAGCTGCGTCAAGGTCTCTCTGTCTTCCCCCTTGAAGAAGCTGCCAATCTTTGTTTCTCTGGGGTCTTCTGTTGTCCCAAGATTAACCATTTGCATTTCCTCATCGTCAACAGGGCCATTCTTTCCACAACGACCTACTTTCTTAGCTAATTCTTTAAATATTTGTTTGTTTTATTGATCTATCTTATCGTATGATTCATTATTAACGTGTTCGTTATATTGATTATTATTAGTTAATTCGTCATTCACGATGTTAGCAATCTCAGGGTATTCGAAAAGATCAAAGTTTTCATTAAGGAAGTAAGGGAATACATGTTTGGCCACCACCTCAATCTCCTCTTGAGTGAGATCATCAGAGGTGGAGCCTGCTTCTAATGTGAAAGTTACAGGGCCTATCTTCCTGCGGGGGTGGGGAGTGCAACCAAGCTCTTTGATCATGAAGTCTTCATCAACAACTGGTCCTCCGGTGACGTGCCAGTTTAGAATTGGCTCATCACATTTCTGTATTAGTCTTTTGTAATCAATAGTTGGAGTGTCCCCCTTGGAGATTGCATGGATCTGGCTGTCTTCTAACCGGCGCGATGTGGTCTTCAAACTCGCCGCAAAGATGTCTTCTCCCAACACAAAGTCCCATTCGCTTGTCAATTCTGCCTTCGCGCCCCACAAATATTTAGGGATTAGCGGGACGGGTTCTGTTTCATCTGGTGAAGCGTTGCAGTCGCTGAAGATTTCAAAGCCCGGTTGGCGCTTTCCTTTATCATCAGTCCATGGTTCTGAAAAGATAAAGTAGGGAATGCTTTCCCCTTCCCGGACAAAGTAGCCGTTGAGTGTCTTTTGATATGGCTCGAGGTTGTAATTCCTGACCTTTGGGTCATTGTAGCCTTTGTATGCGGTTCCTTCCCACTTGATTTGAGTGAAATCCCACTCTTCTTTGTCATCCCCATCGTGGATGGAAATGATGTATCCTAGGCCATGCTTTGTGTGAGGTGGGGGAACCGGTGGTGGTTCCGTTATTCCTTGTAAGTGTTTTCCAAGCCCCAAGTCAGGGAAGTACCCTTTTGCTTGCATTATTCTCCAAACAGGAAGGTTTCCAGAACATTGAAGTGCCTTCGTTGCAAGCTTCTATGGCATTCACAGTGCTTTCTTGCTTGATCTCAAATAAGTAATCAGAATTGAAAAGGGAAATACTGACTAACTATTATTGAAAAGCAAACTTGATACTCTTGCCCACAAATGAGGATTTTAGGCAAGTAGTATCTAAACTAAACTAGACTACTAACCGTTTCTTCTTGCAAATAAAAGTAAATAACTGAAAAAGAAAGAAATCTCTTATTTGCTTGAGTTCATCCAAACTATGCCACCACTTGGACAAACTCTGATGGCATCGTTGTCAATTAAGTCTTGGACTGCATTCTTCAGGTTGAAACAATTATCGGTGTGATGGCCATGGCATTGATGGTAATAGCAGTATAGGTGTGGAGATCGACCTTCCCTCTTAGGTATGTAACCTTCCATTGGTTTCAACTTTCCATCCTTGTGAAGACTTCTGAAGAGGTGACCGAGAGTGATATTTCCGATGTCGGAGAAAATCCTTCCCTTCCTCCGCTTGGCCATTTGATTGTGGAGGTCTCGAATATGGTTCTCATAGTGTTGCACAAAGACGTTGTGGCGAGACTGGTATTCTGCCTCCATTTGTTCTTTGAGGTCACGGTAGAGAGTATTGAGGAAATACTTGACTCTTTCATCAATGTCATCTTCAATGTGGGCTTCGAGAGTGATACACTTTTGGGTCATAGCCTCGAGTTCGCTTTTGACCTCTTCAAGTTCTTCAATTAGCATCTTGGTTTTGCCAGCTTGGATGGATTCTTCCAAGTTGTGCCATGCATCGTTGTCCTCAATTTGCTGCAGGGCTTTGGCAAGTTGAGCCTTGATGTCACTTAGCTCTTCTTGCACAGATGATCGCCCGCTGTCGGAGTCACTTTCCATTTTGCGGAAATCCCTAGCAATGCGAGTGGTAGGCAAATCAAAGGCTTCTCTCCAACCTCCCACATGTTCCATCTCAGCGACAAGGGCCTTGGTCAAATCTTGCAGAGTGTGTTGCTCAAGATCCTTCTTGGTGATGACATGCTTTCGCAGACATTGTGTTGGGAGTCTTGGAGTTGAGTAGCTTCGGAAAACTGACAGAAGAGATGCAGAGATGACGTCAGGATCAAATCTAGCCCCAACGAGTCGGAAGCAGGCTTAAATGGTTCAGGCTCAGATTCAGCAAACAGAGGCATTATCCCGCGCGAGACATGTAGTCACGCGCGAGATAATCACACGGAAAGTCAATTTTTTTATTAAACCTAACTTTTGGTCGGACGGAAAATCCGTTTTGAGGGTTTCTAAGGCCTTTATCGAGAACCTAACGACTAAGCAATCAATCCGATTTTTGTAAAACAAGGCCATGTAAGATCGTTTTTTAAGGATATATTTTTTATCTTTAAAGGGACATCCGAAAGGGGTAGGGTCAAAGGACTTTTCGAAGGGACTTTTTTCGGCGGACTTTTTGAAGGGACTTTTCCGAGTCCTTCTTTATTGTCAATTTTACATGGCTTTGTTTTTGGTCAAAAACAAGAAAAGATCACCGAGTCAAAACCGCCGGTCACGGGTGATCCTAAAAACACAATCTACATGAAAATGTGGCGATGCGGTGGCCGGGAAGGCTAGGCTCCCCGTGATATGACAATCTAGGTGGATTGAATACGCGGAGTGGGATGATCCAACTTCGGAGAGACCGGCGACTAGGTGGTTATCGTCATCCGTCCTTAGTGTGGGTCCCGGGTTAATCGGGATATGTAGTGCAATGACAGATATATCAAGAGTGTGCGTGTGTGATAGTCAATCTAGGTGATAGATAAAAATAGAGATTTTTTTTTTGAAAACAAAAAGAAAACAAATAGTGGCCGCACCAAGTGGTTGCCTACGTTTCTCCCAATTTAGGAAGACTCAGGCCGTCGTAGTTCCAAGTAATGAAAGAGAGAGATAGAGGAATAAATTAAATTACAACTCCCGAATCCCCAATGAAATTAGACTTTGAATAAAATAAAACCTAATCGCGCACGCAGTTTATAAATAATCAATTATTTAACTAAGATACAGATTTGGTCGAGTTCTACATCTTAAGGGAGGCCTTAAGATGCGGGAACTCCGGAGATTATGGGACCCCTTGCGTGTTCGACTTTGGTCTCGAACCTTGTGACGAGCAGAAAAAAGAAAACAACCAGTCGGAGGCGATATCTAGTGCGAGATAGGATATCTCGTGCGAGATATACGATGCAGGAAACGAGAAAAAACGATTTTTTTTTTTGAAAACCTCTCTTTTAATTTTGACGCAAGTTTAAGCCTCTTAATTTTATGTCCCCAGCGGAGTCGCCACTCTAGCGTTGTGAAGGATTTTTGAGTCGCCACCTATATTATTCGTTTGGAAAACATAGAAAAACCATTTTTTTAAAGAGATTTGGGTTCGGGGCTTAGGTTATGGAATGGGAAGGTCAAGGAGCACCCATTCCACCCAATTCGGAGATCGGTCTTGCTAAAGAAAAGAGAGGTTTTCGAAAGAGAAGAAGATTTCAAATAAAAATAAATAAAGATCCATTTAACGGGGTTAAACGGAATGTAGGATCGATTGCTTCGAGACCATCCCCATGATTTGGAGAGGCTCTAGGCCGATCCTAGATTCTATGGATTTATGCCACTCTAACAATCAATTAGAAATGGATTTAGGGGTTGCCTTGCGTGAGGTGATTTGGGCAGAGTTTTGACTCAAGTTTAGAATCGAATCTTGATACGGACAGAGCTTCGCCTCAGTCCTTGACTTGGATCTTGATGTTTGTTTATCAACAAGGTTGACAAACAAACTTTGAGGTGATTATAGGGTGATTTTACAGGAATCTTTCAAGGAGAGAAACTAGTAAAATGTGTGGGAATTGTGGAATTGTGGACCTTTTGAACCTTGGAAGTCACCAAGTATTTATAGGTGTTGGAGGGGTGTTGAGGATGAGATCAAACACTCCTAGGAAGGTTCCAGACTCCCAAAATCATTGGTTGGCCGGATGGATAAAGTTTTATCCCGAAAATAGATTGAAATCGACGAGAAAACTCTCATCTGCATGCTGCAGAATGACAATATATCGCGCGAGACACGCCATTCCGCGCGAGATATTGTTGTCTGTGGACAATTCTGTCCTTTCCCCGTTATCTCGTATGCAGTTTAGTCCCGAACTAACGGTGGTTAGTCAAAACTTAACGAAACATGACGAAATGGTGGATTTCTACTTCTTGACTCAAAGCGAGACTTAGAGTGGCATAAATATGATCCCATGGGTTCAGAATGGGGTGTCTACAATAGGCTCGAGGTTAACCCCATCATGAAATTCAAGAGCCAAAAGATGAGAATTTTTGCTCACGACAAGGAGGTCAACAAGTTACTCGGTGCGGGCATAATTAAGGAGGCATCCTACACCACTTGGCTGGCGAATATGGTAATGGTTAAGAAGGCGAATGGAAAATGGAGAATGTGTGTAGACTTCACGGATTTGAACCTGGCCTTCCCAAAGGACAGTTATCCCTTGCCTCGTATTGATAAATTGGTCGACTCCATTGCTGGTCATGCCACCCTAAACTTCTTGGATGCTTATTCAGGCTATCACAAGTTCAAAATGCATGAGGATGACATTAAGAAGTCATCTTTTCAGGCAGCAGGTGGGTGTACTGTTACACGAAAAATGTCATTCAAACTGAAAAAATGTTGGGGCTACCTACCAAAAGATGGTAAACAAAATCTTTGCTAGTCAAATTGGCCGAAACATGGAGGCATACATAGATGACATGGTCATCAAAACTAAGTCAGAAAGTCATGTTGTTGACCTAAGAGAAACATTAACCAATTTACGAGCAAACGACATGAAGTTTAACCCAAACAAGTGTGTGTTTGGGGTGGCAGCAGGATTTTTTTTGGGTTTTATGGTGTCACAGAGAGGCATAGAGGCCAATCCGAAGAAGATTAAGGCCTTGATCGAAATGCAAGACCCACTTGCATCGAAGAAGTTCAACGTTTGAATGGCCGAGTTGCAAATTTGGGTCGCTTCATATCTAAGTCAGCTGAGAGATCTCTTCCCTTCTTCAAAACTCTACGGGGTACGAAGGTCGTCAAGTGGACGACTGAATGCTCTTCGTCGTTTCAACAACTAAGGACTACCTCGCCTCTCCCCCACTTCTAAGTAGCCTGGTCCAAGGGGAAAGCTTGTACGTATATCTATCAGCTAGAGATCGTACAGTTACTGCAGTGTTAGTTTGAGAAGATAATGGCGCTCAAAAGCCCGTCTATTATGTGCAAAAATCCTTGTCCGATGTGGAAGGACGGTATTTTAATACAGATAAGGTAGCTTATGCTTTGGTGATTGCTGCGAGGAAACTACGAGCTTATTTCTCTGCTTACCCTATAGTCATGCTAACCAATGCAACCCTGAAGAAAATCCTACATAAGCCAGAAAGTTCAGGTCGACTACTCAAATGGGCAATAGAGCTAACAGAGTTTGACATTGAGTATCGACCTCGAAAGACACTGCAGGCATACCCTTTGGTGGAATTTTTGGTCGAATTAACTTTCACCAGAGAGGATGACCCAAAGGCACCTCAATAGAAGGTCTCTAATTGTAAGGAGCCATCAAGTCAGCAGGTGGTTAGTTTGCCCATTACTGTCGGAAAGTGTATTCAGACAGATCTCCAATAAGTAAAATTAGTGGGGTTGTAATCGTCTTGGTCGAACCTAAGAGTGACAAAGTGTTTGAAGAAGCCCTAATTGCTTCCATTGAATATGCCAAGTGTTTCGGGGCGACCAAGATAATGGCCTAGTGTGACTTGAAATTGATTGTTAATCAAGTCAAAGGCGAATATGAGGTACTTAATCTGATCCTGGTTAGATATTGTGAGCTAGTCAAAAAGCTGATCCAAGACTTAGAGTTTTGGGAAATTCAAAGGGTAGGCTGTTAAGACAATGAGTTGGCCGACTTACTTTCGAAGCTGGCCACATCAGAGGAACAACATGACCAACCTATCTCGTACTTAGAGAAAACCGCATACGAAATAGTGCAGGCTCTATGCGTGGTGCTAAGTGCTGGATCGATGAGATCAAAGCCTATATTGAGACAAGCGAGCAGCCAGACGACGAACAAAGGGCTACTAGAATCAAGAAGAAGTCCCCCAGATTTACTATACATGGAGAAGCTCTATTTAGGAGGTCTTTCATCAAACCGCTCCTAAGGTGTGTCCACACTCACGATGTCCCAAACCTTTTATTCGAAGTGCATAGTGGGATATGTGGCGGACACCCGGGGGCTAGAACCTTGGCGGACAAGATAATTACACTGGGATACTACTGGACACACTTAAGAGAAGATGCTCGTGAGTTCATGTAGAAATGTGACAAATGTCAGAGTATGTCGACTTTCCTAAATTACCAACCACCGAGCAAACTCCTGTGATTGCTGCTTGGTCGTTCGACATGTGGGGGGTAGACTTAATAGGACCCTTCCCACCCGCCCGTGGAAATTGTAAGTATGTGATCGTGGCAATAGACTAGTACACCAAGTGGATTGAAGCAAAGCCACTAGCCAATATAACGGAGGAAAACGCCATCAACTTCATCCACGATTACATTTGGTGTCATTTTGGGGTGCCACATTCAATCGTATCTGATAATTGGCTACAATTTTCAACAGATTTTGAGACAGAAATGCAAAGGTTGGGAGTTAAACATTGGAAATATTATGTCGCTTATCCCCAAGGAAAAGGGCAAGCAGAGGCAACCAACAAGTTAGTTTTGACAACTCTAAGTAAGAACATAGATGGACGAGGAGGCATATGGTTGGATGAACTCCCCCTTGCTTTATGGGCAGTCAGCACAACCACCCGGTGGCCTACTAGGGAAACCCCATTTGCTCTTACCTTAGGGGTCGGAGGCCATGGCACCAGCCGAGCTACATATTCCTACAGGAAGGGTTGCATTATTTGATCATAATCAGAATGACTCCAACGATTGATCGACTTAGACCTGCTTGAGGAAAGGCGGATGACGGCCCAACTCAGAATGGTTAACTACAAACAGAAAACCAAGGGGTACTACGAAAAAAGGGTCAAGAAGAGGTCGTTCAAAGTTGGGGACTATGTCTTGAGAAAAATCAAAGTGACAGGGCGTAAGGCCGAGCAAAATAAGTTGTCGCCAAATTGGAAGGTCCATACATCATTACAAAGATAATTAAGGAAGGGACCTACATGATTGGAAACCTCGGAGGAAGCGAGTTGAAACAGCTATGGCATGCAAGTCCATTGATTAAGTATTATTTTTAAATTTGTTTGGATGTCGATGTAAAAGTTGGTAAACTCTCTATGTAGTAAGCTACATATTAAATAAAAAGGGCTTACCCCCAAGAAGTTCTACCAACATTATTGCCTCATGTTTTCAATGTATTAACTCAGATCCGACTCTCAGTCGATCTCGAACACCCTTAAACAGATTCGACTAAAGCCTTAGTTAATATCGTTCTTAAACATATTCAACTAAAGCCTTAGTCAATCTCGTTCTTAAACAGATTCGAGTAAAGCCTTAGTCAATCTCGTTCTTAAACGGATTCGACCAAAGTCTTGGTCGATTTCATGCTGGTTCAAAAATAAAAATACTTAGCTCAACAAGAAGTAAATAAATCATCTAGCATTTAAAGAGTTGGTCTCCCAAAAGCAGGCCAAGACCAAGGCAGTACAACGAGTTATAAAGAAAGATGCCTCCCAAATCGGGCTAAGGCATCACGATCAAACATAAACATTAAATTGTTTGGTACTTGTTCATTACAAAAAATAAAAAGAGAAAATCAGTTTTGCTGCTGCTGTTGTTGCTCAGTCTCCTCAAAAACTTGGTCCTAGGAGACCTCCCTCTCTTCCTCTGTCTCATCAGCCTCTGTATGCTCTTGAATGATAAAGTAGAAGTTCCTTGGCTCGATGGTTGGGGCAACCCAAGGCTCAATCCCATCTTCTACATCTTGCCTAGCAATGACAGCAAGATCGTTGGTGTTGTAGGGAACTAAGGAGCGAGCGTTGCGGGCTGCTTCATCATAGTGATCCTCGAAAGCCCATTGAGCTAACTTTTCAACACTTATGTCGACAGATGGATCTACTACGGCCCAACGTTTCATATGTTGGAGCCCAACATCATATAAATCTCTAGCTCGAGATACTATAATATTGTAACACTCATCACTGGCCTTAAACATGTCGACATCGGCCTTCTCCCAGGCTTGAGCCTCTTCCTCCCACTTGGCACGAGCGGCTTTATGGTCCTCATCTAGCTTGAGAAGCCTATTATTGCGATCTTGGATTAGTTGGGATAGCTGCTCAAGTTGTCTCTCCACATCTGCCTTGTCTTGCTTGGCTAGAACGACCTCCTCCTCCAGAGTTGCCTTGGTCGAAGCCCAGGAGTCCACCTGATCTTGAAGAGGAGCGAGTTGCTCCTTTGCAACCTTCATAGTTGTATAAGTTGCATCCCTCTCCTTCTCTGCGTTTAAATGAGCGGTCTGGAGGCCTGGCATTGGGAGTCCACCTCTTTCAACTTCTGCCTCAGCTCAGCAGCCTCTCTAGCCTTCCTCGAGTAGTTGGACAAGGCAATCTTCTCCTTCACCTAGGCATCTCTCCAGCTACACTTGGCTTGCTCGACCAAAGCCAGTGACTGCAAGACAAGAACAAGGTGATTAAACGTATAGCAGTTGAAACATGCGGGAAAAGTACAGAAAAAATTTCAAGTTTTACCTCGGAAGAAAGGAGACCAGAGCGATCGCTATACTCCTCGGGGGTGAGACTCTCCTCACCAAAGACTGCGAGCAAGTCCCTATCAGTAGCTCGCCTCACTATGGCTTGTCCCAGCCCCATCTCGGGATACTGGCGACTAAGCGAATTGACCCTAGTGAGAGGAGAGACGTCACTTAGCTTCTCCACCAAGGTCTTTACTTCAGTACTCCTGGTGGAGGGAGCTTAATTTGGGGGGAAGCTTGAGGTGAATCCCACTGGCCTAGAGGTGCCAGCCTTGTCAGAAGCTACCTCAGCCCGTGACCTTTTTCTAATTCGGCTAAGAGGCAAGTCGATATCAGCATCATTGAGCTCATGAAGCTCGGGCTCCAAGTTAACCAAATTCTCTGGGGGCTCCTGCCCCGTTGACCCAAATGGTGTCTTGGAGCCCGAACCTTATTCCACTTGCATGTTGGCCTCCCCTTCCGACCTGGAGGCCTCAACTTGTGTATGCAACTCGATAGGCTGTACTGGTTCAGTGCCATCAATGGGCACCATGTCTACTCCTTCTTTTGGGAGCAGTCTGTTCCTAGCCATAGCCTCAGCCTCCCTGCTAGCTCGAGCATTTTCTCTCCCGTTATCCTTCTTACTCCTCCTACGATCACCTAGATCGACTATTCTCTCCATTTGTACTTCTTGGGCCGCAGTAAGAACTAAACAAGACAAAAGAAGAAAGTTAATACAAAAACGACGAGAAAGAATTCACAAGAAGAAAGTTAACCACCATAATGGAATAGATTTTTGCAGTGGTCCGCCTTCCTCTTACAATAGTGGCATTGGGTCACAAATCTTTCCCGCTCATGGATAACCCAGTCAGGATAGCTAAGGCTCCTAATAATGGGGACTAGAGGGGCCACATCTCTATCTCCACCCATCATCATCTCAGCATGGATATAGTAGTGTTTGCTTGACAATAGGGTGGCCCAGCTAATTGTGCTTTTACGAGAAACCAACACCAACCTACGATATAGCTCCTCACTCCATTCGGGGACCCAGTACTCATCCTCCCTCATTTGCTCGAATTCCTCTTCAGGCAAGGGGAACTCACATCCCTTTCTACTCTCCGCCAGAATTAAAAGGCTATTCCAGCCCGAGACCTTGTCGACCAAGTTTGCAAAGAGCTTTGAGGCCTTATTCCTAGTTGGGGTATTGATTCCCCGGGTCTTGTCATTCATCACCACCTTGAAAAACCTTCTGAACACATGCATGGATGGCTCATATCCTACGAACCTACTCACCATGCAAAAGCCACTAACACTTGACCGCATTAGCTTCAAGCTGGATGGGGATTGTGGCCATACATTCTAGGAACTCACAGATGAAAGGGTCCAAGGGGAGTCTCAATCCTACCTTAAACTGACCATAGTAGAAGGACACCCTAGTAGTGCAAAGGGCCCAATGCAACCAGGACTGAACCTTTTTACTTCTTAGTAAATTGAGATAGCTGGAAGTCTGCTCGAGGCATTTCAAAGTGCTCTTGAAGGATCCGAATGTGAGACCCATCATTCATCTAGCCAATTGAGGGCCTGGGGGTCACATATCCCCTCTCATTGCGGCCAGCAACAACTATGGAACAAAATTTATCCAATATTTTGCCTGAGGAAGAGATCGATGTCGCAGAGCCTGCAGCTTATTGGTCGTTGGTCGCTATTTCTACGGAAGACACAGAAACAGGGGAATCAGTCCTAGTAGATGAAAAATCCGAGCTATCTAAGGACGACCTAGTATCCCCTGGGAAGGCTAACCTATCACGAGGGAATGGTGGTTTATTGGACTTGATATAGAAGACAATCAAGTGGTTAATCAACTTATTGAAGAGACAGAAATGGATGATCCGAAGATCGTCGACCTCCAAATCCCCCATACTCTCACCCACTGAGAAACCTATCTCACCAAAAAACAAACTCCACCTTTTTAAGATAGTGATACACTCATCTAAGGTCAATTCCTTCTATGGGCCCTTTAACCGTTTGTAAATCCTAAGGTTCACACAGTTATACCCGTACCTAACCCCCAACTTGAAGTCGAAGGTTCTAGCCATGGCGGAAAAGAGGGAACTTCAAAATTAAACCTTGAAAAGTGAAATTGAAGGATACCTTTGTGTTTTCAAAGAGGTGGATTTCAACTGAAGCAGGAGGAAAACTCTTGCTAACCGTCGAAGATGGCATCTTTGATTTTGCTCTTGCTGGGTGCTTAAGGAATTCAAAGATGGTACAGTTTGGAAATGAGTAAAACTCTCCTTTTATATGTCTCATTTTCCTTGCCTGAATTGGAAAGGTTGAATAACGGTTAGATAATTGTCAAATCGTGGGTTGAATTAAAAGCCCACGCCGTTTCCCAAGGCGAATGTCCAATCGACAGAATCAATACCATTATTGCAGATATTATGGCGCTTTGAATACAGCTCATCCAACCTCCAAAAGTCAATTGTCAAGAAGCGACCAACAATGAACGAGTGGGCCTCCGACCGTCGCCTCAAATCTGCAATTAAATATTTTCTATAACTTCCTATTCGACAATTCGAGCTAAAAATTTGGGAGCCACTGTACGGAATAAAAGCAATGGGCCATACCCCCTTATCCATGCAAGCCCAAAGACTAATCAAAGCATAAACGGCCCACCAAGTTATCCTAGTTGTACTAGCCCAACAAAAAGATCAGTCAACCAAGCTTATTGTCCGACCTTCCTTGGTTCCGACCTAGCTTCGTCTGACATACGATCCACTCACTGCATAAACTCTGCCTACTCAATGCATGAAGCCAGGTCGACATCGATCATTCAGGCGACCTCGGCCAAGCAACACGTGTGTATACCCACGTCGTCAGTTGTAACCGTCTCCTACATTCTCAGAGATAGTTACGCCCACGTTATGTCTGTGATTTATGGGATTCGTAAACATCCCTTAACAACGCTATATAACTAGACCACATGCAACGTGAAAAGGTAATGTCACTTGAGCTATTTGAGGTTAAGCAAATTCTCAATTTATTACAAACATATAACTCTATATCTCATCATCAAGCCGGAGGATCTTAGTTGGAGACCAACCCTGACAAGTTGTTTGTTTGTGATTTCAGGTTCTAGTTACTGGAGATCAATCTATTGATGGAATAAGGCTGATCCTGATCGACTGCTGCATCATCAAGTATAATATTGATAGTACCTTGCGCATCCTTCATATCCCTAGCCTTCTACGTCTGAGCCCTAACTAACGAACAAGTGATACATGGAAAAGGGGAAATGTGAGATTTTTTTCCAGTACAATATTTCTGTTTGGTTGGTTGAGAAGTTGTTTATATTTGTGATTGGATTTTCTGTTCTTTTTTTGTTGTTCTTTTTATATAAACAATGAGGAGGATGATAAATCGGGGATAGGTGTTTAACTTAGTAAGAAAACTTTTTACCCAATATGAATTTGTGTTGTGTGTAGGAGAAGTCTTGAAAACTTCATTGATTTTTTATATGGTTTAGGAGATGTTTATGGGCGTATTAAGTGGGGGGGGGGGTTAAATTCGTAAGCTTTCAAGGGCACCTTGAGGCATTGCTATAGATTTTCTGCAATTAATTCTGATGTAGATGTTGTGAAATTGGCGATACTCCGTTGCAATCAAAACAAAGAAATCAACACACCCACACGTACAAGAAAGAAACAATCACACACAAGAACACAAGAGTTGTTTACCCGGTTCATTCACCAACTCGTGAACTACGTCCGGGGGCAATTGCCAAGCCAATATGTATTCTAATATGTTGTTACAACTCATAAATCTGTTCTAGGCCGTCACTATGCTTATATAGTAATACAAGGAAACCCTAAATCAATATTAAGAAGAGTTCTAATCAAAATAGGAAACAAAATCTGCTGCAGAATTTTCCACCCGACGCGTGGGCGGTCGCCCAAGCCAAAAATTCCACGAGCCCAACCTTCTGTTCTCCTGGGCGGTCGCCCAACACCCCCCTGGGCGGTCGCCCATCACCCCAGAAAGTCCTCCCCGATTTTCCTTCTTGATTTCAGCAACTCCTCCGACTTAGACTCCTTTTTCCTCATAGTTTAGGACTCCAATCCCAACAATCTCCCACCGGAGACTAAACTAACAAGCATAGAAACACCCATCAACTCCCACCACGGAGTAATGACCTTCGAACACATTTCCCCTCATCATATTGGCTTGACACTACCACACCTCTTCTCAAGTACTAAGGCGAGTTGAAACCAAGCGACGTTTCAACCTCTCCGTGTTAGATCGTTCTTGCCTCCCCAAATCAGCTTCTACCTTGATTTCTCCCCGCAAGTCTAACTTCACCTTCTCCCTCCAGACCCACCTTCCTCGCAATGCTTCTCCTTGAAACTTGGACATACCTTGTTTCTTGCATCGTCTGCTCTTGGTCTGAATCCGCTCTCTGTTAGGGCCCTTGGACATCCACACCATGTTGATCAACTTTGTGTCCTCCCCAACATACCGTTTCTTGATGTCTCCCCTTTTCACACCAACAGGCCGATTCTTTAGCCTCTTGCTCCCACCGGAACGAACATCGACATTGTAGGTAGAGTACAACATCTTCCCCTTATCCCCATGAGCTAACACCTTAGCCCCTTTTGTGACTTCCCAAGACCCACCAATTAAAGAAACACCATACCCTTCACTGTCAAGTTGTCCCTGTTGGTGTTATGCCCTAGGCCTATGATTGATAGACTTATGTGTTGACATTATTTATTATTATATGAGATGTTTATTATTTGATTATTATATGTTTTGTATATTTGTTTATAATAATCTCTGTCCCTAATTATTAAGAGAATAAATTAGTATAATTGTCAATGGATAATCATGTGATGATTATATGCATAAGAGATGCACATTGAAATTATGGGTACTTGTTAGAGAACAAGTGACTGGACATGACCCGCATGAGATTTATGTCATGGTCAAATGTCATACTTAAATTTCATACGGTTACTTCATTTATTTCCTAGACCTAAGATTATCGTAACCTTACATATGATGAAAGTCATGTTTGATTTTAGTCAAACGATATCTTAAAAGACTATCATTGGCATGATCGGATTCATGATGGGAAGGATGATAAGTCAAGAAGGAATTTGTCCCTCAGAAGAGAGATGTTATGCTTGGGCCCCTCGATGAGTGATAATGATGAAAGTGTATGGCCGTACCCCAATATGATTGGAATTATCATTATACTCAAGAATCGAGAAAGCATTGAACAATAACAAGTTGACAAGGACCATGACTTGTGTTCAATATAACATCGTGAGACAAAGGGATAAATGGAAGTACACCATTGGAAACGTGAACTCTTACATTACATTATTTGGGTAGACATAATGGCTTGCTAGAGTCCGCTTATGTCTTATGAGGTTCGATATGATCGAACTCATTGCCAACATAATGTAATCCTATTGGGTCACACACAACTAGAATGAATTGGTTAAACCGGAGGAAGAATAGTTGAGAGTTTCTGTATCTGGCTATATATACCGCGCGACATATTAAGCCAATGGCTTAATATACCGCGCGACATATCGTGCCTCGTACGCGTTTTTGATTTGTCTCTCCTAATACGATTAGGAGAAGTATTCTTACTATTGCGGTATAAATACAAGGGTTAAATCAGGACCTAGAAGCTAGCCGAAATTTTCAATTAAAATTCACAACAAAATACTCTCAATATTCTTCAAGGTTTTAGATCTAGCAATCATCAAGAAGTTGTTCTTGAATTCATTCAAAGGTGTGGATACCAAAAGAGGGTCTTCCTCGTTCATCGATCAAGGCCTAGAGTTTAAGCAAGTTGAAGAACGAAGTTTGTGATTCGATATCACATAATCAAATCGTTCGATAGCTCAAGAACGGAAAGCGTTCGAGGTTGGTTTAATTCTATCTCATAGGAATTTAAATTAATTGTATAGAACGGATCCTAGGGCTTCTTGGGTTTTATGTTTTTAATGCTTAATTCCGCTGCGCATGGACCCGTAAAACCCAACAGTGGTATCAGAGCCCCGTTCGTATGGTTAAGTTTGAATTAACATGCTAGATTTAAGATATAAATTGTTTATATGCTTATTGCATGTTTTGTATGCGATAGAATTTTTAATTGTTTATGTGAAACAATGTGAAAATCGTTTTCGAATTATCTTTGAATTAAATCTGTAAAAGGATGTTTTACGTGATTTAATTACATGTAATCTGTATTGGTTCGAATCTGGAAATTCTGTAACCTGGCTACTTTGGTCGCGCGACATATTGAGCCATGTGGAGTTCGGTTAAGCGGCCCGTTAGGTCGCGCGACATATCAAGCCTCGGGCGATGTTGTCACGCGACATAATAAGCCAAAACCGGCGTAATCGCTTGTTCAATTTTTACTGCTATTCTCGTGATTGTGTTTACAATCGATATGTTGATATGAAAATCTGGATGTTATAAAATTGAGTTTATAAGTCCGCGATAGATTGATTCATTGATATACATGATTAATTGATTAAAATGTGATTTTAATAATTATTGCAATGTATATGAAAACTGGATGTTATAAAATTGAGTTTATAAGTCCATGCTAGATTGATTCATTAATATGCATGATTAATTGATTAAAATATGATTTTAATAATTATTGCGATGCATGTTTTATTTGTTCTTACATGTTAAGAATTTTTTTTTTAAATTAGATGTTTAGTTGAAACATGATATTTAGTTTCCTAATATGTTTAGATTTAGACATTGTAAATTTTGGATCTTATGATTGTTTATGGAAACAAGTCATAAATACGCGAAATTTAAAAGGAAACCGATTGTTTATAAAAGGTAGGGATTATGTTGCCTAATCGAGTTGATTTCTAATTATGCATGTCTAGGAGAGTTACGTCAAAGAAAGAGTTGGTACTTAAGAAGTCCTTGTGGCTCACCTATCTTCTGGGAACTTACGGTGCATGATTTTGACTATCTTTCTGACATGCTTATAATCTACCTTTAAAGAACCTTCATTTAACTTTTAAGTTCTTTATGCCAATTCATGATTAAAAACACTTGAGACCATTCGGATAGTTTTGGGTGGGCTTGCCATAGCAAGGTGCTTTGATTCTATTCGAATGCGAGCAAGATGAGGAAATGGTGGTTCCTATACGTTTTAAAGTGAATGAACTTAATTGGGTTATCAAAATGGTTTTGGACCCAAGGCATAAGATGAGATTAAAATATGCCTAGACATATGATGTCTTGAATTGATCTCATAAAAGATCTAAGAGTCATATATGTGATATGATTGATGTTTTCTACCTAATTAATTTAATTTTGAGCGGTTTGCCATAGCAAACTTGAAATTGAATTAAAGTTGGATCTTAGCCCATTAAATGTATATTATGCTTATTTGCATTTGAAGGTGTATAATTTAGTGGGAGCATTTATTTAAATGCACTATACTTCTCATATGATATGTTTACTTATATGTGTTCATATTTTATGTATATCTTTTAGTAGAATAAATGGCATCAAACAATAATCACTTTTCACCGCGATCCGTCCTTGAGAAGGAAAAGTTGGAAGAGAATGGTACAAACTATATGGATTGGATCCGTAGTTTGAGAATTGTTCTCAAACAAGAGGAGAAAGCATGCGTTCTCACCGAACCTATTCCACCTGAACCTCGCCGCCAATGCCGCTAGGGCAATAAGGGAACAATATCTCAAGCACACGCGTGACTCTACAGATGTTGGTTGCCTTATGCTCTCCGCCATGTGCAAGAGTCTTCGAAGAATCTTGAGCACTTGGGGACAATCGACTTAAACAATCGGGCGATGGAAATGTTCCAAGTTCAAGCTAGGCAAGAAAGGTACAACACGCTTGCGGCCTTGACCTCATGCAAGATGAGTGAAGGACAAGCCGTTGGTCCCCATGCTCTCAAGTTAAAGGGCCACATTGAGCATCTTGAAAGGCTCGGTTTTCCAATTAGCCAAGAGTTGGCCACCGACATAATATTGAATTCATTACACTAAAAGTTTTAGTCATTTCATAATGCACTATAACATGGGTGGAATGAATAGAAACCTTTCCGAGTTAGTTCAAATGTTGACTCTTTGCGGAAACCAATATTGTCGAGAAGAAAACCGATCAAGTGCTAATGGTTAACAAGGGGAAAGGGTTCAAGGGTAAAGGAAAAGCAAAGGTTGCTAATCCTAAGGCAAAGGTTGCCAAGCCCAAAGAGGCTTCCAAGCCTAAAGAGGCTAAGCCTAAGTCCCAAGAGGACGCAATCTGCTTCCATTGCAATGAGATTGGACATTGGAGGAGAAACTGCGCAAAATACAAGGAAGCACCGAAGAAGAGCAAAGGAGTTGCTTCAACTTCGTGTATCTTTGTTATAGATATATTCCTATCTACTTCTAGTTCTTGGGTATTGGATACCGGATGTGGAACTCACATTTGTTTAAATGTGCGTGGTCTAAAGAACATGAAGGATGCTTAAGGAAGGTGAAGTGGACCTACGTGTGGGGAATGGAGCAAGTGATTCTTTGCACAAATTAGCCGTAGGAACTTATGAAGTTACTTTACCTAGTGGACTAATACTTGTTTTGAACAATTGTTATTACGTTCCAGCTTTAAGTAGGAATATTATTTCGATTTCATGTTTGGATAATGAAGGTTTTAATTTTCTTATATGTGATAAGAAATTTTCTATTCACAAGAGTGATATGCATTATTATGCTATTTGTTTCATTCAATGGCCTTTATGTTCTTGATATTGAAAATCGTGATAATGATGTCTATAGCATTAACAAGAAATCTAAACCCAATGATGTAAACCACACTTATTTATGGCATTGTCGTCTTGGCCACATAAACGAGAAACGCATCTCTAAACTCCACAAAGATGGATTTTGGACTCACATGATTATGAATCATATGAGACATGCGAGTCTTGTTTACTTGGCAAGATGACCAAGGACCCATTTACCAAAACCGGTGAAAGGGCGGGCGACTTATTAGGACTCATACATACCGATGTATGTGGGCCTATGAGTAGCGATGCTAGGGGAGGATTTCGGTACTTCATAACATTTACTGATGATTATAGTAGATTTGGATATGTTTATCTAATGAAACATAAAAGTGAATCGTTTGAGATATTTCGAATATTTCAAAATGAGGTGCAAAATCAACTTGGCAAAACTATTAAGGTACTTCGATCCGATCGAGGTGGTGAATATTTGAGCCAAGAATTTGTGATCATCTTAAGAGTTGTGGAATCATTTCAGAACTCTCTCCACTGGAACACCACAATGGAATGGTGTGTACGAAAGGAGGAATAGAACTTTGTTGGACATGGTTCGTTCTATGATGAGTCAAGTTGAGCTTCCTTTATCCTTTTGGGGACATGCACTAGAAACTGCCGCTTTCACTATAAACGAGTTCTACCAAATCGGTTCAAAAGACCCCATATGAGATGTGGCATGGAAGAAAACCTAGTTTGTCTTTCATGAAGATTTGGGGTTGCGATGCATATGTCAAGAAGTTAACTTCCGACAAGCTAGCACCTAAATCGATAAATGTGTTTTCGTGGGATATCCTAAGGAAACCAAAGGATACTATTTCTACAACCGAAACGAGAACAAAGTGTTTGTTGCTCGAAATGGTACTTTCTTAGAAAAAGAGTTTCTTCGCAAAGGAACCAGTGGGAGTAAAATAAATCTCGAAGAAGTTCGAGAACCCGAAAACAACATTGAACCAATGGTAGAAACTGAACCAAGTTCACAAACCATTGTGGAACCGGTTCAAGATGCACAAGTTCCTCGCCGAAGTGGTAGGTCACGATCCGAACCCGAGAGATATGGATTTCTCGTTACGGAAAGTGATGAAGTGGAGTTAATCGAAAATGATGAACCCACTTGCTATCAAGAAGCGATGTCCGCTCCGGATTCGGAAAAATGGCAAGAAGCCATGAAGTCCGAATTACAATCCATGGCTGATAATCAAGTTTGGAACTTGATTGATCCACCCGAAGGTGTAAAAACCATAGGGTGCAAATGGGTTTTCAAGAAGAAGACCGACATGGATGGGAAGGTGCACACCTATAAGGCTAGGCTAGTAGCTAAGGGATATAGGCAGACTCATGGCATTGACTATGATGAAACCTTTTCGCCTGTAGCTATGCTTAAGTCTATTAGAATTTTACTTGCCATAGCCGCATATTATGACTATGAGATATGGCAAATGGATGTCAAAACAGCTTTCCTTAATGGGAAGTTACTTGAGGATGTATACATGATACAACCTGAAGGTTTTGTCAGTCCAGAAAATTCTAACAAGGTGTGTAAGTTGCAGAAATCCATTTATGGATTGAAGCAAGCTTCAAGGAGTTGGAATCTACGTTTTGATGAAGCAATCAAGGAGTTTGGTTTTATCAAGAACGAAGATGAACCTTGTGTATACAAGAAAATTAGTGGGAGCGTGGCACTATTTTTTAGTGTTGTATGTCGACGATATCTTACTCATTGAAAATGACGTTCCTGCACTAGAGACTGTCAAGTCTTGGTTGGGAAAGTGCTTTTCAATGAAAGATATGGGCGAAGCCGCATATATCCTTGGTATCAAGATTTATAGAGATAGATCTAAGAGGATGATTGGTTTAAGTCAAAATACTTACATTGACAAAGTCCTTAGAAGATTCCAAATGGAAAATTCTAAAAGAGGAAACTTGCCAATGTTGCATGGTATATCTCTTAGCAAGAATCAAAGTCCTAAGACTAATGATGAGCGAAAGAGAATGAATGGTATTCCATATGCTTCGGCAATTGGGTCTATCATGTATGCTATGTTCTGTACTAGACCCGACATCTCGTGTGCTCTAAGCATGACGAGTAGGTACCAATCGGATCCCGGCGAACCACATTGGATAGCAAGCCAAGAATATCCTTAAGTACTTACGAAGAACTAAGGATGTATTCTTGGTCTTTGGAGGAATGGAAGAAGATCTTGTAGTAAAAGGCTACATAGATGCTAGCTTCCAAACCGACAAAGATGATTTCAGATCGCAGTCAGGATTTTTGTTTACACTGAATGGAGGCACTGTGAGTTGGAAAAGTTCCAAGCAAAGTACTGTTGCACATTCTACAACCGAAGCTGAGACATAGCGGCATCCGATGCAGCCTAAGGAAGCAGCTTTGGATCAAGAAGTTCATTAGTGATTTGGAAGTCGTTCCAAGCATCGTAGACCCTATTGAACTTTACTGTGATAACAATGGTGCCATTGCACAAGCAAAGGAACCAAGATCACACCAGAGATCCAAACACATACTTCGACGTTTCCACATTATCCGTGAGATATGTGAAAGGGAAGACGTTAAGATATGCAGAGTAGACACTGATGACAACGTGGCGGACCCATTAACTAAGGCTCTCCCGCAAGCTAAACATGATGGTCATGTTAGGTCCATGGGTATTCGATACATGGTAGATTGGGCCTAGTGCAAGTGGGAGACTGTTGGTGTTATGCCCTAGGCCTATGATTGATAGACTTTGGCGTGTCGACATTATTTATTATTATATGAGATGTTTATTATTTGATTATTATATGTTTTGTATATTTGTTTATAATAATCTCTGTCCCTAATTATTAAGAGAATAAATTAGTATAATTGTCAATGGATAATCATGTGATGATTATATGCATAAGAGATGCACATTGAAATTATGGGTACTTGTTAGAGAACAAGTGACTGGACATGACCCGCATGAGATTTATGTCATGGTTAAATGTCATACTTAAATCTCATACGGTTACTTCATTTATTTCCTAGACCTAAGATTATCGTAACCTTACATATGATGAAAGTCATGTTTGATTTTAGTCAAACGATATCTTAAAAGACTATCATTGGCATGATCGGATTCATGATGGGAAGGATGATAAGTCAAGAAGGAATTTGTCCCTCAGAAGAGAGATGTTATGCTTGGGCCCCTCGATGAGTGATAATGATGAAAGTGTATGACCGTACCCCAATATGATTGGAATTATCATTATACTCAAGAATCGAGAAAGCATTGAACAATAACAAGTTGACAAGGACCATGACTTGTGTTCAATATAACATCGTGAGACAAAGGGATAAATGGAAGTACACCATTGGAAACGTGAACTCTTACGTTACATTATTTGGGTAGACATAATGGCTTGCTAGAGTCCGCTTATGTCTTATGAGGTTCGATATGATCGAACTCATTGCCAACATAATGTAATCCTATTGGGTCACACACAACTAGAATGAATTGGTTAAACCGGAGGAAGAATAGTTGAGAGTTTCTGTATCTGGCTATATATACCGCGCGACATATTAAGCCAATGGCTTAATATACCGCGCGACATATCAGGCCTGTACGCGTTTTTGACAGCCTGTCTCTCCTAATACGATTAGGAGAAGTATTCTTACTATTGCAGTATAAATACAAGGGTTCTGTCAGACCTAGAAGCTAGCCGAAATTTTCAATTAAAATTCACAACAAAATACTCTCAATATTCTTCAAGGTTTTAGATCTAGCAATCATCAAGAAGTTGTTCTTGAATTCATTCAAAGGTGTGGATACCAAAAGAGGGTCTTCCCTCGTTCATCGATCAAGGCCTAGAGTTTAAGCAAGTTGAAGAACGAAGTTTGTGATTCGATATCACATAATCAAATCGTTCGATAGCTCAAGAACGGAAAGCGTTCGAGGTTGGTTTAATTCTATCTCATAGGAATTTAAATTAATTGTATAGAACGGATCCTAGGGCTTCTTGGGTTTTATGTTTTTAATGCTTAATTCCGCTGCGCATGGACCCGTAAAACCCAACAGTCCCACAGAAATCACCCTTCTCCTCAAATCCGGAACATGCATCACGTTGTGTAGTTGTAAAACAGCCCCGTTAGGTGTCTTCATCATCACATCCCCCTTACCTTTGATATTCAATGGTTGACCATCACCAAGATAGAGAACCCCAAAATTTCCAGTTTTGTACCGCTTCATTGATTCTGCATCCCCACTAGCATGACAAGAAGCTCCAGAATCCAATACCCAATCTTCACCCGACTGCTCCTCTCCTAGGATTAATACATCTCCACTATCATCTACCACGTGTGCACCACCATCTTTTCCCGGACAGTCATAACTGATATGCCCCAATTTACCACAATTGTAGCACTTGACCTTTTTCCCCTTTTTTGGTCCTCCCCTTTTTCTCTCCACCCGAAGTGCAGTCCCATCTACGGAAGATTCTCCCCTTTTCTCTTTCCTTCGCAACTCCTCTTGAAGGATGAGATCTCTAACCTCCGTATACACCAATGCTGTTTTCGACGTACTAATCATTGTGACAGTAACCTCCCAACTATCAGGCAATGACTTTAGTAGAAAACAAGCTAGCACTTCATCGGAGAAAGTAATATCAACACTTTTCAATTGGTCCACCATACCTTTGAAATTGCCGATATGACTTGCCGCTGTCTGCCCCTCTGACATCTTCGCATTCACAAATCTCTTTATCAAATGCACCTTATTGATATTCGACGGCTTCTCATACATGTCTGACAGCGTTTGTAGCAACTCCACCATTGTCTTGGCCTCCATAGCATTCCGTGCAACGTCGTCGGTTAGGGCACTCCTTACCGCTCCTAACGCCTTCCGATCCAACGTCTCCCAATCCCCTTGTGACATGTCTTCGGGCTTCGCCTTCAAGGGTCCATGAAGATCCTTACAATAAAGGTAGTCTTCAATTCTTGTCTTCCAAAACGTGAAATTCACACCGTTGAATTTCTCGATTGAGTTCTTCATCTTGACTGCTTCACCAAAATCCCCAAGAACGCGATTCAAAATTAATCAACTAATGAAAAGATTTTGAATCCTCCGAACCAAAGCTCTGATACCAGTTGTTGTGAAATTGGCGATACTCCGTTGCAATCAAAACAAAGAAATCAACACACCCACACGTACAAGAAAGAAACAATCACACACAAGAACACAAGAGTTGTTTACCCGATTCATTCACCAACTCGTGAACTACGTCCGGGGGCAATTGCCAAGCCAATATGTATTCTAATATGTTGTTACAACTCACAAATCTATTTTAGGCCGTCACTATGCTTATATAGTAATACAAGAAAACCCTAAATCAATATTAAGAAGAGTTCTAATCAAAATAGGAAACAAAATCTGCTGCAGAATTTTCCACCCGACGCGTGGCCGGTCGCCCAAGGCACCATGGGCGGTCGCCCAAGCCAAAAATTCCACGAGCCCAACCTTCTGTTCTCCTGGGCGGTCGCCCAACACCTCCCTGGGCGGTCGCCCATCACCCCAGAAAGTCCTCCCCGATTTTCCTTCTTGATTTCAGCAACTCCTCTGACTTAGACTCCTTTTTCCTCATAGTTTAGGACTCCAATCCCAACAGTAGATACATCTTAATGTCCATCGATCCTCTCTATGTTGTGTTTATCCAAGTTTATTTTTATTCTTTAAGAGATTCGCAATTCTAACCCGTAAGATTACTATCGTTCCCATAAATAACTTTTTTAGTTTTTCAAGGCATCGTGCCCTTTTATGTGAAATTCAGATTTGATTGCTCTCTTGGCATTTCACTTCTAGCAGGATGAGGATGATTTGTATACCAAGACCCAGTCGTCATTGGTTCAAGAAACGTACTGGATACAATGATTGCTCCATCGCATAGTTTTTTTTCCATTTGGTGTAGCGTTTTTTTCCTCTTTTGTTTTCCTTTTATTGAAGTAAAGTTGGGATATTATAAGATTTCTCTTTTTTTTTCTTTATGATTGTCTCTCTTTTTTATTTCTTCTGATTCCTTTTTGAAAGTTTTCGCTATAATATGTTGTTGAAGGAGAAAGTTTTGTTGTATTATACAATTGAAAGTGTTCTTATAAGATATTTTTCTTTTATTTTAACTGATTGATTCAATATGCTGCTAAAGTTCGTAGCAAAAGAAAAAATATTTACTGTAGTTTAATCTCGGATGGATCTTATGTTGAATCTATGGTACTTCCTCCGACCCATAATAAATCTCAATAAAGTTTTTGTCCCACATTAAATATCCAAAAAAATCAAATGCTTTCTTGATTAAGAGAAAATTTGAAATATGTTTGGCCATATATTTATGGACGGAGGGAGTAGCAGGTAATTGGCCTTAATAAGGGTCTCTGTGAAGACGATCCTAATGTTACTGTGCAGATGGGCGACCGCCCAAGTGATGTGGGCGACCGCCCAAGCCAAAAATCCAACGTTGATTAACTCGCTGTACAGATGGGCGACCGTCCAAGTGATGTGGGCGACCGCCCAAGCCAAAAGCCAAATAAAGTTGAAACGTCTGTTGAAGTGGGCGACCGCCCATGTCCCAATTCTGACGAGATTTTGTTTCGTAATCACGTTTCTTCCTTGATTTTATTCCTTATTTTTGTTTTCCTTTTTCATCTAGAACTCTTTTGAGCCAGGAACAATTGTAACATATATATTCTTGTATTCATCAATGGAAAATCAAGTTTTAGGAAAATCATAATTTGTTTTCCTACATGGTATCAGAGCGACATCATACACAAGTTTGAATCAATGGCGGGGAACGATGCTATCGTTAATAATCCCCCTAAAATTGAATATAACTCTCCGTTCTACTTTGGTCCTCAGGATAGGCCAGACGATTTCATTACTCCTACTCGTTTTAATGGCGAAAATTATGATGATTGGGCTAGTGATATGCAGACGGCTCTTGAAGCTCGCCGGAAATTTGGTTTCCTAGATGGTACGATTACTCAACCTGTTCTTCCCTGCACCACATCTGATTGGAATACTATTCATGTCATGTTGATTTCTTGGATCATGAATACTATTGAATCCAACGTTAAAAGCACTCTCTCGAAATTTAGAGATGCTAAACGTTTGTGGGACTCCCTTAAGAATCGTTATGTTGTGATTGATGGCCCTCGCATTCAACAATTAAAGGCCTCTATTGCTCATTGTGAACAAACCAAGGGTATGTCTATGGCCACATATTTTGGTAAATTGACCGGGTTGTGGGAAGAACTTCATAGTCATGAACCTCTGATCAATTGTACTTGTTGTAACAACTGCTCGGCTGCTCAGCAACATGCAGATCGCAGAGAGACAGGGAAGCTTCATCAATTTCTTATGGGTTTGAATTCTGAGTATCATGCCAATACTCGCACCAATATTTTATCTATGGATCCTCTCCCTAGTCTTGATAGGGCATATAAATTGGTGGCTCAAGATGAGCGAGTTCGTATTGCCAAACCCGTTCTTGAAGATGTGGTTAGTTTTGCTGTTCGTACCGGTGGATCTCGTAGCCGTGACAATCCTGATAAATCTCATCTTACATGTACTCATTGTAAGAAAACAGGACATGATAGCACCACATGCTTTGAATTGCATGGATATCCAGATTGGTGGCTTGAGCAACGCAAATCCAATCCCCGCGGTGGTGGTCGTCCGCAGAATGGGCGAGGTAGGGGTTCTCCTCGCATCGGATCTACAACAACACCGGATCGTGGCCCTGTTAATGTTGGTGCAGCGGCTGTAGGATCTTCATCTGTGGCTTCCTCTTCATCGTTTACTGCTGAACAATGGGAGGCTCTGGCAAGCCTTGTTGGTAATACCCAAATCTCAAATGATCGCCTTCATGGTAAGTTTGATTCAGCTTCATGGGTGATTGATACAGGTGCTTCCAATCATGTAACCGGAAATGCCTCATATCTTCTTGATTCTCGGACAATACCGGCTTGTCCTGTTGGTTTGCCTAATGGGTCATCGGTTTTGGCTCATACTGAGGGTTCCGTTCGTCTGACGGACACCATTACTCTCTCTCATGTTCTCTTTATTCCGAATTTAAGCTGCAATTTAATTTCAGTTTCTCAACTGTCTGACGATATTCATTGCACTGTCCAATTTAACTCATCTATGTGTGCTATACAGGACATGTCGAGGAACCTGATTGGAATGGGTGTTAGGCGGGATGGACTCTACTACTTTCGCGGCACATCTTCAGCATATAATGTCTCTGTTACCGAATTGCCTTCTGTGTTGGAGTTGTGGCATAATCGCTTGGGGCATCCTTTCGAGAATGTAGTAAAGCTTCTTCCTCCTGTTCGTGGTACTTCTGGCAGTTTACTTAAACCTTGTGATACATGTTTTAGGGCTAAACAATCTAGAGATAGTTTTCCTATTAGTGACCATAAGTCTACTAGAATTTTTGAGAAAGTTCACTGTGATTTGTGGGGTGCATACACTCATTCTTCCTCTTGTGGTGCACGGTATTTCTTAACTTTAGTAGATGATTTTTCCCGAGCTGTTTGGGTTTATTTGTTGGTAGATAAAACCGAAGTTTTTCGTATGTTTATGGCTTTTATTGCAATGGTTGAACGTCAGTTTTCGCAGAAAATTAAGGTTGTCCAATCTGATAATGGGACCGAATTTAATTGCATGCTTGATTATTTCTTCTCCACCGGCATCACTTTTCAAACATCTTGTGTTGGTACCCCCAACAAAATGGTCGAGTCGAGCGAAAACATCGTCACATTCTGAATGTAGCTAGAGCTCTTCGATTTAAAGCTCATTTACCTATTTTCTTTTGGGGTGAAGCAATTCTTACTGCTGCTCACTTGATTAATCGAACTCCCACTCCCCTCTTAGGCAATAAGACTCCCTATGAGATTTTGTTCGGAAAATTACCTTTCTTTGACTCTCTTCGGGTTTTTGATTCCTTGTGTTATGCTCATAATCGAAGCGAAGGGAGATAAGTTTGCTAGTCGTAGCCGAAAATGTATTTTTGTGGGCTATCCTCTTGGCAAAAAGGGGTGAAAGTTGTTCGATCTAGAGACAAAGAAATTTTTTGTCTCCCGGGATGTGAAATTTTTTGAGAACAATTTTCCTTACAGTGATTTGTCGTCTGTGCCTCATCCCCCGGATTCTATTGAGATTATTAATCAAGAGGCTGATTTCGCCTTTCTTGATTATCCGGACATGGCAGATGTTGTTTCAGAACCTTTGACAGTGGCTTCTACAGATGTACCTGATCCTGTGACTACAGTTTCTGCAGACATTACTCCTACTGAGGTCTCTTCTGCTCCTACAACAGATGCTCCTTCTTCCGAGCAAGAGGCTTTAGGGAGGGGTATGCGTACGAAAGTACCCTCTGTTCTACTTCGGGACTATATTGCTGCTACTGTTACTTCGCACCCATCCCCCGAACACTCCACTCCTGTCGGCTCCTCAGGTACCCCTTACCCTATAGCTCACTATATAAATTGTGACAGTTTTTCTGTGAAATATCGTAACTTCCTTGCAGCTATTACCTTGGCTAAAGAGCCTAATACTTTTCGTGAGGCTATGTCACAAGATGGATGGAAGGAATCCATGCAGGCTGAAATTCGTGCCCTGGAAGATAATGGCACATGGACTATGGTTCCTCTACTGCATGGTAAGCGTGCTCTTGGTAGCCAGTGGGTCTATCGGATTAAGTATAAGTCTGATGGCACAGTTGAACGACTCAAATCTCGCTTGGTGGTCCTTGGTAATCATCAGAAAGAAGGGATTGACTACACAGAAACTTTCGCTCCTGTGGCCAAGATGATTACCGTTCGAGCCTTTCTTGCCATTGCTGCCTCAAAGAATTGGGAACTGCATCAAATGGATGTGCATAATGCTTTCTTGCATGGTGACCTTCAAGAAGAGCTCTACATGAAATCTCCTCCGGGTTTCCATCCCAATCAACCCAATATGGTTTGTCGTCTTCGCAAATCCCTTTATGGCCTGAAGCAAGCCCCGCGTTGTTGGTTCGCTAAACTTGTGGCTTCTTTGAAACAATATGGGTTCTTGCAGTCTTACTGGATTATTCCTTGTTCACATTCACCAAAGGTACGATTCATATGAACATTCTTGTGTATGTTGACGATCTCATTATAGCTGGGAACGATTCCGCCGCTCTTACGGCGCCTTTCAAAACGTATCTAAGTGAATGTTTCAAGATGAAGGACCTTGGTTCCTTGAAGTATTTTTTGGGTATTGAGGTTGCTCGTAGCTCATCTGGCCTGTTTTTGTGCCAACGCAAGTATACCTTGGACATTATATTCGAGGTTGGGCTATTGGGAGCTAAGCCATTTGGCTTTCCTATTGAACCTAACCATAAACTCGGCCTTGCCACTGGTGATCTTCTGGATGATCCAGAACGTTATAGACGATTGGTTGGTCGTCTCATTTACTTAGCAGTTACTCGCCCAGACTTGGCATACTTGGTTCATATTCTATCTCAATTTATGAAGGAACCTCGCAAGGATCATTGGGATGCAGCATTGCGAGTTGTTCGTTATCTCAAAAGCACTCCTGGTCAAGGTATCCTTCTTCGTGCTGATAGTGAGCTCACACTGCAAGGATGGTGTGATTCAGATTGGGCTGCTTGCCCTATTACTCGTCGTTCTCTCTCTGGCTGGCTTATGTTTCTTGGTCATTCTCCTATCTCTTGGAAGACGAAGAAACAAACCACGGTGTCTCGTTCGTCTGCCGAGGCTGAATATCGTTCTATGGCTGCCCTTACCTGTGAATTGAAATGGTTGAAGGGATTACTTTTAAGCCTTGGTGTGCATCATCCGAAGGCGATCAACATCTTCTGCGATAGTCAACCAGCTCTTGATATCGCCAAGAACCCCGTATTTCATGAACAGACAAAGCATATTGAAATTGACTGCCACTTTGTTCGTGATGCCATTTCGGATGGCCTTATTTCTCCTTCCTATGTTCCTACGAAGACACAGCTGGCAGATATTTTTACTAAGGCTCTTGGAAAACAACAATTTGATTTACTTGTTAGCAAGTTGGGCATTCTAAATCCCCATGCTCAACTTCAGGGAGGGTGTGAATATGATCCTAATGTTACTGTGCAGATGGGCGACCGCCCAAGTGATGTGGGCGACCGCCCAAGCCAAAAATCCAACGTAGATAAACTCGCTGTACGGATGGGCGACCGCCCAAGTGATGTGGGCGACCGCCCAAGCCAAAAGCCAAATAAAGTTGAAACGTCTGTTGAAGTGGGCGACCGCCCAAGTCCCAGTGGGCGACCGCCCAAGTCCCGATTCTGACGAGATTTTGTTTCCTAATCACGTTTCTTCCTTGATTTTATTCCTTATTTTTGTTTTCCTTTTTCATCTAGAACTCTTTTGATCCAGGAACAATTGTAACATATATATTCTTGGATTCATCAATGGAAAATCAAGTTTTAGGAAAATCATAATTTGTTTTCCTACAGTCTCTCCATTATTATTCTCTTTCTCGACCCTTCTTAATTTTGTTACACGCTGAAATCGTCATTATAGTTGGTAATGTCATACTCTTATTTCTTTATATTCAGGTTGAGTGTAACGAAATGATAGAGATATGAAACCATGTAATGGAAAAATATGACACTTAAATCTGAAGTAATTCAAATAACTCAATATCAAGAGATAGTGAGGCTTGAAAATGCTGCATTGATGGAGAGATATGAAACCATGAAAGTGGAAAACATGTGGTTTTCATTCTCTCAAAGTACTCACGGCTAAGGGTTTTCTCATGAACTGCTCCCTTTTCCTTTTAATTAAAGTTTTATCGCCAATTCAATATGTTCAATAATACGGTTTCATGTGTGTTTACATTTGGGTTAATAATACAAATTTAGAAGTGAAAAGTATCTTAATTTACAGTTTTGTTTATGCATAATGTTTAATGTATTTGATGTGCTAATAGGTTTTGAATGCGTTGTACATCTTTTGGTGGACTTGAAATTTGATTGAGACTATTCCCATAGGATTGCTATTATTTTTCAGAGATGATCGAAGAATACATGACTTCACCAAATAACATTATTTCATTGTTAGAGATTGTAGTACTAAAAATAAATGGATACTTATTTGTGACCTATGGCTTTAATGAGCATTCTTGATGACTAGCTTGATGGCTACTATTCAAAGGAAATGGTGTAATCTCGGGTATATATTATTCCTGCCATTGTTACTAGCGGTGTTGAAAGGGACCCGTACAAGTTCAAGGGGAGCAAAGGTGGTGGAAGAGGGTTTGTAATTGACGATAGACATGCCCGGATATGAGATATTGCAAAGGTATTTTATGAACTTTATTTGAATTTTTGTATTTTTATGTTTTGATTGATTTGATTTATTTTATTTTACATTTATTGCGAGTTCATTTTCACTGTTTGATGCTCCCTTTGTCCCATGATAAAATTTGTTTTTTTTTAAAACGTTGACAAGTCAAATGCGACATTTATTGTAGTACGAAGGAAGTAATATGTCTCTATCTTGTATTCTAGATATAAAAGTAAGCTGATTTATAAAATTATCAAATCTTAAATAGCTAAACAAACAACTAACGTATAATTTTAGTTCTATGTACACAAGTTGAAACATCTACTGATATTTGTTTTGTGCTCTTAAATCATATGGGCATAATTATGCAGGCACCTAGGGGCAATTTTGTACCTGAAGAGACTACGAAAGGTAGCGGGGTTAATAAAATAAACTGCCTCATGGACTAATTGGTGGTGGTCTGTATTAAGAGTTTTGTAAATTTGGCAATGTTGTTTTCATTTTTGCAAATTTAAATTCAAGGTTTTGCCCTGATAATCTTACATGACAGTATTATAAGATGTATAAAGTACAAACCTGAGTGTCTCCAAACTTGATAATTACTCTCTCCTGCCAAAAATATTACTCTTTTTGTAATTTGTTGCTATTAAACGAATGTTCTATTTTTTAACTGATGTTAATGTTGTATAATGAAAACAAAGTTCATTTGCTTTTGAATGCAAGTTTGTCATTTCCTTTTTTTTATAGATGTGCTCAGATCGTGAGTAAAGGATTACACGAAACAGGGTGATGGGATTGAGTTGAGAGTTGCTTTATAATTACAAGGAGGACATTAAATTGCATGGTTTGTAAAGATACCTTTATTGATGATTTCAAATAGTAAAATTTTAGCCTGTTTTTAATTTCAGTTCCAAATTTTGGATGCCCTTTTGTCATTTTCATTTTGTGTTCTATGTACTTCAACTCTCGTAGATTTCTTAGTAGAATGTTTGTAATTAGGATCTTTGTATTTCTGGTGAAATTAATATGATTTTCTCTCTTCTTTCATACTTTTAAGAATCTCATTGATTGTTGGGTAATTATTTTTATATGTGTGTTTGTGATGGTGGAGTCAGGATCGGCCTTGCTATAAGGCAAGTGAGGCGGCTGCCTAGCGCCTCCAAAATTTTATTCGATTTTAGGGCCCCAAATTTTTAAGTTTTTATATATATTTATAAACGTTGATTTCAAATCAATGATATGCTAGTGTCCAAGTGGTTAATGGGAATAGCACAAAGTGCATGTGCGCCACAGTCCACTCGATTTCCATCCATGGAATCTACGTTTTATTTGCTTCTTCTTGCCCATTTTTTTCTCAATTTCCTTCTCTCTCACGCAAACTTCTCTACTGCCCATTTCTCTCTCTCTCTCTCTCTCTCTCTCTCTCTCTTAGTTTTATTTCCTTCTCTCGAACACACTTTTTTCTCTCTCCAAATTTAATTTGAGCTTCCCTTCCCTGTTTTATTTGCTTCTTCTTGCCCATTTTTTCTCAATTTCCTTCTCTCACACACACACACTTCTCTCCTGCCCTTTTCTCTCTCTCTCTCTTAGTTTTATTTCCTTCTCTCTAACACACACTTTTTTCTCTCTCCAAATTTAATTTGAGCTTCCCTTCCCTGTTCTTTTACATTTGATATTCTTTTTGCAAAATAATTTTAATGATCTATTTGTAATCATTATATCATTTCAATTTGCGTTTATCACTAAAATTTTGATGAAAAATATTTTAAAAATTCTTTACAATTATTTCAAAAATTATTGCCTTATTTCCGATTTCTTATTTAATTTTTTGCAATTATCCCATTCTAAATACTAAATTTCAATTAAATCTCTATATTTTATTAACAAAAAATTTCAAGTCTTGTTTTTTTATCTACGGTTCAAGACAAAAATAGGCACATGCGATAAATAACGACGAGAGACGGAAAGACAAAGAGAGTTGTAGAGATTCGAGAATGCCACTTCACTATTGCTCGCGGGGATTTTAAGGGCCACACTAAAATCGTTTGCCTAGGGCCCCAAATTTTACAGGATCGACCCTGGGTGGAGTAAAACTTTAACCATACATATTAAGGTAAACAACCTCTCTTAACTCTCTCTATCGCATAGCAAGTCTTGCATTTTTATAGGTCTTGCTATATACTGTCACCGTATCATTGGCACGGGCATACGAATACTAGTTTTATAACAAATGTTATCAAAATTAAATGTGTGAAAGGAAAGAATAATGTAATATTGATATTGCAGTATGTGTTGTAAGTATGAAAGAGAGAAAGTATGATATAAAATACCAAGTGGATTGTTGTTTTGAGTCTGGCCCGATTGGTTTCATGATTAAAAAAGTATTAATTTCTCTTTTCCAAATTGAATATCCATTGTGTCTCAAAATGAATGAATGACACTTTAAAATTTTACTTTCAAATAACTTTGTACATAAATGGCTTTTTTTCAATAAATAAATAAATATAATTTATTATATTTTTGCAAAACTAAAATTTTAAATGTGAAAAACAATAATATTTACGATTTTTTCCGATTATAATACATTTATTTCAAAATGACCCTTTAAATTCAAATGCTCATTCATTTTGGGACGGAAGAAATATCAAATTTCCATATTAAGATAATAACATTTGTGATGATTTTTTAAAAAAAAATTATTTCATATTAAAACTATTTTATTCATTTTAAATTTGTCACTAGATTTTAGGAGATGCTTTGATCAATAAGTCTTTTACTCAAATGAATACTATCTTTAATGAATAACATTTTCAAATCTCACGTTAATAAATCCCTAAACCATTTTGCCCATTTCGCTCTATTTTCACTGTTGTGTGATATTAGTAAAAAACTGATAAATTCATCTCTCTATTTGTCACAGTTATGTGATGTAACCTTTAAACAATTGAGAACCCAATTTATCATGTACCCTTTAAAAAATCACTTTTAAAATTGATTAATTCATGTCTCAGATGCTCACAATTGTGATAATTTTTTTATTTTATTTTTTTACATTTTTTACTTTTAAAACTGATAAATTCATGTCTCAGTTTCCTTTTTTTCATTGTTCACTTGTAAAACTGATAAATTCATATCTCAGTTATTCACAATTACGCAAAAAAAAACATTTCTCACTTGTAAAATTGATAAATTCATTTTTCAATTGATTTCACATTTATTTGATTTCACAATTGTATGATATCATATGTTCTTTAAACTTAAAGACATTCATTTATCATTTGTTCATAATTAAGTATAAAATTGATAAATTCATCTCTCTTTTTCATAATTGATACTCAATTTTCTATATGTTTAAATTTAAAACCGATATATTAATATATTAGTTATTCACAATTACGCAAAAAAACTCATAAACTGAGCTTGAAGAAAGATGAATGTATAGAAAAAATTTGCATAGAATAATCTATTAATATTTTTAATTCTCATTAATCAACATGAATGTAAAGAAAAATTAAATAAATGCACAAATAAATAACCAACGTAAAGATTAAATAAAGTTTGGGAGAGAGAAAGATTGTGCCTTAGTGGCAACATAAACTGCATAAAGAGGATTAGAAGGGATAACAATGACGGTATCAAAACCAATAATAACAAAAGCCCTTTCTTTCTTTAAACCATTTCAAGCATTACTCTTTGCAAATAAGAAATTACCCTGAACAATTTCAAGCTTTACTCAATATGAATGTTTTCTTATATATCCTTAAAAATGATAAGTCTCTAATTTTAAATTTTTTTATAATAAAGAAATTATTTAAATTTAGAAATGCATTACTCTTTGCAATTAAAAAAATATGTTTGTTTTATATTATTATAATAAATTTGCATAAATTTAACAACAAAATTATAAATAAATTTTGAAAGTGTGATAGCATCACACTTAGCCAAGTCAAAAGGTTGACTTAATTATGTTTTGTTACTTTCTTTTATAATTAAATTATGTAAATATTTTATTTATATTCACTAACCTATTAACCGAAAATTGTTATCTGTTTAGTATTGTTTTGGTTATTTTTTTAGGACTCTCACATGGATAAGTGAAGGTGTAAAGAGATAAAGAAGATTGAAGAGATTGGAGATTTGGATCAAGCTCTTCATCCGGTTTTAGCCTTACCCATTTGCAATGACCTACTTGGCTATAAATACAAGACTCAAGTCAGTTCATAAGACACGATTTTTACACTTCTAAAGGCTGAAGAGATTTCTGGCTGTGAGGAGTTTGTTTTAGTGAGAGTTCATTTTGATTATTTTGTCATTCTCTTAGTTTACATTTTATAATCAACTCGAAAGTTATTTCTAATAAGAGAAGTTTATTGTCTACGGCATATTGCTGTAGATAAGTGTTTAAACCTTTGTTTATTTCTCTTCTATTTTTATTATTCCGCTGCATTTCACTGCTGTGCTAGTGCTGGTGCGATAGCATCAGGACTCACATCAGTCTTCTGTGACTTCCTAGCCGCTCCATTTCTTTCAATTGGTATCAGAGCTTACACTCGACTTCACTGAGTGAGATCCAAGGAAGAGTGGTCATTATGGAAGGACACTTGAGTCAATACCGTCCCCCGGTTTTAGATGGAACTAACTATCCCATCTGGAAAGCTAAGATGCGTCTGTTCATCAAAGCAATTGATGAACGAGCATGGCTTAGCATTATTATTCCATGGTCCCCTCCTAAGGTTGAAATGAAAAATAAAGAAGAAGAGGGTGAAACTTCCGAAAAGGTGTATAAAATTAAACCTGAGGAAGAATGGACCACTGATGAGGTCACTAGTGCTAACTACAATTCCAAGGCTCTTGGTGCTATTTCAAGTCATGTGGATGAACACATGTTTAGACTTGTTTTAAATCAAAATATAGCAAAGAAAGCCTGGGATATATTGCAAGCTCACTGTGAGGGTGATGATAGTGTCAAAGCCACTAGGTTGAGAATTCTCATGACCAAGTTTGAAAACTTGAGGATGAATGAGTCTGAGGATATAAAAAGCTATTCTGCTAGAATAAGAGAAATTTCAAATGAATGTCTCTCACTAGGTGAGCCTATTTCAAATGCAAGACTAGTATGCAAAATGTTAAGAACTGTCACTGATAAATTCAACATTAAAATAGCTGCTATTGAAGAAGCAAATGACACTGCAACCATGGCTCTAGATACTCTTGTGGGTAAGCTAACCATGTTTGAATTGAACATTTCTATTCAGCAACAACATAAAGCTGAAAGTGTTGCTCTTGCTTCTGCTCTTTCTAAAGCATCCTCAATTCCAAAAGAAATTGAGGAAATCTCAAATGAAATTGATATTTCAAATTTGGAAACTGAAGATGTTGCTCTTTTGACTAAAAAATTTACTTCTTTTCTCAAAAACAAAAGGGACACAAAATTTTCTTCCAGAAAACCAACTACTTTTGATAAACCAGAAGAGGATAATGAGAGTACTTTCAAGAAACCAATTAGTTTTTCTAAAAATAGATCTGAATTTGTTCAGTGTAGAGCATGTAAAGGGTTTGGACATTATGCAAATGAATGTGCCAATACTCCAGAAAAAGGGGATGAGCCTAAGTGCGACCCTTTGTGATAGTGAGGACGAAGATGAGTCGCTAAACTTAGCAATCATGGAAATCTCGCCTCCAAATCATGAACATCAATCTGATGTAACTTCAGATGTTATCACATCTAATATCACATCTTCTGAATCTGTTATAAACTGTTATACCTCCTCGCTGAATAAGAAGTCTGAAAATGAAGAAGAAGATGATGGAAACTATAACGAGCTACTGGATGCCTATGCTGAGCTATATGCCGATTGGGAAAAGCGTGTTGAAAAGATCTTTGTCTTTGAAAAGGTAAACTGAAAAACTCTCTCTTGAATTATCTAAAGTTAAAGATGAACTGAAGAATGCATCTACTGAAAATGATAATCAAAAGGATTCTATTGCCAAACTTGAGGTCATGCTCACTAAACGTGATATTGAACTTGAAAAAACCAAAACCGAACTCACAGAGGCCAAGAAAACTTTTGAAAAGCAGAATACTGGAAAGGCAACTCTTGATGAGATTCTTAAAGTGAGCAAGTTTTCAAAAACAGGTCTTGGTTTTGAATCAAATTTTTTGAGAGAGGGAGAAAGTAGTTCCTCAAAACCTAAAACTTTTTACAACCAAAAATCATCAACCAAAAAGAAAAGATTCGTGTGCCATTACTGCTTCTTACCAGGTCACATAAGACCTTTCTGTTACAAGAGGATTCGTGATCTGGGGAAAGATGTTCCTCAGATGAGTGAACGAATGCATTCACATCACAACTCCACGTCCTTCAGAAGCACAATTCAGTTCGTATGGGTTGAAAAGAAAAACATGGAATGCAAAGTAGTGTTTACCTCTCTCAAGAGCAGCATTGCTAGCTCATGGTACTTCGATAGTGGGTGCTCAAGGCACATGACAGGTAATGCCGAATTTCTCACTGATTACGTCACTATCAAAGGTGGGAATGTAAATTATGGGGGAGGAGCACAAGGTAAGATTGTTGGAAAAGGTACTTTATGTGTAAATGACATGCCTAAACTGAAAAATGTCTATCATGTAGAAGGATTAAAAGCTAATTTGATTAGTATAAGTCAACTATGTGATGACAATTTACATGTCAATTTTGACAAACATGAATGTAAAATGTTTGATAACACTAATAAATGTTTGTTCACCGGAGTAAGGTCTCAAGACAATTGTTACAAATTTGGTGACAACTTATCCTGCCTTAGCTCCAAAACAAATGAACTTGAACTGTGGCATCAAAAATTAGGACATGCTAGCTATAGGAAAATAGAAGAATTAGTTAGGTTTGATGCTGTTAAACACTTGCCCAAGCTCGACTTTAAACAATCTAGTGTGTGTGGTCCTTGTCAGAAGGGGAAGCAAACCAAAGCCTCTCATCCAAAAGTGGACCAAAGTTCCACATTTGAAATTTTAGAATTAATACATACTGATCTTATGGGACCAATTGAGGTTGAAAGCTTAGGTAAAAAGAAATATTCATTTGTTTGTGTAGATGATTTCTCTAGGTATACTTGGGTGCTCTATTTAAAAGAAAAATCTGAAGCACTCGAAGTATTTAAAGTGTGGTATAAAAAGGTGAAAAACTTGTATGGTAAGAAAGTTATCAAAATTAAGTCTGATCATGGAACTGAATATGAGAACACCTTGTTCTCAAAGTTTTGTGACTCCAAAGGAATCACCCATGATTTTTCAGCCCCTAAAACTCCTCAACAAAATGGAGTTGCAGAAAGAAAAAATCGTACTTTACAAGAGATGGCCCGTGTCATGCTTAGTTCTAAGAACATCTCTAAACGATTTTGGGCTGAAGCACTTAACACTGCATGTCATATAGGAAACAGAGTTTATCTTAGAGTTGGATCAACCATGACTCCTTATGAAATACTCCTCGGTAAAAAACCTACTCTCAAGTATTTTCATGTCTTTGGATGCATATGCTATGTTCTAAATGATAGAGATTATCTATCTAAATTTGACTCCAAAAGTGACAAGTTGTTTTCCTTGGTTATTCCACAAATAGTCGTACTTATAGGGTTTACAATCTTAGAACCAAAACTGTTATGGAATCAATTAATGTCACATTTAATGATACTGCTGATTTAAACTTAAAATCTCTTGAAGATGACGTCTCAGATTGTATAGAGACAATGCAGGAAACTCGGAATCAAACTGAACAGACGCAAAGAACCGGATCAGAGTAGTGCGATGTGTACCGATGCAAGAACATCTTCACCTACATCAGGGCAAACAAACTCTGGTTCAGAATCTGAAGACTCAGACTGTGAAGAAGGCAATTTGGATAGGACCAAAGACATACCCAGCAGAGTGCAAAAGAATCACCCAATATCTCAAGTAGTGGGTGATGTAAATGATAAAATTAGCACAAGGGAAAAGCCTAGGGTCAACTACCGTGAGTTGGTTGGGCTAAGTTGTGTTGAATCTCAAGTTAACAAGGTTAGTTCATGTTGTTTTGTTTCTAATATTGAACCTAAGAATGTTGTAGAAGCCATGAAAGATGATAATTGGATTATTGCCATGCAAGAAGAACTAAATCAATTTGAGAAAAATGAAGTATGGACTTTAGTTACTAGGACTAATGGGGGAAATGTAATAGGAACTAAGTGGATCTATAAGAACAAAACTGATGAAAATGGTCAAATTACCAGAAATAAAGCTAGGCTTGTAGCCCAAGGTTACACCCAAGTAGAAGGAATAGATTTTGAAGAAACATTTGCTCATGTGGCTAGGATAGAATCAATTAGACTTTTACTTGCCATTGCTTGTTACTTGGACATCACTTTACATCAAATGGATGTTAAGAGTGCCTTCTTGAATGGTGTCCTAAATGAAGAAGCCTATGTTGAACAACCTAAGGGCTTCACTGATCCCCACTTCCCTGATCATGTTTACAAACTTAAAAAGGCCCTATATGGATTAAAACAAGCCCCTAGAGCTTGGTATGGGAGGCTAACTGAACACCTCATACAAATGGGATTTAAGAGAGGTGAGGTAGATAAAACCTTATTTATTTTAAAAGAAAATGTAGGAATATTAGTGGCCCAAATTTATGTTGATGACATTGTATTTGGATCATCTTCCAAAGACATGTTAGACTACTTTGTCACAAGTATGACCACCACCTTTGAAATGAGTATGGTTGGTGAATTAACCTATTTTCTAGGACTGCAAATAAATCAAAATAAGGAAGGAATTTTTATCTCTCAAATTAAATATGCCAAAAACTTGGTTAAAAAATTCTCTCTTGACAATGCCTCTCACTTTAAAACTCCTATGGGATCTTCCCAAAAGTTGTGCAAAGATGAAAATGGTGAGGATGTGTAAGTGCTCCAATTTGAGCTTGTTAGTATTTTCGTTAGAAAATTAACGAAAGTTATAACATTCCTAACAATTCATAACATTCCTAACATTTCTAACAAAGCAAGGGCAAAGTGGGCATTGTTATTTAAGGTTAAACCTACAAAAGAATCTAAAAAAGCAAAAGAAATTGAAAAAACCCAATCTGGTAAGTTGAAAAACATAACCAGTTTGAATTTTCAAAAGATTATTCCCCTTGTCCAAAGCCTGAAGCAGCATTTAATGAACAGTGCACGCTGACAAACCCATCCGCGCGGACATCTTTGTAATTTCAGAGGGCTATAAATTGAGGCCTTCAGTCTCAGAAATAAAAGAGAAGAACACATTTCCTCAACTGCACTTTGGCGAAAATAGAGAGAAAACAGTGAGAATTCCATAGAATTGTCACCTTTTTCTCAACTATTCAACCAAAATCACACTCACTCAAACACTCTCACATTCAAGCCTCAAACACTCTTACTTTCAAGCCAAAAACTCCAAAACACAAAGAAGATAGGTATAACCTCCCTCTTCTTACCCTAAATCTCTCATCCATGCATGCATTTTCAAGCTACAAAATGTAGTTCATTCATCTTCTTGTCTTAGATCCAAGAAGATCACCATGGAAGTTCATCTCCATGGATGATCTTCTACAAGGATCAACATTATTTTCAAAGTGTTCTTACTTTCTTGCAAAGAAAACACATTTTCAAAACCCTAAAAAATCATTTTCATACATCAAATCTCATTTTCAAAGGATAAAATTCCCCTTCCCAAGCAAATGAAGTGCTTAGTCCTAATGTACCCCAAGGATGGTTTGATATAGTTGATTCACCACTAAAATGTCAAGTGATCACTAATCAAAACCTAGGGAAATGGGGACAAGCATGGATGCCAAATCCCCTTTTAAATCATGTTTTTCTTCAAGAAGAAGTTGCTGTCCAGTAGCAATTTTCTAAGACCCCAGTCCATGGTCTAAATTTTTGGACATAGATAAACTTGGAATTTGGTGTTTACTACAAAACACTTTTTGTAGCCAACATCTAGAGATTTCCAGACATATTTTTACTTTATTTTTTACGTGAGTAAAACTCCCTTTTTCAAATTTTCTTTTGAAGGTCAGATCACCAGTCTCTGGGAGTCCAGATCTCATATCTGAGATTTCCAGAAGGTTTTGAGTCCTCAAATCTTCTCCAAAATGAAAAATTCTTTCACAGAAATCTTATTTGAGGTGTCTGAAACAACTTTCATTCTCTGAGTTTTCTCAGATTATGAAGTTTTGAAGCCCTTAAATCTATTTCAAAATCAATTGTCCACTGCCTTTTTCATTCTGGCAGAAGTGCTCTTCAACTTCCAAAAATCTTTTGAGTACCAAAACTCAACCCAAAAATCATCCAAAAAATCATGGGATCTGTGCAAAGTCTAATAAAGAATTCCCAATTTTTACTTTTCTGAGTTTCAACTTATTTTGACAAAAAAAACACACACACACACACACAAATGATTTTCAGCTTGGAAGACTCGTTTTACGAGGCATTCCGGGTGCAAACTAACGTCTTTCCCGGCGTGTAACATGACCTCCGAACCCAAATCTCTAATCTCGGGCATTTTTCAAAGTTTTGGCCCTTAAAACAAAAATGGCGCGGCGACTCCGTCTTTTTTCGGTTTTATTTGATTTTCAAAGAAACGCAAAATCGAATTTTCCCGCGAAATTTGGTGGCACATCATCACAGTGGCGACTCCGCTGGGGACAAATAAGCTTTTTTCTAAAAAAAATGATATTTGGTATATTGGTGGAAACCATTAAACTTCCCGTTATCGCCTCCTAACACGAGTCGGGGATAAATTGTGGTTTAACAATCCCACGTACCGGTATCATCGTTTTCAAAAAAAAAAAAAAAAAAAAAGCTTTTGAGGGTCAAGCTTCCGTCCCGGCTTTAAAAATCATTTGTTGTGTGTGTTGATTTTTGCACATTTTCGTGTTGTTTCGGCCGTCTCGGAAAAAGTCAAAATTTTGACTGTCGGAATCATGTCCCTAACTGTCGGAATTTTTGTGCTTATGTGCTCATTTCAAAAAAAAAAATTCAAAAAAAAAAAATTTTCAAAAAAAAAATGAAGAAAATTTTCAATCTCAAAAAAAAATAAAAAATCATGCATCATTCTTTTTGAGACACATAAAAAAATTTCTATTTTACTCAGAAAAAGAAGATAGACTGCTTGCACACTACGCGCACGTGACCTTACACTGCACACTACGTCCCTAACCCGGGGAAATCCTTGTCGCGGCCCGTTTGGTCTTATTACGCCTCTCGGTGCAAGCACAGGACTACCCAAACATCCCATGGAGCCTCGTGTCGACCATGCACTTGTTCGTGACACACTTTGTCCGAGACCCGGTTGGTTTTTAGTTTGGTCTGTGTCATGCCCTGTCTGTGTATAGACCTTTCCTTTCAAGCCTTTGTCGGCATACCGACTCAATATCTTTCGGGGACCCTAATCAGTCGAAGTTCTGCCGGTTTTCCGCCGCAGACTTTGACCAAGATATTGACCGGCGCCTTGACTTCGGCTACGGCGCACAAATTATACACCGACTCCCGGCATTGACCGAGTCATCAAGGATTAATGATTATTCCATGCCTAATTACGGCTTAACTGACGACAAGTCAAGATCAATTGTGGACGCTTATCAGTCCAAATCATACCGACTTTTTGTCGAGCCCTCGGACATGATCTTGACTTTGACGTCAGCTTTGTCCGTAATTTGCATCGAATGCTCGTTAAGACTCGATTACCCGCCAGACTTTTAGGATCGTTTTTCTTTCGGTCGGTGGGACCCGCTTGCCCTATAGGACCCTCGCCCGGGGCTGTCCACCCTGGGAGGTCGAAATACAGGTGGAATACGAGGGGCTTATAGACGTAGTGACGGGGCCCACTGATCCAGGATCCAGAGTAGTTTGCGAAAAAGAAGAAAAATCTTTTCCAACCGATTAGGTTAATAAAACATGTTTTAAGTAAACAGGAACAAATAACTGCATGTTGCATGAGCCCAAAGCCCAAACACTTACCCTCCTTCAATTCCCAGACATCTGAACCCTCGTGTCTTTCCCCCGCAGCTCCTCACAAAGGTTGGTTCCGGACACCGGGTCACCGTTTGATTAGTTGGGAAGAGTCAAGCGCGTCATCAGCTTCGTCGTTTGTTCCGACTCCGGGTTTCAGAATGTCTGCATCAGCCGATAATGATGGGGACAACGTCACTCCGCCCCAGGACCCCTCGAGGCAGAACGGTGGAATCGGTTAGCGAAACGGATGAGGTTGCGACAGAAGCACAAACAATGCCTTATGGAGGCTATCAAAAGCCATGGTTTGGCCGCCAGCCTCAATCCCGATGGCACCTTCACCGTGGAAGAAGACGAGGATGCCAATCCCACTCTCAGTCGCCCTGACTACTCCAGGATGCCACCACCCACCTCCTATGGTGCCACTACCAGAACCCATGCTCCTCGATCTTCGGGTCGGCCCGGCTCCCAACCACGAGACCACCTGGATCCATGCGGCAGAGCGGCCTGGAAATCGGCTCACGGTTCTCGGTGGGGACAAAGCCAAGACGGAATGTCTTCTCATGGTTGGGGTTATCTCGAATGCCACAGCTAATTGGGATCCCGCCTCGGTTTGGGACCGATCAACCCGGGCCTTCGCGGCAATGGCTCAAAGGGCCACAACAACAGTTCGGCATGCCTCAACACCGTCAGGAGCCCCTCCCCGTAATGATGTTAGCTCACCGCTCCTCCCACAAATTTTCACAAACCCATTTCTCACTCGACTTCTATGGGTTACCAAGCCTCCATCCCGGTTTCATCAGTAATCACCAGACCGCAGTACCCCGGGTTATACACCATCGCCTCGGCCCGGCCATTACAATTCACTGTGCCGGACGGCTGCACCTAAGCCTACTTATGGGCCCCACTCGAAATCCAAGCTATCCAGCTACATCGGGGCTGCCTCCACCTACTTTGCCGGTTGAAAATCAACGGCGAGCCGCAAGGTTCTATCCCTTCGCCCGTGCTCCTACTCATGCTCCCAGGGCAATTTGGGCCAAGGACAGGTTTTCACCTACATCCCGGATCGGCCGTTCCCTCCACCCGCCCGCCGCCGGTGGTAGCTCCTCTCTCTAGCTCAGCCACTATCTTGAATGCCATGGTTCCGCCACAAGATCCTCATCTGTCCTGGTTCATGGAACAACACAAGGAAATGAAAGCGCAGATCGCTGAATTGACTGCCAAGAAGTCTGCTTTCCGGCCTACAGACCCGGACTCCATTGTTCCCCCGCCCCACAAATTCGTGATGCCTAACTTGGACCTCTTTGATGGTACTGCATGCCCGAAGACCCATTTGGACACATATACCTTGGCGATGAAGGCCAAAGGATGCACCAATCAGCAGTTGGCTGACTATTTCAGTCTATCTTTGAAGTCCAGTGCTCTAAAGTGGTTCTTCCGCTTGAAACCTGAAGCCAGGGCTACATGGGACCAGATTACCAATGCCTTCACAGAGAAATATAAGGCCAACTTGGAGTGGGAAACAAATAGGGTTGACCTACAAACAACAGTGCAGCGTCCCGATGAGAATGTTGGGGACTTTTACAAGCGGTGGAATCTGAAACTCAGCGAAATGGCCATCCCTCCTTCCGAAGAGGAACAACTAGACATCTTCCAGTCATGCCTGAAACCACATCTGAGAGCCTCCCTCAGTCACTTCCCGTACTCAGACTTACGGGCCATGGTTAACTCCGCAGCTAAATTTGAAAAGGCTTACAATCAGCAACCGGCCGCACTGCACACTACGTATATCGGGCTCCTCCCGCAAACACCGCCCCTACTCCCGCTAAAGGCAAAGAGATGATTAACTATGCGGGACAGAATGTAATAACACAACTCCTTTCGCTCCCGTAAAACCCAGCCGAGCCCAGACCACGGGTCATGAACCTCGAAAACTTTGGAATGCCTCTGAATGACATCTTTAGGGGACTGGTGAAAGAAGGCTTGCTGCGGCCTTTGGAGAATTTCCAACCCAGGAATCCGAATGCTCCCGTGGATACCTCAAAATATTGTGCTTTTCATCAAGCTCACGGACATCTGACCGACAACTGCTTCACTCTGAAAAAGGCGATCCAAGGCTTGATAGAGCAAGGAAAGTTGGAAGGTCCCGAAGGGCCTAATACAGTCAAAAATCCTCTGCCAAGGAACCATAATCAGGTAAATATGATTGAATGCGGAGAATCCTCGCATGCCCAGGAAGATGCCGATGAAGCTTCCCAAATACCCATGGCCAACCTTGTCGAGGATCCTGAATTCGGATTCCCCCTCAGCCTTGAGGATATCGAACGAATCAACCCACCTTGGTCTCATGTCAGAGACTCCTTGCAAGAATACGAGGCCCGCTATTTCTCGGATGAAGGGAAAGCCGATACTGGAGAATCTGGGGTTCATTAGGTCAAAACATGAAAGAACCATTTACACAAGATGGTTAGAGCGAGCCAAGAAAGATTGAACAAGAAAGCTTCAGCGGGCGCTGTCTTGGGGCTTATCACAAAGAAGCCGAAGAACATCTGGAGCTAGTACACTTCCGCAAACTGGCTATTGGAGAAGTCGGATACGATCCCGAAGGCAGTGAAACTGAAGAATCAGAGGAGGAAGAATCCTTCTACATTCTACCTGGAGTCAAATACGTTCCATCCCCTCTTACTCTTCCCCCGCAGTTTCTGGGAGGAGAAGCTGAGTCACAATTACCACTTCCAGGAATGGGAGCATATGACAATTTCTGCGGCTGCACGCACCTATATTCCCCTAACGGGTTTGATCGGCGTTCCCTCTCAGCCGAAATCCCGGTAGAAGATTTCGATGACAGCGACGATGATGATGATGACGAGAGCGAAGAGTTAACTGAGGCCCCAGATCCGGAAACAATCTGGAACAATCACGCCGGAAATGAGCCCATGGGAGCCAGGCACAATGGCTGGTTATCAGCAAGCGACGATGAAGGACCACCGGAAAATGCAAGTCAAATGCCAGTAGGGATGGGCCCCCAAGAGCTGCACCTCGTAAGATGCACTTGTGGTCAGTGTCCGGATACTTCAGAGGATGAGGGACAACAAAGCCCGTGCCCAGATCCGTGCATATCCGAAATCCTAGAACACAATGTTCCTTATAAGAACCTGACTGGCGAATGGAAAGGATTCATCGAAGCACTGGTCGAGAACGGAGGGTTTCAACGACCAGGAGATGAAGAATTCGTAAACGTCATCGGATCTTTTTCTTCTTTCCCGAGAACGGATGGCATAACAACCGTAAGGGTCACAACCGGGCCACTTGAGCACAGCGAGTGCCTTCAATCACTAAAAAGGGTTATCGATCTGAACGTCTCCCCAGTGGCTTTCATACCTATGGATCCACATGACGCCTTCCTAATAGCTCCAGTGCCCGACAATGGACCCCGGGTCCTCCTTATTTGGACCCAAATCTATCGAGCTGCTACATCAAACTCCGAGGGGGAACGTTGCCTATCCTTCACTTGTGGTTGCCCTACTTGCAAAGGTGAAAGAAAAAAGATGTATGATGAAATGGAGGCTGATAGCCATAAGACCAAAGACACTTCGGAAGACGAATGTGGAACCAAAAAGCCGCCGAGTCCCGACAATAGCGACTCTTGTTGCATGATAACTATGAGCAAGGCAGGCTATGGGAACGAATCCGAGGACACCCTAGCTCTGTGGGCCATCCAAGGGGCAACAACACAACCCCAGACTCAAAGTCATGTGACTTGGGAAGCAGTTATAAGGGCCGCCCAGAAGGAGCGCAAGATAGCCACCCTCACCGTTGCTAGACTCCGTCGTAACCAGCCGCCGATAGCCAAAAAGGCTCCCCGTCGACCTTAGCAAGATTGAAGAAATCTAGTCAAGAGGCAACCGGTGAGGAAGTTAACCCGTTGACCCGATCTGGGCAAATCTTCCAAGGGAATCCCAAGGCGTATAAGAAGGCCACAGATCAAGCACCCGGGAGAACCGCGCCCCCTATGCTAAGATAGCCGAAGCTCCCTGACCCCGGAAAAGAGGATCCCGTGCTCACCCAAATAAGCAAACCCAGCCAACATCTCTCGTGGTCCCTGCTCACCTCATCCTATCCCCATAAGCTAAAGCTGGAAGAAAGCCTGGCCCGCACCTTGGTCCCTATTGATGCTACTCCCGATGACGTGGTACAACTGATTGGAAACATCCACTACGGGAACATAATTACTTTCACAGACCTCGATCTCCCTCAATTCGGGGCCGATCATAACGAGCCTCTCTTCATCACAGTCCAATTGGATGAACGACGCCTCCTCGGGTCCCGGTTGATAATGGGTCCTAATGAACATTCTTCCGGCAAAGATCATGAGCCTCGCTTGATATCAAGACTACGTACTTGAAGCCTTCCTCCCTCACAGCCAAAGCTTACGACTCGACATCTCGAGCAGTCCTTGGAGTTGCTACCTTGGACCTCTGGTTTGGACAGAAATTGATACCTGTGGAATTCCAGGCTATTGACATCCCGATCACTTTTAATGCCTTATTGGGAAGACCTTGGCTGCACCAAGTCAAGGGGGTCGCCTCAAGCCTCCACCAGTGTGTGAAATTCGTCTCGAATGGGGACCTGACGACCATTTATGGGGATTTAGTCACCTTAGAGGGCACGTATACAGTGGAATACCTATTCGAAATCAAACATGATGAGGAAGGTCTCATGCTAACTGTCTTCACGGTCGAGCCTCCCAAAGCCCAATTGTGCAACATAGAGCTGACGACCACTCGGGATAAAATCCCACCGGTCTTGAAAATGATGAGAAAAATGAGCTATCTACCCGGCCTCGGTCCTGGGAAGCACCAACAAGGAACTCACAAACTCATCGAGGTGAAAGGACGTAAAACTCGCCACGGCCCGGGATATGAGGCCTCCTCAAATGACACCGCAAAAGGAAAAGGATTTGAAGCCATCACAGAAGGGTCCTGGCCGACGACCCTAAATCTCTCCCCTTCGCCCTAATTTGGCCGACTACTTTGTAAAGGGTCCCACACAACCGGTAACATCACGTAACCCACTCCTACGTAAGAATGGCTAAAGCTACAGGATAGCCTCAACAAGTTCGGGAGCCAAAGCTAACCCGGTCCATAGAATGTTCCTGGATCTACCCAAGATACCCGGGGCTACCACTACCATGAAGAGTGAGTACACTTTCAAAGGCGTGCCAAGCCTAGTGGAACAATTCGAGAAGCTCACAACCACAATTCCTACTGCCCAGGAAGGCCCGAAACCCGAGTTTGAGCCGATCGTCCCGAAAGCCAAAGCCACGTAAGTCTTTTCGCATGATCGATGGCCCGATTATGCAACAGCTTGTTCGGGGAAGAGATCCAGTGCCGATCTCGATTGATTTCAGCTCAGTCAAAGAAATGGTAGCAATGATCGAGGGAGGAGAACAGAAACGAGACAGCCCCCGAGTCATGAGGTCCCTGACAGCAATGCCATTAAAGAATCGGGAAACTCTCTCAGACCCGTCCGCGACCAAAGAACAAATGATCACCAAGCCTGGATTGGTCCCCCATCCCTTTGTGTCAATTTAGGTAAAGTCCTTTGAGTCTTTCATTGTTAAGGTCGAGTCTCTAGAGTCGTCCGATGGCCTTACGCCTGAAAACTACGAGTCTGTAGCAAATGCTGTATTCCTTTTCGTTCCTAATGAAATGACGAACCTTTCTGAGTATCCCTTGATTGCCACTTTAATTAATGATGAATTAATTAATAAAAAACAATTTAATAATAATTCATCAGATAAAGAAGCAGACACATTAAACAAAAAAAAATCAAACAAAAAAAATCTTTAAGCAGGTTGTCCGGAAAGAGGAAAGTCGAGCCCAAGCTGCCGAAGAGATTTTGACGAGTGTGAATCTGGGAACTGCGGAAGAGCCTAAAGAGACGCAGATTGGTGATTTATTCGAAGGAACTGGAAAGGATGCCTTACAAAATCCTACAAAATCCTCAAGGAAAGTTGTCCTCTTCATCAAAGAGAACATCATATGCAGATACGGGTTGCCAGCCGAAATCATCTCAGATAATGGATCCCACTTCGAAGGGGAATGCGACAGCCGTCCGCATTCCGAATAACCCGTCACAAGTCATCTCCCTACAGGCCCCAAACCAACGGCGCCGTCGAAGCAAAGAAACAAGACTCGAAAACATCATCCGGAAAATGACTGTCCAAGGCGTAGATTGGCCCGAGAAGTTACACTGGCACTCGGGGCTACGTAACATCGCCGAACGGCAACCGGGGAAACACCGTTTGCCCTCACATACGGAATGGAAGCCGTACTCCCAATCGAGCTAGAAATCCCCTCGCTCCGTGTACCGCCGAAAGCCGTATCAACGAGGTCGAATGGCTCCAGCAGTCGCCATGATGAAGTGGCCCTGCTAGATGAACGCCGATTGAAGGCCATGGAACACATCCGAGCCTACCAAGGAAGAATGGCCAGAGCCTTTGACAAGAAAGTAAAGCATCGGGAGATCCGAGAAGGTGATCTCGTTTTGAAAGAAAAGCCCCCGGTCTGTGTCAACCCGCTTGGCAAATGGGAGCCTGTTTGGGTCGGGCCATACGTCGTCCAAAAGATCTTCTCCGGAGGAGCCATGCAACTTGCAGACCTCGACAGAAATCCCTTTGTACACCCAGTGAATGGTGACAAGCTGCGCAGATACTACGCGTAAAACAAAAAAAAAGAAACAAAAAAAAAGAGTGCTAAAAGAGTAATACCCAAATAGGTTGAAAACCCGAAAAGGGTGGCCTAGGTAAAAAACAGGGTTGCACCAAAAAAAAAAACAAAAAAAACAAAAAAAAACAAAAAAAAAACAAAAAAAAACAAAACAAAAAAAAAACAACAAAAAAAAACCGGGTTGAACTACGAAGACCCGAGCTCCTCAAAATGAGAGGAACGTAGGCACGAAACGGTTCAGTCTAAAGCACAAATAAAAGTCATACTCTGACATCAATACAATTGATCAGACCATGATAGCGTCTCGAAAAACTCTAAAGCAATTTAAATATTCATTACAAGTTAAAAGCTTTTTGATGAGTCTAAGCCCGGTTCATTCCTACAACTGGCAACCTGCTAAAAGAAATTAAGATACATAATCAAACTAATATGTCTGCTACGACAAGAAAGGGATACTCGGAAACCTCAAGGTCACTCCAAGCCACTCGTACTGGCCTCTCCCCTCTTCTTCCCCCTTCGAGTCTTCTTCTTCCGAACAGGAAAAATGTCGGTCTTCCTCCTTCCAAGCTCGGTATAGGAACAGGATCTATCGCACCACTCCGTCGTGGCCTCGTAGCCCTAGCATCATCTCTCATCTCTTGTAGCCTAGCTGGTAGCATAGGAGTCCTCCTCTCCTGTCTCTTGACATAAGCCTCATAGTCGGTCACAGCGTCTCCGCTCCTGTCATGAGGGTTGGCCCTCGCCTCGGCCCTCCTCCTCTCCGAAACCGTCAGGTCCTCCGCACCCACAATGGCCTCACGCCGCCTCAAAATAGCCATCTGAGTCTCCCCCAAATGCCTCTCGTACTCAATCCAGTACCAAGTGGTCGTGAACACAGTCTCTGACGCCTTGAGGATAACCCGAGGAGGAAAGACGTCATACCTCCATGCTCGGGAAAGAAAGGAAAACACCGAAAGATCATCCATAGAAGCGGAAGCCACCACCCTGGTGGCTATATCATCAAAGTCCTCCAAAGGAACCTGCTCTAAACCAAACTGTCTCAGAACCAAGGACGGAATATAGAAGCCGGACCGAGAAAGCCCCGAAGCATAACCACGGGAGATCCGTCCCGAAGTACCCTCCGAGTCTCCACCGCCAACAAGGCACCGACCATCTCGATATCTTCTCGTCCGGCGACCAGCCATCCAAAGCTCCCAGAGCCCCGATCATCAAAATCTACAGAACCCCTCTCCGGCGAATGTCCAAGGCTTCGATCATATCCGGAGTTTCCCGACGAATCCCCAAGCGCTCAATCAGCAACAGAGTCAAGAGGAACGGGCCGCCCGCGCATATACCGTCTCCCGTAGCGCCCTATCGAGAGCATGAAAAGTCTCCCCCAGGATCAAAGGTACAACGTCTCTGCCCAAGCGACAATGAACGACTACATCCAGCAGAGACCGATGACAGATCCCAAAAGAATAGACCATGAACAAGGTCCCGAACATGCAAAGTGCAAAGGCATCCCAATAGGCATCGACAAGCAAGCCTAAGCCCCTAAATCTATCAGGGAGACCGGAAATATCAAAATGATCGGGACCACAGATCATACCTTGTGCTTCCTCTGGGGAAAGATGAAGGAGGTTGCACAATCTATCAACGAAAGAGGCCCCTCCAGGCAAAGGAACCGCAATCTCTTCCACCTCCGGACCGCCAAGCAAAGCCCGGAATTCTTCCACGGTCGGAACAACCTCGTTGTAAGAAAAGCAAAAAACATGCCTTCTAGTATCCCAAAATGATGAAGAAGCTCACAAGAGGTCGTAGTCCGAAACCAATTCTTTGAGAGACCATAAGCACATCACCATGTACCTTTCTTCAAAAAAATGACCTCCTTTCATGCATAATCTCCCGAGACCACTCTTTGAACTTGGTGAAGAATTGCATTTGAGAATTTTGAGACAATTTTAATGGAGTTTTTATAAGGCTCTCCATGGTTTTTCTCTCTTTCTCCCCGAAAATGGCTGTTTGAATGGGCAGTTTGAATTTGAAATAAAGTGAGACCAGATCTGAAGCAAAATTAAAGGACAATGTCAGATGAAGGTCCTATCCGCGCGGACATAATTGTCTCCCATCAGAAAAATCTTTGCAACAGTCCAAACTGCTGCACCAAAGGAATATTTTGTCTCAGCCAAAGCCTGTCCAAACCAGTTCATGCACCAAACATCTACACCCTTACCAAAAAACCAAGGCTCATGCAACATCGCATTCATACTGCATTGCATTCATAAAATAAAATCCTACATTATTACATTCCAAAAATAAAGGGAGTGTGCAAAAAAAAATCAAATCAAAAAAAAAAAAAAATAACAATAATCCTAAATTATTACATTCAAAAAAAAAAAAGGGGCAAAAAAAAAAAATGTGCATAAAAAATAAGTTGTATCTGTACAAATCTCAAATCTCAGAAATCAATCTCAAGTAACCAATCGGAGTCCCCAGCGGCCGACGTCTGCCCCCGGTCCCTCTTGCGGCTCGGGCCCGCCTCCTCTATAGCCATGAAGATCTCAGGCTCAGAATCATCGTCCTCGTCCCCGGAAGAAGGCTCGTCAGGACCAACCGGCACGCTCTGATAGGGCAAGCCAAGATCTGCAAAGAAATCATATCCGAAGGTGAAGGCGTCAGACTCCTGGACGTGCGAAGAAGATCCACCATGCTGCCAGACGTGTCCCTGCCCGTAAGGATCTCCGAGAATGACGTGGTCCGAAGGTAGTACCACGCGAGGATCAAGGAGAGGAGAAAGAGGAGTCTCGGAGGAAGTCTCTGAAGGAATAGGGGAAGCCTCCCGCCTGACAGACGCCGGCTGTGGTCGCCTCGCTCTAGCCCGAGGGGCTCCACAAGCCACCATCCTCCTGATAAATCTCTTAGCCCCGATCACCTGCTTCGTCAGCCTCTCCACGACAACCTCCGAAAACTGCACAAAGGCAAAAGCGTCAGAAACAGTTGAAGCAAAAAAATGATGACAGGAAAGAAAAGAAAAGACAGAAGCAAAAAAAAAGGGAAGCAGTAAAAAGCCATACCTTCATACCCGGACGAGGCCGGAAAGCTCGTGGAAGCCGCTCAGGCTGAGGGATCTGCACCCTCAATCGGACCCCATCCTGGACATATGAATAGTCCGTCCGAGGGTACCGCGGGATCCCAAACCCCTCTCTATCCAGAACCTGGGGCGTCCTTAGCCTCCTCAAGACAAATACTGGGTACGACTCAATCGCCACAAATGCCGAGAAGTGCTGGCCGGCTCGGTAATCATCCCAGGTCGCAGATCTATCACTCGGGTGCATCATATCGGCGGGAGGCTCCACCGGTGTCATCAAAGGCGAATTCACGCCATGCTGGCGTGTCACCCTCTCTCCCAGATAATAGACGTCGCAAGTCAGACCTCTCAGAATCCTCCGCTGCACAGTCCATATCTCAGCGCCCTTCAACTGCGCCACCTCGAAACGATCCCAGGGATAGAATATCATCTCCTCATCCATCTCAGCCCTCGTCAAAGGAAGGCAATCCGAGTACCTGAGGGTCGTACGCCCTCTGGAGCCCTTCTTCTCCCGGGCAAACTTGGACCAGGAACGCATGGCTGGATACGCCCCGACGTACTCCGCCGTCTGTCGCCACATCGTGACGTGAAAGAATTCCAACGCCCATACCTGCGAAAGGTAAAGATCAAATCAATCCAGTGCAAAAAAAAAAAAAAAGTGTGTGCTCAAGAAAAAAGAGGAAAGCAAAAAGAAAGCTTATACCTCCAGAGCAAACTCAAAGCAGTAGAAGGAGCTCACAGCCTTCCGGCTGTATCTATCAAGAGCAAAGTAAAGCTCTGCCAGCCCGGCCTCTCCCCAAGAGACATCTCCAGCCATCTCCACATCCTCCAAACTCCTCAGCAAAGCAAACACCGCCGTCCCTCGGCGTGTCCAAAAAGAGTGCTCGAAAAGCAAACCATAAAAAGGCCCTAGCACCGCTCGCCGCCTATCCTCTCATCCCCAGCCTCGTAGCTCCCGATGATCTCCACAATCTTCCCATAAAGCACGGCGTACTCCATCCCCATCCCCTTTTTGGGAATGGGGGTAAAGCCCAGAAGAGCCTGCAGGTCCACGTCGCTGTAGCTGTCCCGCCACTCAATGCTGCGTCCATTGAAGGACAGACCCGTGATCGCAGCGTAATCGGAAGGCGTAACCGTAGCCTCGCCCCAGAAAAAGTGAAACGTGTAGGTCGCATCCCACCAATGCCGCGCCAAAGCAAACATCGTGCCCTTGCTCTTAGGGAACTTAACCAATCCCCTCAAGCACTCAATGAACTCTCAAAGCCTTGTCTCGACGACAATCTGTCTCGGACTGATGAAAGCTCCTCGGCCCGCATTCGGAAGCCGGTCCCACAGTCAACTACGAGACTCCACTGATCCTCGAGTCTTCATCTTATTCAACTGCTCCGTCACGTAGTTGTTTCCACCCTGCAATAAAAAAAAAAGAAAAGAGAAAATGTCAACAAAAAAAATTGCATTTGCATTTGCACAAAAAAAGAGAAAGCATATACATGCATCATTCATCACAAAAGTTTTGAAGAAAATTCGGCAGCATAACGGCATGCAATGAACCTAGCCCCATTTTTCTCAAAAAAGACAGTTTTCAGCAAATCCCAATTCATTCATAAAAAAAAAAATTCAGAGTCAACGGAAGTAAAAAATCCGTCCCACTTCCAAAAAAAAAATGCATACATGCATATCATCCATCATCCCAAAAGATCCTACAACGAGTCGACGGAAGTAAAAACTCCGTCCCGTTTTCATAGAATAACATGCGTACATTCATTCATACACGGAGTCAATAAATCCGTCCCACTTTTACAAAAAAAAAAGCATGTACACATTCATATCAACATTGCAAGAATCCTACATTGCAACAAAAGAAGTCCGTCCCAAATTCGGGAAATTGTTCATCATAGTCTCATATTTCAAAAAAAAAAATGGCGAAAATGCCAATTCTCTTCCCAAGCAAAATGCACATTTTGAGTTACCCATATACTCATTACAACATGCAAGGCATCAAAATCAAAATCCAAGGCCAAGAACATCAATCATTCGAAATTCAAAAAAAAAAAAAATCAAAAATCACCAAAAATCAATTTCAAGCAAGAAATCAACAAAGAAAATAAAAGATTCGAAGTATACCGTTCGGAGACTCGGATCAGTGGCCCAATGTTGCCACGCATCGGGATAATGCTCCTACGCAATCGATTGCGAAAGAGTGTAATGCCTCCTCATTCGAACGAGCTCCAATCGTCTCTCCGTGACCGGACCGCGTCCTTGACCTTGAAAAGCACCTCCCCCGTGTTCCATTGCTTGAAAATCGAAGAAAAATGGAAGAATTTTGGAGCTTAAAAGCCAAAAATGGCGGATTTGCGACTCTCTCTCTCTTTCCTCTCGTAAAATTCAAAAAATGGACTGGGGAAGAGGAAGGGCGTTGGCCCTCATTAAGACCAATCTGATTCTCAACCCTATCCGCGCGGATGGGTTTGTAAGGGTCAAAATGACCCTTTTGCCCTTTAAAAATCCGGAACTCTGCAATTTGATCCTAGACTTAACAGAGTTAACCAAAGTTAATCCCCTCTTCAAAAGAGCTTCACGGCAGTCAAACGTAAGGCCGATTTCCCCGAAAAAGACAACGAAATCCCGTATCTTTCATCAAAATCATCAACGGCAGTCAAACGTAAGACCGATTTTTCCCGAGAAGGATAACGGGATCCCATATCTTTCATCAAAATCATTCGACGGCAGTCAAACGTAAGACCGATCTTCCCGAGAAAGATAACGGAATCCCGTTTCTTTCATCAAAATCACCAACAGCAGTCAAACGTAAGGCCGATTTCCCCGAGAAAGATAACGGAATCCCGTTTCTTTCATCAAAATCATTCAACGGCAGTCAAACGTAAGGCCGATTTCCCCGAGAAAGACAACGGAATCCCGTATCTTTCATCAAAATCATCAACGGCAGTCAAACGTAAGGCCGATTTCCCCGAGAAAGACAACGGAATCCCGTATCTTTCATCAAAATCATCAACGGCAGTCAAACGTAAGGCCGATTTCCCCGAGAAAGACAACGGAATCCCGTATCTTTCATCAAAATCATCAACGGCAGTCAAAGTAAGACCGATTTCCCCGAGAAAGATAACGGAATCCCGTATCTTTCATCAAAACCACCAACGGCAGTAAAACGTAAGTACGATCTCCCCGAGAAAGATAACGGGATCCCGTATCTTTCATCAAAATTATTCCCCGGCAGTAAAACGTAAGACCGATTTTCCCGACGAATACGTCTGATTTTCCCCAGAGAGGCTAACAAAACCCCCAGCAAAGCCAACGGAATCTCGAGCAGATTTCGAACTACGAAAGGGCTTGATTCCCACTAGGGATACGTAGGTAGCCTATCATTAGGTCCAGCCCCTCGACCAAAACAGTCACCCTCTCCTTCGGCAGCAGACAAAGTCCACCGAAAGGCCATTTCACATCAAGGTTCGAGGCACCTAAAACGCCATCATCTCCAGGGTCAAAGACCCGAACTAAAACTGGCTTGATTCCTCTTAAGGATACGTAGGTAGCCTATTAAATAGGTTCAGCCACTCGATCACTTGATCATCCTGCCAAATATGGAGCCTTACTCTTATCGACGACCCCGCTTCCTTCGAAAGCGCCGTCGCCGAGGGGCTACTGTAAGTGATCCAATTTGAGCTTGTTAGTATTTTCGTTAGAAAATTAACGAAAGTTATAACATTCCTAACAATTCCTAACATTCCTAACATTTCTAACAAAGCAAGGGCAAAGTGGGCATTGTTATTTAAGGTTAAACCTACAAAAGAATCTAAAAAAGCAAAAGAAATTGAAAAAACCCAATCTGGTAAGTTGAAAAACATAACCAGTTTGAATTTTCAAAAGATTATTCCCCTTGTCCAAAGCCTGAAGCAGCATTTAATGAACAGTGCACGCTGACAAACCCATCCGCGCGGACATCTTTGTAATTTCAGAGGGCTATAAATTGAGGCCTTCAGTCTCAGAAATAAAAGAGAAGAACACATTTCCTCAACTGCACTTTGGCGAAAATAGAGAGAAAACAGTGAGAATTCCATAGAATTGTCACCTTTTTCTCAACTATTCAACCAAAATCACACTCACTCAAACACTCTCACATTCAAGCCTCAAACACTCTTACTTTCAAGCCAAAACTCCAAAACACAAAGAAGATAGGTATAACCTCCCTCTTCTTACCCTAAATCTCTCATCCATGCATGCATTTTCAAGCTACAAAATATAGTTCATTCATCTTCTTGTCTTAGATCCAAGAAGATCACCATGAAAGTTCATCTCCATGGATGATCTTCTACAAGGATCAACATTATTTTCAAAGTGTTCTTACTTTCTTGCAAAGAAAACACATTTTCAAAACCCTAAAAAATCATTTTCATACATCAAATCTCATTTTCAAAGGATAAAATTCCCCTTCCCAAGCAAATGAAGTGCTTAGTCCTAATGTACCCCAAGGATGGTTTGATATAGTTGATTCACCACTAAAATGTCAAGTGATCACTAATCAAAACCTAGGGAAATGGGGACAAGCATGGATGCCAAATCCCCTTTTAAATCATGTTTTTCTTCAAGAAGAATTTGCTGTCCAGTAGCAATTTTCTAAGACCCCAGTCCATGGTCTAAATTTTTGGACACAGATAAACTTGGAATTTGGTGTTGACTACAAAACACTTTTTGTAGCCAACATCCAGATCTTTCCATACATATTTTTACTTTATTTTTTCCGTGAGTAAAACACCCTTTTTCAAAAAAAAAATTGAAGGTCAGATCACCAGTCTCTGGGAGTCCAGATCTCATATCTGAGATTTCCAGAAGGTTTTGAGTCCTCAAATCTTCTCCAAAATGAAAAATTCTTTCACCGAAATCTTATTTGAGGTGTCTGGAACAACTTTCATTCTCTGAGTTTTCTCAGATTATGAAGTTTTGAAGCCCTTAAATCTATTTCAAAATCAAGTGTCCACTGCCTTTTTCATTCTGGCAGAAGTGCTCTTCAACTTCCAAAAATCTTTTGAGTACCAAAACTCAACCCAAAAATCATCCAAAAAATCATGGGATCTGTCCAAAGTCTAATAAAGAATTCCCAATTTTTACTTTTCTTAGTTTCAACTTATTTTGGTCAAAAAACACACATACACACACACACAAATTATTTTCAGCTTGGAAGACTCGTTTTACGAGGCATTCCGGGTGCACACTAACGTCCTTCCCGGCGTGTAACATGACCTCCGAACCCAAATCTCTAATCTCGGGCATTTTTCAAAGTTTTGGCCCTTAAAACAAAAATGGCGTGGCGACTCCGTCTTTTTCCGATTTTATTTGATTTTCAAAGAAACGCAAAATCGAATTTTCCCGCGAAATTTGGTGGCACATCATCACAGGATGTTGACCCCACCTTATATAGAAGCATGATTGGAAGCTTGTTGTACCTTTCTGCAAGTCGTCCAGACATCATGTTTAGTGTTTGCTTGTGTGCTAGATATCAAACTTGCCCCAAATTATCCCACCTCAAAGCTGTAAAAAGAATTATTAGATATATAGGTGGAACTATCAATTTAGGGCTAAGCTATACTCGTGAAACCAATACAAATCTGGTAGGATTCAGTGACTACGACAAGGTGCAACACTGATGATAGGAAAAGCACAACTGGAGGTTGCTTTTATCTTGGGAACAACCTAGTATCTTGGTATAGTAGAAAACAGAACTGTGTATCCCTTTCTACTGCTGAGTCAGAATATGTGGCTGTAGGGAGTTGTTGTTCTCAACTCCTTTGGATGAATCAGATGATTAAAGATTATGGTCTTAAAAGTGATATCCTAACTATTTTTTGTGATAATTTAAGTGCCATAGAAATATCAAAAAATCCTGTTCAACACTCACGTACTAAACACATTGACATTAGACATCATTTTATTCGTGATCTTGTTGAGCAAAAAATTATTAGCATGGAATCAATTAGCACTGAAAAACAGTTGGCTGACATTTTCACCAAAGCTCTTGATTTTCAGAGATTTTCCACTCTAAGGAAATCTCTGAGTTTGTGTGCAATATAATGATGTGATCCCCAATGTGATCACATCATAACTAACACCTGTATTCTACAATTTTAACAAAAAAAAAATGCATTGCATGATTTATCTCAGTGTGGTCACTTGTATTGCATCTTTGATTTATTTCCTCTCTGAATTGTGAATCCTTCTTAAATAGTAGTCAACAACTGTTGACTCTAAATTTATATTACTAGATGTCTCTTGGTGGGTGCAAAAACAAAAAAAAAATTGGGAAACAGCTACTCCACTCATGGTATGAAGTCATTTCAATGTGATCAAAATGTCTTCAAGAGAAAGTTTGAGTCAAATTGATAAGATCATTCAAAAGAGGGCTATCCATGAGAATATTGAAGAGTGAAAGCTACCCATAACATATTTTTCCACAAGAAAAAATTTATATGTGGAAGCATTCTAGAGGCCAAGCAAGACAAGATTCTGATTCATTGACTTTCTTAGAGGAAATGCGTCCCCTGATGTAATTACATACTATGCCACACATCTACTGAGATTTATCCTTCACATGTGTGTAATTTATGCATCATTAAATTTTAGATTGTTTTTCTAGTCAACCTGGTCCTTGGTGAAAATTTCAATCAAATGCTTTTCTACTTCGAATTAATTTTTGATAAAATATTTTATGCTCAACGAAATTACTTATAAATTTTCTTTAAAAAATGTCCATATATTTAGGGGGAGTATAAGTATGTGATTTTTTTACATCTATGGTAAGTACATTATCTAAAACTAAAAATTAAATTTTATCTTTATCATCAAAATTTCCAAAGTTGTTAAGAACTCATTTACTCCAAGTAGTTCAACCGGCCAAAGGGAATTAGAATTAGCTTAGTTCAAATCAAATTAAATCTATCTACAGTGACCTAAGCTTAGTAGGGGTTAATAAGTGCTATCACATCTAATAAATACCCATCACCTCTTTGCCATAAAACCCTCACCGTTTACTGTGTTAAACCTTCCAAACCCTTCTAAATTCCAAAAACCCTCTGTTCGTCGCCAAGCAAATGGCATCTCCGGCCAAGTCACCCTCTCCGATTACCGCTAGCTCACCACCTCCCTCTCCGGTGGTCCCAATCGAAGCCGCCGTGGAACTGTTCGTCGACACCGAAGCTTCCCCTGTCTCAATGTCGCTCCCAGGTGCACAAGGCAATGCTATTGATGCTGATAATCCCGGGGATTTAAAAGCTGTTGGTGCAGTGGCGGGGTTAGCTAGAGGCCCTAACTGGTCCTTGAGACAAAAGGGTTTTTCTCCCAACATGGAGGACTATACTCCCAAGGTACACCCTAACATGGCCGAACCTGACTTCATTGAAGGGGAGGATGAAGATTTTGATCCCTCGGCTGATCTGAAAAGAAAAAGGGGAAAATCTGCAGCTAGTGGCTCTGGGAGCTCTTCAGGTAAACCCGTGTCTCAGAAGAGAAAATACGTGAGTGGTTTGTCTGTGTATTCAAGTGAGTCTGAAGAAGAAGATGTTGAGGCTTACAAAGTTGTGTCTAGAAGGTCTCAATCTGTAGAGCTTGAGGAGTTGAAAGAAGTTGAGGATATAATTGAATCTGTTGATCAGGACTTTGGAGATGACTTCCCTCACGTCATTGTGACACCTGGGGATTTACATGCTAGAAGGATCGCCTTATCTCAACAGTCCCCTGCTCGTGCTACCTCTGATGTTAATGCATCTCCAACCCCATCTCCTCTTGCTAACACTCCAGTGGTTCCTTCTCAGTCTTCACCAGGAAATTGGTATTCTGGAATCCATTCTGAGGGTGATGAGGTTGAAGATTATGATGAAACTGAGCATATCCCCCTTCAAGCCCTCTTGGACCTGAAGAAAGGCAAGGGCAAGGTGAGACAAGCAAAGGCCAAAGCTGCTGGTTCTATCTCTGCCTAAGCTTCTGACATTGGTTCAGACGATGATGAAGCTGAAGATGAGACGTACAAACTTGGGAGAGATGATCTTGAAACAGAGAAGAAGGATGCTGCTGAAGATGTAATAACATCTGCACCCTCACCTAGAAGGAGCTTGAGATTATCTGGTCCCTCCAAAGCTGATCTGCCTAAGCCTAGGCATTCCCCAAGAGCTAAACCATCCTCAAGAAAGGTAAGCCCCCACTCTCCTGAGAAATTTATGACTAAGTCAGTTAAGGAAAGATTTGGCTTCTTTAGAAAGAAAGGGTTTTTGGTTGAAAGGATCATTGACAAAACTTTTGAGGAAGTTGGTATGAAAAGGTTTCTAGAAGAAAAAAGGCTCTTACACTCTGTCTCATATCCCACTTTTTATTACCCTTCACTTGTTAGTGAATTCTATGCTAGTCTTGTCCAAGAAATTCAAGATTCTAGGTCTGATAGTTTTGAAAAGGTGAAAGTTCGTGATCAAATTGTTTCTTTTTCTCCTGCTATGATCAACATTTTCCTTCATACTCCATCCCCTCACATCCTTCCACCCATGGCACCTAAAAATGATATTGCCAACTCTATAACCAATGGTCTTGACCCCACATGGCACACACAGTTCAAATGTACCATGCTCACCTCCTTATGTGGTTTCTTATTCAAAGTATCAACCTTCAATTGGAAACCCACTTCCAATAAAAACATTGTTACTGTCCCTCATGCTGACCTTATCTATAGGATTTTTAATGGTCTTGAGTTCAACTTGGGTGAAGTTATTTTTGGGAGTATAGTTCAGTTTGCTGAGAAAGAGCTTCCCTCTGATCTTCCATTTCCTTGCTTAATTACTGGTTTGTGCTTGAAACAAGGGGTAGAAATTCTCATGTCTGATAGGTCTGTGGATAAGATTGAACCTTTTAACATCCAACCTGTGTTAGAATGTCCCACAAGGACTGTAGATCTACCTGTAGCATTCCCAGATGATCCAGTAATTGATGCTCAAGATGAGGATGAAGATGACCCAGTTGATGCTACTGAAGATGTACGTGCATCTCCTTCACCACCTGTGGATCAAGCAAAGGTACTTTCAGATGAAATCAAGTTTTTGGAGAGGTGGATGCTCAATACGAGGGTGCAGTTCAAGGAAGTTTCAGCTAGGAGAAACAAATTGTTGGCTGCTAGGGATGCGCTTTCTGATCAAAAAGGGGGAGCTAGCTCAAGTCGTGTCTATGAAGAAGTCAGCCATGATTTCAGGTGGGAGCTACTGGCGAAAACACAAGCTGAAATGGAGGAAAATCCTAATCTGAACTGGAGCAGGACTTTTTTCTGAATGGGGTTATGATGTGGTTGAAAACAATTTTAATTTCGTGTTTTTAAATTAGGAACAATGGTGATTTGTTTTTTGCTTAGTTGGTTTGGTTTGTTTATGTTTTGGACATGGTGCTTTATGGTTTTATTAGCTAGTATTTAGGGGGAGCGTTCGAGCTCTCCATCTCATATCGTGTTTTGAATAATCTTTAGCTTATTTAATTGTGTTAATACTCCCTCCGTCCCATTACAAACCACAAACTTTCCTTTTTGGTCGTCCCATTACAAACCACAAACTTCCTAAAATGGAAAGGAATCTTTACTATTCCCTCCACTCATTCTCTCTCCTACATTATTTTAATACTCACAACACCATTATAATTCACTATTCTCTCCACTATAATTCACTTTTCCTTAATTCCCGTGTCTACAGTAAATTTCCCATTACTAATGGGACGGAGGGAGTATATATTATGCTTGAGATTTGTTTTTGAACAGAAAGCAACAAAACAGTGGGAGATTGAAAGTGTGATAGCATCACACTTAGCCAAGTCAAAAGGTTGACTTAATTATGTTTTGTTACTTTCTTTTATAATTAAATTATGTAAATATTTTATTTATATTCACTAACCTATTAACCGAAAATTGTTATCTGTTTAGTATTGTTTTGGTTATTTTTTTAGGACTCTCACATGGATAAGTGAAGGTGTAAAGAGATAAAGAAGATTGAAGAGATTGGAGATTTGGATCAAGCTCTTCATCCGAGTTTAGCCTTACCCATTTGCAATGACCTACTTGGCTATAAATACAAGACCCAAGTCAGTTCATAAGACACGGTTTTTACACTTCTAAAGGCTGAAGAGATTTCTGGCTGTGAGGAGTTTGTTTTAGTGAGAGTTCATTTTGATTATTTTGTCATTCTCTTAGTTTACATTTTGTAATCAACTCGAAAGTTATTTCTAATAAGAGAAGTTTATTGTCTACAGCATATTGCTGTAGATAAGTGTTTAAACCTTTGTTTATTTCTTTTCTATTTTTATTATTCCATTTGCGTTTCTTTCTTTGTCTTAGTCTTTGGTGCGATAGCATCAGGATTCACATCAGTCTTCTGTGACTTCCTAGCCGCTCCATTTCTTTCAAATTTATATTGTCAATAAAATTGTTCACAATGGAAAAAATAATAAAATTGAAATATTTATTTATCTATTATAATTGAGAATGATTTTTGTTTTTGTCTTATTTAAATAAATGTGCAACAAGTCGATAACAAAGTGGCTTGCAATAGTGGTAAAGTTGACACCTTGGTTTGTGTCAATGACATTTACTTTTAAATGGGTTGCCAAATGAATGGATGGGGCAGCCAGAGAAGGGGTGGGGTGGTCGGTTGATGGCGGCGTAACGGTGGTCAATGGCAACGGGACAACACCAAATGATGGTCGGATGGCTGTCGACCGGAGGTGATTGTTGGAGGCGGTGGTGATCGGCCGGTGAGAGAAGGAAAATTAGGGTAATTAAGGGCTTGAGGAGTTGGAGGTAGTTTTGACATTTAAGAACTATTATAAAGAGGGCTAACGACTCTACGGTGATTTTAATTTCAACCCATAAACCCTAAGATAAATATGAATATATAATATTTTTATTGTAAATTCCATCATATTCCATATCAGAAATTTATTGGTAAAACCCCTCATTTTAGGGCCGATAGCTAACCTAATCAATTTTCCTTCTTTGAATAGTCAAGAATCAATTCTATGGTTTTCTTTTCACACCTGGATAGTGTGTAATAGTTGACTTAAGATATGGCTAGTAGCCAATGTCATGATTTTTTTTTTTTTCTCATTTAATTTCATTTTGAAAAAATATTATACTAAATGACAAATTTGAAAAAGAAAAAAAAAGTATATACCAAACTAATGAACTTCTCTACAATAGCTAGTGAGAGTGGAGAATTTATGTTGACTTCGCTAATAAGAGTAGTGATCTTTATTTATTATTATTATTATGTATTTACTCTAAATAATTTTGAAAGGCGTTTAAGAAATTATTTTGTAACAGAAAATTTTGAGGGAAACTCTTGTTTTTTATTAAAAAAAACGGTACATGAAACAGTTGAAAATTTTTGTTATTGTAGAAACATTTATTTGTACTGTAATTCCTAAAAGCTTATTCCTTCCTTTACCCACCCATCATCTTATCACATGCATTGTCCAATCAAAGTACTTGCTCTCTCCAAGAAAAATAACAAAATTACCCCCTACCGGCCACTATCCTTACTCAATACTCTCTCTCTCCGTCCCATTAAAAAAGACGTAATATTTATTTTGAGTGTTCCATTTAAAAATACACACTTTCAAAATGAAAATTTTTTAATAATTATTTATTCATGTGACTCTATTGTCATATTCATAATAACTATACACTTACCGTTCGATTTTAAGCAAAATGAGAGTGAAACATACCGCGAATAAAAATGCCATGAAAGCTATGGTTACGAAACATAATATTTTAGTTTAGTGACTTGGTATTTTAGTAGTGAAACTTGAGGTTTTATTCTACGAACTTGGTGTTTTATTAGTACAATCTGGTATTTTAGTTTAGTTACTTGGTATTTAGTTGTAAGACTTGGGGCTCGTTTGGTAGACCGATAAGATTAGTCTGTATTAATAGTGAGGGGATTATTAATCAGGGAATTATTAATCAGGGGATTAATAATACCCCTTTTTTTTTAATTGGGATTAAGGGGAAAGATGATAAGAGGTTATCATCAGGGTTGTAATAAATAATACAGATTGTATTTAATATAAACACACAAACTTATTGGATTAATAATCCTATCCAGCCTAAGAAAGGCTACCAAACGGCCCCTTGATGTTTTATTCCATGAACTTGGTGTTTTATTAGTGCAATCTGGTGTTTAATCAAGTTATGCTGAAACTTGAACAATTCAATTAAATCAATTTCAATTGAATAATTTTAATTAGATGAACAAAATTGTATAGATTCAAACATTTTCAATTATTGTTTGAAGCTTCCTTCTGCAATCCTTTCATAAAAAAAAAAAAAAAAGAGAGAATCACGGTACATGAAACAGTTTTGTAAATATATTTTTAAAAATATTAATAATTTATTTATTATATAACATAATGCAAAGCAAATTTTTTTATTATATTTGAGAAAATTAATTTCTCCTTTCAATGTTATGAGGAAACTGGTTTCGTCCAAATTAAACAATGTTATGAGAAAACTAGTTTCTCTCTAACATTATAAAAAGTCTTGTTTAAAAACAAGACTTTTTATAATGTTAGGGAGAAACTTGTTTCCCCCAAAACCTACTCATTTTGTAAAGGAGATTTGCTAATGAAAGTGGCAAATTTAATTAAAAAAAATAGTGTAGTAATTAATAATTTTAAACATCAGACGATGAAGAACGAGATTCACAAAATCTGGGGAGAAACGCGTTTCTCCGTCGCGTATGGAGAAACGGGGCTTAGTTTGTCGCGCGACATACTTAGCCACAACAACTGGATATCCTTTCCAAAACACGGATATCCATATTCGTTTTCTGGATATCAGGAAGCTTTGGAAAAGGATATCAGGAAAAATATTTGATTTACTGGATATCCTTTCACTTCTGGATATCCATATTCAAGCTTCTGGATATCAGGAAAGCTTTGAAAAGCGATATCCGAAAACCAAGTATGTCGCGCGACAAACATAGTCTCGTTTCCCCACACGCGACGGAGAAACGCGTTTCTCAGCAGACCGATTCATCGAGATTAAAGTCGCTATTATTTAAATGAATTTGCTACTATAAGCAAAACAAAATAACTTGAAGTGGGGCTCTTCCATTTCACCACTTCGACTAAAGACAAATAGTGAGCTTGGGGACCACTCTTCGCAAATTCAAATAGCATCTTCAAATTCCCTATTTTCTTCAACTGGGGAATATCGTGCAAAAAATAAAAATAATTCATTCGTTAAAATAGTTGAAATATTTGAATAGTCAAATGAAACTATTATTACGGAAGAGTACATATTTATACAACGTAACAGGAAATCCATTATTTCCCGGACCATTCTATCATTTACAGTTATAGAGTCAAAATTAACTACATTATGAGCAACCACTTCTTAGCTTCCCTTGTGAAAATGGATCATTACAACCTCCATGTATATTTTCTCAATTATTTTTTAACATAAAGAATGTCCAGTCAAGCTTCAAATGAGATCTGTTAAGAGAATAAAGTAAAAATAAATAGTCAGGGCAATAAAATTAAAAATAAATAAAAGGCACTCTTGTAACACTCCTGCAGAAAAATCTTTCATTATCAAAGGTTTCTCTTATACTAGGAAAAAGATATACTCCCTTCGTCCCATAAAAATGCTCTCATTTCCCATTTTTGTTTTTTTCCAAAAAGGAAGTCACATTTTCAAAATTGTCTGGTGAAAATCATTGAAGCTCCAAATTTGCCAACCGAAGAAGAAGAGGGAAAGAAGAGAGGATGAGGATCAATAAAGGAATAAGAGAGAGAAATGAAGTAATAATTAAACATCATTAAGGGTAATGATGAAAATGAAAATCGGATATGTTTGAATAGTCAAATGGGACCATAATTATGAAATGGAGGGAGTATATGGGCGAAGAAATGACCAAAAAGATATTCTCATTTTCAAAATGCTCCAATTTACCATTTTTGTTTTTCCCAAAACGATAGTCTCATTTTCAAAAAAAAAAAAAAAGGGATAAAATCATTGAACGTCCAACTTTGTTGACCAAAGAGGGAGAAAGGAGAGGATAGTAGGGGTGTAAATGGTTCGGTTTGGGACAATTTACGGACCGAACCACTAGTCATCGGTTTGGAAAAATCTCAAACCGAACCGAACCATGAAAAAATTCAAACCGAACCAAACCGCCATGGTTTGGTTCGGTTTGGTTCGAACCGCGGTTTAAACCACAATTCAAACCACGGTTCAAACCATTAAATAGAACATTGCTTAAATCATTAATTAGAATATGGTTTCAAACTACACAATTCATTGTCACGTTTGTTTGAATTTTCCAAACATAACATAAATAAGAGATTAAGTATTTAAACACAATTTAAAAATGTGCTTCAATGTTTATAATAACAACCATTTGAGTACTTGTAATGGTATGTGCTAAAGAGTAAATTAACATTATTACAAGAAGATTAATCAAAAGAAAAAAAGGGTTATGGGCTAAAATCCATAAATAGAATTAGGAGTTTTCAAATCTAAATGTAAGGTGAAAATGAAAGATATACATATCTACGGTTAATATTGAACGGTTTGGTGGTTTGGTTTATTGGTTCGGTTTGGTGGTTCGGTCTCGCGGTCTCGAACCGTGGTTTGGGGGTCCAAACCGCAGACCAAACCGAACCACACGGTTTGACAATTTTTGAAACCGAACCAAACCACTATTGCTTGAAAATCGAACTAAACCGCATGGTTTGGTTTGGTTCGGTTCCGAACCGCGGTTTGAACCAAACCACTTACACCCCCAGATACGAGAGCCAATCAAGGAAGAAGAGAAAGAGTAATTGAGTAATAATTAAACCTCATTAATTAAGGATAATGATGGAAATGAAAATAGGATATTAAAATGTTTGAATAGATATGGGACTATCATTTAGGAAACGGAGGGAGTATTTGGGTGAAGAAATTACCAAAGTCAAGACCTTGTGCCCAAGTGAAATCTATCTAAAAAATCAAGATCTTCAAGCTCCGAAACATCACCAGCAGCCAGCAGAAGCAACAGCTTTGCCGTCTAAGTCTACGGCTTACTTCAGAAGTATTGGAGACACAATATTTTTGTAACCACCTGTTTGTCTCCCACAGAACATGCATTATGCTCTCTATTGCTTCGTAATCATGGCCCTCATAAGGAAGAATAACCAGTCGAGACACTGCCCCATGGCCTCTCAATGCACTAAAGAAACGATCCGACTACATTACAGAAAATGCCTCAAATTAATAAAAGCAATATTGACATGAAGATAAAGGAATCCTCATTTATATATATATACATATATATATATATATATATATATATATTCCTGCATGGCCCATGTCCCAGGATTGTTGTCTTCTTCTCCGTGGATAATTAATATAGGCTTTTTAATTTCATTAGCTGACATGAATGGGCTCATCTTAATATAAGTACTAGGGGCATCCCAAAATGTCTTCTCCTCATTCTATACAAATAAAAGCAAAGACAGCCACATGCTAAATCAGAGAGAGAGAAAGAGAGGGAAAGAGGGGGAGAAGAAGAAGAACGGAAGTACAAAATAGTGAGAAGACTACAAACGGAAGCTCACTGCAAAATTCCACCAAGGCATAAGTGCCCTATAATAGGCTCTTGAAATCTACTCCTGAAACTAAAGCAGTGAATGATATCTATACCTGAAAACCAAAAGGCGTAAGTGTCCTATTATAGGCTCCTGAGCAAGCAATCCCGCAAGAGAAAAGATGAGCCAGGAGGTTTGCGGTCATGAATGCCCCATAAGAATTGTGAAACCGTGTGTCTATCCCTCCATTGAACAGCCTGTGTCTCTCCTCCATTGAACAGCAAATCACTCCTTAATTCTAGTGATAGAATTTCCCTTTCCAAATAGTCTAGGAATGAATATCATTCAGTAGGAATGTATATCATTTAGTTAGGAATGTATATATCTCTCCTTATTCTGTGCATATCAAATCAATTGTATAGAAAGGTAGGACTCTATGTAAAGATGTATATATATGAAATTCATGTGAAAGAGAAACTCACGTTGAGATTTCTCCCCAAAATTCTTTGTCTTATATGGTATCATGATCCTGGTGAACGGAGCCATGGCAAACGACACTGATTCTACCTCTTCGTCACCTTCTTTCGCTGCTACTCAAACTCTCCCTCTCAACCTTAATATCCAGTCATACCTAGGACATTGTCATCTCACAAATGACAATTACTTGAACTGGAGATCTCTATTCTATATGGTACTCACTACCTATAGATTAACCTCGGCTGTGACAGACACCACTCTACCACCCCTCAGACTCTTGGCAGATGGATCGCTCAATCCCAGTCGAGATCATTTCCTTCAAGCCTCGAGTCTGGTCCTTGGCTGGATTAAGGCTACTGTCTCGGCCAAGATTCAGTCACGGGTCAATCCGAGTGACTCAGCTCCGGCAGCCTGGTCACTCCTTGAAAAACGGTTTGGTGGGCGGTCAAGGGTACACATTCAAAAACTCAAAACAGAGTTGAATGCTCTATCCAAGCAGCCCGACACCACCATTGATGATTATTTCCTCAAAGCTACCTCCCTCTCCGATGCCTTGGCCAAAGCTGGCGAAATTGTTTCTGACGATGATTTACAGCAAAGAATTGTAGTCGGATTGGGACATTCTTTCAAGGAGTTTATCACTTCTCAAAATAATCGCCCAGCAACCTCCCTTGATGATCTTCAAGATCTGCTCTTACAAGAGGAGGAACTTCAATCTAGGTTTTCCACAACAGCCTTACACCCCACCAGTGCGCTCGCAGCTGGCACCAATAGTCAGCACCATAAAACCTCTTTCAATAACACCGGTGGCAGTCCATCTCCGGGTAAGGGTCGAGGAAACCAGAAGAATCGTGGAGGAAAACAAGCATCGCAGAATCATGGGAATAGTCAGAAGGGAAGAGGGCATGGAATTTTGCCCCTGCCTACAACGGGTTTTCAATTTCCTCCCCAATTCGGTAAAGTACCACACTCATCTCCTAAACCAAATTTCACTTATAACCCTCCCAATCCCTTTACCCATGTGTCTCACACTGCTTGCCAACTATGTTCCAAACCAGACCACACTGCCCAACATTGCCCAGACCGTGGCAATTATGCACTCTACAGCTATAACCCTCATTACCCATCTCAAATGGCCCATCCACCTTATAACCCAGAATACCCGTCCTTCTAGGGTGCTCAAGCCATGACTCCGTCCTATGTTCTGGATTCTGGGGCCACAAACCACATGACCTCGTCTCCCGAGGGCCTCACCCATGTCACTCCATATTCAGGTAGCGATTCCGTTACAGTTGCTAATGGTACTCAAATCCCTATCTCTCATATTGGTCGATCAAAATTTTCTCATAAAAATCGTACTTTCTTTCTTCGTAATGTTTTATGTGTTCCTAACATGCATAAATCATTATTATCTATTCGTCGATTTTCTAATGATAATAACTGTTTTTTTGAATTTAATGGTTGTGGGTTTCGTGTGAAGGACAATATCACGAAGTAGACCATACTTACTGGCAGTAGTATCGATGGCCTATACACTCTCCGGTTTGACCCTTCTTCTCGGATCAACCCTCTGACACTTATTGGTGAGCGTGCATCCACTTCAACTTGGCATGCTCGTCTTGGCCATCCGTCGTCTCAAGTTTTCAAGTCTCTTCTCAATCGTGTTTCTATTCCTATTTTAGGTTCTTCGAAAAGTAATAATATTTATTATGTTTGTCCTCTTGGAAAATCATGTAATCTTCCGTTTCATTATCGTAATTTTCATTCTGTTGAGCCTTTGGCCATTTTACATTTAGATGTGTGGGGTCCGTCCCCCGAACCTTCAATAAGTGGATTTCGCTATTATTTAAGTATTGTAGACGATTTTTCACGTTTTGTTTGGTTCTATCCTCTAATTCGAAAATCGGATGTGTTAAATGTATAATCTATGTTTAAAACTCAAATAGAAAATCAACTAAGCCGAAAAATTGGTGAGATTCACACTATCAAAACAATCCAAACGGATGGAGGGGGTGAGTTCATAAATCGAGCTTTTGATGTTTTCCTTAAAACCCATGGCATTAAACATCAATCTACTTGTCCTTATACTCCCCAACAGAATGGTACTGTCGAGAGAAAGCATAGACACATAGAAGAAATGGGATTATGTCTTCTAGCTCAATTCGGGGTCCCTCAAAGATATTGCTTGAGGCTTTTAACACCGCGGTGTACCTCATTAATCGCCTCCCAAAGAGACTTCTTGATTACATTTCTCCGTTCCAAAAATTACTCAAACGGACTCCGGATTACTTAGTTCTCAAAACCTTCGGTTGCTTATGTTTTCCCCATCTTGTCCCATATAATCGTCACAAATTAATGCCCAAGTCTACTCCGTGTGTCTTCCTTGGATACGATAACTTTCGAAAAGGGTATCGTTGCCTTGATTGCACCACCGGACGTCTCTATGTTTCAAGGCATGTTATTTTTGACGAAACTGTGTTTCCTATGGCTCAAAACTTTTCCACAAGCACACAAGCTTCATTGGACTCAACAGCATCACCACAGCTCATTTATGCTACTGGTCCAGTTAATTCTGTTGATGACCCACTTGTACATGATCCACCAGTCCCTCTTGAAAATCAGTACACAGACACAACAAGCTCTCTTCCTTGCTTCCTCTATTGAGTCACACGGCCCATCTGAACTGGTCTCTTCTCCAGCGCCTAGCTCCAGCAGTCAGCCTTGTTCGGGGCCTAATAGCCAGTCTATCTTCAGCCCAGTTGTATGCAGCCCTGACTCTCCCTCCTCAGGGCCATCGCCGCACCAACCCAACAACAAGCACCCAATGCTTACTCGGGCCAAGGCTGGGATATTTAAGCCTAAATATGTTGCCGACCTTGCAGCAAAAACATCCAGGCATCCCCTCCCTCATTCTTTGTCTGCTGCCACGGCCGTTTCTCCAGATTTTGAACTGAAGACATTTAAACAAGCTGCTCCACATTCACATTGGAATCAAGCAATGCTAGATGAACTCTCTGCCAAGAACAAAAATAGTACTTGGACTCTTGTTCCGCGTTCTTCGTCCATGAATGTGGTGGGTAGTAAATGGATCTATAAGATCAAACGGCGAGCCGATGGATCCGTTGAACGCCACAAAGCCCGATTAGTAGCACAAGGATATACACAACAGGAGGGGGTTGATTACGACGAGTCCCGTAGTCAAGCCCCCAACAATTCGTACAATCCTAGCAATTGCTCACTCTCGATCTTGGCCGTTGCAACAGTTAGACGTCCGAAATGCCTTTTTGAATGGTCATCTTCAAGAAGAGGTATACATGGCTCAACCTCCGGGATTTAAGCAACCAGATTTTCCCGAGCATGTGTGTCGCTTACACCGAGCTATATATGGCCTAAAGCAATCCCCCCGGGCTTGGTTCCAACGTCTGCATGATCATCTTATCTCCATCGGTTTTTTCAACAGTAAAGCCGATAGCTCCCTGTTTATTCGACATTCAAGTTCATCGCTCATTGCCATTTTGGTCTACGTGGATGATTTTATTATCACCGGTTCTTCTCCCTCGAATGTCACTCGTGTTATTGACCCGATTTGCACCACATTTGATAGTCGAAAACTTGGTGATTTGGGCTACTTCCTAGGCATTGAGACACTTCGCTCCTCGGATACTCTTTCACTTAGCCAAGCCAAGTATGCCTCGAATCTTCTTCGCAAGTTTAATATGGATGGATGTAAACCCGTCTCGACTCCTCTTGTTTGTGGCTCTCATCTTTCTGCCATGGATGGCGATCCTCTACAAGATGCAACCACTTACCGAAGTATGGTAGGGGGCTTACAATATCTCACATTAACACGCCCTGACATCGCTTTCGCTGTGAACCAAGTTTGCCAACATATGCACTCTCCGCGTACCTCACATCTCGAGGCTGTGAAGCGGATTCTTCGCTATATTAAAGGCACTATCACTTTGTACCTTCGTTTCAACCGGTCTACTGATCTCTCCTCACGCCTTACTCGACTCCGACCGTGTGCAGTTTTGCTGATAACCGCCGTTCTACTACGGGAGCCAGATCTTTATTCGTCCCAATCTCGTTGCGTGGATGCCCAAGAAACAAACTATCAAGTTGCTAGATCAAGTAGTGAAGCCGAGCATGTAGAGCCTCGCAACCACAATGAGAACTTCGTTGGTTCTCCTATTTATTTCGAGAACTCGACCGTATCTCTCACCTCCAAGATCGCTTTGTGACAATGCGTCGCCTTACACATGTCAAGAAATCCCGTATTTCATGCTCGCACAAGACATATTCAAATTGATCATCACTTTGTTAGAGAGCTTTACCAACGGGGTTCCTTCGCCTCCATCAAATTTCCACCATCGATCGCCAGCCGACATTTTCACTAAAGGGTCGGGCTCAACCACGTCTCCACATTCTTTCGTCCAAGCCGCAGCTTCCACTACGCGCGCTGCTTGCGGCGTGAAACCGCGTGTCTATCCCTCCATCAACAAATGTGTCTCTCCCTCCATCAACAAAGAAATCACTCTGTAAGTACTCCAATTTGAGTTGTTAGCATTTTCGTTAGAAAATTAACGAAAATTTTAACATTCCTAACATTTCTAACTATTCCTAACTTTTCTAACAAAGTAAGGGTAAAGTAGGCATTGCTATTTAAAGATAAGCCAAGAAAAGAATCTCAAAAAGAAAAGAAATTGGAAAAATCCTAATCTGGTAAGCTAAAAACAAAGAACCGGGCCAATTTTCGAAATATTCCTTGTGTCCAAAGCTTGGAGCTGCATTTAATGAACAGTGCACGCTTCCACTCATGTCCGCGCGGATGACTATGGCAATTTCAGAGGGCTATAAATTGAGGCCTTCAGTCACAGAAATAGAGGAGGAACAACACATTTTTCAACTGCACCTTGGCGAAAAATAGGGAGAAAACAGTGGGAATTCACTTGAATTGCCACCATTTTCTCTTCAATCTTTCCCAAATCCCACTCACTCCAAATACTCTCAAATCACTCCCATTCATACACAAGCCCAAGCTTCAATCACCCCTTAAGAGGAGGATTAGAGAGAAAACATAGAGGACTTAATTGTTATCTACTTGTTTTCTCTTTGACCAACTCTAATCACAAGCCCTAAACACATTCAAACCCTAAACACATTCAAACCAAGCCTTGAATCCATTCAAACACAAACACAAGGGAAGATAGGTATAACCTCCCTCTCCCTACCCTAAATCTCTCTCATCCATGCATGCACTTTCAAACTCCAAAATGTAGTTTGTTCATCTTCTTGCTCTAGATCCAAGAGGATCACCATGGAAGTTTATCTCCATGGATGATCCTCTACAAGGATCAACATTATTTTCAAAGTGTTCTTACTTACTTGCAAACATGTTTTCAAAACCCTAAAAATCATTTTCATACATCAAATCTTCATTTTCAAGAATAAAATTCCCCTTCCCAAGCAAATGAAATGCTTAAAGTCCTAATGTACCCCAAGGATGGCTTGATATAGTAGATCACCACTAAAATGTTTAGTGATCACTAATCAAAGCCTAGGGAAATGGGGACAAGCATGGATGCCAAACCCCCTTTAAAATCATGTTTTTCTTCAAGAGAAAGTTGCTGTCCAGTAGCCTTTCTCTAAGACCTCTGTCCATGGTCTAATTTTTTGGACATACAGAAACTTGGAATTTGGTGTTGACTACAAAACACTTTTTGTAGCCAACATCCAGAGCTTTCCAGACATATTTTTACTTTATTTTTTGCGTGAGTAAAACTCCCTTTTTCAAATTTTCTTTCAAAGGTCAGTTCATCAGTCTCTGGAAGTCCAGATTTCATATCTGAGATTTCCAGAAGGTTTTGGTCCACCAAATCACCTCCAAATGGGAAAGTTCTTTTACAGAAACCTTATTTAAGGTGTCTTGAACAACTTTCATTCTCGGACTTTCCCCAGATTCTGAGATTTTTAAGCCCTTAAACCCATTTTAAAATAAAGTGTCCACTGCCCTTTTCATTCTGGCAGAATTGGTTTTCAACTCCAAAAAATCTTTTGAGTCCCAAAACTAAGCCCAAAAATCACACCAAAAATCATGGGATTTGTTCAAAGTCTAATAAAGAGTTCCCAATTTTTACTTTTCAGTTTCAACTTATTTTGGCCAAAACACACACACACACACACACACAAATGGTTTTTAAGCTTGGAAGACTCGTTTTACGAGGCATTCCGGGTGAACACTAACGTTCTTCCCGGCGTGTAACGTGACCTCCGAACCCAAATCTCTCATTTCGGGCATTTTTCAAAGTTTTGGCCCTTAAAATAAAAATGGCGTGGCGACTCCGTTTGATTTTCAAAAAAAAATCGGGTACATCACAGTGGCGACTCTGCTGGGGAATAAGATAAGCTTTATCTTTAAAAAAAAAAATGATATTTGGTATATTGGTGGAAACCATTAAACTTCCCGTTATCGCCTCCTAACACGAGTCGGGGATAAATTGTGGTTTAACAATCCCACGTACCGGTGTCATTGTTTTCAAAAAAAAAAAAAAAAGCTTTTGAGGGTCAAGCTTCCGTCCCGGCATTTGAAATCATTTGTGGTGTGTGTTGATTTTTCACATTTTCGTGTTGTTTTGGCCGCCTCGAAAAAGTCAAAATTTTGACTATCGGACCCGTTGCCTGGAATTATGTGCTTATGTGCCTATGTGTTATTTGCTTTCAAAAAAAAATTCAAAAAAAAAAATCAAAAAAATTCAAAAAAATGTTTTCAAAAAAGAAGAAAATTTTCAAAAAAAAATCATGCATCATACTTTTTAAGATACATGAAAAATTTCTATTTTACTCGTAAAAGAAGATAGATCGCTGCACACTACGCGCACGTGACCTTACACCGCACACTACGTCCCTAACCCGGAAATCTCGTCGCGGCCCGTTTGGTCTTATTACGCCTCTCGGTGCAAGCACGGACTACCCAAACATCCCATGGAGCCTCGTGTCGACTACGCACTTGTCTCGTGACACACTTTGTCCGAGACCCGGCTGGTTTTTAGTCCGGGTCCGTGCCATGCCCCGTCTCGTGTATAGACCTTTCCTTTCAAGCCTTAGTCGGCATACCGAGTCAATATCTTTCTGGGACCCTAATCGCCGAAGTCCCGCCGGTTTTCCGTCACTGCTTTGACCAAATATTGACCGGCGCCGACTTTCGACTCGACCGGCACAAATTATACACCGACTCCGCATGACACCGAAGTCATCAAGGATTAACGATTATTCCATGCCTAATTACGGCCTAATTGACGACAAGTCAAGATCAATCGTGGACATTTATCGTCCGAATCATGCCGACTTTTTGTCGAGCTCTCTGACATGATCTTGCTTTGACGCGCTTGTCCGTAATTTACATCAAATGCTCGTTAAGACTAGATTACCCGCCGTACTTTAGGATCGTTTTTCTTTCTGGCCGGTGGGACCCGCTTGCTCTATAGACCTCGCCCTGGCCGTACACCCCGGGAGGTCGAAATACAGTGGAATACGAGGGGCCGATAGACGTAGTGACGGGGCCCACCGATCCAGGATCCGAGTAATTTGCGAAAAGAAGAGCAATCTTTTCCAACCGATTAGGTTAATAAAACATGTTTTAAGTAAACAAGAACAAATAATCGCATGTCGCATGAGTCCAAAGCCCAAACACCTACCCTCCTTCTATCCCTGCACATCCGAACCTCGTGCCTTTTCCCCCGCAGCCTCCTCACAAAGCTTGGTTTCTGCACGGGTCACCGTTTGATTAGTTGGGAAGAGTCAAGCGCATCGTCGCCTTCACTGTTTGTTCCGACTCCGGTTTCGTAATGTCCGCACGCCCGTAATGATGGGGATAACGCTACTCCGCCTCCCGGGACCCCTCAAATGTAACAGAGTGGAATCGCTAGCGTAACGTATGAGATTGCGACAGAAGCACAAACAATAGCCTTATGGAGGCTATTAAGAGCCACGGTTTGGCCGCCACCAATCCCGACGGCACCTTCACCGTGGAAGAAGAAGAGGATGCCAATCCCACTCTCGCCGCCCGATTACTCCAGATGCCACCACCCACCTCCTATGGTACCACTACCGTAACCCACGCTCCTCGGTCTCGGGACAGGCTCCCCAACCACACAGACCACCGTATCCACGCAGCACGACGCACTAATCGCTCACAGCTTCCTCGGTGGGACAAAGCCGCATTTTAATGTCTTCTCACGGTCGGGGTTACCTCTAATGCCCTAACAAATTGAATCCCACCTCGCTTGAAACCGATCAATCCAGGACCTTCACAAAGAATATTGGAATGCCCTACGCCTCGGGTCCAGACAACGAGAGCCCTTCCTCAAAATGATGCTAGCTCACCGCTCCTAACACAGCTTTTCACAAGTCCATTTCTCACTCGTGGTTCGATGGGTTACCAAACCTCCATCCCGCCATCGGAATCACCAGACCGCAGCACTCTGTTATACACCATCGCCACGCCTACCCATGCACTAACAACCAGGGACAAAGCCCTCGCATCTAAGCCTACTTATGGGTCTCACTCCGGAACTCCGAGCTATTCGGCTACCTCAGTCCGCCTCCACCTTCTCTCGCTATAGGAAGCCAACAAAGAAGTCAGCCGGGTTTTATCCCTTTCGCCCAAGCACCTACCTACATTCCCTGTAATTTGGGGCCAAGGATGTGTTTTCACCTACGCCCGAGTATGGTATCCCTTCCACCAGCCAGTGCCGCCGGTGGTAGACGTGTCCAAACGGTTATAACCGCCGGTTAATCTGCTATAACCGCCTGCTAAAAATTTCGTTAAGTCTTAATCAGTAACCTAACCGTTAACCGTGTACTAACTGCTTATTATACTGGTTAATCTGCTATACACGGTTACACGGTTATACACGGTTACACGGTTAAAAATATGCTTTTTTTCGCCTGTCCTTTTTTAACGGAATAGTTAACTTTTGCTCGTATAACCCCTTTTTATTTTTTTTATTTTTTTCAATAAAGAATACAATTTGAGATGTTACTTATTAATGATTTTTTTGAAAAAAGTTATAAAAAAAAAAGTTAAGAATTTTTAAATAAATGAAATTTTAACAAAAAATGTGTTTAATGTATTTTTTTTTAATGCTTTTTTTGGTTAAGCAAAGCTATTTGAGAAATATTTCTTTTAAAAAACAGTTTTTAACATTTTTTTTGAAGAAAATAGTTAACTTTTAACAGATTTTTAACTAGTTTTATAAAAAGTTAACTTTTTATTTATTTTTTTTATTTTTTTTTGGATAAAGAAGACCATTTTAGACTTTTGTTTACTATATACATTTTTTGCAAAAGATATATAAAAAAAGTTATGAATTTTGAAAGAAATAAAAACTTAACTTTTTATAAATAAACGAAAGTATATAAAATAAAAAGGGACGGTACCCTTAAATTTTATTAATTAAATAAAATTACAAAGAGGGGGACAACCAACCTTACCCTTTTATAATTAAGGGGGGACATTTAGGAGCCTTTACCTCAACCTAACTATTACAATTCAATAAAAATAAACCTAATCTAATAAATAAAAATTAAAAACTAATCTATTACAATTCAATAAAAATAAACCTAATCTAATAAATAAAAATTAAAAACTAATCTAATCCTCACTAATCACTTCCCGTAGAGTCATCCACATCGTATTGATATTTTGGGTCAAGTGTATCCTCTTCATAAGGCATATCTTGTTCTCTCTTTTCCGATCTAACCCAATCCCCAAGTAATAGTTGATTTTCCAAGTTTTCAACCGTTAGTTGGGAATGTCTTTCATCCAAAACATTTCCTCCAATGCTAAATGCGGATTCGACCGCCACCGTTGACGCGGGAGAAGCTAAGACTTCTTTTGCAATTATAGAGAGTATAGGATAACTCTCTTTCCTTCTTGACCACCACTTTAAAACATCAAAATCATTTGGATTATCACTACTTTGATCCCATTCAAAAGTAGTGTTGAAATATGTGTCTAACTCCAAGGGAATGTTAGAGGAAGAAGAACTAGTCCCTACTCGAGGACGTTTCTTTTTGCTATACAAATTAGCAAAAAAATGATACGGATCCGCCTCAAGTAAATCACCACCAACATCTTGAGAAGAAGTAGAGTCAACATTTTGAGAAGGATTTCCATGAATTGCATTATATTCGTTATAAAAAGACATCAAATCATTTTTTGTACTTTCAACAATATTCGATAGAGAATCATGATCACCTCTACCATCGGGGTATAAATTAGTATAATAAAAAGAAAAGGGGAAGGGGAACTGGTTACTGGCCGTTGTTTGTTTGACTGGGAGGGGCCAGGGTGACAGCCGGACAGGGAGTCAGGGAAGGGAGTGGGTGGGGGTCGGGGGTGTGGGCCTTGCCTGGGAAAGTGGGGTGAGCGCCTGGGCGGTCAAATCAAAGTACCGTTGAGCGTGACAAGAGCCGTTTGGGGGGGATTAATAATTAATTCAAAATTTGAAATTTGAATTTCAAATTTCAAAATTTCAAGGTTAGGCGGTTAGTTAGGCGGTTATAACCGCCGGTTAGTTAAATGGTTATATATAACCGCCGGTTGCCGGTTTTTGAAAACCTTAACCTTAACCTGTAACCGCCGGTTTCGGTTAAGGCGGTTACGGTTAAGGCGGTTGACGGTTATAGATTCTGATTCTGATTGCTATTAACCTCCGGTTAGCCGGTTCCTAGATTTTGGGACACGTACCAGTGGTAACTCCTCACTTCGCTCGCCACCGGATTGAATGCCACGGTTCCACCACAAGATCCTCATCCGTCCCGGTTCATGGAACAACATAAGGAAATGAAAGCGCAGATTGATGAATTGATCGCTAAGAAGTTCGCTTCCTCCGCCACTGACCCGACTCCATCGCGCCCCGCCCCACAAATTCGTGATGCTTAATCTAGATGCTGTTTGATGGGACCGCATGCCCGAAAACTCACCTCGGATACATACACTTTGGCAACGAAAGCTGGGTGGATGCACAAACCACAGCCGTCGACTACTTCGCCTCTTCAAGTCGTGGCTTTGAAATGGTTCTTCCGCTTAAAACCCGAGGCCAGGCCACACGGGACCGCATCACTAGTGCTTTCGCGAGAGAAGTACAAAGCTAACTTGGAATGGGAAACAAATAGAGTTGACCGCAGACAATACATGCGGCCCGACGAGAACATCTGGGATTTTTACAAGCGTTGAATTTGAAACTTAGCGAAATGGCAATTCCTCCCTCTCGAAGAGGAACAAGCTGGACATCTTTCGCTACGCCTCGAAACCTCATTTGAGAACTTCCTCGCCACTTCCCTACGCGGACTTGCGTGCAATGGTTAATTCTGGGCTAAATTTGAGAGGCTCACAATCAACAGCCGAGTTTTGCTGCACCTACCTACACTACACGGCTTCATCCACCTCCAACACGACTCCCGCCTTGACCCCTATTCGGGACGGATCAGAATAATGCCACTCCCTTTGTTCCCAAGAAACCCGATGCGTCCCGTATCCCGCTCCAAGACTTGAGAAACTTTGAGATGCCTTTGAGTGATATCTTCGTAGGTTTGGTAAAAGAAGGTTTGCTCAGGCCTTTAGAAAACTATCGGCCCGTAAAACCCCAACGCTCCTTTGGATACCTCCAAGCATTGTGCCTTTCATCGCACTACGGGCACTGATGTACGATTGCGTCCCCCTCAAGAAGGAAATCCAAGGTTTGATTGAGCAAGGGAAGTTAGAGGTGCCTGAAGGGCCCAATACTATCGCAACCCGCTCCCTAGAAATAACAACATGAGCGTCAACATGGTCGAAGTTTGGTGATTCAAGACTCGTGGGCATAATGGAATTTGACTCGCCCTTTTGTGAGATCAATGAACCGGTCATCGCAGCAACGAAAACGGGGATTGAGCAAGGGATTGCTAAAGAAATCCTGGTGGAGAGATCTGCGATAGCTCCCATCTCCAAACTCGCCGAAGAGTAAATGCATGGTCCAACAAAGAAAGAGCGGCTAGACTAGGGGCTACCTATCTCTAAAATAGTCTTTTAAGTCAACCTTCGTAGGTTCTAGTACTTCTCTTTCACCTAAGTCCTTCCTGGACATTTGTCGTTGTAAGTCCATTTTGGACATAGTAGTTAAATGTCTAACTTTTATATAAGTCTTCTTTCTTTTCTTGCTAGACTCGAGACATCACTTGCGCACCCACGTTACACTTAATTGAAATGATTTTATCCAAAATGATCACTTGTCTTTGCTCAACCACTAATTCTTTGAAATGATTAATATTCAAATTAATTGGAGTGAGAAAGTCAATTGATATCCTTCTCAAATTGGGGCTTACCAACTCCCCCTCTTGAATCTCATATGCTCACATCATCCTCGTCATTTCGTTGCTCGATGAATTTGCACGGATCTTTTCTCATTAAAAGCTTAAGCAAACAATGAAGACTTAATCTCAATTAGGTCATCCGGTAGGGATTGCGGCTGAAGCCTTTCACCCATAGGAAAGCCATTACCTCACCCTCACCAAATAATACCTTTCATTTCAAGATCGGCGTGTTTTGAAACCCTGTTTAGCCATCACATTTGCTCCTTGCGAGAGAAGTCCAGGCAAGGCCAAGAAGTTAGCTTCGAGAGTCGGCGATGCGCAAAATATCTCAAGCCACTGAAGGAAGGACAAAGATAATCCTCAACTCCTCAGAGACCTTCCAAAAAAGGACTGTCGATCCTCACAATTCAGCAAAAGTCCCCGACTCCTCAAGAAGCTCTCCAAAAAGGGAGCCCGAGTTCTCGCAAGTTCGCAAAAGTTCTCGATGGCCTGGAGTTCCTCTCACCATTACCTTAAATCAATCCCAAGCCACCCTCTCGCTTTCAGAGGATATTCCCATTACCATTACTCTCGCCTTTGGCCAAAGTCAAAATCTGACCTCTCCTTCTTAGAGGCAATCAATCTTCATCACCGTAGATTTCCCAAACACATCCCTACAAGCCAACCTCTCATCTTTAGAGGTTCGGTCGATCAAAGGCCCGGTAGACCTCTCATCTTAAGAGGTCATAATTTTCCAAATCACCCGATGGTCGATCGAAGCCCGGAAACCCAGCTGTAATTCCTATCGGATAGCAATTTCACCGTAATATCTTTAAGATCTAAATCAATTTGATGTTTCATTGCTTGCTTAAATTGGAATCTGATCCATCTTGATTCAAAATCATCAATCAAAGATTGTGCAAATTCAAATCTGATTCTTTCGACATTTCATGTGAGCATATTTCATTTCTCCTCCACAAACACTTGTCGTGGATGTCCCATTGGGGCTCCGCATCCGTGTCTTTCATGGACATTCTAAGGGGATATGTTATTCGAATCTCCAATCCTCAAAGGACCTCAAAATCTCGAACTTTCACATTCATTCTCTCTTCAATCGGGCTAAACCCGAACTACGGCGACCTGAGCTCCTCATGATGAGGGGAACGTAGGCAACCATAATTGGTCCGGTCGAAATCACAAACAAATCTCGAAAAAAAATCCGGTCTCATCAAGGATCGTCCCTACACACTTTCCGACCTTGATTCTCGATATCAGTTGGCTTTCTCCTTGTGATTAATCAAAATATTTGTTCATATCAGATTTAGGGGTTGAATAACCCGAACATTAACAAAGGGTTTTAAGCAGCCTTGTGATCATCACGAATAAAACAAGTTTTCAAGTGTCTCGACAAGTCTTCTCTCTCTCCATCATAGGGAAATAGAGCCAAACACTGTCTTTCTGTCAGCAGGGGCTTCCATACACTTTTCCACACCTTGTGATGCTTATACCCTCTCAAAAGAGTCAAACCTAAAAGCGAGAGTGTCATACACAAATTCGGGAGACATTCCCACCTTTCAAAAGACATGCCCCTGCACGTAAACACTTCTGAGTCTCGTCCAGCGACTGGTTGACTAAAGTTTGAAATGATGGGTCGCTCCGCGGCCACAAGACGACTCTGTCTGCAATAAGACTCAAGCTCGAGTTTCTTCACGCTGGGCTTTGCTAAGCGGTTCTCCCGGGTTCTCCCGTACGCCTCTTCAAGCCGGGGCTTCTATAGTCATCTTTGGGTCCGCATTGGGTTCTTCACTACGAAATAGATCCGATCTTTATCGATTATCTTCGTGGATCGCTTTGCATTACCAATCGATTGGGACTCGCTAATTATGTCGGAATCACAACGAGGTTATAAGATTAGGGCTTCGCCCGAAGTCACTTCTTCAAAATCTGGACTTCTCCTACTCGGTTCTTCAAACCGGGGCTTTGCACAGAAGGGATCAGGGCTTTGTCAAGATGGTCTTTTGAACATGAATTTTATCAAGTCACAAGAAAGGCTCTAGGCACATCAACAACTAGATTTTCGGCTTGTAACTTGGTACATAGCTTGGCTTCCCGTAGCATCGGAATTTAAGAACTGGGGTTTCTCCCGGCAAGTAGCGGTTTCATCAAATCATTCTCCGAACAAGGTTTCGGCCAAGTCACAGCTCACCCAAATGAAAGAAGTTTCACTCATACCGACGTACTTTCTACAGCCTCCGGCCAAGACGCCTTCAAATGACCAAGATTGAGAGGGAAAATTTTAACCAAGACCCGGATCCGAATCCAATCTCATCAAAATTGAGGTCCACGCGATATCATTAACAAAACAACAACCGCTGTTTAAATCGCGATCGAGGGCTTTCACCCCCTCCCACTTGCTCAAAATCTGCTCCAAACAGTTTCCGGACACATACATTCCAATACATCCCCTCTCACCACGCATTCCCAAAAAAATCTCCCTGTGGTTCATGTAGCATGCACAAAACTTGAATCAATAGGAACAATCCTAAGTCATAATTTTCCCGCCAAAAGCTTAGCTAAGCGCATCTCCAAAAGCAAGTAAATGCATCATCTCGCGAACATATGCACCGATGTTCCCATAATCATTTTGATTCTATGCATGCAACCATCATCATGAATGGCGTATGTGCATTTGTCCCTCTACTAACAAATGTAGCAATTCGAAGCACGAAAGACCAGCTTTCCATCACTACCCGAAGCCTCTCCGCAGGCGAGAATGATCTCCACCAAAGACGACCTCCAATGTCCACAAATGGATGAAGACGACCTCCAAAGATCTACGGTTTGGCAAAGATAGCCCCCATGTCTATAGCTTGGCAAAGACAAGTTCCGGCGTCGCAACTTGGTGAAAACAACCCCCAACATTCACAAACATATGAAGACCGCCTCCGTGTCTACAAATCGGTCGAAACGCCAAGTTCTCAAATACAATTCGGTCGAGAGACGCCAAGTTCTCAAATACAATTCGGCCGAGATGCCAAGTTCTCAAATACAATTCGGTAGACGCCAAGTTCTCAAATACAATTCGGACGCCAACTTCTCAAAATACAAATCGGTCGGAGACGCCGAGTTCTCGAGATACAATTCGGTTAGAGACACCAAGTTCTCAAATGCAAATCGGTCGAGACACAAAGTTCTCAAAAGCAAGAAGTCCCAATGTGAAGACAAGCTCAACAACTTCTACAAGGTTGACGATCACCAAAGAAGATGCGGACTCAACCAAACTCCTCCTTCAGTCAAAATGCCTCCAAAGACAAGAAATCGTAGCGTAAAACCGTCCCACGAACGGCAACCCAACAACTCTTCATCAACATCGCCCGTAGCCTCGGCCCTTCCTAAGCAGCCTACAGGTAAAGTACAAAGATGTATGAAAGCATATCTTAGTCAACTACCTTTCTAAAAGAACATTATCATCAAATCTTAGGGCGACTTCCCAAAAACAGTCAAACCTCGGGTGACTCCCGAATACCGTCAAACCATCAAAGACCATCCTCCGGTTGTCGAACTACGTCCGTGCTTGATTCCCACTCGGGATACGTAGGTAGCCTACCATAGTCCAAATTCACTCGACCAACACTCTGGCCACCCTTTTCCCGTAATCCTCGTAAGCTCAAATCTTCCCCGGCCGAGAACGCCCTCAAACAGTCTCCCTCGTGTACAAAACCTCGACTTAGGATCATACTCCCGAACCGAGTCCCCATTTAGGTTCATACTCCTGAACTGAGTCCCCGACTTAGGATCATACTCCTGAACTAGGTCCCCATTTAGGTTCATACTCCTGAACTGAAACCCCGACTTAGGATCATACTCCTGAACTAGGCTCCCATTTAGGTTCATACTCTTGAACTGAGTCCCCGACTTAGGATCATACTCCTGAACTAGGTCCTCATTTAGGTTCATACTCCTGAACTGAAACCCCGACTTAGGATCATACTCCTGAACTAGGTCCCCATTCAGGTTCATACTCCTGAACTGAAACCCCGACTTAGGATCATACTCCTGAACTAGGTCCCCATTTAGGTTCATACTCCTGAACTGAGTCTTCATTTAGGTTCATACTCCTGAACTGAATTCTCATTTAGGTTCATACTTCTGAACTAAACCTCAGCTTAGGTTCATCCCCGACGAAAGTTAACGGAATTCCGATCCCTTCAAATGAAGTCCACCAAAAGACTGTCTATCCCCTCGAAGTCTGTCCCCAACGAAAGAATACGAACATCGAAGGAAATCGTTTCAAAACAAGTTGTCACCTCCAGATCACCCATCATCAAGGTTCAAGGCACCTAAAACGCCATCATTAAGGTTTGAGGCACCTAAAACGCTATCACACACAACACGAGGAAAGCGATAGATCGCAATCATCCCCTAATTCGACAAACCGAAACCATTACCAGGGCGACTTTCCAAAAATAGTCTGATCTTAGGGCGACTTCCCAAAAATAGTCAAATCATAGGGCGACTTCCCAAAAATAGTCAGATCATAGGGTGACTTCCCAAAAATAGTCAGATCATAGGGCGACTTCCCAAAAATAGTCAAATCTTAGGGCGACTTCCCAAAAATAGTCAAATCTTAGGGTGACTTCCCAAAAATAGTCAAATCTTAGGTTGACATCCTAAAATAGTCACCTTAGGGTCAGCATCGAAAGACCCGAACTACGACTGGCTTGATTCCTCCTAAGGATACGTAGGTAGCCTATCATTAGGTTCGGCCCACTGCACCAAAATGGTCATTCCTATCCCCAGAGAGCCGATATACAATCTCACCCACTGCACTCAAAATGGTCATTCCTATCCCCAAAGAAACGGATATACAATCTCACTACCAAAAAAATGGTCATTCCTATTCCCAAAGAAACGGATATACAATCTCACCCATCGACCAAAATGGTCATCTCTTATCCTCAAAGCAGAGCGAATATACAATTTCACCACCGACAAAAAGGGTCATTCTTATCCCCAGCAGAAGTTTCTCTCAAAGAATCGATCGCAGAACTCGCTCATCAAGGTTCGAGGCACCTAAAACGCCATCATCTCTGTGGTCAAAGATCCGAACTACGACCGGCTTGATTCCCATTCGGGATACGTAGTAGCCTATCGCTAGGTTCGCCCACTCGATCACTCGATCACTTGATCATCTCGTCAAATATGGAGCCTTACTCTTATCGACCGACCCCGCTTCCTTCGAAAGCGCCGCCGAGGGGCTACTGTAAGTACTCCAATTTGAGTTGTTAGCATTTTCGTTAGAAGATTAACGAAAGTTTTAACATTCCTAACATTTCTAACTATTCCTAACTTTTCTAACAAAGTAAGTGGTAAAGTAGGCATTGCTATTTAAAGATAAGCCAAGAAAAGAATCTCAAAAAAGAAAAGAAATTGGAAAAATCCTAATCTGCAAGTTTAAAAAGAAACTGGGCCAATTTGAATTCTCTACGGAAATATTCCTTGTGTCCAAAGCTTGGAGCCGCATTTAATGAACAAAGTGCACGCTTCCACTCATGTCCGCGCGGATGACTATGGCAATTTCGTGAGGGCTATAAATTGAGGCCTTCATCACGAAATGAGGAGGAACAACACATTTTTCAATCCGCACTTGGCGAAAAATAGGAGAAAACAAAGGGGAATTCACTTGAATTGCCACCATTTTCTCTTCAATCTTTCCCAAATCCCACTCACTCCAAATATTCTCAAATCACTCCCATTCATACACAAGCCCAAGCTTCAATCACCCCTTAAGAGGAGGATTAGAGAGAAAACATAGAGGACTTAATTGTTATCTACTGCTTTCTCTTTGACCAACTCTAATCACAAGCCCTAAACACATTCAAACCCTAAACACATTCAAACCAAGCCTTGAATCCATTCAAACACAAACACAAGGGAAGATAGGTATAACCTCCCTCTCCCTACCCTAAATCTCTCTCATCCATGCATGCACTTTCAAACTCCAAAATGTAGTTTGTTCATCTTCTTGCTCTAGATCCAAGAGGATCACCATGGAAGTTTATCTCCATGGATGATCCTCTACAAGGATCAACATTATTTTCAAAGTGTTCTTACTTACTTGCAAACATGTTTTCAAAACCCTAAAAATCATTTTCATACATCAAATCTTCATTTTCAAGAATAAAATTCCCCTTCCCAAGCAAATGAAATGCTTAAAGTCCTAATGTACCCCAAGGATGGCTTGATATAGTAGATCACCACTAAAATGTTTAGTGATCACTAATCAAAGCCTAGGGAAATGGGGACAAGCATGGATGCCAAACCCCCTTTAAAATCATGTTTTTCTTCAAGAGAAAGTTGCTGTCCAGTAGCCTTTCTCTAAGACCTCTGTCCATGGTCTAATTTTTTGGACATACAGAAACTTGGAATTTGGTGTTGACTACAAAACACTTTTTGTAGCCAACATCCAGAGCTTTCCAGACATATTTTTACTTTATTTTTTGCGTGAGTAAAACTTCCTTTTTCAAATTTTCTTTCAAAGGTCAGTTCATCAGTCTCTGGAAGTCCAGATTTCATATCTGAGATTTCCAGAAGGTTTTGGTCCACCAAATCACCTCCAAATGGGAAAGTTCTTTTACAGAAACCTTATTTAAGGTGTCTTGAACAACTTTCATTCTCGGACTTTCCCCAGATTCTGAGATTTTTAAGCCCTTAAACCCATTTTAAAATAAAGTGTCCACTGCCCTTTTCATTCTGGCAGAATTGGTTTTCAACTCCAAAAAATCTTTTGAGTCCCAAAACTAAGCCCAAAAATCACACCAAAAATCATGGGATTTGTTCAAAGTCTAATAAAGAGTTCCCAATTTTTACTTTTCAGTTTCAACTTATTTTGGCCAACACACACACACACATACACAAATGGTTTTTAAGCTTGGAAGACTCGTTTTACGAGGCATTTCGGGTGAACACTAACGTTCTTCCCGGCGTGTAACGTGACCTCCGAACCCAAATCTCTCATTTCGGGCATTTTTCAAAGTTTTGGCCCTTAAAATAAAAATGGCGTGGCGACTCCGTTTGATTTTCAAAAAAATCGGGTACATCACACACTCCTTAATTCTAGTGATAGAATTTCCCTTTCCAAATAGTCTAGGAATGAATATCATTCAAGAGGAATGTATATCATTTAGTTAGGAATGTATATATCTCTCCTTATTCTGTGCATATCAAATCAATTGTATAGAAAGGTAGGACTCTATGTAAAGATGTATATATATGAAATTCATGTGAAAGAGAAACTCACTTTGAGATTTCTCCCCAAAATTCTTTGTCTTATAAGAATGGCCTCCAACAGCAATTTTGTCTGGATGAGCCACCTTTGATGTATGTGTGTACATGAGAAAGAATCAGCAGCCATATTCAAAAACACTAAGAATTTTAATGTCCAGAATCATGACGAGACTTACTCTACGGCGGATAACTTCCTTCACTGCCGCCTCTGCACTTGCAACAAGTTCCTTCACAAACCAAGTGAACATAACATTTAATTTACAGATCCATAAATAAGATAATAACTCGCTTATTGATTTCTTTTTTGAAGAAGGACTAAAAATGCATGTTAGCATTTGATATCTATCAGTGTAGATAGAGCACTCAATTGTGATCTCTAAAGTGTTCACAGTTTGCAGTCTTCTATTTCAATCCTTATTCCTAGCCCACTATAATCAAACATAGGGTGTTAAAAGATCACCCTTCCAAGAAGGTAAACATATATTTACTCCTACATAACCGTTTAATAAATACTTTGAAATACCAAGAACAAAGATTTTTTATGACGCGCATATTAGTAAACAGACATGGTATTTCTTCCCATCTCATAAGATGCAACTGAACAGAGAAATTATATCAGAAAAATATGGGCATCAAGTTACCTATCGTTTGCCTCTCCCTTGCCCTCACCAATGATAGGAATCGTTGGCCCAGATAATACAGCAAATCTGCAAGTGTTGGTGTAACATAGATTATCTACATGGATCCAGATCAGCCAAAGGCAAGGGAAAGCGAGGGGAGGGGGAAGAAAAAGGTTTGGACATGAATGGCAATGAAATACTCCCTCCGTCCCAGAAAGATGTTCCAACTTTTTTGTCGTTAGAATAAACTTTGATCAATAACTTTAGCTTAATTTAATTATCCTAATGAAAATCTAAAAATTGTTATTGATAGTATTTAATATTGTACAAATAACAAGTTTCAGATTTTCACTAGATTATACAAAATAACCTAAAATTATTGCTCAAAGTTATTTCGTAGTAACAAAAAAAAAAAAGTGGAACATCCTTCCAGGCCGAGGGAGTAGAATTAAGGAGGGTAGAAGAGAGTAATGCCTCCTAGTCAGACAAAGCAGAGGCGATGTTGGATCAATGCATGCAAATTCATTTGGGGACCCACGATCTTGCCCAGCTGCTTCTTTGTCATAAAACTCTTCAGGATATGACCAAACTAGACATGGAAGAGGGCCCTCTTTTGATGGATCAAAGCCCGGTGGGAGGTATAAAGTTGCCGTGAGTTTTACACCATCCTTTCTCTTGTACCTGATCATCTCCTTCTGTAGTGAAGCCAACTGAGGATATGGATGAGGAAAATTTGTGATTTGATTTGCTTTTTTCTCTGGCCAACTCTGTAAGTAATACTGGGTGTTGTCAATTTTAGATTCCTTAGTCGTCAGGATTTTTAGCCGATTAATGCTGATATCTCCTTCATTTTGATCAGACATCAAACCAACAACAGTTTCATAATAATTTTCCTTGTCGCTCTCCCAAATTCGTTCCTTACTGCCTTTATTTCTGAAATAATAAATGTCAGATTATTTCATTCTCAATAATGTAAACAAGGAGAATAAAATGAATAGGTTAGTATCGATCGCTTACATGTCAAACAAATCCAAATATGGTATGTTTCCTTGTGGTGTAGCACCAATTCCATACAATAAAACATAAGTACCCTCATCATTTTCCTTCAGCTTTGCAATGACAATTTTGCCAGCAGAATTTGTCCGCAACACGGGAGAACCAGGATCAGAGTACACATCTTCTGACGGAATATCAAATAGTAACCGGGGACTCAAATAATCTGAGCCAGGGGAGAAAATCCAGTTCTTTATTTGTGGCCTTTTGTACCAAGCTTCATAAACCAGCACAAGTGAATCATCACACCAGACAATTGACCTGGAGAGTTGAAGAGGTTGTAACATCAAGGTTGTAGTTAGAATATTTAGCAGGTCAACAAAAACTAATAAATTGCACCCCCAAGATTTGCTACAGTATATAAGCAAAGAAAGAACTCTGACAAGTAACGTGTCTAAATAATATGCAGGTAATGTTTAAGGAAAAAACTGAAACGTTAAGCAAAGAGGAATACAAGAAAAAGCCAACAATTGAAGACAAATATTACTTGTGAGGGTCCAGTTTCCGAAAATTATGTGATTCAGCTTCCAAACCGACAGCAGAGTTCCCTACTCTCTCTTTTTTTTTCCGGTTTGAAGCAAGCATAGCACCTCCTGAAAACTAATTCTAGACTACTACTATAATATCAAATTGAATAACAAGTGGTCACATAATTATGTGTAGGATGTAGGTTCTAAGGAGGATTTAAGCGGTAGAGCTTTCAGTAGGCGTTACACACGAACCACCAAAGAGGAATGAGAAGGAGGAGCGAAAGTAGGGACAAGTCAGGAAGGGGAGAACAAGTATTGCGGGAGCGGTAAGGCATGTACGTCTTAACGTGTTGGTTTACATCGATATCTCGAGCCGCCTATTTATAGTGGTCGAGCTTGGCATGCCCGTACTATGCACATGGCGCATCACGTGCTTTCCGTCACCGCCACGCGTCAAGCCCTTATTCGCTAGGTTTGTACGGAGCGGTATAATGATGCCGCGTGTCCCTTGTGAGGACCGATCCCGCAATTCCCCTTTTCGTTCGACTAGGCCACGTGGAATCCCTTAATTGGGTCCCGTGGCAAATTCCGCTACTCTATCCTCCAATCCACAACTCCTTGATGATTCCCAAAATAAGCGGTAGAAGAGTTCCAATTGACTCCTTGCCTTTCAATCAATCAACCAGCCTTCCGCTAGACATAGCGGAAGGAGATAATACTTTTCCATCTCATTTATATAATTGAAGATACATAGATGATCCCATACGCTAAATATAATAGAGAAGGCATCACGTGCGTAGCACGTGCTTAATATTTACTAACATGTCCTACATTAGTCCCTCTCGTGCGGGAGATTTTTCTCGAAATTTCCTGACATTAGCGGTTTCGTAAATTTTATTTTGCGGAACATCCTTACGAGTTCATATAATATGATGCATTGAGCCGCTTCCGTAAAGCTGGGAATCGCGCCGCGCATTTAATGCGAGGCGGCCGTAATCACGCCGTGTCGACGAAACGTCTTTTCGTTTCCCCACTATATATATAGGCGCTCCGCTCTTCATTTACTACTTTGGCTCGAGACAAGTTGCGGGTTGATAAATCAAGTTTGCATGGCCGCATTTCTTCGTTTAATTGGATTTGTTATTTTGATCATTCTCGTATTTTGCTCCGCATAATGTCTCGGTGTCGAGAGTAGCCGTAAAGGTGAGGAAAGGGCTTCTTCTTCCGAGGGAGAGAAAGAATCTAATTGAATGGTTTCTTCTCCGGTTCGTCTAAATCCGAAGTTCAAGCGGTAGTGAGGAACTTGAAACCCTTACCCCGAAGGTAAAAGCCTCTATTTGGAAACCCTACGGTTTCCGCAAATGACGTTGGTGTAGAACTATTTAATACTAGAACCCACTTAAATTCCGCAACCTCCTTCCGCTAATCTGTTTAAGATGGCTCCCTTCTTTGGTCCCGCGTACATGTTTTGGGATGAAGCAATGTTGGTCCGGTCCGTATTCTAACCACGGTAAGACTACAGGGATCGTTAAAGAGGTCCTTTTAAAAGACTCAAAAACAAATAGGTTACCGCAAGCTTTTACGTTTCAAGATAGAAAGGGGGGATATTCCGTGGTCCGCCGGTACGTTGCTCATGCGGTTCCGCAAAAGTGGCTCATCGGGCGGACTGGACTAGAGATGTTTTGGGAATGAGAGCTATGTTTCAATTCTTAAAAGTAGTGGTATATACGAAAGCGTGTAAGGTCCCGCCAAAATCTAACCGTGGCCAAAATTTTGATCACTTGTGGACTTTGCTTTCTCGATGGGACACGAAGAACCACACTTTTATTGCAAGTCAAAGTAGTTCACCGTAACTCTGCAGGACGTAGCTGCCTCGTATGGTTTAGAGGTTCTTCGAAATGAACCTCTCGAGAATTTTATGTCCGCCGAAGAGGGGTTAAGAGTAGAGACTCTAGAAGATATCCGAAAATTTGCGGAAAAGAAATTAAAGGGCGGAAGAATGATTGGAAAGGGTGGATACTAACTGGTTTGGTGTTTTCGATAAAGCCAGACATTTACTCCCGCAGATAAGAAGGATTATGAACACTATCTAGAAGCCTACTTATCTATGTTTTTGACTATGTTCTTGTTTCCTGGAAAACCTCACGATGGACCGTATGAAAGGAATTTCGCAGATGCGTGAAATTAGCCGCGGTAAAAACCGCCCACGGGCCCTTTGCTTGGGAAATCTTTATGCTCGATTCGATAATCTTGCGGAAGCCGTACGCAGACCGCTGGGAGGTACTATGTTCATGCTGTTCTTACCGGTCCCGCTCCTTCATATGTTTCTTCTCGAGCACTTTGAGAAATTAGGTGTGCGGGAGAGGTTTATGGCTGACCAGGGGACGTTAGTCCCTCGGTCCTGGACTTGGATGAATGTAAAATTTAATGTTGGTATCCTCGAACTTATTGATCGCGAAGATGAATTCTGTTTCCGTCCGTATGGAAAAGTTCCGCTGAATGTTGACAACAAAGAATCCACTTAAGCTCATGGATTGATCACCAAACCGCAAGATCACGTCCCTCCACCGCAGTAATTGCTAAGATCTTGCGTATCCACAGCTTCGTGCATCTTCTTCTGCCGCATAAACACATTTACTAAAACATTAGTCCGAGCGCCAAAGATTGGCATCATGCTTCTTACTGACAATCGCAACTTTAGCGCCAGATTGGCAAAGATGCTCATTTACAACTTCACTCAGCGCCAAAGATTGCATCATGCTCATTCTACAACCGCAACTTCAGCGCCAAAGATTGGCATCACGCTCATCTACAACCTCACTCAGCGCCAAGATTGGCAAAGATGCTCATTTATGACTTCACTCAGCGCCAAGACGGCATCACGCCATCGACAATCTCAATGCGAACACCAACCTCATGTTCACTCCCATAGAATTTTCGTAATCTTCCGTAGCTTCAACATCTTTCACGCTTTATCATCTCCCGCAGTAAAACTTTCGACACAATGATTTCACAAGGCTAGGCTCGATTTCATCCGTATCATCCCCTAAGCCGAACCGCTTCACCAAGACTTTCGCGATTGACATCAAAGTCCTTATGATAATGCCGCAATCCCGCTATCATGCTACCGTACTCATCCAGCCCCGCAAGGAAGAAGGATGCTTAGAAGTAGCAGCTTCAAACAACCTCTTCAAACCACTCTTTTGCAACCGCTGGTCAATAATTTTGTGCGCAGCATCATCCATGAGACCCTCTTCCGCTACTTCACTAGCAGGATTACCAGCTTGGCCATATACCGCAACTTGGCCTTTCTCTTTCAAAATAGCGGTAGCATCTGCAGGAGTTGATATTGATAAAGAAGTCCGTGGGTCAATCCATACTCCACATTCGATAAGTAAATAGGACGCATAGAGACTTCCGAAAAGAAGGAGGAAGTCATGGGAAATCGTACTCAAAACATCTTACCCAAGGGTGCATCTCGGAGCACCAAGATCCGCATTAGAAATAGGATCAACGTTTACTTCTTCATCATCCCCCGACAAATCAATAGGTATTTCGCTTACTCCACTAGAACGCACCATAAATGAACGCTGTTTCATACATGAACTTTTTTAGTACCAAGCCCTTTAAAGCACGTGATCTGCCATGTGCATAGTACGGAGCTGTCAAGCTCTGACCACTATAAATAGCTGGCTCAGATATCGATGTCAGCAACAGTGACGTACATGCCTTACCGCTCCCGCAATACTTGTTCTCCCCTTCCCGACCGTCCCTACTTTCGCTCCTCCTTCTCATTCCTCTCGTGGTTCGTGTAACGCCTACCGAAAGCTCTACCGCTTAAATCCTCCTTAGAACCTACATCCTACATTTGGTGACCACAGCTGGGAGGTATTCACATGGCACCATCAAAGAAAGCCGCATCCAGAACGCGGAAGTAGTGAGGCAATTCCGTAACAACCCAACCCCCACCCGAGCCGCAAGTAGACCCAACTAATGATGCACCCATTGTCGCGAAACAGTAATCGTATTGAAAGCACCCCCTACTCCAACCTAACCTTCCCATTACCCAAGCCGACTTTCGCTGCTTTATAATAACCAAAAGGCACTTTTAGAGCGGGATCGAGACCTTAGAGAAGGAAAAAAGCCCAAGCTATCAAGGAAGCCGCAAAACGCAAAGGAAGCGGCAAAAGGAAAAGCTAAGATTGCACTGAACTCCATTTCAGACAGGATGACGATGCCGCTAAGTCAAAGTAGAGACCCCCGGAGAACCGCACTATCCCCCGCAAGTAAACACCCCGTCATCCGGTTTGTTAACATTTCAACAAGCGAGAACACTCTTCTCATCCCGTAGCAATACAAAGAAATGCCGTCCGACCATTCCGCCGGGAAACCTTATCCAGCCGCATCACTTACGCGCCTTACCCCGAGAAATACAAGCACCGTGAAGTTTACCAAGTATACTGGGAAGAGTCTAATCCTCATGAAAGCACGTCCACGATATTCGGGAGACCCTGGGCCGCACGCTAGTAACAAATAGCCAGTGTTTCATGGAGTTTCCCACTTCCTCACCTAAAAGCATACACTGGTTTTACCGTCGCATAAAGATGACATTTACGATTTCAATGAGCCGACCCGACATTTTTATGCTAAGTTCTTTTATGCCCAAGAAGAGCTCACTATGTTTAAGTTAGCCCGCGAAATTCGAAGCCGTGGCAGAAAAGCCCGTGGATTTCGTTAAGAGATTTTCCGCAAGGTCTCGACCTAGTCGACCGGCACCCGAAGATTTAGCTTGTCCAACATCAAGGCCCAAGCAATGGATGAGAACTACCGCCAATTTTTAGCCATTCACAAGTTTAAGACGTTTCAGAGTTAGTGATGCCGCCGAATTTAGTGCTCAAAACTCAGAAATGGAGCCGCGTACCTCTCGTCTACCGCAGACAAGATAGAGTGGGATAATTCGAGGTATCAAAGATTTAATAAGAGACCAATGGAGGTAGCGGTAGCGTAATCTCCTGTGCAAAAGACCCCTTCATGATGATAGCTATTGAAACCGCGGTTCCAAGTTAAGCCCCCGATTTCCTTTTCCGATGCCGCAAGTGCTGGATACTTTGCATGGAACATGGCGCACAGCCAGATGTGAAGTTGCTTCCAATAAATAACGAGCCTATCGCAAAGAATAAGTTGAAACACAAAGACTATTGCCATTTTCACGTATGGTCACCATCCTTCCGTAGATCGTATCCAGATTGAAAAAGTAATTAACCGATTTATTGCAAAGGGGGCTTGACTGTAGAGGAGGAAATAATAAACAGACTTGACTTCAACCCTTTCGCTTTCTCACGATGTAAAGGGAAAGCAAAAGTCCATTAACATGGCATCTCGTGGTTCGAATTGCCAACCGCTACCCAGAAGCCGCATTACCGCCCTCGGTAATTCGACTCCACCCGGGGCACGCATGACGCAATGCCTATGGCTGAATCACTACAGCTTACTTCCAAAATTTCCGCATTTTCTTCACCACTGGGGTCTGACGCGGCGGCTCGCCGTAAGCCACAAGAGCTCGGGACATTAAGGTAAAGCAAAGAGACAATGAT